>CM076578.1:978481861-979081861 GCA_034641835.2 Pinus albicaulis | reverse complement strand
AGATTCTTCTTCGCTTTGAGGAATTTTTTCATTGGTTTGAGTCTTGATTGCATTTGTTTGAGTTGAGTGAACTTGTTTGGTTTCAGCTCTCTCTTTATCATTCTAAAATTAATTTTTTCATTAATTTTTCATTTATTTAGTGCATTTTCTCTAATATATTGAAAAAAACAAAAACAAAATATTTTTCATTTTGATTGGCATTATGGAAATTGAATTTTTTTTTGCATTACTAGCATTGTATAATTCTAGAGAAGAGTTTTCTAGTCTCATTAGCTTGCATTGAAAAAAGTAGTGGATGTCTTTGTGTGTTCATTTTACTGTCATTTGAAAGCTCTCAACTCTCCCATAGATAGCTATTCATTGAACAAAATGATATTTTGTGGCATGTATTTTGCATCTAGAGGTTTTATGAGATCCAACATTCAATAGGTCCTTGAAATCGAAACATAAATTGAATATCAACTTTAAAATTTACTGAATTAACCTAAGGCAACATTGAAGCTTAACAAAACATCCAGTAGTCTAAGGTAGATATGTGTTCCGGCATCTTTAAGCCTAGTAGCTATCGCTCACCATCTACCTACAGACAGTGCTAGTACGGACTTGTGCTCCTCATACCGTCACGTATAAAGGGAGACCCCATTAGGTTGCAAATCCTTTATCCATAGGAAGCTGAGTCTGCTTCCTTTTACCCGTGATACATAAGACACAACATTTGGAGAGATTAATTACACGTACGTTAAGTCCTTGGTTGATTTCTCTTTAATTTTTACCAGGGTGTATATGGTAGTTCACAGATATCTGGTACACCCATTTACCTAGATTACCAGAGAAGTCACTTTGATCTTTACTGACTCCCTAAATTTGAAAAGATCATCAAGCGCTTGTCCTTTCATTTTTGTTTCCAAAATGAAAGTGATAGAGTCATATTTTACTCATTTCTATACTCTTAAAACATGAAACAGTAAAATTTCCAGTTTAAATGTGGTAAAATTAAACACCTACGATCACACGCCCATTAAGATATTGATTTTTTGGCCTGTTTTTTATTGCCTTGGTTTTTGCCCGTGCGTCTTTGTTTTTGATCTCTTCCTCTTTTTGCTATAGTCACAGTGGTGGAACCAGCAGTTTCGTCTACTGGTATTCCTTATACAGATGATTCATCAGAGGTCTCTCAGTCCTCTACTGAGCATCAGCAACCCGTTGTATTTGTGTTTCCTGACGGGGGACTGGTTATCTCTGAACTTCCCTTTGGAGGACCAGTTGAGTTCAATTGGCCCTTGTCCAACGCTTGGTTTGGATTTGGATTTGGATTTGAGGAACACTTCCCTCTTACATCGGGATCACCCTTTTTGGCTCTTCTCATACCTCCTATTCCCCGTTGTCTTTTAGAAGATTTTATGGTAGGGTCAGATATGGACTCATCCAGTCCTACTCCTAGTGAGGGAATTCCTACTTCTAGTGAAGACTACCAGCTTTTTCCTAAAGACATCCCTAAACCATTTTTTCTGTCTTCACCTGGTCCATCGTTCCTAGCTGGATTTAGGTCTTTAAGTCAATTCATGGCCGCTATTGCCTCTATGGGAATATCAACTCTATCCACGAATCTGACCATTCCCTCGTTAGCGATGTCACCATCAACACTTCTCACAGCATCTCCTTTTGTCACATAAACACCTATTAGAACTACTATCTACATGGTTGTGTCTACACCTGTTGTCACTACTCAGTCAACTAGGACCTCGTAAGTTCCTGAAGACATTTATATAGCTTCTACCATTCCAAAGAACATTTCTCCCGAAGAGTATCGAATGTCTTTACAGTCGCCAATCTCCGAGGTTGGTCAGTCTTCTCAGGATCTTAGTCATCCTTACTTTTTCCATTATGGAGTGAATGGTGCCCTGATCTATGTATTTAAATATCAATATGACAAGCAGGGAAACCCCCTTCATTTTCCGGATCCTGAGGCTTATTAGTATATTAACGATTTTTTATCTACCCATCCTGTGAAACCTTCTAATCAACAAGGGCAACCCTTTCAGGGAAAACCTTGTTTCAGCAAGGATATGCTTCTAGCCCACAAGGACAACCCTTCCAGGGACAACCTTCAGCCCAACCAGGGTATGCATATGACCCGCAAGGAAAACCCTTACAGGGAAAACCTTCAGTCGAACAGGGATTATTTTATGGCCCGCAAGGGCAGTCTTACAATCCTCAAGGTCAACCTCTGCAGCCTCGCCTTGTGGTCCAACCAGGGCAACCTCAATGACTGACAAGGCAACCAGGGTATCAACTTGGACCACCATACGGTCCTGGGGGGTAAACCCATCCTTCTCAACCTTTGGTGGAACCTCAGTAGCCTTATTTTCCAATTGGTAAAAATGTTGCACAGCCAGGGCCATCTTATGGTCCTGTCACAGGTCAACCTGGTTATCATGCACAACCTGGCCCTCTCCCGCCATTAGGCCAATTTTTTTAGCTGGGGCAACCTGGTGTCCCTCATCAGCTAGGTCAACCTATTCAACCAGGAAAACCTGCATAGCTTGTTAACCAAGGTGGTTATTACCTTCAAGGTCACTCTTGACCAGTTTACAACCTGCCTCAAGGTTCTGGTTATTACCCTCAACAGCTAGGCTATACTTATACTCCACATCAAAATCCATACACTGCTCAATTGGGGACCACATATAATTAGAATCAGTACCCTAGTTATCAACCCCCGTATCCTAGTTTTCAGCCACCATATCAACCTAATTATCCGGCTTATACCCGTTATGGTAAAAATCCTCTAGGATAGAACCAATGCGGGTAGAGTTACGCTCAACCAATATGGAGTATAGGTACAGGTCCTTATCAGGGGCTTGGCATGCCTTTTAACCCTCAGTTACCTTTTCTCGCCACGTTGGATTTACCAGACGTGTCCAAATTGACCAATGAGCTGATTCTTAAAAATCCATATTGGCCTCCAGTTCCAACGAAGGTGCCCGGTGATTGTCCTAATTTTGAGGGAAATTATGGGGAAGACCCCCAAGAACACGTCATGACATACCATTTATGGTGTTCTTTGAATTCTTGGGTGGATGATTCAATTTGTCTACATCTTTTCCAACACACTCTCACCAGTGCTGCTGCTAAATGGTACATCAAACTACCTCATGGTATTTTTCAAGATTTTAATACTCTAACTATGATGTTCCTGACACATTTCCAGTTACCGGTTCGTTACGAAGCTAGGACACATCTCCTGACATCTCTAAAACTGGACAAAGCTACTCATATTTTAGATCATATTTACGAATAGAGACGTCGTATTTGTCTGATCAAGTTTGACATTCCTAATTAGCTTCTAACTCACTGGTTCACTACCTCCTTTGTCAATAATATTGCACAAGACATTGCTATAGGGGCATGTGTAACCGAGGAACAAGCCATTGCTCATGCCCAGTACCTTGATTTAGTGTACTCCTAGTCCGACACATTATATGACATCTTGACTGATGCCCCGCAACCAGGGACCTCTAAAGCGCCAAATACCCCATCAGTAGATGGTGTTATTAGTTCCGTCTCTCAGACTTCTCGCAAGTCTTCCAATGGGAAGCAGAAATTGAATTCTTCCAACAATTATGTTACTCCGGCTACTCCAGATTCTTGTAAGACTACAGAGTTCAACATCGTCCAAGCCAATCCTGCAAACAAAACCTCCAAAGGGAAAAATAAGGGCAAAGGAAAAGCTAAATCTGATGCCCCAAAACCAGAATTTTCCAAACCATGTGTTGATGATGGTTCACATCAAAAAACAAAGTACCCTTGCTTGATTTGTGATGAAGACCACTACACCAAAGATTTTCCTAGACGGTCCAAGGTTAGTCAACTTCTTAAGGGCTATAAGAGAACTCTGAAAGTCCTTAAGGAACCTTTTCCATCTTAGCAGACCTAGATGGTCGAGTAGCCTTTGCCATTCGCACCGTTTGGATCTCAGGTTTTCATGATGAATGGTGTTGCACTGGTTTCTATTGCCACTCGGTCGAAGGATTATGCCGTATCACGTCAGGCAGCTGGGAAGGAGGTTTTTGATGGCCCTCCTCCCCCACCTACCTCTGGCTCCTTGGAGATTGAAAGGCCCAGTGTCAAACCTGTTATACAACCACCTTCCAAAGGTGTTCTCTGAAAGTCTTCCTATAACCCAATTCCCGTGATGCACAACATTACAGTATTGTTGAGGATTTAGTGCAAGCTCCGTCTGTTATGTCTGCATTAGAAGTCCTCCAGAGTTGTCTGTCTCAATGGAAAGCATTGTTATTTGTGATCGGCGGCATCGATCCTGTCGATTCTAGCCTTCTCACCTTCGATCTAGAGAATTTCGTCCCCCAACTTCCGCACCAGATCACACTTGTTATACAAGTCGGTATTAATGGTCTCAACATCCATAGAGACGTTGTAGACGAAGGTGAATCTACTTGCGTTATGTCATCTTCTTGCTAGAAGGCCATTGGCTCTCCAACCCTCACTTCATCTCCCAACACCCTCGAGGCATTTGATGGAAGGGAATCAAAACCCTTGGGTGTTCTCGCAAGTCTACCAATTACATTGCAAGGTAAGATAGTCAACGTCGAAGTGGAAGTTTTGAAGCCAAAATCAACTACAATATTCTACTTGGTTGCAATTGGACCCATGCCATGTTGTGCATTCCATCCACCCTCTTTCAACTTTTGAATTTTCCACATGAGGTCAAGATTATTACTTTCAATCAGTTGTCTTTCTTTACCTCGTCTTTCGAGAACAACGTGTCATACGTGGATCAAATTCCCAGTCCCCCTGATAGCATAGGACCAAGTCTTTTCAAGGACGTTGTTCTCATGGGTATTTTTCCTATTCCACCACCGAACACCGTTCAAGTCAATATGATCTCTAGGTCAAATGACCCATGGATCATCCCTTTTCCTGAACAGGTTGCCTCTTTTGGAGAATCGATGCCTCTGACTCTAGTTGAAATCAATTATTGTGAGATCATTGCTGCATCAGATCCTCCTCCTCAACCCATACATTGGAGGACTATTCCCGTGACCTGTGAATAGTAAAATGTCCTGAAATCACCTTGATATCATCCTTCTGCATAAGGACAAGAATTTTCCTCTAAAACATTTCCTCTGAAAAACCCTAAAACCCATTTTTTGGCATTGGCGCGGGTATCCAGTTCATCCCTCGCGTCAATGGGGAGAATGTACACTAGTGGGTGCACTAGTTGGCACTCTGTCACTATGTTGCACCCACACCAAGCCTATTAGGGAATTTTTTTCAACATTAGAAGGTAGAAGTTTGATTCTAACAACTTCAGAATGGATCATCAAAATGAGGTTGGGTTGTTTGCTTCTAGATCTCCCTGTTTAGGAAGTGGTTTTCCACCTCTCATGGAACATTCCTAAGAGATAGGACTCTCCCCCATGATTATAGGGAGCCTAACATCTCCTTATCCCTCTATAAAATCTTTCCCTCTCCATTTTATAGATAGCCGAACATTTGGGAAGAAAACTATAGCTGAGCAACTATTGAAAGAAGAGCTAAGGAGAACCCCGTAAGAGAGAAACCCTTGTCTAAATTCCTTATGAGATTCATGAGACACGCTCTGCTAAAAGCCATTCCAAAGGAAGAATGAGACATTAGAACTCAATTGTAATCTTTCTTTCACATTTTAATATATGCTCGACTACATTATTGGTTCCATTGTTGTATTTCTTATCTGTGTGATGCAATTTAGTTCAATCTCTTCTGAATGATTGATAGTTACATTTTTGAATTATTATGTTGTATGCCGTCATTTCTTCTCTGCATGTGTACAGCTATCCAGACACGGTGAGCGAAAGGGATTGTGATCTATCAAGCTAGGAACGGGAAACAACACTTCTTCTTCGACGATAATAGCGTAGGAATTGAGGTAGGAAAACCGGGAGCAACATGGGTCAATGGATCGATGTTGCTCACTCAAAATTTTTATTCCTTAGATAGATCTTTCTAACGAGGTATGGTGCGCGTCAAACAGAGATCGTATGCCAAAGTTACGTCCCCGGGAAGTTGAAACACCAATTTACCCAAACGGGGTCCATAGTTTTGGCGCTTCATCTCCTAGGGTTAGGGTTTTGGCTGTTTAGGATTTTCCATTGTTTCTAAAAAATAAATAGGCCCTCGAGCCTCATTGTAACTCAGTTCAGAGGCCTGTAGCCACCACATATCTTATCAAAGATAACTACCAGTGCCCTAGCTACTTTTATTTCCATTTTGTCTGTAACAAAATTTAAGTTCTTGATATTAATGAAATGAAGTGTTATTTTCTCTGCATCTTTGTATTTGTGGTTATATTTTTATTTAGTTGTGTTCCTGCATAAATCCAAATCAAGGTTGGGGGTAAAGTCAAGGTTAAGGTTAAGGTTAAGGTTACAAGCTTAGTAAGGTTAAGGTTAAGGTTAAGGTTAGGTTAAGGTTAAGGTTGAAGGTTAAGGATACATGTATTACCCTTAACCTTCACCCTTAACCTTAACCTTAACCTTAACCTTCACCATAATTTAACCTTAACTATAACCTAACCTTGACCTTAACCTTTAATTAACCTAACCTTAACTTTACCCTAACCTTAACCTTAACCTTAAACTTAACCTTAACTTTAGTCTTAACCTTACCCTTAAGCTTCGCCTTAACCTTGACTTTACCCTTAACCTAATCTTAACCTTAACCTTGAATTTACCCTTAACATAACCTTAACCTTGACCTTAAGCTTAACCTTAACTTTAACTTTACCCTTAACATTGCCCTTAACCCTTAACCTAACCTTAACCATAACCTAACCTTAATCTTACCCTTAACGTCATATTAACCTTAACCTTGACCTTAACCTTAACCTAACCTTAACCTTAACCTTAATCTTACACTTAGGTTAACCTAACCTTAACCAAAGGTAAGGTCAAGATTAAGGTTAAGGTTAAGGGTAAGAGTAAGGTTAACCTTAACCAAACCTTAACCTTAACCTTTACCTTAACTATAACCTTAACCTTAACCTGACTGAAAACGTAACCATAACCTTACCCTTACCTTATGGTTAAGGTTAAGGTGAAGGTTAAGGGTAAGGGTAAGGGTAAGGTTAAGGTTAAGGTTGAGGTTGAGGTTAAAGTCAAGGTTAAGGTTAAGGTTAAAGTTAGGGAAAGGTTAAGGTTAAGGTAATGGTAATTTCAAGGTTAGGGTTAAGTTAAGGTTAAGGTTAGGTTAAGCGTAAAGGTTAAGGTTGATGTCAAGGTTAGGGATAAGGTAAGGTTAGTTTAAGGGTAAAGTTAAGGTTAAGGTTAAGGTTAAGGGTAAGATAAGGTTAAGGGTTAAGGTTAACGTTAACCTAATCTTAACCTTAACTTTACTCTTAACCTAACCTTAAACTTAACCTAACCTTCAACTCAACCTTGATTTTAACCTTAAACTTCCCCTAACCTTAACCCTAACCTTAACGTTAACCTTAACTTTCCCATAACCATAACCTTAACCTTGACTTTACCCTTAACTTAACTTTAAGGGTTTGTTCAAGGTTATGGTTAAGGTTAAGGTTACAGGTTTAGTTAAGTTAAGGTTAAGGTTAAGGTTAGGTTAATGTTAACCTTACCTTTTCCTTAACCTTACCCTTAACCTTAACCTTGACCTTGACCTAAACCTGGCCCTTAACCTTATATTAACCTTAACCCAACTTTAACCTTAACTCTACCCTTAACCTTACCTTAACCATAACCTTAACCTAACCTTAACCTTAACCTTAACTTTAGCCTTATCTTAACATTACCTTAACAATAACCTTAACCTTCACCTTAACTATAACCAAACCCTAACCTTGACCAAACCCTTAACCTTAACCTTGACCTTAACTTTACCCTTAACCTTAACCTTAACTATAACCTAAACTTAACCTTAACCTTAACCTTAACCTTAACCTTCCCTTAACCTTTACCTAACCTTAACCTTAACCTTATCCTTAACATGACTAAACAATTAACCTTATCCTTAATCTTAACATTAAATTTAACCTTAACCTTCCCCCAACCTTAACATTAACCTTAACCTTATCCTAACCATAACCATAACCTTAACCTTAACTTTACCCTAACCATACTAATCCCGTAACCTTAACCTTAACCTTAACATTATCATTAGCCTAGCCTTACCCTTAACATTAACCTTAAAATTACCTTGACCTTAACTATAGCCTAACCCTAATCATGACCAAACCCTTAACCTTAACCTTAACCTTAACCTTGACTTTACCCTTAACCTCACCTTAACCTTAACCTTAATCTTAACCTTGTCTTAACCTTAACCTAACCTTAACCTTAACTTTATCCTTAACCTTAACCTTAACCTTAGCCTAACCATAACCTTAACCTTAACCTTAACCTAACCCTAACCTTAACTTTACCCTTAACCTTAACCTTAACCTTAACCTTATCTTAACCTTAACCTAACCTTAACCTTGACTTTACCCTTAACCTTAACCTTAACCTTACCTTAACCTAATTTTAACCTTAAATTTAACCTTAACCTTAACCTAACCTTAACCTTATCCTTAACCTAATATTAACCTTAACCTTAAATTTAACCTTAACCATAACCTTAACATTAACCTGACTTAACCCATAACTTTAAACTTAACCTAACCTTAACCTTAACCTTAACTATAACCTTGACCTCACTAAACCTGTAACCTTAACCTTAACCTTTAACCTTACCCTAACTTTAACCATAACCTTAACCTTAACTTTACCCTTAACCTAACCTAAATATAACCTGACCTTAACCTTACCATAACCTTATCCTTGACCTTAACTATAACCTACCCTTAACCTAATATTAACCTTAACATAAACTTAACCTTAAGGGTTTGGTCAAGGTCAGGGTTAGCCTTAACCGTTACCCTTACCCTTAACTATAACCTAACCCTATCCTTGACCAAACCCTTAACCTTAACCTTGACCTTACTCTTAACCTTAACTTGACTAAACCCATAACCTTAACCTTAACATTAAAATTACCCTTCAACTTAACCCTAACGTACCCTTAACTTTAACCTTAATCTTGACCTTAACCCTAACCTTAACCTTAACCTTCCCCTAACTTTATCCTTAACTTTACCCTTAACCTAACCTTAACGTTAGCTTTAACCTTAACATAACCTTAACCTTGGCAAAACCCTTAACATTAGTCTTAACCTTGACGTCAAACTTAAAATTCACCTTAACCTTACCCTTAACCTTAGATTTAACCTTGACCTTAATTATAACCAAACCATAACCTTAGATTAAGGTCAAGTTTAGGTTAAGGGTAACGTTAAGGTTAAGTTTAAGGTTAAATTTAAAGTTAAGGTTAAGGTTAGGTTATAGTGAAAGTTAAGGTTAAGGTTAAGGTTAAGGTTAAGTTAAGGTTAAGGTTAAGGTTTGGTCAAGGTTAGGGTTAGGTTATAGTTAAGGTCAAGGTTAAAGTTAGGTTAAGGTTAATGTCATGGGTTTAGTCAGGTTAATTTTAAGGGTAAGGTTAAGGGTTTGGTCAAGGTTATGGTTAGGTTATATTTAATGTTAAGGTTAGGTTATAGTGAAGGTTAAGGTTAACATAAGGTTAAGGTTAGGTTAAGTTAAGGTTAAGGGTAAGGTTAACGTTAAGGGTTTGGTCAAGGTTAAGATTAGGTTATAGTTAAGGTCAAGGTTAAGTTAAGGCTAGGGGTAAAGTTAAGGTTAAGGTTAGGTTAAGGTTAAGGTTAGGTAAAGGTATGGTTAAGGTTAAGGTTAAGGGTAAATTTAAGGTTATGGTTATGGTTATGGGAATGTTAAGGTTAAGGCTAAGGTTAAGTTAAGGTTAACGTTAGGGTTTGGTCAAGGTTAGGTTTAGGTTATAGTTAAGGTCAAGGTTAAGGTTAGGGTAAGGGTTAGGTTAACCTTAAACTTACCTTAATCCTTAACCTAATCTTAACCTTAACCTAACCTTAACGTTAACCTAACCTTAACCTAACTGTAACCTTAACCTTACCTTAACCTAGCTTAACCCTACCCTTGACCTTGACCTTAACCTTAACTTTACCCTAACCTTACCCTTAACCTTCACCTTAACCTTGACATTAACCTTAACCTTCCCCTAAACTTAACCTTAAATTTACCCTTAACCTAACCTTACCCTTAAGCTTCACCCTTAACCTTAACCTAACCCTAACCTTGAAGAAACCCTTAACCTTATCCTTAACTTGACTAAACCTTCAAGGTTAGGGTAAGGTTAAGGTTAAGGTTAAGGTCAGGGTCAAGGTTAAGGTTGAGTTAGGATAATGTAAGGTTAAGGTTACGGTTAGGGCTAAGGTTAAGGTTAAGTTAAGGATAAATTCAAGGTTAAGGTGAATGGTTTGGTTAAGGTTAAGGTTAGGTTATATTTAAGGTTAAGGTTTTGGTCAAGATTAGGTTTGGTTATAGTGAAAGTTAAGGTTAACGTTAAGGTTACAAGTTGAATTTACCCTTAACTTAACCTTAACCTAACCTTAACCTTAAATAACCTTAACCTTAACCTTAACCTTCACCCTAACCTTAACCTTAACTTTATCCTTATCTTAACCTTAACCTAACCCTAAAATTAACCCTAACCTTAACCTTAACCTAACCTTAACCTTATAATTATCTTAAACTTAACCTAACCCTAACCTTAACCCTAATCTTAACTTTAACCTTAACCTTATCCTTCACCTTAACCTTAACCATAACCCTAACCTCCTTGACCAAACCCTTAACATTAAACTTAAACTTAACCTTAACCTTAACATTAACACTAACAGTAACCATAACCTTACCCTTAACCTAACCTTAACTTTGACCTTAACCTTAACCTAACCTTAACCATAACCTTAACCTAACCCTAAGCTTTACCAAACCCTTGACCTTAACTTTAACCTTAACCTTGACCTTGACCTTAACCTTAACTTAACCTTAACCTTGACCTGAACGTTAACCTCAACCTGAACCTGACTAACCTTAGCCTTGACCTTAACCTTAACCTCAACCTAAACCTCACTAACCTTAACATGACTAAACCCTTAAGGTTAGGGTGAATTTAAAGTTAAGGTTAAGGTCAAGGTCAAGGTTAAGGTTAAATTAGGTTAATATAAGGTTATAATTAGGTTAAGGTTAATGTTAAGGTTAGGATAAGGTTAATATAAGGTTAAGGTTAAGATTAGGTTAAGGGTAAAGTCAAGGTTAAGGTAAAGTTAAGGTTAAGGTTAGGTTAAGGTTAAGGTTAGGTTAAAGGTAAAGTCAAGGTTAAAGTTAGGTTAAGGTTAAGGTTAAGGTTAAGGGTTTGGTTAAGGTTAGGGTTAGGTTTTAGTTAAGGTTAAAGTTAGGTTAAGGTTGAGGTTAAGTGGGTAAGGTTAAGGTTGAAGTTAAGGTTAAGGTTAAGGGTAAAGTTGTGAAGGTTAAGGGTAAGGTTAAGGTAAAGTTCAATGTCAAGGTTAAGGTTAAGTTAAGTTCAGGGTAAGGTTAAGGTTACGGGTTTAGTCAGGTTAAGGTTACGAGTTTAGTCAGATTAAGGTTAAGGTTAAGGTTAAAGTTAGGTTAAGGTAAGGTTAAGGTTAGAGGTTTAGTTAGGTTAAAGTTAAGGTTAAGGTTAAGGTTAAGGTTAGGGTAAGGTTAAGTTTAAGCTTAAGGTTAAGGTTATGTTACCCTTAAACTAACCCTAACCTTAACCTTAGCCTTGAAATTGACCTTAACCTTAACCTTAACCTTACCCTTAATGCTCATCTTAACCTTACCATTAACCTTAACCTTAACCTGATTAAACCAGTAACCCTTAACCTTAACCTAACCTAACCTTAATCTAACCATAACCTTAACCTTAACCTTCCCATAACCATAACCTTAACCTAACCTTAACCTTCACTTTAACCTTAACCGTAAACTTAACCTTAACCTGACTAAACCCGTAACCTTAACCTTAACCTAACCTTAACCTTGACCTTAAGGTTAAAGTTAAGGTTAATGTTGTGGTTAAGGTTAAGGTCAAGGTCAAGGTTAAGGATAGGCTAAGGTTAAGGTTATGGTTAAGGTTAAGGTTAATGGTAAGGTTAAGATTATGGTTAAGGTTACTTTAAGGGTAAAGTTAAGGTTAAGGTTAAGGTTAAGGTTAGGGTAAGGGTAAAGTCAAGGTTAAGGCTAGGTTAAGGTTCAAGTTATGGGTTTAGTCAAGTTAAGGTTAGATTAAGCTTAAGCAACTTAAGATAAGGTTTGGTTAACCTTAACCTTAACCTTAACCTTAACCTTTCCAAACCCTTAACCTTATCTTAACCTTATCTTAACCTTAATGATATATTAACCTTAACCTAATGTTAACCTTAACCTTAACCTAAATATAAACTTACCCTTAACATTAACCTTGACCTCAAGTATAACCTAACCCTAAACTTGACCAAACCCTTAACATTAACCTTAACCTTAACCTTTACTTAGCCTTAACCTTGACCTTAACCTTAAGGTTACCCTTAACCTTAACACTAACCTTAACCTTAAACTTAACATTAACCTAACCTTAACCTTAACCTTACCCTAACCTTACCTGAACCTTAAACTTAACTTTACCCGTAAACTAACCTTAACCTTATCTTAACATTAACTATAACCTAACCCTAACCTTGACCAAACCTTAACCTTAACCTTAACTTTACCCTTAACCTAACCTTAACCTTAATCTTAACCTTTACTTTACCCTTAACTTAACCTTAACCATCACCATAACCTAACCCTAACATTGACAAAACCTTAACCTTAACCTTAACCTTGACATTAACCATAACTTTAACTATAACCTAACCCTAGCCTTGACCAAACCCTTAACATTAACCTTAACCTTAACCTTAACCTTGAACTTAACTATAACCTAACCCTAACCTTGACCAAACACTTAACCTTAACCTTAACTTGACTAAACCCTTAAGGTTAGGGTAAACTTAAAGTTAAGGTTAACGTTAAGGGGGCAAGCCTTAACCTTAACCCGACTAAACCCGTGACCTTAACCTCAACCTTAACCTTAACTAAACCATTAACCTTAACCTTCCCCTAACCTTAACCTTAACCTTACCCTTAACCTTCACCCTTAACCTTAACGTAACCCTAACTTTGACCTAAACCTTAACCTACCCTTAACCTTAACCTTAACCTTAACCTTAACTTTCCCCTTAACCTAACCCTAACCTTAAGGTCAAGGTTAAGGTTACGTTAAGGGTAATGTTAAGGTTATGGTTAGGGTAAGGTTAGGGTAAGGTTAAGGTTAAGGTAAGGTTAAAGTTAAGGTTAAGGTTATGGTTATGGTTAAGGTTAAGGTCAAGGTTAAGTTAGGTTAAGGTAAAGTTAAGGTTACGGTTAGGTCAAGGTTAAGGGTTTAGTCAGGTTAAGGTTAAGATTAAGGATTTTTTCAAGGTTAGGGTTAGGTTAAGGTTAAGGGTGAAGGTTAAGGGTAAGGTTAAGGTTAAGGCTAAAGTTAAGGTTAATGTTATGGTTAAGGTTAAATTTATAGTTAGGTTAAGGGTAAATTTAAGTTTATGGTTAAAAGTAAGGTTAGGTTAAGGTTAAGGTTAGGTTATAGTTAAGGACAAGGTTAGGTTAAGGTTAAAGTTAGGTAAAGGTTAAGGGTAAGGTTATGGTTAAGGTTAACGTCAAGGTCAAGTTTAACCCTAACCTAACCTTAACCTTAACCTTATCCCTAACCTTAACATTAACTTTATGCTTAGGTTACGGGTTTAGTCAGGTTAAGGTTAGGGTTAAGGGTTTGGTCAAGGTTAAGGTTAGGGTGAAGGTGAAGGTTAAGGGTAAGGTCAAGGTTAAGGGTAAAGTTAAGGTTAAAGTTAAGGTTATGGGTTTAGTAAGGTTAAGGTTAAGGTTATGGTTAAGGTTAAGGATAAGGTCAAGGTTAAGGGTAAATTTAAGGTTAAGGTGAAGGTTCAGGGTAAGGTTAAGTTTAATTTTACGGGTTTAGTTAGGTTAAGGTTATGGTTAAGGGTATGGTTAAGGTTAATGTTAGAGGAAGGTTAAGGTTAAGGTTACAGGTTTAGTCAAGTTAAGGTTAAGGTTACGGGTTAGTCAAGTTAAGTTTAAGGTTAAGGGTTTGGTCAATGTTAGGGCTAGGTTATAGTTAAGGTTAAGATTAGGTTAAGGGTAAATTCATGGTTAAGGTTATGGTTATTAGAAGGTTAAGTTAAGATTAAGGTCAAGGTTCGGGTTAGGTTATAGTTAAGGTCATGGTTAAGGTTAGGTTAAGGTTAAGGTCAAGGTTAGGGTTAGGTTATAGTTAAGGTTAAGGTTAAAATCAAGGTTAGGGTTAGGTTATAGTTAAGGTCAAGTTTAAGGTTAGGTTAAGGCTAAGGGTTTGGTCAAGGTTAGTGTTAGGTTATAGTTAAGGTTAAATTTAAGATTACAGTTATGGGTTTAGTCAGGTTAAGGATAAGGTTAAGGGTTTGGTCAAGGTTAAGATTAAGGGTTTGGTCAAGGTTAGGGTTAGGTTATACTTAAGGTTAAGGTTAGGGTAAAGTTAAATTTAAGGTTATGGTTAGCTTAACGTTAAGGTTAAGGTTAAGGGTTTGGTCAAGGTTAAGGTAAGGTTAAGGGGGTAAGGTTAATGTTAAGGTTAATTTTAAGGTTAAGGTTTTGGCCAAGTTTAAGGTTAAGGGTTTGGTCAAGGTTAGGGTTAGGTTATACTTAAGGTTAAGGTTAGGGTAAAGTTAAATTTAAGGTTATGGTTAGCTTAACGTTAAGGTTAAGGTTAAGGGTTTGGTCAAGGTTAAGGTAAGGTTAAGGGGGTAAGTTTAATGTTAAGGTTAAGGTTAAGGTTAAGGGTTTGGTCAAGGTTAGGGTTAGGTTATAGTTAAATTCAAAGTTAAGGTGAGGTTAAGGTTAAGGCTAGGGTAAAGTTAAATTTAAGGTTAATGTTAGGTTAAGGTTAAGGTTAAGGGTTTGATCAAGGTTAGGGTTAGGTTAAGGGGGTAAGGTTAATGTTAATGTTAAGGTAAAAATTAAGGTTTTGGTCAAGGTTAGGGTTAGGTTATAGTTAAGGTTAAGTCCTTCACCGAAACAAAATGATTTCACCATGAGGAGGAGCAAAAGAAAGTCATAACCTAATCTTGGAGCCAACATTAGGTGATAATGGACTCAATCACCTTATCAATATACCTTATCTTTCTCTTTCAAGCAAAAGGAACATTCCTAACCCTAAAGTATATGAGTCCTATCATATACTTTATCTTTCAATTTGTACATTCTGTTGTTTAAACAAAATGATTTCCTATTTTATGTTATTTGTTTTTTGATGAAAATTTTCTTCTCATCCCCTGGCCTTAATTATTTGATGCTTGATTGTAATTTAAATCAATAATTACAATAATCCAAATAAATCGATCATTATTAATTTCAAATAATTACATTAATTATTTGATTTTTTCCTTAACTTACACTTAACCTATTTTTAACTTTAACCTAATCTTAACCTTGACCTTAACTATAACCTAACCCTAACCTTAACCTTAACTATAACCTAACCCTAACCTTGACCAAACCCTCAAATTTTAACTTAAACTTTGTAAATATTTCATTATATACATATTAACATCAATATGTATATAATGAAAGATATATACATATTGATGTTAATATGTATATCTTTCATTATGTAGCTTAAGTTAAAATTTAAGGGTTTGGTTAAGGTTAGGGCTAGGTTATAGTTAAGGTCAAGGTTAAGATTAGGTTAAGGTTAAAAATAGGTTAAGTGTAAGTTAAGGTTATGGTTAGGGTAAGGTTAAGGTTCAATGTAAAGATAAGGTTCTGGTTAAGTTTAAAGGTCAAGGTTAAGTTTAAGTTAGGTTAAGGTAAGGTTAAGGCTATGGTTAGGTTAAGGTTAAGGTTAGGTTAAATTTAAGGTTAAAGTTAGGTTAAGGGTAAAGTTAAGGTTAAGGTTAGGGTTAAGGTTAGGGGAAGGTTAAGGTTAAAGTTATGGTTAAGGTTAGGCTAAGGTGAAGGATAAGTGTAAGGTTAAGGTTAAGGTCAAGGTCAAGGTCAAGTTCAAGGTCAAGTTTAAGGTTAAGTTAGGTTAAAGTTAAGGTTATGGTTATGGGAAGGTTAAGTTTGAGGTTAATGTTAAGTTAAGGTTAAGGGTAATGGTTTGGTCAAGGTTACGGTTAAGTTATAGTTAAGGTAAGGTTAAGGCTAAAGTTAAGGTTAAGGTTAAGTTTTGGTTAGGTTAAGGTTAAGGTGAAGGTTAAGGGTAGCATTAAGGTTAAGGTTAAGGTTAAGGTTAAAGTTGAGGGTTTGGGAAGGTTAAGGTTAATGTTAAGGTTTTGGTTAAGGTTAGGGTTAGGTTATAGTTAAGGTCAAGGTTAAGGTTATGGTAAAGCTTAAGGTTAAGGGTAAGGTTAAAGCTTAAGATTAAGGGTAACCTTGACCAAACCTTTAACCTTAACCTAACCTTAACTTCACCCTTAACCTTAAACATAACCTTATCTTTACCCTTAACCTTAACCTTAACCTAACCTTAACCTTAACTTTACCGTTAACCTAAGCTTAACCATAACCTTAAGTTAAGGATAGGTTATGGTTAAGGTTAAGATTATGGGAAGTTTAAGGTTATGTTAGGCTAAGGTTAAGGTTTGGTTAAAGGTTTGGTCAAGGTCAAGGTTAAGGTTAGGTTAAGGGCAAGGTTAAGGTTATGGGTAAAGTTAAGGTTAAGGTTAGGGTAAGGTTAAGGTTAAGGTTAGGGGAAGGTTAAGGGTAAATTTAGGATAAGGTAAAGGTTATGGGAAGGTTAGGTTAAAGGGGTAAGGTTAAGGGTAAGGTTAAGGTTACGGTTAAGGGTAAGGTAACCTTAAAATTACTAGACTCGTAAGCTTAACCTTAACCTTAACCTATAGTTAACTGTAACCTTGAAAAAACACTTAACCTTAACCTAACCATAACTTTACCCTTAACCTTAACCATAACGTTATATTTACCCTTAACCTTAACCTTAACCAAACCTTAACCTTAAGTTTACCCTTAACACAACCTTAACCATAACCTTAAGTTAAGGTTAGGTTATTGTTAAGGTTAAGTTTAAGCTTATGGGAAGGTTAAGGTTAAGATAAGGTTAAGGTTAAGGTTAAACTTAGGTTAGGCTAAAGTTAAGGTTTGGTTAAGAGTTTGGTCAGGTTTAGGATTTGGTGATAGTTAAGGTTAAGGTTAGGTTTAGGTTATAGTCAAGGTCAAGGTTAAAGTTAGGTTAAGGTTAAGATTAGGTTAAGGGTAAATTTAAGGTTATGGTTAGTGTAAGGTTAAGGTTAGGGGTAAAGATAAGGTTATTGTTAAGGTTAAAAGACAAGGTTAAGGTTAAGGTGAGGTTAAGGTTACGGTTAGGATATAGTTAAGGTTAGGTTAAGTTAAGGTTAAAGTTAAAGTTAAGGTTAGGTTAAGGGTAAAGTTAAGGTTAAGTTTAGGGTTAAGGTTAAGGGGGTAAGGTTAAGGTTAAATTAAGGGGGTAAGGTTAAGGTTAAAGGTCAAGTTCAAGGTTAAGTTAGGTTAAGGTAAGCTTAAGGCTACGGTTAGGTTAAGGTTAAGGTTAGGTTAAGTTAAGGTTGAAGTTAAGGTTAAGGTTAGGTTAAGGGTAAAGTAAAAGCTAAGGTTAGGGTTGACCTTAACCTTACCCTAACCTTACCCTTAACCTTAACCTGAGGTTAAGATTATCGTTAAGGTTAAGGTTAAGGATAGGTTTAGGTAAAATTTTTAGTCAAGTTAAGGTTAAGGTTAAGGTTTGGGTTAACGTTAGGTTATAGTTAAGGTTAAGGTTAAGGTTAGGTTTGGGTTGATGTTAGGGGAGGTTAAGGTTAAGGGTAAGGTTAAGGGTAAGGTAAAAGTCAAGGTTAAGGTTAAGTTAGGTTAAGGTTATGAGTTTAGTTAGGTTAAGGTTAAGGGAAGGTTAAGGTTAAGGTTAAGGTTAAGTTAAGGTTAAGGTTAAGGTTTTTTCAAGGTTAAGGTTAGGTTATAGTTATGGTTAAGGTTAGGGTTAGATCAAGGTTAAGGTTAGGTTAAAGTGAAGGTTAAGTTTATGTTAAGGTTAAGGTTAAGATTAGGTTAAGGGTAAGGTTAAAGTTAGGCTAAGGTTAAGGTTAACCTTAACCTTACCGTAACCTTAACATAACCTTAAGGTAAGCTTAAGGTTACGGTTAGGTTAAAGTTAAGGTTAGGTTAAGTTAAGGTTGAAGTTAAGGTTAAGGTTAGGTTAAGGGTAAAGTAAAGGTTAAGGTTAGGGTTAACCTTAACCTTACCCTAACATTACCCTTAACCTTAACCTTAACCTGAGGTTAAGATTATCGTTAAGGTTAAGGTTAAGGATAAGTTAAGGTAAGAGGTTTAGTTAAGTTAAGGTTAAGGTTAAGGTTTGGGTTAAGGTTATGTTATAGTTAAGGTTAAGTTTAAGGTTAAGGTTAGGGTTAATGTTAGGGGAGGTTAAGGTTAAAGGTAAGGTTAAGGTTAAGGTCAAAGTCAAGGTTAAGGTTAAGTTAGGTTAAGGTTATGGGTTTAGTCAGGTTAACGTTAAGGGAAGGTTAAGTTTAAGGTTAAGTTTAAGGTTTCATCAATGTTAAGGTTAGTTTATAGTTAAGGTTAAGATTAAGGTTAAAGTTAGGGTTAGGCTAAAATTAAGGTTAGGTTATACTGAAGGCTAATATTAAGGTTAAGTTTAGGTTAAGGTTAAGGTTAATATTAGGTTAAGGGTAAGGTTAAGGTTAGGTTAACCTTAACCTTAACCTAAACCTTAAAGTAACCTTAACCTTAACCTTAAACTTAACCTTACCGTAACCTTACCGTAACCTTAAGGTAAACATTAGGTTAAGGGTAAAGTTAAGGTTATCATTAGTGTAAGGTTAAGGTTAGGGGTAAAGATAAGGTTATAATTAAGGTTAAAGGTCAAGGCTAAGGTTAAGGTAAGGTTAAGGTTACGTTTAAGATATTGTTAAGGTTAGGTTAAGTTAAGGTTAGGTTAAGGGTAAAGTTAAGGTTAACTTAATGGTTAAGGTTAAGGGGGTAAGGTTAAGGTTAACCTAAGGGGGTAAGGTTAAGGTTAAGTTAGGTTAAGATAAGCTTAAGGCTATGGTTAGGTTAAGGTTAAGGTTAGGTTAAGTTAAAGTTGAAGTTAAGGTTAAGGTTAGGTTAAGGGTAAAGTAAAGGTTAAGGTTAGGGTTAACCTTAACCTTACCCTAACCTTACCCTTAACCTTAACCTGAGGTTAAGATTATTGTTAAGGTTAAGGTTAAGGTTTGGGTTAAGGTTAGGTTATAGTTAAGGTTAATGTTAAGGTTAAGGTTAGGGTTAATGTTAGGGGAGGTTAAGGTTAAGGGTAAGATTAAGGCTAAGGGTAAGGTCAAAGTCAAGGTTAAGGTTAAGTTAGGCTAAGGTTATGGGTTTATTCAGGTTAAGGTTAAGGGAAGGTTAAGGTTAAGGTTAAGTTAAGGTTAAGGTTAAGTTTTCAGTAAGCTTAAGGTTACGGTTAGGTTAAGGTTAAGGTTAGGTTAAGTTAAGGTTGAATTTAAGGTTAAGGTTAGGTTAAGGGTAAATTAAAGGTTAAGGTTAGGGTTAACCTTAAACTTATCCTAACCTTACCCTTAACCTTAACCTTAAGCTGAGGTTAAGTTTATCATTAAGGTTAAGGATAACTTAAGGTAACAGGTTTAGTAAAGTTAAGGATAAGGTGAAGGTTTGGGTTAAGCTTAGGTTAAAGTTAAGGTTAAGGTTAAGGTTAAGGTTAAGGTCAGGGTTAATGTTAGGGGAGGTTAAGGTTAAGGGGAAGGTTAAGGTTAAGGGGAAGGTTAAGGGTAAGATCAAATTCAAGGTTAAGAATAAGTTAGGTTAAGGTTACGGGTTTATTCAGCTTAAGGTTAAGGGAAGGTTAAGGTTAAGTTAAGGTTAAGGTTGGTTAGGTTATAGTTAAGGTTAAGCTTAAGGTTAGGGTTAGGTTAAGGTTAAGGTTAGGTTATAGTGAAGGTTAAGGTTAAGGTTAATGTTATGTTAAGGTTAAGGTTAAGATTAGGTTAAGGGTAAGATTAAGGTTAGGTTAACCTTAACCTTAACCTTAACCTCACCGTAACCTTAAGGTTAATATTAGGTTAAGGGTAAAGTTAAGGTTATGGTTAGTGCAAGGTTAAGGTTAGGGGTAAAGATAAGGTTATGTTTAAGGCTAAAGGTCAAGGTTAAGGTTAAGTTAGGTTAAGGTAATGTTAAGGTTACAGTTAGGATATGGTTAAGGTTAGGTTAAGGGTAAAGTTAAGGTTAAGTTTAGGGTTAAGGTTAAGGGGGTAAGGTTAAGGTTGACTTAAGGGGGTAAGGTTAAGGTTAAAGGTCAAGGTTAAGGTTAAGTTAGGTTAAGGTAAGCTTAAGGTTACAGTTAGCTTAAGGTTAAGGTTACGTTAATTTAAGGTTGAAGTTAAGGTTAAGGTTAGGTTAAAGGTAAAGTAAATATTAAGGTTAGGGTTAACCTTAACCTTACCCTAACCTTACCCTTAACCTTAACCTGAGGTGAAGATTATCGTTAAGGTTAAGGTTAAGGATAATTTAAGGTAACAGGTTTAGTCAAGTTAAGGTTAAGTTTAAGGTTTGGGTTAAGGTTAGGTTATAGTTAAGGTTAAGATTAAGGTTAGTGTTAATGTTAGAGGAGGTTAAGATTAAGGGTAACGCTAAGGTTAAGGTTAAGTTAGGTTAAGGTAAGCTTAAGGTTATGGTTAGGTTAAGGTTAAGGTTAGGTTAAGTTAAGGTTGAAGTTAAGGTTAAGGTTAGGTTAAGGATAAAGTAAAGGTTAAGGTTAGGGTTAACCTTAACCTACCCTAACCTTACCCTTAACCTTAACCTTAACCCGAGGTTAAGATTATTGTTAAGGTTAAGATTAAGGATAAGTTAAGGTAACATGTTTAGTCAAGTTAAGGTTAAGGTTAAGGTTTTGGTTAAGGTTATGTTATAGTTAAGGTTAAGGTTAGGGTTAATGTTAGGGGAGGTTAAAGTTAAGGGTAACATTAAGGTTAAGGTTAAGTTAAGGTTAAAGTTAAGGTTTCGTCAAGGTTAGGGTTAGGTTATAGTTAAGGTTAAGGTTAAGGTTAAGGTTAGGGTTAGGTTAAGGTTAAGGTTAGGTTATAGTGAAGGTTAGGGTTAAGGTTAAGGTTAGGTTAAGGTTAAGGTTAATATTATGTTAAGGGTAAGGTTAAGGTTAAGGTTAACCTTAACCTTACCGTAATCGTAACCTTAACCTCATTGTAACCTTATCGTAACCTTAAGGTTAAGATTAGGTCAAGGGTAAAGTTAAGGTTATGGTTAGTGTAAGGTTAAGGTTAGGGGTAAAGATAAGGTTATGGTTAAGGTTAAAGGTCAAGGTTAAGTTTAAGTTAGGTTAAGGTAAGGTTAAGGTTATGGTTAGGATATGGTTAAGGTTAGGTTGAGTTAAGATTAAAGTTAAGGTTAAGGTTAGGCTAAGGGTAAAGTTAAGGTTAAGTTTAGCGTTAAGGTTAATGGGGTAAGGTTATGGTTAACTTAATGGGGTAAGGTTAAGCTTAAGGTAAGCTTAAGGTTATGGTTAGGTTAAGGTTAAGGTTAAGGTTAGGTTAAGTTAAGGTTGAAGTTAAGGTTAAGGTTAGGTTAAGGGTAAAGCAAAAGGTTAAGGTTAGGGTTAACCTTAACCTTACCCTAACCTTAACCTTAACCTTAACCTTAAACTGAGGTTAATATTATCGTTAAGGTTAAGGTTAAGCATAAGTTAAGGTAACAGGTTTGTTCAAGTTAAGGTTAAGGGTAAGGTTTTGGTTATGGTTAGGTTATAGTTAAGGTGAAGGTTAAGGTTAAGGTTAGGGTTAATGTTAGGGGAGGTTAAGGTTAAGGGTAAGGTTAAGGTTAAGGTTTCTTCAAGGTTAGGGTTAGGTTATAGTTAAGGTTAAGGTTAGGATTAGGTTAAGGTTAAGGTTAGGTTATAGTGAAGGTTAAGGTTAATGTTAAGGTTAGGTTAAGGTTAAGTTTAAGATTAGGTTAAGGGTAAGGTTAAGGTTAGTTTAAGGTTAACCTTAACCTTAACCTTAACCTTACCTTAACCTTAACCTTACCGTAACCTTAACGTTATCTTAACCTAACTTTAACTTTAACCTTAACTTTACCCATAACCTTAACCTTAAACTTAACCTTATCTTAACCTTCACTATAACATAGCCCTAACCTAACCCTAACCTTGAAGAAACACTTAACTTTATCCTAAACCTTAACCAAACCCTTAACCTTGACCTTAGCCTAACCAAACCCATAACCTTAAACTTACGCTTAACCTTAAGGTTATGGTTAGGGTTTGGTCAAGGTTAGGGTTAGGTTAAGGGTAAGGTATGGTTTTATTAAGGTTAAGGTTAAGGTAAGGTCAAGTTCAAGGATAAGGGTAAGGTTAAGTGTAAGGGTACGGTTAAGGTAAGGGTAAAGCTAACCTTAACCTAACCTTGACCTTAACCTTAACCTTAACTATAACCTTAACCTAACGAAACCGGTAACCTTAGCCTTAACCTTAACCTGAATAAAACCGTAACCTTAACCTTAACCTTAGCTTTAACCCTAACCTAATATTAACCTTAACCTTGAATTTAGCTTTATCTTAACCTTAACCTTGACCTAACCCTTAACCTTGACATAACCTTACCCTTAACCTTAAGCTTAACCTTCACTATAACCTAACCTTAACGTTAACCTAACTATAACCCTTAACTGTAACCTTAACCTTAACCTAACCTTAACCTTGATTTTACCCTTAACGTAACCTTAAGGTTAAGGTTAAGGTTAGGATTAAGTTAAGGTTAAGGTTAGGTTATAGTGAAGGTTAAGGTTAAGGTTAAGGTTAGGTTAAGGTTAAGATTAGGTTAAGGGTAAGGTTAAGGTTAGGTTAACCTTAACCTTAACCCTACCGTATCCTTAACGCTATCTTAGCCTAACTTTAACTTTAACCTTAACTTTACCCATAACCTTAGCCTTAACCATAACCTTTTCTTAACCTTGACTATAACATAGCCCTAACCTAACCCTACCCTTGACAAAACACTTAACCTTAACCTTAACCAAACCCTTAACCATGAACTTAACCTAACAAAACCCATAACCTTAAAATTACGCTTAACCTTAAGGTTATGGTTAGGGTTTGGTCAAGGTTAGGGTTAGGTTAAGCATAAGGTACATGTTTAGTAACGTTAAGGTCAAGGTAAGGTCAAGGTCAAGGGTAAGGGTAAGGTTAAGTGTAAGGGTAAGGTTAAGGTAAGGGTAAAGTTAACCTTGACCTAACCTTGACCTTAACCTTGACCTTAACTATAATATTAACCTAACTAAATCAATAACCTTAGCCTTAACCTTAACCTGAATAAAATCGTAACCTTAACCTTAACCTTAGCTTGAACCCCAAGCTAATATTAACCTTAACCTTGAATTTACCTTTAATGTAACCTTAACTTTGACCTAACCCTTAACCTTATCCTTGACATAACCTTACCCTTAACCTTCACCCTTAACCTTAAGCTTAACCTTCACTATAACTTAACCTTAACGTTAACGTAACTATAACCCTTAACTGTAACCTTAATTTTAACCTAACCTTAACCTTGATTTTACCCTTAATGTAACCTTAAACTTAACCTTAAACTTACCCTTAACCTTCCCATAGCCATAACCTTAACCTTAACTATAACCTTAACCTAACCTTAACCTTAACTTTACCCCTAACCTGATATTAACATTAACCTTGAATTTACCCTTAACATAACCTTAACCTTTACCTAACCCTTAACCTTAACCTTGACAAAACCCTTAACCTTAACCTAACCTTATCCTTAACCTTCACCCTTAACCTAAAGTTAAGGTTAGGTTATAGTGAAGGTTAAGGTTAAGATTAGGTTAAGGTTAAGGTTAAAGTTAGGTTAAGGTTAAGGTAAAGGTTAAGGTTATGGTTATGATTAAACTTAACGAAAGTTAAGGTTAAGGTTAACGTTACAGGTGTTAACCTTAACCTTCACTATAACCTGACATTAAATATAGCCTAGCACTAACCTTAACAAAACATTAACCTTAACTTAACCTTAACCTTTACCTTACCTTAAACTTAACCTTATCTTAACCTAACT
This sequence comes from Pinus albicaulis, assembly GCA_034641835.2. NCBI lineage: Eukaryota > Viridiplantae > Streptophyta > Pinopsida > Pinales > Pinaceae > Pinus > Pinus albicaulis. The sequence continues at coordinate 979,057,689 of CM076578.1, read as the reverse complement.
TTAACCTTAACCTTCCGCTAACCTTAACCCTAACCTTACCATAAACTTAACCTTAACTTTACCCATAACCTTAACCTTAACTTTAATCTTATCTTAACCTTAACTATAACATAACCCTAACCTGACCCTAACCTTGACAAACCCTTAACCTTAACCTTAACCTAAACTTAACCAAACCCTCAACGTTAACCTTAACCTAACAAAACCCGTAACCTTAAACTTACCCTTAACCTTAAGGTTATGGTCAGGGTTTGCTCAAGGTTAGGGTTAGGTTATAGTTAAGGTCAAGGTCAAGGTTATGGTTAAGGTAAGGTCAAGATAAGGTTAAGGGTACGGGTTTAGTAAGGTTAAGGTTAAGGTTAAGGTCAAGGTCAAGGGTAAGGTTAAGGTTAAGGTCAAGGTCAAGGTAAGGTTAACCTTAACCTAACGTTAGCCTTAACCTTGACCTTAACTATAACCCTAACCTGACTAAAACTGTAGCCTTAACCCCTAGCCTAATATTAACCTTAACCTTGAACTTACCCTTAATGTAAAATTAACCTTGACCTAACCCTTAACCTCAACCTTGAACAAAACCTTAACTTTAACCTTAACCTAACCTTAACCTTAACCTTCACTTTAACCTAACCTTAACCTTAACCTTACCCTTAACCATTCCATAACCATAACCTTAACCTAAACTATAACCTTAGCTTCAAATTAATCTTGAATTTACCCTTAACGTAACCTTAACCTTAACCTTAACCTTACACTTAACCTTCCCATAACCATAACCTTAACCTTAACTATAACGTAACCTTAACCTTAACCTTATCATAAACTTAACCTTCACTATAACCAAACCTTAACCTTGACCTTAACTATAACCTAACCCTAACCTTGACGAAACCCTTAACATTAACCTTAACCTTAACCTTAACCTTAACCTTCACCTTCACCTTAATCTTAAGCTTAACCTTAAGCTTAAGCTTAAGCTTAACCTAACCCTAGCCTTAACCTTAACCTTAACCTTGACCTAACCTTAACCTTGACTTTAACTTTAACCTTATCTTACCCTTAACCTAACCTTAAACTTAACTATAACCTAATGCTAACCTTGACCAAACCTTAACTTTAACCTTCACTTAACCTTAACCTTAACCTTGTAACGTTACCCTAACCTCACCCTAACCTTAACCTTAACCTTACACTTAACCTTAAAATTAACCTTAACCTAACCTTAACCTTAACCTTAACTATAACCTAACTCCAACCTTGACCAAACCCTTAACCTTAACCTAACCTTAACTTTAACCTAACCTTGATCTTACCTATAACTTTAACCTTAACCTTAACTTCACCCTTAACTTTAACCTTTACCTTAACCTTAAGTTTAACTTGAACCTTCCCTTAACCTTAACCCTAACCTTAACGTTAACCTTAACCTTAACTATTACCTAACCTTAACCTTAAACTAACCTTAACCTTAACCTTACACTTAACTAGAACATTTACCCTAACCTTAACCTTAACCTTAATCTTGCCTTTAACCTTAAACTAACCTTAAACTTCGCCTTAACTATAATGTAACCCTAACCTTGACCAAACCCTTAACCTTAACCATAACCTGAACCTTTACCCTAACCTTACCCTAACCTTAACCTTAGCCTAACCTTAACCTTAACTTTACCTTAACCATTAATTTACCCTTAACCTAACCTTAACCTTAACCTTCACCCTAAGATTCCCATAACCTTAACTATAACCTAAGCCTAACCTTTACCAAACCCTTAACCTAACCGTAACCTTAACCTAACCTAAACCTTAACCTTACCTTAACCTTGGCTTTACCCTTAATGTAACCTTAAGCTTAACCTTAAGCTTATCTTAACCTTAACCTAACCTAATCTTAACCTTAACCTTAACCCTAACCTTAACCTTAACCAAACCCTTAACATTAAACTTAACTTAACCTTAACCTAACTTTAAGCTTGACCTTAACTATAACCTAACCCAACCTTACCCATAACTTTAACTTTAAGGTTAGGTTTAAGGTTACAATTAAGGTTAAGTTTAAGGTTAGGTTAAGGTTAAGATAAGGATAAGGCTAAGGGTAAGGTTAGGGTTAAGGTTAGGGTAAGGTTAAGATTAGGTTAAGGGTAAGGTTAAGGTTAAGGGTAAATTCAAGGTTAAGGTTACGATAAGGGTAGGGTTAAGGTTAATGTTTGGTTAAGGTTAAGGTTAGGTTATAGTTATGGTCAAGGTTAAGTTTAAGGTTAAGAGTAAGGATAAGGTTAAGGTTAAGGTCAATGTTAAGGTTAATGTTAAGGGTTCGGTCAAGGTGAGGGTTGAGTTATAGTTAAGGTTAGTTTATAGTGAAGGTTAAGGTTGAGGTTATGGGATGGTTAAGGTTAAGGTATATTTTAAGTTAAGGTTAGGGTTAAGGCTTGGTCAAGGTTGGGGTTAGGTTATAGTTAAGGTCAAGTTTAAGGTTAGGTTAAGGTTAAGGTTACGGGTGTAGTCATGTTATGGTTAAGGTTAATGTTAAGGTTAGGTTAAGGGTAAAGTTAAGGTTAAGGTTAAGGTTAAGGGTAAAGTCAAGGTTTAGGGTGAAATTAAGGTAAAGGTGAAGGTTAAGGGTAACATTAAGGTTAAGGTTGAGATAAGGTTAAGGGTAAGATTAAGGTTAAGGTTAGGTTAAGGGTAATGTTAAGGTTAAGGTCGGGCGTAACGTTAAGGTTAACCTAAACTTAACCTTAACCTTAACCTAACCTTAAACTTGACTCTACCCTTAACATAACCTTAACCTTAAGGGTAAAGTTAAGTTAACTTTACCCTTAACCCTATCCTAACCTTAACCTAACCTAATCTTAACATTAACCATTAACCTAACCTAACCTTACCTTAACCTTAACGTTAACCTTAACCTTACCCTTAAACTTATCTTAACATTACCTTAACCTTAACCTTACTCTTAACCTTATCTTAACCTTAACCTTAACCTTCCCAATCCCCTAACCTTAACCTAACCTTAAACTTACCCTTAACCTAACCTTAACCTTGAATCTACCCTTAACATAACCTTAACCTTAAATTTAAACTTACTAAACCCGTACCCTTAACCTTATCTTAACCTTAACCTTTACTTAACCTTAAGGGTTAGGTTAAGGTTAAGGTTATGGGAAGCTTAAGGTTAACCTTGACTTTACCCTTAACCTAACCTTAACCTAAACTATAACCTAATCCTAACCTTGACCTTAACTTTACCCTTAACTTTGACCTTAACCTTAACCTTGACCTTGACCTTAACCTAACCTTAACCTTAACCTTAACCTAAACCTTAAACTGACCCTAACCCTTAACCTTAACCTAACCCTAATCTTGACCAAACCCTTAATATTAACCTTAAAATTTCCCTTAAGCCTAACCTGATTAACCCGTAACCTTTGTTTGTGCTCAATTTAGTGTCCTAAATTGAGTTCATTAATTGTCAACCAGGGTTGGTAAACTGCTAAAGTGAAGTGCACCATATTTTCCTAAGTAACCTCTTCCTACTTCGTTGTGTTTAGTGTTTTCTGATGTTTTTGGTTTTAATGGTTTTATGTTGAGAAGGGAAAGAGCTAAATGCTAATGAGAAGAAGCTATTGGTCAAAACAGAGTAGAGTCCTAAACTATTGGTCAAAACAAAGTAGAGTCTAAACTATGGATGGTAATCAACAAATGCAGAGCTTGATAATGACTCTATTGCAAAGAAACAACTCACAACATGAAATTGAAATGAACTTGAGAAATGGACAAGATAAGTGTAAATGAAGTTTTTCCTAAATCACTAATCAAACAAATAACTTACAATGTACAACATCTCATCCATGAATAAAGGTTTGTTGGAATATATGTGGAAAAGAACATTTGTAACAAGGTAAGGTTTCTACTCTAAACTAGCTTCTAATTCTGTTCTGCAACTCAGTTTTAGCATCACTAGGCCTCAATAAAAAATTATAGGTTTCCTTTTTAAATGTTCTTTGAGAAAAGGCTTGTTTATGAAATGGTAAAAAGGTTGTAAAATACTCCATGCCTTAGAATGATACTATCCTCTGTTCAGATGATTATGTATTAGTATGAGTTTGGAACAAGAGAATTTTTGTAAATAATTAAGCCCGTGGTATCAAATTTAACAACTAATATTTGAAATGCAATGGATGACAACTAATCTTGGAATGTGAATACAGTGAGCTAAGCGAAGACTAAACTAAAGTGCTACTAGTCTACAGTGAACAGTGTTAAACTAAAAATTCATTATCAAACTTGAAGTGAAATAACAGAGCTAAACTAAATGCATTCTGCCTCCAGAGTGGTCTTAACTAAATTTTCATGCAACTAATCTATGGGATTCTACAGCCTATCTTGTTCATCATGAATGGTATTTTGGAAGAGCTTGTAGAACAATCCTGGCTGTACAATTTAATGCAATTGAATTGAAACATAAAACTGAAAACACATACAACTAAAATCTAAGATATCACAGCTAATTCCTACTCATTTTTATGATGTTTTGGAAGAGCGTATAAGAGTAAGACTAGCTATGTCACTTAGTGTAAACAAGCAACTAAAAACCTACAGTATCACAGTTAAGCCTTATTCATCATGAAGATATTTTGGAAGAGTTTAATGAGAACAAGACTAGCTGCAAACGTAAAACTAACTTCTAAAATACTACAATTGCAACTCATTCATCATTAATGATATTTTGGAAGAGTACATAAGAACGAGATTCAACTGTAGCATGCAATACAAATTAACATAGAAAAATGCAGAGTTCAGAAAATTAACTAAGCTAAGAATGAAATGAAAATTACTTATCTAAATCGTATAAACAAGGCTGCTCAGGTGGTAGTGGCCCTCTACCACCAGAGTAGCATGAAATATTTAACTCCTCAACGTTGCTTCAATTCATGCATCAAAGCTGAACTGCTTTTATTAAAGGAAAACGTTCAGAAAAACAGAGTAACACAATCTTGGAGAACTAAAAACAAAACATCCACTAGCTAGCGTCTCTCGGTCTCCCGAGTGATTCTTATATTGAAATTACATAACTACCCTTTGATAAAAACAAGGATAAATGTCTTTTCTACTTCTAATCAAATTAGAACTCTTATTGACAGCCTCGGACTTCATTGTGAACACCTGTAGAATCCGTGTTTTAATAGGAGACTGCTTCTTAGTTTGGGTGTCCCACGTGCATAACCACTTAGATATTTTTGCTCAGACTTTGTGGAGAGAAACGAATGATGAGGATGAAGTCTGGAATTCACCCATATGTTCCTTTCTTTGAGACGACACCTGTAACCCACTTAAACACTAAAACGGCTGCAGAAAGTGTGATCAGCTACGGAACGCGTGATCAGCTACGGAACACCTGTATTCTGTAGCTATTTTGCAGAAAATTGTTAAAACAACAAAAATCATGAAAATACAATATGTTAATCAATTTCATGTAACCTTTAAGAAATCATAATCATTATTCATTGATGTTAGGCTTATGAAGTGATAAAATAATGATGAAATGAAGTGAAGGTTTCTAAAAGAAAAGGCAATTCTAGGGCTCAACATATCCCCACTGCAAGACTATTGCATGTCCTCATGCAATTTCATCAAAAATTATTCCATGTGCTCTGAAACCTCTGTTAAAACATCCAACTTTATCTTTCTGCTTCTTTTGGCCCTAATCTATTTTCTAATCTTTGTTAACTTTTCAGAAATTTGTTCTTCATCTTCCTCTTGTAGTGGAGTGTCAAGGTTATTTTCAATAACCATGTAAGTTTTTCTTCTTCTGCTCCATCAAAAGATTTGGCAAAAGATTTTGTAATCTCCTTATGGAAGCCATCAAATTTCTCTATAAAATTTAATCTCCTTGACTTGTGGATATCCTTCAAAATACTTGAATTCAACTGATTCTATCTTGACAATTAGCCACATTCCTCCTCTATGCAGATTATCTTCCTTTCAGAATTACTTTTCTATGGTTGAAGCTAGATTGACTACAGAGTCTAATGCTTTATTTTTGAAACTGTATCTCTGTGTCTAAAGATGGATTAGTTGAAGAATGATGCTTCACCCTCAAAATTACCTTTCTGCACTTAGATATGGATTGGCTGCAAAGTGTAATGGAGGTGAATGGATGGAGGTAATTAAGCTATAAGGGAAAATGAAGTGGCTATGGATCTGATGGAGGATTTATGATGAACTTGTGGTGAAATAAGTGAATGATACAATCTTAAGGAGATGTGGAATAGTAGGTTGGAATGTTGGATAAGGGATATGGCCAAGATATGTTAATCAATTCGAATGATAGGTTATTTTAGGAAACATATGATTATACACATTGTATCTATTTCATGTTTTTGCTATTAAAATAATTTTCACAATTTACCTCAGAATTTTTGACCTTGTTAATTGCTGTGCTTGATGTTGTTTCTTTGGTCCTCTTTTAGCATATTGGTCTTCAAAACAGAATCCTTCAATTTCCTGTAATCGTCATCTCTTTGTAGGTTGTATAATTGTGTCAGAACTGCTGAATAAGATGTGGCTGCAACATGTAATCTGTAACAAGAAATGAAGTATGACTATGGAAGATGGATGTAAAATGTAATGGAGTGAAAGTTGAATAGAACTTTTGAAATGAAATGAAAATGGCGTGAGATGGAGTGAAAGTGGAATAGGACTTGTGAAATGAAATGAAAATGGCGTGAGATGGAGTGGAATTGTAGAATGAAATGAATTTTGCAATTTCTCTCAAATGGTACATCAGACTTCCCTGAAATTTTCTGAGGTTGTTACCAATATTATTATGCATCTTCCGACGAAAAAATCTCTGCCATTGGTTACACGGATCTCTCGAAAAATGAGAAATGGTTGTAGGTGAAAGTGGCCAATTTCTTGAAGAATACACACTGAAATTTTCTAAAATTTTATGTGTTTATTCACCCTTCGTCAATTCATTTACCATAAAAATTTCAGGAGCAATGGATGCACGTTTTGAAAGTTATGATAAAATCAACTTCTGCCCTGTTTCACCCTTCATTTTGCCCAATGTTGCAACAAAAAAGTACGCCACAAACTCATTTTAAGGCCGATTTGAGTGATTCAAAAGGGAAACTGTGTATTTTTACCTTCTCTACTACCATATCCTTCCAAAATTTCATTTTGATGAAGAAAAGACGATGCTGTGCAAAAATACTCAAATCTGTCCTATTCTGTCCATAATGATGAAAATTGAAAATATGCCTGAAAAACCATTATGAAATGCCCTTAAAAATTGCTTTTTTTTCAATTTTTGTCCATGTCCTACTCAATTTTTCATATTCTGAGAAAACCCAGAAGCTCAGAATTTTTTATTTCTGCTCCAATCTCTTGCAATATTTGTGCCAAAACTGCCTCTGGAAAAAGTTGCAAAAAGACGAAAACAGACTGCTTCAGCAATAGCTGCAGAAACTGCCACTTTCCGCAGCTGTGGTCGAATTGACAAGAAGATGAACATGCTGCTACAAGAAACTAATAAAATTTATTGCTGCAAGTTGTTGTTGATTCCATAAAACCATTAGTCTTCATCAAAGCCAACATTCATGGTACAATTCTTACCATGTGAATAAATGTGTCGAAGTCGAGAATGGGAAGAAATCATTGGATTACCGATCAATAATAAAAATCGTTAACCAATGCGAGAAAAGTCACCGATAATGTAAATGAGTGTCAAGGTACCTGAGTGCATCTTGACAGGGACAAATGAATGTGTCAAAGTCGAGTCACCTGCAAGATTTGAAAATCAAGAGACATTGTTGTATTCCCATTGTTATTAACGAGGAGGCTTGCCATTGATGAATGCAAGCTCCAAGGCACTTCAAATAATCTCTAATCTTGATCCCAGATAAAATGTTGAGGTCGATGGGACAAGATCTGTTGGAAGGTGGACCTTAAGGAATTCCACATCCTCCAACTCGAGCATAGAACCAAGAATGATTTGAAGAACCATAAAAGATTGAAACCATCATGAAATTGAAGAACTTATTGTGAACTTTGCTCGCCAATTGCCTGGTTTTCAAGCAAAGCTCATGTCCAATTGCGCCAACAAGCTGGTTTTCACAATAGGACTTATTTTTCTCTTTACTTTTTTTTTTCTTTTTTTTCTTTTTTTATCTTTTTTTTTTATGTCTTACTCTACTTGAAAAAGAAAATCTTGTTTAGAGTATATGAGTACTTCCAATGGAACCATGTCTGTAACAAGATGATAGATAAACTCGTATGCAGGTTTGAAAGACACTCTCTGATATGTACCTATATATGAGATGCCAACTTTCTTGATTTAGATGATCTCAGAAGATATTGAATAATTGAGAATTGGGATTCGATGACTGAATTGAACCAAGATTCAATGTAATCTTGTCTTCCTTTTCTTTCCTCTATCATGAAATCGAATATGTGATCTTCATTCATAGAATCTAGTGATAGGCATGCATGAGACTTTTCAATCTATGGTTCCAATATCTCCTCTTTATCAATAGACATCCCTGATCCTTGGACCTTATCTGAGTCTTCTTCTTCTTCTGTTTGTTTTTCTTCAATGACATCTGGTGAATCATTTTGCAATACCTCAAAATTGTAATTTGATTGAGGTGTTTTATTGTTGGGGATATGAAATGGTTGTGGAGGTAGTGGAGTGGGGAATCTTTGGGGTGCTTGTGTGGATGGTAATGGGAAAGGTTGAATTGAGGTAAAATGAGGGTGATATTGATGTTGTAGTGGAGGAAAATGGTATGAATAACATTGATGATGGTATTGAGGATAGAGAGGGAAAGATTGAGGATATGGTGGATTTCCTTTATAGGGCCTTTGCCAACTTTGTTTCCAAGATTGGTTTTGAGGTTGCGATTGAGATGGAAAAGGTTTCCAAGGTTGGTTTTGAAGTTGGGATTGAGATGGCAAAGGTTTCCAAGGTTGGTTTTGAGGTTGGGATTGAGATGGCCAAGGTTGCCAAGGGAAGGGTGTTCTCCAATTACCTTGAGGTTGTTGTGCATACCCTTGAAACTGTGCATAAGGATATTGCATCATATTTGGTTGATGAGGCTGCCATAGCCCTCTTGGAGCTACATAACAAAGTTTCTCTTGTGCTTGATTTCCTCCATTATCCTTCTGGTAAATTGCCTTCAACCCTGGTAATGATGGGCAATCTTCAGTAGTATGTGATCCTGATCAAATTTTACACATTTTAATGTTATCAAGTGGACATTCATGCAAAGCATGTTTCTTTCTACATTTAGGGAAAAATATAAATGAAGCAACTTTTTTCTTGTTTTGCATTGTTAGCATGTCAGTTTGTTCATTTAAATTACCAAGAATGTTTAGCAAATTTTTAGGTTCAGTTTGACTTACCAATCTTGATTCTGACTTACTTACTCTTGCCATAAATGGATCCTGAGGGGACCTTACACACTTTTCTTTTCCTCTTGATATGTTCTTGCATAGTTCACAAATTTCTTAAAATGACAATCGATAGACATCTCCTTTTCCCACAAGATTAAGAAGATCAATCCATTCATCCTTTATAGCATTTAGTAGGAGAGTTTTTAATGCATCTGATCCTAAATTATGCAATTTAGATCTTTTGATATTATAAGTAAATCTCTCTACTAAATCTTCTAGGCTTTCATCCTCTTTTTGGTTCATGTTAAAGACTTTATTTCTAAGGTCATGGTGCATGCAATAACCTTTATATTTTTCCAAAAATACTCTTTTCATATCATCCCATGTCCTTATATAATTTGTTCCTAAATTCATGAACCATCTAAGAGCTCTATCCTTTAATGTTGTCGGAAACAAATTCATTTTTTGCATGTGAAATGAGTAGCCATAAGATCTACAAATTATTTCAAATTCAAAAAGAAAGGTTTCCGGGTCTTCTGATCTCATACCTTTGAAGTTAGGAAGTACAGATGGATGGATGTTCTTCATTTGAATGTTGATATCAGTTTATTGAATGGGAAATCCAAAAGGATCTTCCTCATTGTCATCATCTCCATCCATTTCTTCAACCTCCTTTTTCACCTCTTCTTCTACCTGCAAAAATATGAATTCATGATGCGGATGTGTGGCTCTTATTGCACCACTTGATATAGTGGGTGTGGAAGGTGATTGAAGTTTTTTTTTTTTTTTTTTTTTTTTGCATGTAAGAAATAAGGTTACCTAGTTACACTTCCCCGGCAACGGCACCAAAATGTTTGTGCTCAATTTAGTGTCCTAAATTGAGTTCATTAATTGTCAACCAGGGTTGGTAAACTGCTGAAGTGAAGTGCACCATATGTGCCTAAGTAACCTCTTCCTACTTCGTTGTGTTTAGTGTTTTCTGATGTTTTTGGTTTTCATGGTTTTATGTTGAGAAGGGAAAGAGCTAAATGCTAATGAGAAGAAGCTATTGGTCAAAACAGAGTAGAGTCCTAAACTATTGGTCAAAACCGAGTAGAGTCTAAACTATGGATGGTAATCAACAAATGCAGAGCTTGATAATGACTCTATTGCAAAGAAAAAACTCACAACATGAAATTGAAATGAACTTGAGAAATGGACAAGCTAAGTGTAAATGAAGTTTTTCCTAAATCACTAATCAAACAAATAACTTACAATGTACAACATCTCATCCATGAATAAAGGTTTGTTGGAATATATGTGGAAAAGAACATTTGTAACAAGGTAAGGTTTCTACTCTAAACTAGCTTCTAATTCTGTTCTGCAACTCAGTTTTAACATCACTAGGCCTCACTCAAAAATTATAGGTTTCCTTTTTAAATGTTCTTTGAGAAAAGGCTTGTTTGTGAAATGGTAAAAAGGTTGTAAAATACTCCATGCCTTAGACTGATACTATCCTATGTTCAGATGATTATGTATTAGTATGAGTTTGGAACAAAAGAAGTTTTGTAAATAATTAAGTCTGTGGTATCAAATTTAACAACTAATATTTGAAATGCAATGGATGAAAACTAATCTTGGAATGTGAATATAGTGAGCTAAGCTAAGACTAAACTAAAGTGCTAATAGTCTACAGTGAACAGTGTTAAACTAAAAAGCCATTATCAAACTTGAAGTGAAATAACAAAGTTGAACTAAATGCATTCTGCCTCTGGAGTGCTCTTAACTAAATGGTCATGCAACTAATCGATGGGATTCTATAGCCTATCTTGTTCATCATGAATGGTATTTTGGAAGAGCTTGTAGAACAATCATGGCTGTAAAATTTAATGCAATTTAATTCAAGCATAAAACTGAAAACACATACAACTAAAATCTAAGATATCACAGCTAATTCCTACTCGTTTTTATGATGTTTTGGAAGAGTGTATAAGAGTAAGACTAGCTATGTCACTTAGTGTAAACAAGCAACTAAAAACCTACAATATCACAGTTAAGCCTTATTCATCATGAAGATATTTTGGAAGAGTTTAATGAGAACAAGACTAGCTGCAAACGTAAAAATAACTTCTAAAATACTACAATTGCAACTCATTCATTATTAATGATATTTTGGAAGAGTACATAAGAACAATATTCAACTGTAGCATGCAATACAAATGAAAATAGAAAAACGCAGAGTTCAGAAAATTAACTAAGCTAAGAATGAAATGAAAATTACTTATCTAAATCGTATAAACAAGGCCGCTCAGGTGGCAGGGGCCCTCTACCACCAGAGTAGCACGAAATATTTAACTCCTAAACGTTGCTTCAATTCATGCATCAAAGCTGAACTACTTTTATTAAAGGAAAACGTTTAGAAAAACAAAGTAACACAGTCTTGGAGAACTAAAAACAAAACATCCACTTGCTAGCGTCTCTCGGTCTCCCGAGTGATTCTTATATTGAAATTACATAACTACCCTTTGATAAAAACAAGGATAAATGTATTTTCTACTTCTAATCAAATTAGAAATCTTATTGACAGCCTCAGACTTCATTGTGAACACCTGTAGAATCCATGTTTTAATAGGAGACTGCTTCTTAGTTTGGGTGTCCCACATGCATAACCACTTAGATATTTTTGCTCAGACTTTGTGGAGAGCAACGAATGATGAGGATGAAGTCTGGAATTCACCCATATGTTCCTTTCTTTGCGACGACACCTGTAACCCACTTAAACATTAAAACGGCTGTGGAAAGTGTGATCAGCTACGGAACGCGTGATCAACTACGGAACGTCTGTATTCTGTAGTTATTTTGCAGAAAATTGTTAAAACAGAAAAAATCATGAAAATACAATATGTTAATCAATTTCATGTAACCTTTAAGCAATCTTAATCATTCTTCATTGATTTTAGGCTTATGAAGTGATAAAATAATGATGAAATGAAGTGAAGGTTTGTAAAAGAAAAGGCAATTCTAGGGCTCAGCAACCTTAACCTTACGCTAATCTTAACCTTAACCTGAGCTTAGCATTGACTTTACCCTTAACCTAACCCTAAGCTTAACCTTAAACTGACCTTAACCTTAACCTAACGTAACCTTAACCTTAACCTTAACTATAACCTAACCCTAACCTTACCCTAACCATAACCTTAACTATAACCTAACGCTAACCTTAACCGTACCTTTAATATTATCTTAACCTTAACCTTCACTATAACCTAGCCTTAACCTTACCCTTAACCTTAACCTTTCCCTAAAATCAACCATAACCTTAACCTTAACCTTAAACTGCCTAAACCCATAACCTTATTCTTACCTTAACTTAACTTTAACCTTAACCTTAACCATAACCCTAACCTCGACCAAACCCTTAACCTTAACCTTAACCTCACTAAACCCTTAACCTTAACCTAACTAAACCAATACCCTTAACCTAAACTTAACCTTAACCTTAACCTAACCCTTAACCTTAACCTTAACCTTAACCTAACTAAACATATAACCCTAAACCTTAACCTTACCCTTAACCTTCACCTTAACCTTAGGTTAAGGTCAAGGTTAAGGGGAAGGTGAAGGTTAAGGCTAGGTTAGGTTAAGGGTTAGGTTAATGTTAAGGGTAGATTATAGTGAACGTTAAGGTTAAGACCCGTAACCTTCGACCTTAACCTTAACCTAACCTAGCTTTAACCTTAAATTTACCCTTAACCTTACCTTAACCTTACCTTAACCATAACCTTAACCTTAACCTTACCCTTAATCTTATCTTAACCTTACCTTAACCATAACCTTAACCTTACCTTAACCATAACCTTAACCTAGACCTTAACAATAACCTATGCGTAACCTTGACCAAATCATTAACATTATCCTTAACCTTAACATAACCTTAACCTTGACTAAACCCTTAACATTAACCTTAACCTTAACCCTAACCTTACTCTAACCATAACCTTAACCTTACTGTAACCTTACCCTAACCATAACCTTAACTTTAACCTTAACCTAACCTTAACCAAATGCTTACCATTAATCTAACCTTAACCAAACCATTAACCTTAACCTTAACCTAACCTTAACCTTGACATTACCCTTAACCTAACCTTAACCTTAACTATAACCTAACCCCAACCTTGACCTTAAATTTACCCTTAACCTTGACCTTAACCTTAACCTTAACCTTGACCTCGACCTTAACCTAACCTTAACCTTAAGCTTAAGCTTAACCTTATCTTACCCTTAACCTAAACTTAACCTTAATTATAACTTAACCCTAACCTTGAATTTACCTTAACCTAACCTTAACCCCTTAAAATTCCCATAACCATAACCTTAAACTTGACTTTAGCCTTAACCAAACCTTAATCTTAACATCAACCTTAACCTTAACCTGCCTAATCCCATAATCTTAACCTTAACCTAACCTTAACCTTGACCTTAACTATAACCTAACCCTAACCTTGACCGAATCTTAACCTTAACCTTACTTAAGCTTAACCTTAAACTTAACCTTCCCATAACCTTAACCTTAACCTTAACCATAACCTAACCTTAAGCTTGACCTTAACCTTAACCTAACCCTAAACTTGACCAAACCCTCAACCTTAACCTTTATCTTAACCTTAACCTTAACCTTTACCTAACCTTAACCTTAACCTAACCCTAACCTTAAGCCTAAACATAACCTTAACTTTATCCTTAACCTAACCTTAACCTTAACCTAACCTCAACCTGACCTTAACCTGAACCTTCACTCTAACCTTAACCTTAAACTCACTAAACTTGTAACCTTAACCTTGACCTTAACTATAACCTAACCCTAACCTTGACCTTGAATTTACCCCTTACGTAACCTTAACCTTGACTTTACCTAACCAAATTTAAGGTTAAGGTTAAGATAAGGTTAAAGTTAGGTTAAGGTTATGTGTTTACTTAGGTTAAGGTAAAGGTTAAGGTTAGGTTAAGGTTAAGGTTAAGGGTTAGGTTATAGTTAAGGTTAAGGTTAGGTTAAGGGTAAAGTCAAGGTTAAGGTTAAGGTGAAGGTTAAGGGTAAGGTTAAGGTTAAGGGTTACGCCTTGAATTTACCCTTAACTTAACCTTAACCTTCACTATAGCCTAACCCAAACCTTGACTAAACCCTTAACCTAACCTTAAACTTAACCTTAACCTTACCATAACCATAACCTTAACCGTAACTTTAACCTAACCTTAACCTTAACCTTAACCTTAAACATGACCTTAAGGGTAAGGTTTGTTCAAGGTTAGGGTTAGGTTATATTTAAGGTTACAGTTAAGGTTAGGGGTAAGGTTAGGGGAAGGTTATAGTTAAGATCAAGGTTAAGGTTAGGTTAAGGTTAAGGTTAATGTTAAGGGTAAGGTTAAGGTTAAGGTTCAGGGTAAACTTAAGGTTTAGGTTAAGTGGTTAAGGTTAGGTTCAGGTAACGTCAAGGTTAAGGTTAAGGTTAAGGTAAAGTGGGTAAGGTTAAGGTGAAGGTTAAGGTTAAGGTTAAGTTAAGGTTAAGGATAGGTTAAGGTTAAGTCAAGGGTAAAGTCTAAGTTAAGGTTAAGTTTAAGGTGAAGGTTAAGGTTATAGTTAAGTTAAGGTTAAGGTTAAGGTTAAGGTTAGGGTTATGGTTAAGGTTTAGGTTAACGTTAAGGTTAAGGATAAAAATAAGGCTATGGTTAAGGTTACGTTAAGGATAAAGTCAAGGTTAAGGTTAGAATAAGGTTAAGGTTAAGATAAGATTAAGGGTGAGGTTAAGGTTAAGGTTAAGGTATGGTTAAGGGTAAGGATAAGGTTAAGGTTAGGTTAAGGTTAAGATAAGATTAAGGGTAAGGTTAAGATCAAGGTCAAGGTTAAGGTTAAGGTTAAGGTTAAGGTTAATTTTAAGGTTAAGATCAAGGGTAAGGTCAAGGTTAAGGTTTAGGTTATGGTTATGGGAAGGTTAAGGTTAATGTTATGCCTAGGGTTAGGTTAGGGTTAGGTTATAGTTAAGGTCAAGGTTAGGTTAGTTTATAGATAAAGTTAAGATTAAGTTCAAGGTTAAGCTTAAGTTAAGGTTAGGGTTAAGGTGAAGGTCAAGGTTAAGGTTAAGGTTAGGTTAAGGGTAAGGTTAAGGTTATGGTTAGGTTATAGTTAATGTTATGGTTAGGGTAAAGTTAGGGTTAGGTTATAGTTAAGGTTAAGGTTAGTTTAAGGTTAAGGTTAAGGTTAGGTTAAGGTTAAGGTTAAGGGTAAAGATAAGGTTATGTGTAAGGTTGCGTTAAGGGTAAAGTCAAGGTTAAGGTTAGAGTAAGGTTAAGGTTAAGGTTAAGGTTATGGTTAAGGTAAGGTTAATATAGGGTTAAGGGTAAGGTTAAGGTTAAGATAAGTTTAAGAGTAAGGTTAAGAACAAAGGTCAAGGTTCAGGTTAGGGTTAAGGTTAAGGTTAATGTCAAAGGTAACATCAAGGTTAAGGTTAAGGTTATGGTTATGGGAAAGTTAAGGTTAATTTTATGGCTAGGGGAAGGTCAAGGTTAGGGTTAAGGTTAGGGGAATGTTAAGGTTAAGTTTAAGGTTCGGTCAAGGTTAGGGTTAGGTTATGGTTAAGGTTAAGGTTAGGTTAAAGTTAGGGTTACGTTATAGTTAAAGTTAGGGTTAGGTTAAGGTTAAGGTTAATTTTAGGTTAATGTTAAGGTTAAGGTCAAGGTTAGGTTAAGGTTAAGGTTAGGTTATAGTTAAGGTTAAGGCTAGGTTATAGTGTAGGTTAACATTAAGACCAGTAACCTTAACCTTGACTTTACCCTTAACCTTAACCATAAATTTAACCCTAACCTTGACTTTACCCTTAACTTAACCTTAATGTTCACTATAACCTAACCCTAACCTTGAAAAAACCCTTAACCTTAACCTTACTAACCCTGTAACCTTAAACTTAACCTTAACTATAACCTAACCCTAACCTTGACCAAACCGTTAACCTTAACCTTGAACAAACCCTTAACCTTAACCTTAACCTGACTAAACCCGTAACCTTAACCTTAACCTTAACTATAACCTAACCCTAACCTTGACCAAACCCTTAACCTTAAACTTAACCTTAGCCTTCCCCTAACCTTAACCCTTGCCTTAACCCTTAACCTTAACCTTACCACCTTAACATTAACCTTAACCTTAACATTAACCTAATGTAACCTAAACCTTGACATTAACCTTAACCTTAACCTTAACTATAACCTAACCCTAACCTTACCCTAACCATAACCTTAACTATAACTCAACCCTAACCTTAACCTTACCTTTAACATTATCTTAACCTTAGCCTTCACTATAGCCTAACCTTAACCTTAACTTTTACCTTAAACTTTACTCTAACCTTAACCCTTACATTAACCCTAACCTTAACCTTAACCCTAACCTTAACCTTAACTATAACCTAACCCTAACCTTCACCAAACACTTAACCTTAAATTTCTCCTTAACCTAACCTCAACCTTAATTATAACCTAACCCTAACCTTGAAAAAACCCTTAACCTTAACCTTGACATTACCCTTAACCTAACCTTAACCTTAACTATAAACTAACCCTAACCTTGACCTTAACTTTAGGCTTCACATTAAACTTAACCTTAACCTTGACCTTAACCTTAACCTTATCTTACCCTTAATCTAACCCTAACCTGAACCTTAATTTTACCCTTAACCTAACCTTAACCTTAACTTTAAGCTTAACCTTACCCTTAACCTTAACAAAACCATGAACCTTGACTTTAACCTTAACCGTAACCTTAACCTTAACGTGACTAAACCCTTAACCTTCCCCTAAATTTAACCTTAACCATAACCTTAAACTTAACCTTAACCTTACCTTAACCTTGACCTTATCCTAACCTAATCTTAACCTTAACCTTAATCTAACCCAAACCTTGACCAAACCCTTAACCTTAACTATAACCTAACCTTAAAATTGACCTTAACTTTACCCTTAACCTTGACCTTAACCTTAACCTAACCTTAACCTTAACTTTACCCTTAACCTAATCTTAACCTTAACCTTGACTTTAATCTAAACCTAGCCTTAACCTTGACCTTAACTATAACCTAACCCTAAACTGGACCAAACCTTAACCTTAACCTAATCTTAAAATTAACCTAATCATAAGCTTAACCTAAGCTTAACCTTAACCTTAGCGTAGCCATAACCTTAACCTAACCCTAACCTTAACCTTAAACTTAAAATAACCCTAACCTTAACTTTACCCTTAACCTAACCTTTACCTTAACCTTAACCTTTACCTTAACCTTAACCTTACCCTAACCTTAACATCAAACTTAACCTTAACCTTAACTTGACTAAACCCGTAAAATTTACCTTACCTTAACCTAACTTTAACCTTAACCTTAACCTTAACCTAAACTTAACCTTAACCTTACCCTAACCTTACCCTAACCTTAACCTTAACTTTACCCATAACCTTACCCTTAACCTAACCTTAACCTTGACCTTGACCTTGACCAAACCCTTAGGCTAACCTTAACCTTAAACTTAACCTAACCATAACCAAGGTTAAGTTTAAGGTTAAGGTTAGGTTAATGACAAAGTTAAGGTTAAGGTTAAGGTTTTGTCAAGGTTAGGGTTAGGTTATAGTTAAGGTTAAGATAAGGATAGCGTTAAGGTTAAGGGTAAGGTTAGGTTAAGGGTAAGGGTAAGGGTAAGGTTAAGTTTAAGGTTAAGGTCAAGGTAAATGTTAAGGTTAAGGTTAGGTTAAGGGTAAAGTTAAGGTTAAGGTGAAGTTTAAGGGTAAGGTTAAGGTTAATGTTATAGGTCTAGTCAGGTTAAGGTTAAGGTTAAGGGTTTAGTCAAGGTTATGGTTAATTTATAGTGAAAGTTAAGGCTAAATTAAGGGTAAAGTCAATGTTAAGGTCAAGGGTAAAGTCAAGGTTAAGGTTAAGTTAAGGGTAAAGTCAAGGTTCAGGTTAGGTTAAGGTTAAGCGTAAAGTCAAGGTTAGGGTAAAGTAAAAGTTAAGGTTAGGTTAAGCATAATATTAGGTTAAGGTTAAGGTCAAGGTTAAGGTAAGGTTATATTTAAGGTCAAGGTTAAGATTAAGGGTAAGGTTAAAGTTAGGTTAAGGTTAAGGTTAAGGTTAGGTTAAGGTTAAGATAAAGTTAAGGTTAAGGTTAGCTTAAGTTAAGGTTAATGTCAAGGTTAAGGGTAAGGTTAAGGTTATTGTTAGCCTCTTATAAAATTAGTTATAGTAAAAGGTGGCTAAAACTTTTGGAGCCTTCAAGGAACAAATTTTATTGCTAAAAAGTGATGGCTCTTGAAGACTCTTGAAGGCCTCATGCCTTTGTCCCAATCTTCACTACTGTGCCTATTCTACATTCATAAATCCTGCTGATTCCCAAGGAAGAATACTGCTACAAGCACCATTTCCCTTTTCCCCTTCTTCCAAAACTAACCTCATCTTTACCTTTCCTTCTCCCATGAAATCCTTCATTTTCATGTTTTTCCCCTTCCCCCTTTATCAAAATCCCTTTTACAAGGTTAAAGACTCCTTCTTTTCCTTATCAAAACCATAAAAACCTTTGAAATCATTAAAAAAATATAAAAATCACATTTTTTATAGTTTGTAGACTTAAGCCCCCTTGGGCTAAGTCTTTAACTCTTTCCCTCCATGTACCTTGGTGTTGGAATCGAGCGCCATCCTTCCAAACACTTATCGCATCACCCCATTGCCGATTAGCCCTCCTTTCTATCTCCCTCGGTCATATTATCTTCCATGCACCTAAAGGCTCCGCAGAAAGGTGCGAAACCATATCGAAAAATAAATATTTCCGCCCAAAGTATAAACCTTCATTTATATTAATTTGACATTTTTATTATGACCTAAGGTTTTCCGCTAGTTCAAAGTACAAGTCGATCTCCACCATCGACTTCATCACCCGGCGGTCCCTGCCATCCACTCACCATTGCAAAACCATGTGGTATCCATCGCACCTCTTTTGAGAACAGGGCGGTATTTTTCATTTTTCAGCGATTCCATAGACCAGTTGACGCATGGCATGGGCACTGTTCACAAAACCACTGTCCATCGGACGTTAAATATTGGACGTGGACCTGACGCGATATGGACGTCCATCGTCCGATCTGAGGCCGCTCATCAGACAACGATCACTCATCAAAGAAGCCCGACAATTAACCAAGGTATGGCACGGTATTTAATAGATCTCTGTCGTTGATCTGATCCACAGATCGACGGCCCATATTTCATCGCTCAGTCCCCTCGTCCACAGCAGTGCCGGTGGTCCTAGGGCCACATCAACATCCATATGGTAGATTTCTATTGGGGTGGGTCTCTGTGGTTTCTTGTCCAGTCAACAAAACCGGGCCCGGGAATTTTATTTAGCATGGTTTAATTGGACTTTTGATGTTCGGTCACATTTTCTAAGGTTTTTAATGCCTGTCCTCCATCGTTGATCGCTTGGACCACTCTCATCTGACAGTCCACAATCGTCCCAATCCCCGAACATGATTTTCGACTATTTTTCTCCAAAGCAAAGGTTTTACACCTTTCTCTCCACTTTTTATTATTTTTCCGAATAATGTAACCCCTGTACATGTTTATTCACCTCTGTTCCTGACCATCGATCTCTATGTGATCGACGGCTCCGATTCAAAATCTTCTAGCACCCTCCCTTTGACCCCTTCCAATCAATCTTGACCATTGGATGATGCCATCCAATGGCCATGCTCTCTCCACTTGCCTTCTAAAGTAGCAAACCTATACATGTAGGATTTTATAATAGTTCTTTTTATTTTGCAGGGTTTAATTGGTTTTTCTGCCATGACTGAAGAAATTTCAAAGGAAGAGGGTGACGATCCTCCTGCCTTCGATTCACCAAAGAAAATTATTTGCAGGGTTTAAAATTCACGTTTCATTGGTGATTCATGAGGCATTGATGCCATATCACCTCTGCGCAGCCCTACACATCAGCAAAAAACACAGTAAATCAAGCACAGTTAGAGAGTATCAGTGTCGAAGACAAAAATGTACCAAGACAGAATATTGAAGACATATTTGCGGGGATCACAGCTAGGAATGATTATCAAAAGCCTAATCCCCAAATAAAACATAGTTTGAAGAAAATATTAAGTGTTTTATCAACAGAAAGCCTCCACCATCACATCTGAGGCAAATTGATTCCTCCCAGCTACCGAAATGCCACCTGTGCCTCAAAGTGTTCAGTTAGAGGTCGAAGTTATTAATGAAGATCTTATATATTCCTCACAACCACCAGAGAGTAAATTCTGCAAACAAAATTAATGAAAACACATCTGTAGAGTTACTTTGACAGCGCATAGAGCCTCAAAGGTCAAAAAGAGCTCCCACCGAGCTTAAATCTTTATGTAAATCATTTAATACAGAGGACACCTATGTAAGTTTCTTCATTGAGCCCCCTAAAGGCCAAGAAGCCATTAAGTCTGTATTAATTGTAATTAGAGATATTTTATCAGATCTCACCTCCTCATTCTTCTATATATAATACTGCAGAAGATGAGTGAGGGGTTGGTTGTAGAACTTTGAAATATAGTTGAGCTTGAGACTTCTATCTGTAAATAGTGTTCATTGGCCCTTGAAGCTCTATTTGTGTTATATTAGTTAGGTTGGATAGTGAAGATGATTGCTGAACTAAAACATTGGACTTGAGTACTGTAACTGGTTTGACATCAATAACAAGTTCTTTCTTGGGATCCTGGTCTATATCACTGGTGAAGTGCCCCTTTCTTTGTTATTGTTTCCTTCTATGTATGTCATATTGCTCACTATTCTCTGATAAAGAACATCATTTATGGAGTTATGATGTACTATTTACCAATACCCTTCTCTGACTGATAAGCTTTATCTCCATGTTTTCCTCCAATTTGTTTATTTAAGAATGATTCAAAACAGTTTAAGTATTTAGGAATGTTGGCGTTCCCTCGTCCTACTGTTTGCCTTAAGCATTGTTCTTGAAATTTATTTTCATTATTTTCTTATTAAAGTTGGACCAGAAAAGTGATGGTTTTCCCTATTTATGGTTTCTATTCTCCAAAGGAATATTCTGAAGGTTTCCCTTGATGTTGACTGAAAGCAGACTAGGTTTAAAAGTACTTTATCTAATCTTAAGTTACACTTTTTATTCTCTTGTATGTTTTCATACTTTCTAAAGGTAATTATGTAGATTACTGGATTGTTTGTCAATTAAGCTGCTTTAATAGAAACTTGCCCAAGAAGTATATGGTTAGCGCTGTCCTTGGTTGGTTTTAAATAGTTACTTAAGAGGCTTTTCTTGTTTGGACTGACTATAAATCCCCTGTGAAATTATTATCAGTTTCCACCCCTCCAAAACTTTATTGTTTCCATTCCATCACTCTAATCTAAATAATCTTGTGATATAGATGAATTTCCCCTTGGATCACTCTTGATGTTGTTGCTCAATTAAATCCCTGTTATGACTCCATAGCCCAATGGACTAAAAACCAGCGTTATATCTATCTCTTTAGCCAAAGATGTCATATTCACTTGCAACTTCTCACCTTTGAAACTTTTTTACATTTAGAACTTTCCCCTCAAGTAATTTTCATGCTCAACCATCCAAAAACAAGCAATACCCTTGGCCTTTATAACTAGCCTAATATCATTACCTAAAACTTCAAAGACAAATCCATTTTTGCACTTATTGGAGAGATACCTCTCTGGATTCAGGAGGGCTAGATCCTAGAATCCCAAAGTGGTTGAAACGATGTTTCTCCCTGCGATCGGACTTTGCCAATCTTGCTGATTACAGGGAACTAACATTTCTGGCGACTCCACTAGGGAAATTTCTGAGTTAATAAAAATTTAAAAACACCTTAAAACTCTAGATAACCCCTAGTTTTATGGCAATTGTTCGGTTTGACAGCTGAGCCACCAGCACCTAACATTTCTGGTGACTTCGTTGGGTAACTTTATGAGTTAATAAAAGTTAAAAAACACCTTAAAACTCTAGATAACCCCTAGTTTTATGATAATTGTTCTATTTGATAGTTGAGCCACTAGCACCTAGCATTTCTGGCGACTCCGCTGGGGAAGTCTGATTATTTTTTAGCTTAAAGGAAATCGTAAGATACCAGAAATCCCTTAATTTAAGAATATTTGATGTGTTAGCCAGTTGAGCTACGAGAAACTAACATTTTTGGTGACTCCACTAGGGAAAAAAACCCAGAATAGCTTTCATTTGAAGGTAACCATAGGATATTAGGGATTTATTTCAAAGAACATTTTCTATATCAACCAACTGAGCCACCAACAACTAAAATTTCTGGTGACTCTGCTGGGGACACTTCCCTTAAAAAACTTCAAAAACATAATGAGTAAAAAGCAGCCTTTTCAAGCACTTCTAAGAAATGGTAATCATGATAAAAATTTCTTGAATTAGTGACAAACTAGGCAAACCCTAGGATTCTCATAAGTCTTTATATAACCTTGAAAAATCAGTTGGTTTAGCCATAAGAGTAGACTGTCTTTGTCTCATGACAATAGCTAAGTTTTGAAACAAAGTTAGGACATTCTTAGAAACTACAAAACTGAAAAATAACTCAGAAAACCTAAAAATATTTCAGATTGGTATCCAATAAACATGGTGGTGGACCATAAAACCTTTTACCTCCTTAGGAGCTAAGAACTTCCACTTGGCGACTCCAAAATCCTTAGCAGACCTTAAGACTCGACTGGGAAGAACCTTTGTCATTGTAATATCATTCAAACTTTGTTAGAGGACTGCAAGATTAAAATTTGTGTAAACAGATTAGTTAACCTCTCAAATATTTTCATACCTATTTGAACTTTTCTTGTTTATTTGGGTCTTAAAAACACAACATAGTGGCTCCTAGAAAGATTCACAGTAGAGCCTACCCTAACCCTGATCCACCTAAGATAGTTGATAACCCAGAAAATATTATTAGGAACTCTCCTAGGATTAATTCATCAACTATTTTCAGATCACCCTTGAGAGCTAATTCAGTTCATGAAAATCTTTTAGCTCTACAACAATCACAAGTTGACTTAGTAAATCCCTTTAGAACTAGGTCTCTTGATGATTTAGATCAGTTAGATTCTGAGTCTTCACCTTCATCTCCTGAAACAAGTGAACATCCTGATAGTAGAGAAACGACACCTCCTGATTTAAATTTCCTTCACAACCTAGGTGTCTCTCATCCAAGATCAGCTTAGCAATCTATTACCGGTCCATCCACTTATGCTCACCCTACATCCACTGTTCAAACCACTCCACTTCAGCCCACCTTCCCTCTTATTAATCCACCTCTTGTGAATACACCCCCACCACATATCATGGCAGCATGGTATGCTCCCTTAGTACTTGTTTTACCATTAGTCAATCTTCCACAGGACTATCAGTCCAAAATTCCATTGTATGATGCTAGCAACGTTACAAATGCATCACAACATGTGGATAAGATGAATGACTACTTTGACAGAAATGAAATTGATGATGATTCTGTCAAACTTAGATTATTTGCTCAAAGTTTAGGGGGAGAAGTAAGAAAATGGTTTAAAGGCTTAACCCCCCATAGTATCAATGATCTCCAAGCCTTCCATCAAACATTCTTAAACAAATGGGAAGTTAAGAAGAATCCTCTTCAAGTCCTTTCCGATTACAAGAACCTCCATAGAAACATTGGGGAAACTATGCAAGCTTATTGTACTAGATTTAACAGTGTATATAATGCACTTTCCCCATATCTAAAACCTCCACAAGGCTCAGCTTTAAACAAGTTTCCTAAAGGGTTTGACATTGAGATGGCCTATCAGCTGAGTGAAAGAAATCCTGCAACCCTTGAAGAGATGCAAAAGGGTGCTCTTTCTGTGGAAGTCAACTTGATGGAGAAGAGAGCAAGGATGAAAAGTGAAAAGAGAGTATATTTTAGAGAGGAATCCACACCCTCTACTTCTAACTCAAAGATGGAGAAAATGATGGAGGAGATGATGAAAGAGATGAGCATAATTAAGAGAGCACAAGCAAGCCAAAATCAAAATGCTCCTCAAAACAGAAATCATGCCCAGCATTAAAATTTTAGAAGGAACCAACCTCCAAACAGACCTAGGGAAGATGATGAACAAATCACTCCTCCCTTTCATCAAAACTATATAAGTGAGGTTGAGGAAACATATGAGATAACAAAGGAAGAAGACATAAATATGTTGGGAGTGAATAGTGACAACTTTGAAGTCCATTATGATAGAAAACAAGGTCTGTATACACCCTAAGATGACAAAAGAGATGATAATGAAAATTATTATCAAGACATGGAAAATGTCCTCATAGAGTCTCAAAGAGAATATGACCTTAGAAGCAAAACTAGTCAACAAACCCCCAACACCAAAACCTCTAACAAATCCTCACAAAAAAATGCTGCAACCAAGCCTAAAGTTGTCAAACAGAAGGACAAAATAGTGACTGCAAATTATGGTAAGGGTAAAGATGAAGGCACTCGAAACAATGAAAAGCAGAGTGCAGACCTTAGCAGTACTAACACTTCAGCTAGTACTCCTGTCAAAACGATTTTTTCAAATGTAAATAGAACAAATCAACAAGTTGATGTTGCTGATAGAGTGGCTGCTAATAAGGCTGAGACCAACGCTTTAAAGAACCAGATCCCTTTCAGCCTGAAGCAGGAAATTTCAAAGATCAAAATCTCTGTTCCCTTAATCGAGTTAGCTGCCCAGCATATATATAGGACCCAAATTTTGAAGGCTTTAATAATAGAAGAAAATGAGGACACAGTAAATCTTAATGATGACCAGCCATAGCTGATTTTCAGTCCTAATATTGAAGGTAGATATCAAGAAGGACCTGTTCCTCCCTTTTATGTAATTTTAAATGTTCACGACAATATCTTGAACAACGCTATGCATGACTCATGAGTTTCTCATAATTTAATGCCTAAAGCTTTAATGGAGAGCCTGGGTCTATAAATCACCAGACCTTACAAAGACCTTTATTACTTTGACTCAAGCATAGTAAAATGTTTAGGATTAATCAAATACCTTTGTGTTAACTTAGCCCAAATTCCGGCCAAATGCTTAGTAATGGATATTTTTGTGGCTGATGTGCCCCTAGAATATGGAATGCTATTATCAAGATCTTGGGGGGCTAATTTATAAGGGACTATGCAGATGGACATGACCTATGAAACTATCCCTATTCTCAATCATAATAGAAGACTTTACAGGGAATCCCATATGAAATACACAGTTACAAGTCAAGACAGACCACAAAACTCTCCCCTATATTCTGTAAATATAGGCTTTGATTATTTTATTATGTTTAATGATGAAACACTTAGTGAACAAGTCACTTTAATAGAATTAATGGCCGATAATGAGGAGAGGAACACAATGCAGAAGTGTCAAAACAATTTGTTGCATTTAACGACAGTAGCAAACCAAACAAAGGTCTTGAGCTACAAGTTAGGTGTCCATTACCTTTGAACATTCACAATCGAGAAAACAATCCTCAAATAAACGAAAATCTTGGGGAATCAAAACAAATACAAAAAAGTGATGAGATTCCACAACAACGCTTGAGCACGTTAGTTAAAGTGGACACTAACCAAGATGAAACCGAAAATAGTCCTCTGTGGAGTATGTATTTTGATGGGTCATGCAATAAGAACAATGCTGGTGCAGGTGTCTGGATTACCAACACTGAAAAAAACCACATAGAAAGCATTTCCTTTAAACTAAACTTTTAGTGTTCCAATAACATAACGGAATATGAATCCCTTCTCTTAGGCCTATGTTTGTTGAAAAGGTTAGGAGCAAGAAGAATCAATGTGTATGGGGATTCAGAGTTAGTCATTAGGAAAGTCAATGGGGATTATAATTCAAATCATCCCAGACTTAGAGCCTACTGAAATGATGTCATAGACCTTTTGAAAACATTTGAGGAGTCCAAACTAATTTTTTTCCCAAGAAAAAGAAATATTGCGACCCACAATTTAGCCTTTGCAGCTAGAACATGCTTAATGCCATATAACACCAAAGACTGCACAACTCAAATAAAATTTAGACCATCTATGCCTGATAATGAGAAGTATTGGCAGGTGTTTGACAATGAAAAAAAAATAGAAGACTTCATGCAATTCAAAAATGAATTCGAACTACACAGTTCGGACTTAGATTATGATACAGACTGCAGTGAAGAAAATTTTCTTAGTGAAGAAGATCTGTCTCCCGAACTTGTCAATATCAATCTTTTGGCTGAAAAACTTAAAAACAAAATTGAAATGACTGAAGAGTTAGAAACAGAGGAGTTAGAAACTCTGCACTCTAAAGATGAAAGTTTTTCAAGCGGTTTTGGTGCCTTTAGAAGAGTTGTTCGATTTTAACAATGTGGCCAAGAAGCCAAAACTGGAACCTATAGAGACTGAAGTGGAAGAGTGCAATATAGGCAATGAGGAAAAACTGAAAATAATTAAACTGTATAAATCTTTACCAGCTCACATTAAACTCAAATACATACAACTGTTTAAAGAATTTTCTGATGTTTTTGCGTGGAGTTACAAAGATCTTAAATCCTATTACACTGAAATAATACAGCACAAAATTCCCCTTAAATAAAACCAAAAACCATTCAAACAGAAACTGTGCAGAATAAACCATGTTCAGTTGCCTTTGGTTTATAAGGATATCATGAAAATGTATGAAGCTGGTATTATTGTCCCTATTAGATATTCTGAGTGGGTTTCTAATCTGGTGTCAGTTAGGAAGAAAACTGGAGAGATCAGGCTTTGTATAGACTTTAGAGACTTAAACAAAGCTTCATTAAAAGACAACTACCCTTTGCCAAAGATGGATCAAATTTTACAAAGGGTGGTAGGGTCTGGAAGAATTTCTTTGCTGGATGGCTATTCAAGGTACAATCAGATCTTAGTTCACCCTGCTGATAAATTAAAGACAACCTTTACTACACCTTGGGGCACTTTCATGTATGTGAAAATGCCATTTGGTCTAATGAATGCTTGAGCAACTTTTCAAAGAGCCATGCACATAGCATTCTCGGAGGAACTGGGCTACTTCATCATTATATACCTTGATGATGTCACTGTGTTTTCAAAAACTGATGAATAACACTTAGCACATTTAAGAAAGGTTTTAGAGAAATGTAGAAAGTTTGGGATATATTTAAACCCTAGGAAGACACTATTCGGTCTCCAAGAAGGTAAAATTCTTGGGCACATTATTTCAGAAGAAGGTTTTAAGATAGACCCCAAAAGGATTGAGGCCATATTGCAAATCTCTCATCCTTAGAACATCAAGGAGTTGCAATCTTTCAACGGAAAGATAAAATTTTTGAGAAGGTTCGTCCCCAACTTGGCTGAGCTCCTTAGGAATATCACAAACATGTTGAAGAAGGAGCAAGGGGTAAAAAGGACCTTGGAAGCAAAGAAATCCTTTGAGCTGGTGAAACAAGCATTAACCAAAACACTGGTTCTAATAAGTCCTGATTTTTCAAAAGATTTTTATATTTTTTCATTTGCATTAGAACATACCATAGCTATTTTCCTTTTACAGAAAAACCCACAAGGACAAGAGCAGCCTATTGCATTCTTTATCAAGGCATTGAGGGAAGCCCCTCTGAAGTATAACATTATGGAGAAGCAAGCTTTTGCTTTGGTCAAAGATTTGAAAGACTTCAGAGTATACATTCTTCACTCACACATCATTGCCTTTGTCCCAAATTCAGTTGTGAAATACATTCTAACACAGGACCCAGATGGTAAGAGAGGTAAGTGGATTGTTGTTATCCTTGAATATGATTTAGAGATAAAACCCACTAAACTCATCAAAGGCCAAGGTCTAGCTAGATTAATGGCTGAATCCAATTTTGAAGTTCTTGATATTAATATGATTGATGCTTTGGATGACCAAGAAGGATTCTCAACTCCTGTTGAAGATCATTTTATGAATTCTCCTTAGTATACTGATATTATTTATGTTTTGCTTAATTTAAATACACCTCCTAGTTTGACAAAGACAAAGGCAAGGTTCCTAAAGTTAAAAACTGTAAACTATTGCATTATAGATAGATGTCTTTATTGGAAAAATGCAAGTGCTGTATTGCTTAAATGTTTTCCTGAGTTTGATGCAGAGAAGGTTAAATACCAGTTCCATGAAGGAGAGTGTGGAGGTCATTTGTACTGGAAGACAACAGCCAACAAAATTTTGAGGGTTGGTTTCTATTGGCCTACTCTTTTCCATGATGTTCACAAGATGATCATAGCCTGTCATAAATGTCAAATTTTTGAAGGCAAAAGAAAACTGCTACCCCTACCTCTGCATCCCATTACTGTTGAAGCTCCTTCTCAACAGTGGGGACTTGAATTTATAGGAGAAATCCATTCCCCATATTTTTCCCAGCATAGATGTATTCTCGTTTCCACAGACTATTTCACTAAGTGGATAGAAGCCATTCCTTGTAGGCAGGACAATGATTCCGTTATTATAAAATTTGTGGAGACTAATATTCTCTCTAGATTTGGCTGTCCTACCAGTATTATCACTGATAATGCAGCAAGATTTGGATCAAAGAAGATGGTTAAGTTTTTTCACAGATATCAGATAACATTGGGGCATTCCACGGCCTATTACCCTCAAGGTAATGGACTTGCAGAATCCTCAAACAAAATTTTAGTGAACATAATCAAGAAAATTTTGGAGGACAACAAAAATTCTTGGCACACAAAGCTAGTT
This sequence comes from Pinus albicaulis, assembly GCA_034641835.2. NCBI lineage: Eukaryota > Viridiplantae > Streptophyta > Pinopsida > Pinales > Pinaceae > Pinus > Pinus albicaulis. Next base: position 979,028,491 of record CM076578.1, on the reverse strand, counting down.
CATGCACTTTGGGTTGACAGATTGACTTTGAAGAAATCTATTGTTATGTCACCTTTCCAGCTTCTGTATGGTACTGATGCAATTTTTCCAAGCAGCCTCGGTGTACCAGTTATGAAGTTGATCCAAGAGTTTCAAACTGAAGAAAATTGTATGATCAGAAGAATAAATCAAACCATTCATCTTCAACAAACCAGAGAGGAGGTTTATAGCAAAGCATTGCAAAAACATGACAACATTAAAAAGCTTTTTGACAGAAGAACAAAGGCCAACAATTTCAATATTGGGGAAAAAGTTTTAAAGTGGGATTCAAGGAGGGAAGACAACGACAAGCACGGGAAATTTGACAACTTATGGCTTGGCCCTTACTCTATCCATTCAGCTGCTGGTAATAATGCATTTTTCTTACAGGAGTTGAATGGAATAGAATTGTTTGGGGGTCCTGTCAATGACAGGATGCTCAAACATTACTTCTCTTGATCCATGTCATGTTTTGGAAGTCTTTTTATCTTTTTTCTCATTATAAATACTTCACCCACCATTGCATTCAAAGTTGTAAAAATCAAAAATACAAAAATAGAGAAAAGAAAGAAAAGAGGGAAGATTGTGAAAACAAGAAAGGTATAGCCCCATACCAAAAAAGAGAAACAAATCTGAAAGTGTGCAAGCTCAAATGCCACTCCTGAATAACACAGTTCTAGTTAGTCAAACTGTCTAATCTTGACTAATTAGCTTTAAATTTTCTGCTGATAGGATAGTGAATTCGATTTTCCAAACTGTTTAATCTTGGCTTATCAGTAGATAGTTTAGGAAAGAAATTAAAGGTTCAAACATGCTCAAAATCTGAACCTAAGGTTTCAAAGAGAAAATGACTCAAATCTGTTTCAAATTCTGAGTCAAAAGATGTAAAAATCTAGTTCCAATCAGCTCAAAATCTGAACTAGTTGATAAAGACAAAACAACTCAAACAAGAGTCAAAACAGAGCTGTAGAAAAGAGGAAGGAAATGTTTTCAAATTTCAGATCTCAAGCCTTCCATTTTTGTTTTAAATTTTGTGCAAAATAATATCTATGTGCAGTTTGTTCTTATGCCATAGACCAACATCAAGTTAGACTGTTCAATCGTAACTTGAGTGCTTTTAAATTTCTGTTGTAGAATTTAGAGAATGAAAGTCTATTGGATAGTTTAATCCCAACAGACAGTAGATTAGGTAGAGAATCATATGGACTCAATTGTTTAATCTGGTTCCATGAAGAAATAAGGAGTATAAATAGATTATATTTCTTGCTTTCAAAAGAATAAATTGTTGTAAAAAGAGTTTTCCAATCCAAGTGCACTCCAATGAAGAGAAAATGTTAGATCACTAGGATTGGGTGGGTAGAAGCTTGTATTGATGAAGATCCATTGTTTGTGACTGCTAATATGTTTTTAGAACAAATAAGATCATCTAAAAAAATAAAGGTAGCCCAATGGATGAGGCAACTGATCAGACTCCCAGAGAATCCAAGTCTGAAAGTTCTTGATGCCTTCAAGAAGGCACCATCCCCAAGTGGAGCCACTGTTAGCCACCTATAAAATTGGTTATAGTAAAAGGTGGCTAAAAATTTTGGAGCCTTCAACGAACAAATTTTATTGCTAAAAAGTGTTGGCTCTTGAAGACTCTTGAAGGCCTCATGCCTCTGTCCCAATCTTCACTACTGCACCTATTCTACATTCAAAAATCCTGTTGATTCCCAAGGAAGAATACTGCTGCAAGCACCATTTCCCTTTTCCCCTTTTTCAAAAACTAACCTCATCGTTGCCTTTCCTTCTCCCATGAAATCCTTCATTTTCATGTTTTTCCCCTTCCCCCTTTATCAAAATCCCTTTGACAAGGTTAAAGACTCCTTCTTTGCCTTATCAAAACCCTCAAAACCTTCGAAATCATTAAAAAAATATAAAAATCACATTTTTTATAGTTTTTCGACTTAAGCCCCCTTGGGCTAAGTCTTTAACTCTTTCCCTCCATGTGCCTAGGTGCTGGAACTGAGTGCCATCCTTCCAAATGCTTATCGCATCACCTCGTTGCCGATTAGACCTCCTTTCTATCTCCCTCATTCATATTATCTTCCATGCACCCAAAGGCCCCGCAAACGGGTGCCAACCATATCGAAAAATAAATATTTCCGCCCAAAGTATAAACCTTCATTTATATTAATTTGACATTTTTCTTATGACCTAAGGTTTTTCGCCGGTTCAAAGTTCAAGTTGATCTCCACCGTTGATCTGATATGCAGATCTACGATGCGCATTTTATCATCCTGTGGTCCCCACCATCCGCTCACCTTTGCAAAACCACGCAGTATCCATCGCATCGCTTTTGAGAATGGGGTGGTATTTTTAATTTTGCAACAATTCCATAGATCGGTTGATGCGTGGTCTGGGCACTGTTCACAAAACTACTATCCATTGCATAATAAAGATCATACGTGGACCCGGCGCGATATGGACGTGCGTCGTCCAATCTGAGGCCGCTCATCGGACGAGATCACTCACCGAAGAAGCCCAACAGTTAACCAGGGTATGACACGGTATTTAACAGATCTTTGTCATTGATCTGATCTGCAGATCAACAACCCATATTTCATCGCTAGGTCCCCTCGTCCACAGTAGTTCTGGTGGTCCCATCGTCACATCAACATCCACGCGACAGATTTCTATTGGGGCAGGCTTCGTGGTTTCTCATCCAGTCAGCAAAACCGGGCCCAAGAATTTTATTTAACATGGTTTAATTGGAGTTTTGATGTCCAGTCACATTTTCTAAGGTTTTTAATGCCTGTCCTCCATCGTTGATTGCTTGGACCACTCTCATCTGACGGTCCACGATTGTCCCGATCCTTGAACATGATTTTTGACCATTTTTCTCCAAAGCAAAGGTTTTACACCTTTGTTTCCACTTTTTATTATTTTTCCGAATAATGTAACCCCTGTACGTGTTTATTCACCTCTGTTCCTGACCGTCGATATCTGTGCGATCGACGGCTCCGATTCAAAATCTTCTACCGCCCTCCCTTTGACCCCTTCTAGTCAATCTTGACCGTTGGATGATGCCATCCAACGACCATGCTCTCTCCACTTGCCTTATGAAGCAACAAACCTATACATGCAGGATTTTATAATAGTTCTTTGTATTTTGCAGGGTTTAAATGGTTTTTCTACCATGACTAAATAAATTTCAAAGGCAGAGGGTGACGATCCTCCTGCCTTCGATTCACCAAAGCAAATCATTCACAGGGTTTAAAATTCACGTTTCATCGGTGATTCATGAGGCATTGATGCCATATCACCTCTGCGTAGCCCTACACATCCGCAAAAAACATAGTAAATCAAGCACAGTCAGAGAGTATCAGTGTCGAAGACAAAAATGTACCAAGACAGAATATTGAAGACATATTTGCGGGGATCACAGCTAAGAATTATTATCAAAAGCCTAATCCCCAATTAAAACAAAGTTTGAAGAAAATATTAAGTTTTTTATCAACAGAAAGCCTCCACCGCCACATCTGAGGCAAATTGATTCCTCCCAGCTACCAAAATGCCACCTGTGCCTCAAAGTGTTCAGCCAGAGGTCGAAGTTATTAAGGAAGATCATATATAGGCCTCACAACCACCAGAGAGTAAATTCTGCAAAAAAACTTAATGAAAAAACATCTGCAGAGTTACTTTTACACCACACAAAGCCTCAAAGGTCAAAAAGAGCTCCCACCGAGGTTAAATATTTATGTAAATTATTTAATACAGAGGACACCTATGTAAGTTTCTTCATTGAGCCCCCTAAAGGCCAAGAATCCATTAAGTTTGTATTAATTGTAATTGGAGATCTTTTATCAGATCTCACCTCCTCATTCTTCTATATATACTATTGCAAAAGATGAGTGAGGGGTTGGTTGTAGAACTTTGAAATATAATTGAGCTTGATACTTCTATTTGTAAATAGTGTTCACTGGCCCTTGAAGCTCTATTTGTGTTAGATTATTTAGGTTTGATAGTGAAGATGATTGCTGAAATGAAACATTGGACCTGAGTACTGTAACTGGTTTGACATCGATAACAAGTTGTTTCTTGGGATCCTGGTCTATATCACTGGTGAAGTGCCCCTTTCTTTGTTATTGTTTCCTTCTATGTATGTCATATTGTTCACTATTCTCTGATAAAGAACAACATTTATGGAGTTAGGATGTACTATTTATGAGTACCCTTCTCTGACTGATAAGCTTTATCTACATTTTTTCCTCCAATTTGTTTATTTAAGAATGATTCAATACAATTTAAGCAGTTAGGAATGTTGGTGTTCCATCGTCGTACTTTTTTCCTTAAACATTGTTCTTGAAATTTATTTTCATTATTTTCTTATTAAAGTTGGACCAGAAAAGTGATGGTTTGCCCTGTTTCTAGTTTCTATTCTCCAAAGGCAGATTCTGAAGGTTTCCCTTGGTGTTGACTGAAAGCAGACTAGGTTTAAAATTACTTTATCTGATCTTAAGTTACACTTTGTCTTCTCTTATATGTTTTCATACTTTCTGAAGGTAATTATGCAGATTATTGGATTGTTTTTCATTTAATTTTCTTTAATACAAACTTTCCCAAGAAGTCTATGGTTAGCTCTGTCCTTGGTTGGTTTTAAATAGTTACTTAAGAGGCTTTTCTTGTTTGGACTGACTATAAATCCCCTGTGAAATTATTATTAGTTTCCACCCCTCCAACACTTTATTGTTTCCATTCCATCACTCTAATCTCAATAATATTTTGATATAGATGACTTGCCCCTTGGATCACTCTTGATTTTTTTTCTCAATTAAAGCCCTGTTATGACTCCATAGCCCAATGGACTAAAAACCAACGTTATATCTATCTCTTTAGCCAAACCTGTCCTATTCACTTGCAACTTATCACCTTTGAAACATTTTTACATTTAGAACTTTCCCCTCAAGTAATTTTCACGCTCAACCATCTAAAAACAAGCAAAACCCTTAGCCTTTATAACTAGCCTAATATCATTACCTAAAACTTCAAAGAAAAATCCATCTTTGCACTTATTGGAGAGATCCCTCTCCGGATTTAGGAGGGCTACATCCTAGAATCCCAAAGTGGTTGAAACGATGTTTCTCCCTACAATTGGAATTTCCCAATCTTGCTGATTACAGGGAACTAACAATTATGTTAAGGGTAAAGTTCAGGTTAAGATTAGGTTAAGGGTAAATTTAAGGTTAAGGTTAGGGAAAGGTTAAGTATAAAGTTAAGGTTAAGGTTAAGGGTTTGGTAAAGGTTAGGGTTAGGTTATAGTTAAGGTTAAGGTTAAGGCTAATGTGAAGGGTAAACTTAAGGTTAAGGTTAAGGTTACAGGTATAGTCATGTTAAGGTTAAGGTTAACGTTTTGGTCAAGGTTACAGCTAGGCTAAGGTTAAGGGTAAAGTTAACGTTAAGGTGAGGTTAAGGGTAAAGTTAAGGTTATGGTTAAGTTTAAGGTTAGTATAAGGTTAGGGTAAGGTTAAGGGTTAAGGTTAACTTAACCTTAACCTTAAATTTAACCGTAACCTTAACCTTAACCTTAACATTAATCTTAACTTTAACCTTAACCTAACTAAACCCGTAACCTTTACGTAACCTTAACCTTAACCTAAACTTAACCTTAACTTAACCTTAACCTTAACCTTCCCATACCCATAACCTTAACCTTAACCTTGACCCTACCCTTAACCTTAACCTTAACCTTACCCAATTAAGCTTAACCTTAACATTCCCATAACACTAACCTTAACCATTTCCTTAACCTTACCTTGACCTTGATCTTAACCTTAACCTTGCCTTATCATTAACCTTGACCTTAAACTTAACCTTCACACTTCACCTTACCTTAACCTTAACCTAACCTTAAGGTTATGGGAAGGTTAAGGTTAAGGTTATGGTTAAGTTTAAGGTTAAGGTTAAGGGTTTGGTTAATGCTACGGTTAGGTTATAGTTAAGGTCAAGGTTAAGTTTAGGTTATGGTTAAGGTTAATGTTAAGAGTTTAGTCAGGTTAAGGTTAAGGTTAAGGGTAAAGTCAAGGTTAAGGTTAGGTTAATGATAAGGAAATGGTTAACGTTCAGGTTAAGGTTAAGGTTACGGTTAGGGGATGGTTACGGTTAAGGTTAAGGTTAAGGTTAAGGTTAGGCTAAGGTTAAGGGTGAAGGTTAAGGTTATGGGCCTTAACCTTAACCTTAACCTTAACCTTAATCTTCATTATAACCTAACCTTAACCTTGACCTTAACTATAGCCTGACCTTGAACTTAAAATTTAACCTTACCTTTACCTTTACCTTAACCTTACCCTTAACCTTAACCAAGCCATTAACCTTAACCTTAACCTATCCTTAACCTTACCCTTAACCTTAACCTAACCTTAACCTAACTATATCCTTACCCTTAACCTTAACATTGACCTTAACTATAACCTAACGCTAACCCTAACCAAACCCTTTACATTAACCTTAACCTAACCCTAACCTGAACAAACCCTTAACTTTAACATTAAGCTCAACCTTAGCCTAATCTTAACCTTAACCTAACTGTAACCTTAACATTAACCTAAACCTTAACCTTAGCCTAACCATAACCTTAACCTTAACCTTAACCTAACACTAACCTTAACTTTACACTTAACCTAACCTTAATCTTAACCTTAACCTAATCCTAACCTTAACTTTACCCTTAACATCAACCTTAACCTTAACTTTAACCTAATCTTAACCTTAACCTAACCATAACCTTAATCTAACCTTAACCTTAAACTTAACCTTAGCCTAACCATAACCTTAACCTTAACCTAACCCTAACCTTAAATTTACCCTTAAACTAACCTTAACCTTAACGTTAACCTAACCCTAACCATAACTTTACCCTTAACCTAACCTTAACCTTAATCTTATCTTAACCTTAACCTAACCTTAATCTTGACTTTACCCTTAACGTAACCTTAACCTTAACCTTAACCCAACCTTAACCTAAACCTGAACCTTAACCTTAACCTAAACCTTACCATGACCTTACCCTTAACCTAATCTTAACTTAACCTTGACATTAACCTTAACCTTAACCCTTATCCTTAACCTTTACCTAACCTTAACCTTAACCTAACCTTGACCTTAACTATAACATAACCCTAACCTTAACCTTAACCTAACATTAACCTTCACCTTAACTATAGCCCAACCTATAGCTTGACCAAACCCTTAACATAACATTAACCTTGAATTTACCATTAACGTAACCTTAACCTTGACCTTAACCTTACCCTTGACATTAACCTTAACCTTAACTTTACCCTTAACCTTAACCTAACCTTGACCTTAACCTTAACCTTAACCTTAAGGCTAAGGTTGAGGTTAAGGTTAAGGGTTTGGTCAAGGTTAGGGAGGTTATAGTTAAGGTTAAGTTCAAAGTCAATTTTAACCTTAACCTAACCTTCCCCTAACCTTAGCCCTAAACTTAGGTAAAGTTAATGTTAAGGTTAAAGGGTTAAGGTTAGGTTAAGGTAAAGTCAAGGTTAAGGTTAGGTTAAGGGTAAAGTTAAATTTAAGGTTAAGGTTTGGTCAAGTTAAGGTTAAGGTTAACGTTAACCTTACCCTTACCTTAAAATTACCCTTAACCTTAACCCTAACCTTAACCTTAATCTAACCCTAACCTTAAATTTACCCTTAACCTAACCTTAACCTTGACTTTACCCTTAGCGTAACCTTAACTTTAACCAAAACCTTAACCTTAACCTTAACTTGAACCTTAACCTTACCCTTAACCTTAAATTAACCTAAACATTAAGCTTAACCTTACCCTTAACCTTATCTTAACCTCAACCTTAACCTTAACCTTCCCAAACCCTTAACGTTAGGTTAAGGTCAAGATTAAGGTTAGGGTTAACATGAAGGTTAGGTTAAGTTTAGGTTAAGGTTCGGTCAAGGTCAGGATTAAGTTAAGGTTAAGGTTAGGTTATATTTAATGTTAAGGGTAAAGTCAATGTTAAGGTTACGTTATGGGTAATGTCAAGGTTAAGGTTAGGTTAAGGGTAAGGTTAAGGTTAGGTTAAGGTTAAGGTTAAAGTTTCGTCAAGATTAGGGTTAGGTTATATTTAAGGTAAAGTTTAGGTTAAGGTTAAGGTTAGGTAAAGGTTAATGTTAATGTTAAGGGTTTGGTCAAGGTTAGGGTTAGGTTAAGGGTAAATTTAAGGTTAAGGTTCTGGTCGAAGCTAGGGTTAGGTTAAAGTTAGAGTTAAGGTTAGGTTAGGATAAGGTCAGGGTTAAGGTTAGGTTAAGGTTAAGGTTAATGTTACAATTAAGTTGAAAGTCATGGTTAAGGGTTTGGTTAAGATTAAGGTTAGGTTAAGTTAAGGTTAAGGTTAGGTTAAGGGTAAAGTTAAGGTTAAGGTAAGGGGAAGGTTAAGGTTAGGTTAAGGTCAAGGTCAAGGTCAAGGTCAAGGTTAAAGTTAAGGTTAAGGCTAGGTTAAGGTTAAGATAAGGTTAAGATTAAGGTTAAGGTTAAGGTGAAGGTTAAGGGTAAGGTCAAGGTTAAGGGTAAAGTTAAGGTTAAGGTTAAGGTTACAGGTTTAGTATGGTTAAGTTTAAGGTTAAAGTTAAGGTGAAGGTTAAGGAGTTTAGCTTAAGTTAAGGTAAAGTCAAAGCTAAGGGTAGGTTAAGTGTAACGTTAAGGTTAAGGTGAAGGTTTAGTCAGGTTAAGGTTAAGGTTAAACTTACCCTTACCTTAACCTTAACCCTAACCTTAACGCTAACCTTAACCTTAACTATAACCTAGCCCTAACCTTGACCAAACCTTAACCTTAACCTTAACTTAACCTTAACCTTACTGTAACCTTAACCTTACCCTTAACCTTATCTTAGCCTTAACCTTACTAAACCCATAACCTTAACCTTAACCTTAACTTTACCCTTAACCTTGACCTTAGAATTAACCTTCACTATAACCTAACCTTAACCTTAACCTTACCTCCTTAACCATAACCATAACCTTAACCTTACCCTTAACCTTCACCTTAACCTAAAGTTAACCTGAACCTTAACTTTAATATAACCTTAAACTTAACCTTACCCTTAACCTTATCTTAACCTAACCTTAACCTTAATCTTAACCTAACCTTAACCTAACCTAACCTTAACCTTAACCTTAACTTAACCTTAACCTTACTGTAACCTTATCCTTACCCTATTAACCATAACCTTAACCTTAACCTTAACTTGACTAAACTCGCAACTTTAACCTTACTTTAACCTTACTTTAACCTTAACGTTAACCTTAACCTAGCTATTACCTTACCCTTAACATTAACCTTGATCTTAACTATAACCTAACCCTAACCTTGACCAAACCCTTAACATTAACCTTAACCTTTACTTAACCTTAATCTTGACCTTAACCTTAACGTTAACTGTAACCTTAACCTTAGCTTAACCTAACCTAACCTTAACCTTAACCTTACCCTTAACCTTAAACGTAACCTTCACCTTAACTATAACCTAAACCCTAAACCCTTAACCTTAACCTTAACCTTAACCTTAACCTTATCTTAACCTTAACCTTAACCTTAACCTAACCTTAACCTTAACTTTACCTCAACCTTGATTGTAACCTTAACTTAACTTAGCCTTAACCTTGACCTTGACCTTGACCTTGACCTTGACCTTAACCTTAACCTTACCCTTAACGTTCACCTTAACCTAACCTTAAATTTAACCGACCTTAACCTAACCTTAACCTTAACCTTATCTTAAACTTACCCTTAACCTTATCTTAACCTAACCTTAACCTTAACCTTAACCTAACCATAACGTTAACTATAACCTAGCCCTAACCTTAACCTTAACCTAACCTTAACCTTGACCTTAACTGTAACCTAACCCTAACCTTTACCAAACCTTCACCTTAACCTTAACCTTAACTTTTCCCTTAACCTAATATTAACCTTAACCTAACCTTAACCCCTTAGCCTTAACCTTAACCTTCCCATAACCATAACCTTAACCTTGAATTTACCCCTAACATAACCTAAACCTTAACCTTAACCTGACTAAACCCGTAACCTTAACTTTGACCTTAACCTTAACCTAACCCTAAGCTTGACCAATCCTTAACCTTAACCTTAACCTTAACCATAACCTAACCTTAACCTTAACCTTACTAAACCCGTAACCTTAACATTAAACTTAACTTTACCCTTAACCTTCACTATAACCTAACCTTAACCTTAACCTTAACTTTAGCCTTAACCATAACCTTAACCTTAGCCTAACCTTAACCGTTTAAGAATCTATTAACTTCACTAAACAAGAAAATCCTTTCAAAGTAACCGTTTGAAGCATGCCAAAGGACAAGGAAAACCATAGAATTCTTTGGGAAAATTTTTACTAAAGCACACTTTTCAGACAACAATCCAGCAATCTAATAGATTACCTTCAGAAAGTAGAAAACCTTCAATATAAACAAAATAATAGCCTAATATCAAGTAAGAACTTTGAATCTATCCTGTTTTTGGCATACTCTCAGGGATCTTTTCAAAGCAACTATTGGAGATAAACTAAAGGAAAGGGCTAACCATAGACTTCTCTAGTTCAACTTTACTTAACAGACTTTTCAAGAAATTTCAAAGACAATATCTCAAGTTGTACTCAGGAAACATGGGCTCACAAACACTTCACTGGTTATAATCTATTGAATTATCCTCAAAGCACAATTAGAAGAAAACATAAAGATAACTCTTATCAGTGAAAATTAGGCTACCTTTTACAGTAAATCCTAATATAAATTTGTTGTTCTTTATCAGAGAAAGTGGATAGTATGAAAACATAAGAAAAACAACAATTACAATAAGAAAAACATCACCATTGACATAGACCAAGATCCCATAATTCATCTTGTATATTTGATGTTCGATCCAGTTACAAAATTCAAGTCCAGAAGGTCTTTACAGCGTCAGACATCTCTTCTCAGCCTATCTTTCTTCAATTACTAATAGAGCTTCAGCAGCCTCAACAACTATTTACATTCAATGAGTATCCAACCAACAACAATACTAGGCTCCTCATATGATATATATAGGTAAATTGAGGAGGTGGAGTGAAAGGAAGGTCTAAATATTCAATTAATACAGATTAAATGCTTCTTGACCTTTGGGAGGCCTAATGGAGAAGATATCTAATGTCTTAACTCTTTGGCAAATTACTTTCTAAGCTATCTTTGGCAAATATCTCTCACTGTGCATTAAATTTGTAGGCTTTTGATTAAATAGGCCTGTAGGTGGCATCTTTAGTCTTTGGGGGATTAAATAGCCTTGATGATCTGGAAATTAAGGCCATATTTTGCTGATTTTTCATGCTTTGTGGCTTTCAACACTGAATAGGCCTTTTATATAGCCTTAGGCCTCATTTAATCATCTTTCGGGCTTTTTTTCCTTTACCGACTATTTTAACTTTTAATTCTTTGTCTTAACATTGTGCTTTATCCATAATTTCATGGTTAAGCCTTTAACCATTTTTCTCTTAATCTTCATTTTCCTTTCCTTATTTGCTGTGGGCAGGTATCTTTGGCACACTAAGGGTTTCATTTGTTTTACTAGCATTCATGAGGTACTGATAAAACACTTGAAAGCCACGATAAATCCCTATTTTCATTTTTGACCCCAAGGATCATCATCCTGGGCCTTTCTTACCACTGGTCTGGCTATGGAGGACCTTTTAACACCTTATCTACCATTAAACCTGCATAAAAAACAAAAACATTAATAAAAACCTGTGTTTTGGTTCAACTACTAACAGAGGTTAGGCGAAGGCAGAGGAGTAGTGAAGAGGGAAGGGAAATTGCAGAGAAGGGGATTTCACGATCATAACCATAAGAAATGGGGTTTAAACTCAATTTATGTCACAAAATTGGAAAAACGGTTTTGTGGAACCAGAAATGGTTTTCGCACAAGGGATGGGTGGTTAGTGGTTTTAACCTGAATGGACGTGATTCCATTCAGTTGCTGCCATGTGTCCTAGGAAAAATCGCCTATTTCACATTGAATTTGCATGTTAACTCGTTACGGAGAAACGAACGCAAAACTGATTTTGGGCCGTTAGATCTAGGGTAGCTAGATCGATGATGGAGGGAGAGCACAACGAGAGGAGATGCACGATAGAGGGGATAGTGGAGGACAGGTGCCGGGCAGAGAATGGGTTAGTGAATGGTTAGTGGAAGGTGGGCTAGTCGCATGATGTCAACTCTTTTTTTGGGAGGTGGGAAGGGGTTAATTGATCGGGTTGAGCGCGGGCCGTTGGATCAAATATGATTGAAAGTGGAGTTTAGATAGCGAGGGGATGAAAGGATAAAATATTTTCGGTAGGATGGGTAATGGGATGGGTGATGATCACCATTGGATCCAGGGTATCCATGGTTGAGAATTGATTCGGAGGGGGAAGTAATGGTGGGTTAGAAATATGAGAGAAGGGAGGGCCCACTTTTAGTTCTTTCGGAGGTTGGGTCTTTATACAAAGGTTTAACGGTTTTTTAAGATAAAAAGGGTAGAAAGGTTCTTATATGGGAAAAGGGGTTTATGAAAGCTGGAGGTAGGGTCCTGGGGGGAATAGGATAGGACTGAGGGTTACGGTGAGAGGGGCTTAGAGATAGAGGGTGGTTGCAGCTCTGAGTCATATGAAATAGAAGGAGGCAGGGCTTAAACTAGAAAAGGGGCTTAAGGGCTATTTTCACAATAGTCGGACTTAGGCCTAAAACAAAGGTTTCTTTTCCTTTTTTTAGTGTTCCGATAAGAATGAAAAGAGGTTTTTTAACCAAGTAAAGGGTTTCATAATGGTTAAAAATGGTTTTTATGAGAAAATGAGGAAAAATAAAGGGAAAAGGGACCTTTTTATAAGATAAGGAAGGGTTGTTAAGGTTATGGGTTTAGTCAGGTTAAGATTAAGGTTAAGGTTAAGGTCAAGGTTAAGGTTACGTTAAGGGTAAAGTCAATGTTAAGGTTAAGATTAGGTTAAGGGTAAAGTTAAGCTTAAGTTTAAGGTTTAGGTTTAGTCAGGATAAAGTTAAGTTTAAGTTTAAGGTTAAGGTTAGGGTAAGGTTAAGGTTAAGGTTAAGGTTAAGGTTAAGGTTAAGGTCAGGTTAAGGTTAAGGTTAAGTTTAAGGGTAAATTTAAGGTTAAGGTTACTGTTAAGAGTAAAGTTAAGGTGAGGTTAAGGTGAAGACTAAGGTCAAGGTTAGGGTTGAGGTTAGATTAGGTTATAGTTAAGGTCAAGGTTAAGGTTAAGGTTAAAGTTATGGGTTTAGTCAGGTCAAGGTTAATGTTAAGGTTAAGGTTAAGGGGGTAAGATTAAGGTTAATATTAAGGGTACGGTCAAGGTTAAGGTTAAGGTTATGGTTATGGGAAGGTTAAGGTTGAGGTTAAGGATAAGGGTTTGGTTAAGGTTAGGGTTAGGTTATAGTTAAGGTCAAGCTTAGGTTTAAGGTTAAGGTTAAGGTTAAGGTTAAGGTTAAGGGGGTAAGGTTAAGGTTAAGGGTTAAGGATAGGGGAAGGTTAAGGTTAAGGTTATGTGTTTGGTCAAGGTTAAAGTTAAGGGTTTGGTCAAGGTTAGGGTTAGGTTATAGTTAAGGTTAAGGTTAAGGTTAAGGTTACATGTTTAGTAAGGTTAAGGTTAAGGGTATGGTTAAGGTTAAGGTTAAAGGTTTGGTCATGGTTAGGATTAGGTTATATTGAAGGTTAAGGTTAAGTTAAGTGTTTAGTCAAGTTAAGGTTAAGGTTACGGTTAAGGTTAAAGTAAAGGTTAACGATTTTTTAAAGGTTAGGGTTAGGTTAAGGTTTAGGTTTATGGTTATGGGAAGGTTAAGGTTATGGTTATGGGAAGGTTAATGTTAATGTTAAGGTTAAGGTCAAGGGTAAAGTCAAGGTTAAGGTTAAGATTAGGTTAAGTTAAGGTTAACCTTAACCTAACCTTAAACTTATTATTGACTTTAACCTTAACCTTCCCCTAACTTTAACCCTAATATTAACCTTAACTTTACCCTTAACCTAACCTAAACCCTAAAATTATCTAGAACCTAACCTTAAAATTACCATTAACCTTACCCTTAACCTTAACCTGAAACCTAACCTTAACCTGATCTTTACCCTTAACCTAACCTTAACCTTACCCTTAACCGTAACCTTAAATTTAACCTTAACCTTGACTTTATCCTTAACCTAACCTTAAACTTGACCTTGACCTTAAACTTAACCTTAACCTTAACCTTAACCTTAAACTTACCCTAACTTTAACCTTAACCTTAACTTGACTAAACCGGTAACCTTAACCTTGACCTTGACCTTGAACTTAACCTTAAACTTAAAATTAAACTTACCATAACCTTAACCTTAACTTGACTAAACCAGTAACCTTAGCCTTAACTTAAGGTCAAGGTTAAGGTTAGGTTAAGGAGAAGGTTAACGATAAGGTCAAGTTTAAGGTTAAGTTAGGTTATGGTTACAGGTTTATTCAGGTTAAGGTTAAGGTTAAGGTTAATGGTTTGGTCAAGGTTAGGGTTACGTTATAGTTAAGGTTAAGGTTAAGTAAAGATTAAGGTTAAGGTTAAGGTTGTGGGTCTTAACCTTAACCTTCACTATAACCTAACCTTAACCTTGACCTTAACTATAACCTAACCCTAACCTTGACCAAACCCTTATCATTAACCTTAACCTAACCTTAACGTAACCTTAACCTAACCTTAACGTAACCTTATCCTTAACTTAACCTTAACCTTACCAAACCCTTAACCTTAACCTTAACCTTAACCTAACCTTAGCCTAACCTTAACCTTACCCTTAACCTAGTCTTAACCTTAATATTGACCGTAACCTTAACCTTAACATTAACCTTACCCTTAACCTTAAACTTAACTTTGACCTTAACTAAACCCTTAAACTTAACCTTAACCTTCCCATAACCATAACCTTAACCTTGACCTTACTCTTAACCTTAAACTTAACCTCACCCCCTTAACCATAACCTTAACCTTAACCTGACTAAACCCATAACCTTAACCTTAACCTTAACCTGACTAAACCTGTAACCTTAACCTTAACCTTAACATAACTTTAACCTTAACTTTACCCTTAACCTAACCATAACCATAACTTTAACCTTAAACTTAACCTTACCCTTACCTAAACTTAACCTTAACCTAACCTTAACCTTTACCTTAACCTTTACCTAACATTAACCTTAACCTAACCCTAACCTTACCTTAACCTTAACCCTAACCATATCCTTAACTTTACCCTTAACCTAACCTTAACCTTAACCTTGTAGGAATTTACAGGGTAAGTTTCGTAGATCAAGAACCAAAGCTCATCGCTCACAAACAGATCACAAATCAGTACACCAGTATAATCACGTAGTTAAAACCCTCAGAGAGGGAAATATTCCATGCCCTGGGCCAACGCAACCACTTCAGCGAATTTATTAATATTAAATAAAAATTACATATGTTTCTCTCATAAATGGTTGTTGGACAAATGACCCTCCATGCTCTTTAAATAGAGATCATGGACCAATCAGGTGTTAAGCCACAGATCAAGTGTTGTTAATACCGAGGTGAGAGATAACCGTTGGATCACTACAAATTGTGACCGTTGAATTATAAGTTACAAATTTACATGTTAAAGAAATACAATTTACCTAACTCTATACTAGACTAAGTTATTCTCAACTATTTCCTATGTGTCGGAATATCCTAACATCCCCCCCTTAAGAACAACTTGGGATAGGATTGAAGGATTTACAAAGGTAACACAAAAGGAGCGTATTTCCTATGTGTCGAAATATCCTAACATCCCCCCTTAAGAACAAATTGAAATAGGTTCCTTTTGTGTCACCTTTGTAAATCCTTCAATCCTATCCCAAGTTGTTCTTAAGGGGGGTATGTTAGAATAGTCCGACACATAGGAAATAGTTAAGAATAACTTGTCTAGTGTAGAGTTAGGTTAAGTGTGTTTCTTTACCATGTACATTTGTAACTTATAATCTGACGGTCATGATTTGTAGTGATCCAATGGTTATATCTCATATCTGTATTAACAGCACTTGATCCGTGGTTTAACACCTGATTGGTCCATGATCTCTATTTAAATAGCATGGAGGGTCATTTTTCCGGTAACCATTTATGAGAGAAACATATGTAACTTTTCTTTTATATTAATAAATTCCCTAAAGTGGCCGCGTTGGCTCAGGGCATGGACTATTTCCCTCTCTTAGGGTTTTAACCACGTGATTATATTGGTGTATTGATTTGTGATCTGTTTGTGAGCGGTGAGCTTTGGTTCTTGATCTATGGAACTTACCCTGTAAATTCCTACAAACCTTAACCTTAACCTTAAATGAACCTAACCTTAACTTTAATTATAACCTTACCCTTAACCTAACCCTAATCTTAACCTTAACCTTGACCTTAACCTTAAACTTAAACTTACCCTTAACCTTCACCTTAAGCTTCACCTTAAGCTTAACCTTAACCTGACTAAACCCGTAACCCTTAACCTTAACCTTAACCTAACCTAACCATAACCTTAACCTTAACCTAACCCTAACCTTGACCAAACCCTTCACCTTAACTTTAACCTTAACCGTAACATTATCCTTAACGTGACTAAACCTGTAACCTTAACCTTAAACTTGACCTTAACTATAGCCTAACCCTAACCTTGACAAAACCCTTAACATTAACCCATAAACTTAACCTTATCTTTAGGTTACGGTTAAGGTTAAGGTTATGGTTAAGGTCAAGGTCAAGGTCAAGGTCAATGTTAAGTTTAGGTTAAGGTTAAGGTTAGGGTAAGGTTAGGGTAAGGGTTCAAGTTAAGGATAAGGTTAAGGGTAAGATTAAGGTTAAGGTTACGTTAAGGGTAAATTTAACGTTAACGTTAAGGTTAAGGGTAAGTTTAAGGTTAAGGTTAAGATAATATTTGGTTAACCTTAATCATACCCTTAACCTTATCTTAACCTTACCCTAAACTTAACCCTAACTTTACCCTTAACCTTAACTATAACCTTACCAATAACCTTAGAATTCCCAAACCCTTAACCTTATAATTGACCTTAACCTTAACGTTAACCTTAACTTTACCATTAACCTTCAACTTAACCTGACCAAACCTTAACCTCAACCTTAAATTTACCCTTAACGTAACCTTAACCTTAACCTTAACCTTAACTATAACCTAACCCTAACCTTAACCTTAACCTTAACCTTATCTTTACCCTTAATCTTAACCTTAACTTGACCTTAACTAAAACCTAACCCTAACCTTGACCAAACCCTTAACCTGAACCTGAACCTTTACCATAAACTTACCCTAACCTTAAGCTTAACCTTGACCTAAGGTTAAGGTTAAGGTTAAGGTTAAGGTTAAGTTAGGTTGAGGTAACGTTATAGTTAGGTTAAGGTTAAGGTTAAGGTTAAGATAAGGTTAAGTTTAATGTCAGGTTAAGTTTAAGGTTTAATTTTACGGGTCTTAACCTTAACCTTCACTATAACCTACCCTTAACATTAACCTTTACCTAACCTTAACCTTAACCATAACCTTATTCTTAACCTTAACCTTGAACTTAACTCTAACCTTAACCTTAACCTTAACCTTCCCATAACCATAACATTAACATTAACCTTAACCTAACCTTAACTTTGACTTTACCTTAACCTAACCTTAACCCCTTAACCTTAACCTTAACCTTCCCATAACCATAACCTTAACCATCACTTTACCCTTAAACTATCCTTAACCTTAACCTTAACCTAACTAAACCTATAACCTTAACCTTAACCTAACCTTAACCTTGACCTCAACTATAACCTAACCCTAACCTTGACCAAACCTTAACCTTAACCTTAACTTAATCTTAACCTTAACCTTCCCATAACCTTCACTATAACCTAACCTTAAGCTTAAGCTTAACTTTAACCTTAACCATAACCTTAAATTTACTCTTAACCTAACCTTGACCTTAACCTAAGGTTAGGGTTAGGTTATAGTTAAGGTCAAGGATAAGTTTAAGTTTAAGGGTAAGGGTAAGATTAAGGTTAAGTTTAAGGTCAAGGTTAAGGTTGATGTTAAGGGTTTGGTCAAGGTTAAGGGTAATATAAGGTTAAAGTTAAGGTTAAGGTTAGGATAAGGGTAAATTTAAGGTTAAGGTTACGTTATGGTTAGGTTAGGTTAAGGGTAAATTTAAGGTTAAGGTTAAGGTTATGGTTAAAGTTAGGGTAATGTTAAAGGTTAAGGTTAAGGTTATGGGTTTAGTCAAGGTTAAGGTTAGGTTAAGATTAAATATAAGGTTAAAGTTAGGTTAAGGTTAAGATAAGTTTATGGTTAAGGTTATATTGAGGGTAAAGTTAAGGTCAGGGTTAGGGTTAGGTTAAGGTTAAGGTTAGGTTAAGGATAAAGTTAAGGTTAGGGTTAGGTTAAGGTTGAGGTTATGGTTAGGCTAAGGTTAATGTGAAGGTTAAGGGTAAAGTTAAGGTTAAGGTTAAGATAAGGTTAAGGTTAAGGTTAAGGTTAGGTTAAGGGTAAAGTCAAGGTTAAGGTTATGTTAAGGTTAGGGTAAGGTTAGGGCAAAGGTTAAGGTTAAGGTTAAGGGTTTGTTCAAGGTTAGGGTTAGGTTATAGTTAAGGTTAAGTTTAGGTTAAGGGTAAAGTTAAGGTTAAGGGTTTGGTCAAGGTGAGGGTTAGGTTAGGTTAAGGTTATGTTACCATAAGGTCAAGGTTAATGTTAAGGCTAAGGTTCACGTTAAGGTTAAGGTTAAGATTTTGGTCAAGGTTTTGGTGAAGTTTAGGTTAAGGGTAAATTCAAGGTAAGGTGAAGGTTAGTTTAAGTTTATGGTTAGGGTTAGGTTAAGGGTAAAGTTAAGGTTAAGGTCAGGTCGAGGTTAACCTTAACCCTTAACCTTATCTTACCCTTAACCTTAACATTAACTTTACCCTTAACTTAACCTAACCTTAACCTTAACGTTAACCTTTACCCTTAACCTAACCTTAACCTTAACATTAACTTTAACCTTAAACTTGACATAACCATTAACCTTAACCTTAACATAATCTTAACCGTAACTTTACCCTTAACCTTTACTTTAACCTTAACCTTCCCCTAAACTTAACACTAACCTTAACCTTAACCTTAACTTTAACATTCCCCTAAACTTAACCTTAAACTTATGCTTGAATTTAACCTTAACTTTAACCTTAACCTTATCCTTCAAATTACCCTTAACCTTAACCTTAACCTTAACCTTAAGGTTAAGGTTATGGTAACGGTAAGGTTAAGGTTACAAGTTTAGTCAGGTTAAGGTTAAGGTTACGGGTTTAGTCAAGTTAAGTTTAAGGTTAAGGTTAGGTTAAGGTTAAGGGTTTGGTCAAAGTCCCCTAACCTTAACATTACCCATAACCTAACCCTAACCTTGAGGTTAGATTAACCTTGACCAAACCCTTGACCTTAACCTAACCTTAACCTTAAAGTTAGGGTTAAGGTTAAGGTTAGGGTTAAGATTAGGGGAAGGTTAAGGATAAGGTTAAGTTTACGGTTAAGGTTAAAGTCAAGGTTAAGGATAAACTGAAGGTTAAGGCTATGGTAAAGTTAAGGGTAAGGTCAAGGTTAAGGTTAAGATTAGGCTAGGGTTAAGGTTAACGTTAGGGTAAGGGTAAAGTTAAGGGTAAGGTCAAGGTTAAGGTTAAGATTAGGCTAGGGTTAAGGTTAACGTTAGGGTAAGGGTAAAGTTAAGGTTAAGGTTAAGGTTTGGTCAAGGTTAGGGTTAGGTTAACGTTAAGGTAAGGTTAAGTTCGAGGTTAAGGTGAAGGTTAGGTGTTAGGTTAAGGTTAGGTTAAGGTTATGGTTATGAGAAGGTTAAGGTTAAGGTTATGGGTTAAGTCGTGTTAAGGTTAAGATTACCCTTAACCTTACCCTTAACCTGAATTTACCCTTAACCTAACCTTAACCTTAAATTTAACTTTACCCTAACCTTAAGGGTTTAGTCAGGTGAAGGTCAGTCAGGTTAAGCTTAAGGTTAGGATAAGGTTAAGATAAGGTTAATGTTAAGGTTAAGGTTAAGGTTAGGTTAAGGGTAAAGCCAAGGTTAAGGTAAATTTAAGGTTAAGGTTAAGGTCAAGTTTAAGTTTAAGGTTAAGGTTAGGGTTGAGGTTAAGGTTAGGGTTAGGGTTAGGTTAATGTTAAGGTCTAGCTTAGGGTTTAGGTTAGGTTAGGTTATAGTTAAGGTCAAGGTTGATGTTAGGGTCAAGGTTAAGGTTTAGGTTAGGTTAGGCTATAATTAAGGTCAAGGTTAAGGTTAAGGTCACGGGTTTAGTCAGGTTAAGTTTAAGGTTAAAGTTAAGGTTAAGGGTGAAGGTTAAGGTTACGGCTCTTAAAATTAACCTTACCCTTAACCTTCACTACAACCTACCCTTAACATTAACCTTTACCTAATCTTAACCATAACCATAACCTAACCTTAACCTTACCTTAACCTAACTTTAACCTTAACCTTCACTATAAGGTTAGGTTATAATGAAGGTTAAGGTTAAGGTTACGGTTAAGTTTAGTTTATAGTTAAGGTTAAGGGTTTAGTTAAGGTTAAAGCTTAAGGTTAGGTTTAGGGTAAATTCAAGGTTAAGGTTATGGTTATGGGAAGGTTAAGGTTAAGGGTTTAGGTTAACATTAAGGTCAAGGGTAAGATAAGGTTAAGTTAAGGTTAAGGTTAAGGTTAAGGTTCTGATTAGGGTAAGGTTAGGGCTAAGGCTAATGTTAAGGTCAAGGTTTAGGTTAAGGTTAAGGTTAGGTTAAAATTAAGATAAGGTTAAGGGTAAAGTCAAGGTTAAGGGTAAATTAAAGGTTAGGTTTAACCTTAACATTAACCCTAACCTAACCTTAACATAACCTTAACCTTAACTTTAACATTACTAAACTTATAACGTTAACCTTAACCTTAACCTTAGGGTTAGGTTAGGTTATAGTTAAGGTTAAGGTTGAGGTTAAGGTGAAGGCTAAGGGTAAGGTTAAGGTCAAGGTTAAGGTGATGGTTAAGGTTAAGGTTTAACCTTAACTTTAACCTTAACCTTCCCATAACCATAACCTTAACTTTGACTTTACCCTTAACCTAACTTTAAGGGTAAAGGTTCAGGTTAAGGTTAAGGGTAAGGTTAAGGTTACGGGTTTAGTCAGGTTAAGGTCAAGGTTAAGTTAAGGTAAATTCAAGGTTAAGTTTAAGGTTAAGGTCAAGGTTAAGGGTAAAGTTAAGGTCAAGGTTAGGGTTAGGTTATAGTTAAGGTTAAGGTTAGGTTAAGGGTAAAGTTAAAGTTAAGGTGAAGGTCAAGGTCAATGTTAAGGTTAAGTTAGGTTAAGGTAAGTTTAAGGTTAGGTTAAGGTTAAGGATAGTTTAAGATAAGGTTAGGATAAGGTTAAGGTTAGGATAAGGTTAGGATAAGGTTAAGGTTAGGATAAGGTTAAGGTTAAGGTTAAGGTTAAGGTTATATTGAAGTCAAGGTTAGGGTTAGGTTATAGGTAAATTGAACGGTAAGGTTAAGGTTAGGGTTAGGTGATAGTTGAGGTTAAGGTGAAGGTCAAGGTTAAGGTTAAGGTCAAGGTTAATGTTAAGGTTTTGGCCAAGGTTAGGGTTATGTTATAGTTAAGGTCAATGTTAAGGTTAAGGGTAAGGTTATAGCCTAACCATAACCTTGACCTAACCCTGAACTTTAACCTTAACCTGACTAAACCTATAACACCTAACCCTAATCTTGACGAAGCCCTTAACCTTAACCTTAACCTGTAACCTCAACCCTAACCTTAACCCTAACATTAACCTTAACTTTACCCTTAACCTATTCTTAAGCTTAACCTTTAACCTTAACCTTAACCTTACCCTTAACCTTATCTTAACCTTAAACTAACCTTAACCTTAACTGTACCCTTAACCTAAACTTAACCTTAACAATAACCTAACCCTACCTTAACCTCATTAAACCTATAACCTTAACCTTAACCTTACTATTAACCTTCACCTTAACCTTAACTTTACCCTTAACCTAACCTTAACACTGACCTTAACCTTAACTTGACTAAACCCGTAACCTTAAACTTAACCTTACCCTTAACCTTAACGTACCCTTAACCTTAACCTTAAAGATAATCTTAACCTTAGGTTAAGGTTAACGTTAAGGTTAAGGGTAAGGTTAGGGTTAAGGTTAGGGTAAAGGTTAAGGTTAAGGTTAAGGTTAAGGGTTTAATTAAGGTTAGGGTTAAGATTAGGTTAAGGTTAAGGGGGTAAGGTCAAGGTTAAGGTTAAGGTTAAGGTTACGGGTTTAGTCAGGTTAAGGTTAAGGTTAAGGCTTTGGTAAAGGTTAGGGTTAGGTGTTATGGGTTAAGGTTAAGGTTAAGGGTTTTGTCAAGGTTAGGGTTAATGGTAATGGTAAGGTTAAGGTTAGGTTAAGGTTAAAGTTAAGGTTAAGGATAGGTTAAGGTTAAGGTAAGGGTAAAGTTAAGGTGAAGGTTAACCTTAACCTTGACCTTAAGCTCAAATTTAACTATAACCTAACCCTAAACTTGACCAAACCCTTAACCTTAACCTTAACCTGACTAAACCCTTGAGGTTAGGGTAAATTTAAAGTTAAGATTAACGTTAAGGTTAGGGCAAGGTTAAGGTTAAAGTCAAGGCTAAGGTGAAGGTAACCTTAACCTTAACCTTCCAGTAATTAAACCCTTAACGTTAAATTTAAATTTTATCCTTAACCTAACCCTAACCTTAACCTTAACCTTAAACTTAGCCTTACCATTAACCTAACAGTAACCTTAACCTTAACCTTAACCTGACTAAACCTATCAAGATTACGTATAAGTTAAAGTTAAGGGTAACGTTAAGGTTAAGATTACCAGTTTAGTCAGGTTAAGGCTAAGGTTAAGGGTTTGGTCAAGGTTAGGGTTAGGTTATAGTTAAGGTCAAGGTTAAGGTTAGGTTAAGGGTAAGGTTAAGGTTAAGGTTAAGGTTAGCTTAAGGTTAAGGGTAAGGTTAAGGGTAAGGTTACAGTTTTAGTCAGGTTAAGGTTAGGTTAAGGGCAAGGTTAAGATTAAGGTTAAGGTTAAGGGTTTGGTCAAGGTTAGGGTTAGGTTATAGTTAAGGTTAAGGTTACGGTTATGTAAGGTTAAGGTTAAGGTTAAGGTCAAGGTTAAGGTTAAGATAATGGTAAGGGTAAAGTTAAGGTTAAGGTTAAGGTTACATTAAGGGTTTGGTTAGGGTAAGGATTGGGTTAGGTTATAGTTAAGGCTATGGGTTTAGTCAGGTTAAGGTTAAGGTTAATGTCAAGGTTAAGGTTAGGGTTAAGGTTAGGGGAATGTTAAGGTTAAGTTAGGTTAAGGTAAGGTTAAGGTTATGATTAGGTTAAGGTTAATTTTAGGGTAAGTTAAGGTTAATGTTAAGGTTAAGGTTAGGTTTAGGGTAAATTTAAGATTAAGGTTAAGGTTAAGGTTAATGTTAGGTTAAGGTTAAGGTTAGGTTATAGTTAGGTTATGTTAGGGGTAAAGTTAAGGTTAAGGTTAAGGTTAGGGTAAGGTTAAAGGTTAAGGTTAAGGTTACATGTTTAGTCAGGTTAAGGTTAAGGTTAAGGGTTTAGTCAGGTTAAGGTTAACATTAAAGTAAAGGTTAGGTAAAGGTTAAGGTAAAGTCAAGGTTAAGATTATGTTTAGGGTAAAGTCAAGGTTAATTTTAGGGTTAGGTTATAGCTAGGGTCAAGGTTAAGGTTAGGTTAATGTTAAGGTTAAGGTTGCGGGTTTACTCAGGTTAAGGTTAAGGTTACGAGTCTTAACGATAACTTTATGCCTAACCTAACCTTAACCTTAACCTTAACCTTAGCCTAACTAAAATCATAACCTTAACCTTAACCTTGACCTTAACTATAACCTAACTCTAACCTTGAACATACCTTAACCTTAACCTTAACCTTTCCATAACTTTAACCTTAACCTTAACTATAACCTAACCATAACCTTGACCTTAAATATAACCTAACCCTGACCTTGACCAAACCCTTAACATTAACCTTAAGGTTATAGTTAAGATAAGGTGAGGGTTAGGTTATATTTAAGGTTAATGTTAGGTTAATTTAAGGTTAAGGTTATGGTTATGGTTAAGGGTAAAGTCAAGGTTAAGGTAAAGTTAAGGTTAAGGTTAGGTTAAGGTTAATATAAGGTTAAAGATAGGTTAAGGTTAAGGTAAGGTTATGGGTAAGATCATGTCTAAGGTTAATGTCAAGGTTAAGGTTAGGTTAAGGCTAAGGTTAATGTTAGGGTTAAGGTTAGGGTAAGGTTAGGGTTAGGTTATAATTAAGGTTAAGGTTAAGGTTAAGGGTAAGGTTAAGGTTAAGATTATGGTTAAGGTTTGGTCAAGGTTAGGGTTAGGTTATAGTTAAGGTCAAGGTTAAGGTTAGGTTAAGGGTAAAGTCAAGGTTAATGGTAAGGTTAGGTTAAGGGTAAGGTTAGAGGTAAATTCAAGGTTAAGGTTACTATTAAGGGTAAGGTTAAGGTGAATTTTATGGTTAATGTTAGTTTAAGTTTGAGGTTAAGGTTAAGGTTAGGGGAAGGTTAAGGTTAAAATTAATGTTAAGGTTAAGATTAACTATAACCTAACCCTAACCTTGACCAAAACCTTAACATTAACCTTAATCTTAGCCTTAACCATAACCATAACCTTAACCTTAACTTGAGTAAACCCTTAACCTTGACTTAACCCTTAACCTTACCCTAACCTTAAACTTAACGTTAACCTAACCTTAACCTTAACGTTGACATTACCCATAACCTTAACCTTAACTTTTAACTTAACCTAACCCTAACCTTAACCTTAACCATACCCTTAACCTTGACCAAACGTTAACCTTACCTTTAACCTTAACCTTAACTTGACTAAACCTGTAACCTTAACCTTCACTTTACCTTAACCTAACCTTAACCCCTTAACCTTAAATTTAACCTTCCCATAACCTTAACCTTAACATTAACCTTAACATGACTAAACCCGTAACCTTAACCTTAACTTTACCCTTAACCTTCACCTTAAACTTGAACTTAACCTAACATTAACCCTAACCTTAACCGTAACCTTAACCTTACCTTAACCTAACCTAACCTTAAGGTTATAGTTAAGATAAAGGTTAGGGTTAGGTTTAGGTTAAGGTTAAGATAAGGTTAAGAGTAAGGTTAAGGTTAAGGTTATAGTTAAGGTTAAGGGTAAGGTTAAGGTTATGGTAATGGAAAATTTTAGGGGTTAATATTCGCAGGTGGGCTAATTTTCCATGATTTTTCAAAAAACAAAATCCCCAATTTCCATTTTTTTGTAAGAATTATTCACCCAAATTTTACAATATGAAATTATTTTAACTTAAAAATAGCCAACATTATGTAGAAACTATATATAAAATCATTTTAAATTTGTATAACTTTACAAACATATCAATAAAATTTTATAGTTCACATATAAGGTTAAGGTTAAGTTTTTGTCAAGGTTAGGGTTAGGTTATAGTTAAGGTTAAGATAAGGTTAAGGTTAAGATTAGAGTTAGGTTATAGTTAAGGTTAAGGTTAAGGTAAGGTTAAGGTTAAGGTTAAGGTTAAGGTCAAGGTTAAGGGTAAGGTTAAGGTTAGGTTAAGGTTAAGGTTATGGTTAAGGGTTAGGTTAGGGTTAGGTTATAGTTAAGATCAAGGTTATGGTTAAGGTTAGGTTATCATTAAGGTTAAGGTTAAGGTTAAGTTAAGGTTAAGGTTACGTTAAGGGTAAAGTCAAGGTTAAGCTTAGGTTAAGGTTAAGATAAGGTTAAGGTTAAGGTTGGCTTAAGGGTAAAGTTAAGGTTAGGGTTAGGTTATGGTTAAGGTTAGGTTTAAGGTTAGGGTTAAGGTTAGGGTAAAGGTTCAAGTTAAGGTTAAGGTTAAGGGTTTGGTCAAGGTTAGAGTTATGGTTAAGGTTAAGGTTAAAGTTAATGTTAAGGGGGTAAGGTTAAGGTTAATGTTAGGGTTAAGGTTAGGGGAAGGTTAAGCTTAAGGTTAAGGTTAAGGGTTTGGTCAAGGTTAGGTTTAGGTTATAGTTAAGGTTAAGGTTAAGGTTAATTTTACGGGTTTATTCATGTTAAGTTTAAGGTCAAGGGTTTGATCAAGATTAAGTTTAAAGGTTTGGTCAAGGTTAGGGTTGGGTTATAGTTAAGGTTAAGTTTAAGTTTACGGGTTTAGTAAGGTTAAGTTTAAGGGTACGGTAAGGTTAAGGTTAAGGGTTTGGTCAAGGTTAGGGTTAGGTTATATTGAAGGTTAAGGTTAAGTTAAAGGTAAATTCAAGGTTAGGGTTAAATTTAAGGTTAAGGTTAAGGGTAAGTTCAAGGTTAAGTTTATGGGTCTTAACCTCAACCTTCACTATAACCCAACCTTAACCTTAACCTTAACCTTAACCTTAACTTTACCTTAACTTTAACTTTAACCTAACCTAACCTTAACCTTAACTATAACCTAAGCCTAACCTTGACCAAACCCTTAACCTTAACCTTAAAGTTACTTTTAACCTTAACCTTAACCTTAACCTAACCTTAACCTAACCTTAAGCTTAACCTTAACCTTCCCATAACCATAACCTTAACCTTAACTATAACCTAACCCTAACTTTATCCTAACCATAGCCTTAAATATAACCTAACTGTAACCTTAACCTTACCCTTAACCTGACCTTAACCGTAACCTTGACATTGACCTTGACCTTAACCTTAACCTTAACTTAACCTTAACCTTGACCTTAACCTTAACTTTAAGTATAACCTAACCTAACCTTCACCTTAACTATAACCTAACCCTAACCTTGACCAAACGCTTAACCTTATCCTTAACCTTAACCTTAACCTTAGCCTTAAATTTAACCTAACCTTCACCTTAATCTTAACCTTCCCATAACCATAACCTTAAACTTAACCTTAACCTTTACCTTAACCTTAACCTTGAGTTTACCCTTAACCTAACCTTAACTCCTTAAAATTAAACTTAACCTTCCCATAAACATCACCTTAACATTGAATTCAACCTTAACCTTCCCAGAACCAGAACCTAACCCTAACCTTGACCAAACCTTAACCTTAACCTTAACATTCCCCTAACCTTAACACTAATATTACCCTTAAGCTTAAGCTTAACCTTCCCCTAACCATAACCTTAGCCTTAACCTTCCCATAACCATAACCTTAACCTTAACCTTGAACTTACCTTTGACCCTAACCTTAGCCTTAACCTTCCCATAACCATAACCTTAACCTTAACCTTGAACTTACCTTTGACCCTAACCTTAACCTTAACCTTAATCTTAACCTTAACCTTGACCTTGACCTTAACCTTACCCTTAAACTTATGTTAACCTTAACCTAACCTTAACCTTAACTTTAAATTTAACCTTACCTTAACCATAACCTTAACCTTACCCTTAGCCTTCTCTTAACCTTAACCTTATGTTAACGTTAAGATAACGTTAACCTTGACCTTTACTATAACCTAACCCTAACCTTAACCTTAACTATAACGTAACCCTAACCTTGACCAAACCCTTAACCTTGACATTAACCTTAACCCCTTAACCTAATCCTAACCTTGACCAAACCCTTAACCTTGACATTAACCTTAACCCCTTAACCTAATCCTAACCTTGACCAAACCCTTAACCTTAAATTTAACCTAAACCTAACCTTAACCTTAAATTTAACTTTACCCTAACCTTAGACTTAACCTTAACCTTATCCTTAACCTTAACTATAACCTAACGTTAACCTTGACCTTAACTATAACCTAACCCTAACCTTAACTTTAACCTTACCCTTAACCTTGACCAAACCTTATCTTAACTATAACCTTAACCTTACCCTTAACCTTAACCTTAACCTGACTAAAGCCGTAACCTTAACCTTAACCTAACTTTAACCTTGACTTTACCTTAACCTAACCTTAACCCCTTAACCTTAACCTTAACCTTCCCATAACCTGTTGGCAAGGAAACAGGTCTCACAGGCAAGACCCAGGTTTGGGGATTGGGGCCAACAAATGAGTCCACTGTAGTCTAAAACCACGCCGACATTTTCACCCTGCTCCGAAGAGCAGAGAGTCTCACCCGGGGCATGCCGTGACCACATGAAGAAGGCGAAAAAATTGGTAGTGGTGAATGGATCCGCAACTCGAAGCTAACAGAGAATCATTTGCATACATAACATCATACATAGAAGATCTTCTCAGAACATTATGTAGACACTAAGCAAATAAAATTTTAAGTTACCACATACATCATGCATACATGTAACTCATACAATAAGACAACAACCTTCAAGTATATTAATAACCTTCAGTTGGATCCATAGTTACATCTATCAACAAGAAGAGCTTTCCATTTCTATTACAGACATCCCACAGGACAGAGAAGGAGATAATCTAGCCATGATAGATCAATAGAAGCCTAGTAAAATACAAGGATGTCGTGCTCAGGATAGAGTTCTTCTGCAGCGTCTGCTTTAACCTCTTTAATCCCTCTGCATCCATGCACGATATTCTATTCGGCTGGGTGACGACCTATATATTCACTCGCCAGTGTAACTGCTAGTTCCTCTTGTGTTCTTCTTCAGCTGCTTTCAACTTATTTTTGTTGTCCATGAGTTCCGCTATTTGTTATTTGCCGTATGTTCTCTTCATCTGCACTTATCTGCGTCAGCCTCATCAGCTATCTCCTATTGCTCCACAACCTCGGCAGCTCTGCTACCTACCGTTGTTGCGCCTATCATGTGTCGATACGAAACCCAAAATATGTTCCTTATTCAAAATTCAAAACAAGGGCCCCAATAGGCCCTGACCATAGTTTCTTGACTCGTCTCGAGTCAACCGTAAATAACTGTCTCCACCTCCATAGCTCCGCCAGACCCTGTGCCCTATTCCTGCTGCGCACCTTCATTTTTTTGTCCAAACAAGGGCCCCAAATCGGGAACCTTGCTCAATGTTGAAGCCTTAAGCTCATTGAAGGTTACCACAACCTTCTTCCACCCTTGTAATAATGCGTCTGTCTCTGTGGCAATCTTGGTGATAGCTTCCTCCCTGACGTTTGCCTGTACATCATTGAATACCATGCTAATTTGGGTTCTGGCCTCGGTGGCTAACTGCTACATTTTCCGGGCACTGATTTGTAGGGGCTGGCGAAGCTCTCAAATTTCCTAATTGGCCATTACTGAACTGGCCTCTATCTGCTAGATCTGAACCTCCAGAGCATCTGCCTGGGCATACAGCTAGTGCAGCTGCGAGGGGTCCGTGGCATCCTGAATTTCTTTTGAAATTTGTTGCAGTTGAGCCGAAATGGGCTGAGCATTTACTATAATGGCCGTCAAGCATTCTTGTAGACCTTTCAGGAGGTCATACACATCTCGCACTATAGTACTAAGAGCTTCCTGCATCTTGGTTACTTGGCCCTGGTTACTTGGCGGCAGTGTTGGCCGTGCTGCTAATGCTACCTGGAACTCTGCATTTTTCTGGTGGAGGTTGGCGTACGCCACCCTGAGGTGGATTTCTCGCTGTAATACATCCATTTTTGGCACATCCGCAGGCATCCAAGTGTAGTGAGCCATTACTGCAGGCCATTGTTAGGTCCCTATATAGTATAGTCCCTTATTGTTGTTAGTGTAACCCCCTTATTGTTATTATTGTACCCTTGTAACCCCTATTTTTTTTATTACTGTGCCCTTAAATTATTATTTTTAGGTTGGCTAGGATTACATTGTGGCCCACTAGGATTACATTATGGCCCCATGGACTCCTATATATAGAAAGGAGGTTTTGTAAATTATATCATCGAGGAATTGTTCATTTATGTAATGTATTGGAGGCTTCCCCCTCGAAGTGGCTCATTTATAAGGTGTTGATATCTATTTTCTTCTATTTTTGGAGCTGGTTACACAAAATTTGGTATCAGAGGCTTTGGATTCTAGGGTTTCACTGCTTTAAGCAGGTCATCGTGGAATTTTCGATATAACTCTTTTTCTATGAAGGTTCTGTTAGACTCATATAGCAATAGGTGTCATATATCATGATTGACTTGATAAGCTATGTAATATGTTCATACCTTTTCTTGTTGCAAATGTTTTCCATATTGTCAAAAAATCAAAAAAATTAAAAAATGTAAAGAGGGTATCCCCTAAAAGAAAAATCAAAGGGTGAAAAGAATAAAATGGCAAAAAAAGTGAAAGAAAATTAACCCCACCAAAAGAAAGGCCAAGGAAAGTGTGCAAGCCTAAATGCCACTACTTTTTTGCTCTTATGTAATAAATAAAATTGTGTGCAACTTGTATTTTATTCCACAATTTATGAACAATCAAATAGTTTAAGCTTAGCTAGTTCATCTTTCAATTTTATGTCTTAGAGATAGAGAATAAAATATGACCAAATGGTTTAATTTTGGCAGATAAGTAGATAGGTAGAGTAAATAAAAGGAGCTCAACAGTTTAATCTGAGCCTTTGGATGTAATAAGGTTAGAATTAGATAGATTTTCAGATGTAAAAGAAACAGTGTGATGAGGGTTTGTCAGTCTAAGTGCACCCTAATAAAGAAGAAAAAATGGTAGGGTAAAGTAGGTAGGGTAGGTAGATGTTGTTGAAAAATTACATGTGATGGATAATGACTCTAGATGTGTTAAATCTTTACTTTCATCACAAGTGAAAAGACAGACACTACACTGGAAGAATTTCAAACAAAGCAAAGTCAGATTATTAACTTCCCTTCTCATTTTTTCCCTAAAATTTCACTAATTTCCCCTAAGTACTAAGGCATTTGAAAATTGGAGGGGCTGAAGGCATTCCCTTGAATTTTGGAGGGACCAGACCCTCGGCCCAATAATTGGAAAAGCTTAAGTACTTAAAATCATTCATCAAGAAATTTATTCACCTCCAAAAAATCTTTTCCCAAGTAAAATCCCATTTTACTTAGGAAATCTATGCAATATTTCATTAAAAACCCTATTCATAAAAGCATAAGTTAAATACATTACCTTGATGTTTTATACTTAGCGCTTTTATTCATTTTCGATATTAATTTTTAACTTATTATTTAAAAACCTATGTAAATTTCCCCTTTTCCCATATTATTTTAATAAAATTCCCAATTAATATAATATCCTGCCCCGTTGGTTGAAAAATAACCATATAAATTTAATTAATTGGTTGAATTTCCAATTAATAAACAAAACTGACTCTTCGCCGTATAAAGGGGTTAAATAACCCTCAAGGTTAATTAATAACCTAATCCACTAATCAAAACACCCCCAATGTGATTATTTCATAATAAATTTCATTTGGCCTGCCATATTAATTCCCCGTCTTCTTCCTTTCCCGAGGACCGTCTGATCGATCAATCCAAGATCTATGGTTGATATCAATGTCGTTGTGCATCCACATTCAAAAGATAACGCGCTATTGCCAAACAATTTTTTGAACAGTGCCGAGCCACGCGTCATTCATCGTATGGAATCGCTCGCCCTCCGCTAAAAAAAACCTTTCCCCAAAAGATGTGCGATGGAAACCGCTTACCGCTTACCTCCCGTGACGAAACCACCGTACTTGCTGACGTCATCCATTAAAATAATAATAAAAACCCGCCAACCTTTGACTATGTGAATAAAACAAACATACCCATGTCATTTTCACTATCTCATGCAGTGACCAGTGTCCCATGCAACGAATTTCGAAATCAACTATCAAAGTTTTCCAACCGCTACCTTGCTGAAGAAAATTGCAGTCGAGTAATCCAGAGTTCATCCGCCATTGCCAGCACCTATTTTCATCACTGTTTATTTCCCAGAAAGTAGGTATTTACCTAAATTCCCGCTGAACTCTGTAAAAAACTTGGTTTTTGTTTTGAATTTCACACGAAAAACTGAAACAGGGTTCAGAATTGCTCTTTAGTTCATTCCTCAATTCCCAAAACTACAATTGCATTCCCAAACCTGTGATTGTGCCCATTTTTTTTCATCAAAACCCACAATTCATTTTTGAATCCACAAGAACCAGAAATGGAAATTCCTGTGGCTTTGAATGTTGCACCCCTGAATGCCCCTCACAGATATTTAGACTATCTGCCTCTAGTAGATAGGGATTTCCAAATTAAATACCTTGTTCTCAGTGAAAATCCTCTTTAAACTTTTTTCCGCTGCAAAGAACCAGAATACCGAAAGCTAAATGGTGGGAAGAAATGTTATAAATTTTGAAAAAATTATCCTTATATGAATTTTTGATCATTGACTACAGTAAAGTGATAGTAAGAAGGATATAAGGGTAGACAGAGATTAAAAAGCATCAGTGCAGATAAAGAGTATCAGTAAAACGAAGTAGCCAACACAGAATTACTAAAGAGTACATCAACGAGCCAAATCTTAGGGCTTGCATCTAGCACATTCTCAAAAGAAGGAAACAGAACAACATCAGTTATCATTTTTTTTTATCTACGAGACCATCTGTCTCTAGTTTGTTTTAACATACCTATGAGTTATCCTAGATTATATCTTAATATGTTATGAGATATTTTTTATAATTTTTTGTATAAATACTCCCTCAATCGGAGTATTGAGGGGTGGATTCTTAGACTTTGCTATAACATTGACTATTTTGGAATAAAGTGCTATTGGAGAAATTTTGTGTGGCCAGTTGGACAAGGAATTAATGCAAAAGAATTTTTACAGGATTCTTGCGTCAAATTAAGGATCAATAAGTCATCTATCTCTTATGTTTTGAAGTTTTATACTTGTTTATTATATCATCTGTGTTTCATATCTGAATAATTAACGAAAAGGAATAAATCAGAAAGTGATTAAGTGCAATCTGCTTTTAATAGTTGTTATTCTAAATGTTTTCTTCTGAATTGGTTTAAACAGTGAATTCTTAATTGCTCCTGTTTTTCTAGTTTATGCATTTTGATCATTTAATAAAGAATTCTTAATTGCTCTTTTTTAATAATCACTCAATTTACCTCTCTCGAATGTGTTGGAGGATTCTTAATTTCCCTTCATCCATTTTTTGTTCCATTCCATTCACTTTAAATATATAATTGTTCCCTGTTTGATTACCTTACCCTGTGAAACCATGTTTTGTTGAGAAACTTAATCCAGTTAAGCCATCTTCTTTGACTCCATTAGCCCAATGGTTTGAAATACTCAGTCTTACCCTTTGCTATAGAATTTCACCACCCAAACTCAATCAAAATCCCTGGACTTTATAACTAGCCTAATATCTTTCAAAACAAAGCTAAATTTTATAGAGAGAGCCCTCTCTGGGTACATATTGGCTAGATTCTGTACCTAAAATTTGGTTTTTGGTTACCTCGGACCCCTTTCCTCTTCTGACAACTTCAAGGAAAATCTGAGTGATAACATAGTGGCGACTCCACTTGGGAACTGAATAATTCTATTGTTACTATTGTTTATTTTATAAAATACAGATGGAGCCTGAAGTTAGCCAGGTAGCCTTTGAACTGCTTTTGTTCTGCAATTGCATAAGTAAATAAATGTTGCTTCAGTCTATCTCCGGTCTAGTTTATGAATTGAAAATTTGGTTTCAAACATTTGATCAGTTCCTCTAGTCAAATAAATATTTGAGAAAATTTAAATCCAATATCAAAAAATTCTTAAAAAGATTGTCGAAGTTGTATTTTTCATTCCATTTAGACAAAAAAAACAAAAAAAATATCACCTAGAAACCTGGATTCAGAAAGGACTCATTACACCAGGGCCAATCCTGACCCAAATCCTTCGCCTATGTTTGAAAATCTGAATCCAATACCCAAAATTCTTAGGAGACAAGAAAGTCAAGAAAGTTCTGGTAGTTCTCGACCTCTCTATAGATCAATATCCTATCTTGTGAAGTGGATTTATCTTGAGGACGAACCTTTTGACGAATAGTTTGAAGCATCTCTATTTGTAATTTTTTCTGAATCTGAGTTTTCCAATTTGGTTCCAGACCCAATATTTCTTGAAGATTTACAATTTGAATTTGTTACTTCACATCTTGATAAACATTTGTGAAATTCCATACAACCTGATCTTACCTCTGAAGGAACATCAAATATTTCTGTGATCACTTCAACCTCTCCAAGTTCATCAACATTTCCTAAAACATCTCAACCTCAAACTACCCCTTCTACTCCTCCACCCACCACTCATACACCAACCTCACCTGTTATTTCATCGCTACCTCTTGCAATGGAAAAAAAATATGCTCATTTGGTATTACCAACCAATCTAGGG
This sequence comes from Pinus albicaulis, assembly GCA_034641835.2. NCBI lineage: Eukaryota > Viridiplantae > Streptophyta > Pinopsida > Pinales > Pinaceae > Pinus > Pinus albicaulis. The sequence continues at coordinate 978,994,150 of CM076578.1, read as the reverse complement.
GCTATGCCCCAATATTACCAAAGTAAAATCACTCCTCTTGATGCTTTTGGTACTTACACTAGACAACAACATACTAAAAATATGACCAATTATTTTGAAATTTATGAAATAGATGTTGATGATGTAAGAATGAGAATATTCATCCAAAGTCTTACTGGAGAAGTTAGAACCTGGTCTAGAGCCCTTCCTGCAAACAATGTTGCTGACTTACAAGCTCTTTATAGATCATTTTTAAACAGATGGGAAAAGAAGAAGGATCCTCTTCAAATCTTATCAGACTTTGGAAAACTAAAGAGAGGACCAAATGAGACTGTGCAAGATTACGTCACCAGGTTCAATGAGGCTTATAATGCTATTCCCCAAAATCTTAGACCTCCTCCAGATTCAGTATTAATCAAATTCCTTAATGGATTTGATTCTGATATGGTGTATCAACTTAGGAAAAGAGCTCCTCAAACTTTAGAAAAAATGCAAAGTATAGTTGTTAGTTTTGAAGCCAACCCGATAGAGAAACGAGCTAGAGCTAGAGTTGAAAAAAGAATGCCTTTAAACGAAGAACCCGTGGCTTTTGAAAAGAAACTGGATGCTATTATCAAAGGAATGGAAAGGCTAGTAGATAGAGTAGAAACAATTGAGAAGAAATCTCCTTGGGATGGTCAACCCAAAAATACTGTGAGAAATCCAAATTTTAGAAGAAACCAAATTCAAAATACTGGAAAAACTGGTCCTGACTAAAATATTAGGCCCCCATTCCAGGAAAATTATATTGAAGCCACAACTTCTGAGGAATCAACTGATGATGTTCAAATAAACAACTTTACTGAACGCAAGAATGAACCAGAAGTTTTCTTGACCCAAGAGGATCAAGAAGCTCACATTCTTAAGAAATTTCAAACCCATTCAGGAGAATCATTTGATTTTAAGGAATGATATGATATAGCCATTTACGAAGTTCACAAGCAAAATAATTTGAGGAGCAGAAGAATTGATGTTCTGGAAACAAGTAAACAGAAAGCTACAAAACAACCCCTCAAAGGTATAACCGATAATACCCCTGTACATATTCTTTCTAGATTAGATCCTAATCCTGCCAACCCAATAATTGAAGATGTATCCAATACTCAATTGAATAACAAACAACTTTCCAATACTCCTCCTCCCAAAGGAAATGTAGAGGAACCTCTAGAAGTTGATTCGGAAACAAATTCAACCCACAACCCTATTCCTGAGAAGGAGAAAAATATCGAAAAACAAAAAAGATAAAGAAAATCCCACTGTTCGAAATACAAGAGCTCAGACTGAAAAACATTTTAATCTGGAAGCTGAAGTAGGCAAATTAAAAATAGTTGTTCCATTGTCTGAATTAGCTAAACATGATGTCTACCGAAGTCAAATCAATAGACCACTTAATATTACTGGAAGTGATGACTCAGTAAATGTTTTTGATGACCAACCTAGATTATTATTTGGCCCTGAAGTAAATGGAAAACCAGGAAGTGGAGGAACTCCTCTATTCTATGTAAGTTTGAACATACATGATAAAATACTTCATAATTCCATGCTTGATTCTGGGGAATCTCACAATCTAATGCCAAAGGCTGTAATGGAGAGATTAAACCTAGATATCACTATACCATACAAATATCTCTTTTCTTTTGACTCAAATCAGGTGAGATGTTTACGATTAATCAAAGAATTGCGTGTTTCATTTGTTCAATACCCTGCAAAAATAATTTTGATGGATATAGTAGTAGCAGACATTCCTCCAAAATATGATATGCTATTGTCCAGATCTTGGGGTGCAAAGCTCGGAGGATCTCTTCAATTGGATATGTCATATGCTACTATTTCAGTGTTCGGCCAACCTAAGAGACTATACAGAGAAACTTTAATGAAATTTGTGGTCAGTAGTCAGGAGAAACCTGAAAATTTCCTCATCTACTCAGTACACTCTGATATGGATTCATTTATTCTTTATAATGCTGAATTTGATCCTCCCACTGAATTAGAAGTACCAGAAACAGAACTAAAATAAATTTCAAATGAAAAATATAATGTTCAAATACAGGAAATCTCTGAGGGTAAAGAAACATCAGATACCTAAGAGAAACCAGAAGAAAGTAACAAACCAGATCTCACTATTAAGAAAATTCCTGAAACTCCTGACACCAATTATGAACATGAAATTATTTGGCACTTAGAATTTGATGGTTCCATTAATAAATTAGGAGCAAGAGCTGGAATTTGGATACAAAACCTTGAAAATGATCATGCTGAAGGCCCTGCTTACAGATTAAACTTTAAGTGCACTAATAATATGGCAGAATATGAAGCTCTTTTGCTAGGGCTGAAACTTGTCAAAAGATTAGGGGCAATTAGAGTATCTATTATAAGAGATTCTAATTTGATCATTCAATAGATAAAAGGTCACTTTTTGACAAACGATCCCAGACTGAGAGAATATAGAGGAACAATTTTAGAGATTCTTAATACTTTTCTACAGACTTAGCTTGCTAAAATCCCCAGAAAACAAAGTTTGCATGCTCATAGTCTTGCAATGTTTGCTAGCACTTGTAAATTACCATTTGAACCTAATCATCAGTTCACAGCTGAGATTAGACATAGAACAACTATACCAAAAAATTTTAAGAATTGGCAAGTGTTTGCAAATGACAATCAGATTAACAATTTTCTGACTCTAGAGAATGAATTTTCTAACAGTAACATAGATGAAGATACAGTCATAGAATCTGATCAAATAAATGAACAAGAAATATAATTTTCAAAAGATAATGCAATTCAAATGCTTCATCCAACAAATTTCATCAAAAAAGAAATGCAAGACCTTAAACAAATGGAAGTTGATGAAATTATAGAAGAAGAATCTGAGATCATTAATTTCAAAGATAATCATTTTCCTAAAGGATTAACTCCTCTACAAGATCTTTTTGATTCTAATGATATTCCAAAGAAACCCAAAATGGAACCTTTGAAAGCTAATATTGAGGAATATAATTTGGGAACTGAAGAAAATCCTAAAGTAATAAAGTTATCTAAATCTTTGCCTCCTAATAAAAAAATAAAATATGTTGAACTAATAAGAGAATTCCAGGATGTATTTTCCTGGAGTTATGAAGACTTGAAAGCATATGATACCTCTATAATTCAACATAAAATACCTCTGAAATAAAATCAGAAACCATTCAAATAGAAACTCAGAAGAATAAACCCTGTATTGTTGCCTTTAATTGAAAAAGAAATCAAACGAATGTATGAAGCAAGGATATTTTCTCCCATTAGGTTTTCAGAGTGGGTGTCTAATTTAGTACCTACTAGGAAGAAAACTGGAGAAATTAGATTATGTGTTGATTTAAGAAATGTAAATAAGTTTTCTTTGAAGGATAATTACCGTTTTCCCAAAATGGATCACATTTTACAAAGGGTAGTAGGTGCTTCAAGGATTTCTCTTTTAGATGGGTTCTCAGGATATAACCAGATTCTAATTCACCCTGATGATCAAGAAAAAAAAATGTTTAAAACACCACGGGGTACGTTCAAGTACGTTAAAATGCCATTTGGACTTAAAAATGCTGGAGAAAACTTCCAAAAAGCAATGGACATTGCATTTGAAAAAAGAAATTCATGACTTTCTTGTTATATATCTGGATGATTTAACTATTTTTTCTAAATCAGATCAGCAACATTTAGACCATCTTAGACAAGTATTCATAAAATGCAGAAAGTATGGTATCTCTTTGAATCCAAAAAATTCCTTGTTTGGTCTTGAAGAAGGTAAAATTTTGGGCCATATCATTTCCAAAGATGGTATTAGAATTGATCTTGCTAGAATAGAAGCTATATTGCAAATACCTCACCCTAGAAATGTTAAAGAACTGCAAGCTTTCATAGGAAAAATCAATTTTTTGAGAAGATTCATATCTAGCTTAGCTGAATTAATTAGATTGCTTACTAACATGTTAAGAAAAGATTCAAGTATTAAATGGACAGTAGAAGCCAAAAAAGCATTTGAAGAAATTAAAATGGCTTTGACTAGAACACCAGTTCTTACTAGTCCACAATTTGATAGAGACTTCATAATATTTTCATTTGCATCAGAACATACTGTAGTAGTTTTTTTATTACAAAAGGATGATCAAGGATGTGAAAAACCTATAGCCTTTTTTAGTAAAGCACTGAGAGATGCATCATTAAAATACAACATCATGGAAAAACAAGCTTTTGCACTTGTAAAAGCCATTAAAGATTTTAGAATCTATATATTGTATTCCCAGGTGATAGCTTATGTACCAAATGCTGTTGTCAAAGACATTTTAACTCAAGATGGAATTGAGGGAAAAAGAGGTAAATGGATTGCTACCATATTAGAATATGATATTGAGATAAAGCCTACAAAGCTTATAAAGGGATAGGGATTGGCTCAACTCATGATAGAAACAAATTGCCAAGCCTTGGATATTAATGAACTCGATGACGAACAGGAGATGGTGACTCCACAAATCAACCAGGCCTTCTTAGATTCACCATGGTATGCTGATATAATTTATGTATTGTTAAACCTGCAAGCTCCTCCAGGGTTATCCAGAACAAAGAAAAGGTTTTTAAAGTTGACATCTCTAAATTTTTGTATTTTAGATAATGTTCTCTTTTGGAAAAGTCATGATGGCATTCTATTGAATTGTTTGTTAAAATATGAAGCTGACAAGGCTCTTAATGAATTCCATGCAGGAGACTGTGGTGGACACCTTTATTGGAAATCAACTGCAAACAAGATCCTAAGGGCTGGATTTTATCGGCCAACCTTGTTCTCTTATGTAAATAAATTTGTTACTACTTTCCATAAATGTCAAATTTTTGAAGGCAAGAGAAAACTATTACCTTTACCCCTAAAACCAATTTCCACTGAAAAACCTTTCCAACAATGGGGCCTGGATTTTATTGGAGAAGTCCATCCTCCTTCTTCTGGAAAACACAAATGGATCCTCACTGCCACATATTATTTCACCAAATGTATAGAAGCAATTCCTTCCAGACAAGCCAATGACACTGTCATTATAGGATTCCTAGAAACCAATATATTGTCAAGATTTGGTTGTCCTGAGAAAATCATAACTGATAATGCTGCTGCCTTCAAATCTAAGAAAATGATAAGTTTTTGTAATAAATATAATATCACATTAAGCCATTCCACAGCTTATTACCCTCAGGGTAATGGACTGGCTGAATCTTCCAACAAGAGTCTCATTAATATTATTAAGAAATTATTGGAGGAAAAAAAGAAAAATTGGCACAAGAAACTTACAAATGCACTATGGGCAAACAGAATAACCACCAAAAAATCTATTGGGACCAGTCCTTATGAGTTAGTATATGGTATTGAGGCTATATTTCCTTCATCTTTAGGAGTTCCTGTAATGAAATTACTTCAAGAAGCTCAGGTTGAACCTAATGACATTCAAAGGAGAATAAATCAGACTATCAATTTGCAGCAGACCAGAGAGGAAGTTTATCAAATATCCCAATTATTACAGGAGAAACTAAAGAAAATATTTGATAAAAGGACCAAGGCATAAGATTTCCAACTGGGAAACAAAGTTTTAAGATGGGATTCTAGAAGAGAGGATAAGGGAAAACATGGGAAATTTGACTTCCTGTGGAAAGGACCTTATATTATTCATGCTTTACAAGGAAATAATACATATTTTTTGAAAAACTTGGATGGTACAGAAACTGAAAAAGGACCAGTTAATGGTCGAATGTTGAAACATTACTTTGATCCTATTTATTAGGATATCCTAATTTTTAACATGTACATAATATATCCTTTGTAATGTATCAGTTTTGAGTGGATAGTAACTTACTGGAGTTGAAGCCCGAGGAGAAGGCCCTAAGCTTCAGAAGTATTACTGTCATACATATAATAAAGCAGCAAGCAGAAGAAGATTCCATGGTTTAGTCAGAATCATTCTGAGGGAAACTGACCTGCTCTTCTTGAATTTTCACCAGGAAAAGCCATCCCCAAGTGGAGCCAATGTTAGACTCCTATACCAATAGGTGTCATATATCATGATTGACTTGATAAGCTATGTAATATGTTCATACCTTTTCTTGTTGCAAAGCTTTTCCATATTGTCAAAAAATCAAAAAATTTAAAAAATGTAAAGAGGGTATACCCTAAAAGAAAAATCAAAGAGTGAAAAGAATAAAATGGCCAAAAAAGTGAAAGAAAATGAACCCTACCAAAAGAAAGGCCAAGGAAAGTGTGCAAGCATAAATGCCACTACTTTTTTTCTCTTATGTAATAAATAAAATTGTGTACATCTTGTATTTTATGCCACAATTTATGAACAGTCAAACAATTTAAGCTTAGCTAGTTCATCTTTCAATTTTATGTTTTAGAGATAGAGAATAAAATCTGACCAAATGGTTTAATCTTGGAAGATAAGTAGATAGGTAGAGTAAATAAAATGAGCCCAACAATTTAATCTGATTCCTTGGATGTAATAAGGTTAGAATTAGATAGATTTTCAGATGTAAAAGAAAAAGTGCGATGAGGGTTTTCCAGTCTAAGTGCACCCTAATAAAGAAGAAAAAATGGTAGGGTAAAGTAGATAGGGTAGGTAGATGTTGTTGCAGAATTACATGTGATGGATAATGACTCTAGATGTGTTAAATATTTACTTTCATCGTAAGTGCAAAGGCAGACACTACACTAGAAGAATTTCAAACAAAGAAAAGTCAGATTATTAACTTCCCTTCTCATTTTTTCCTTAAAATTTCACTAATTTCCCCTAAGTACCAAGGCATTTGAAAATTGGAGGGGCTCAAGGCATTTCCTTGACTTTTGGAGGGACCGGACCCTCGGCCCAATAATTGGAAAAGCCTAAGTACTTAAAATCACTCATCAAGACATTTATTCACCTCTAAAAAATATTTTCCCAAGTAAAATTCCATTTTACTTAGGAAAACTATGCAATATTTCATAAAAAACCCTATTCATAAAAGCATAAGTTAAATACATTACCTTGATGTTTTATACGTAGTGCTTTTATTCATTTTCCATATTAATTTTTAACTTATTATTTAAATCCCTATGTAAATTCCCCCTTTTCCCATATTATTTTAATAAAATTCCCAATTAATATAATATCCCGCCCCGTTGGTTGAAAAATAACCATTTAAATTTAATTAATTGGTTGAATTTCCAATTAGTAAACAAAACTGACACTCTGTCATATAAAGGGGTTAATTAACCCTCAAGGTTAATTAATAAACATTGGACTTTGTGAATAAAACAAACATATCCACGTCATTTTCACTATCTCATGCAGTGACCAGTGTCCCATGTAATGAATTTCGAAATCAACTGTCAAAGTTTGCAGACCACTACCTTGCTGAAGAAAATTGTAGTCGAGTAATCCAAAGTTCATCCACCATTGCCAGCACCTGTTTTCATCACTGTTTATTTCTTGAAAAATAGGTTTTTACCTAAATTCCCGCTGAACTCTGTAAAAAACCTGGTTTTTGTTTTGAATTTCACACGAAAAACTGAAACAGGGTTCAGAATTGCTCTTTAGTTCATTCCTCAATTCCCGAAACTACAATTGCATTCCCAAACCTGTGATTGTGCCCATTTTTTTCATCAAAACCCGTAATTCATTTCTGAATCCACAAGAACCAGAAATGGAAATTCCCGTGGATTTGAATGTTGCACCCCTGAATGCCCCTCACATAGATTTAGACTATCTGCCTCTAGAAGATAGAGATTTCCAAATTAAATACCTTGTTCTCAGTGAAAATCCTCTTCGAACTTTTTTCTGCTACAAAGAACCAGAATACCAGAAGCTAAATGGTGAGAAGAAATGTTAGAACTTTTGAAAAAATTATCCTTATATGAATTTTTTATCATTGACTATAGTAAAGTGATAGTAAGAAGGATATAAGGGTAGACAAATGTTAAAAAGCATCAGTGCAGATAAAGAGATTCAGTAAAACGAAGCAGCCAACACAGAATTACTAAAGAGGACAGAAACGAGCCAAATCTTAGGGCTTGCATCTAGCACATTCTCAAAAGAAGGAAACAACACAACATCAATTATCATTTTTCTTATCTACGAGACCATCTGTCTCTAGTTTGTTTTAACATACTTATGAGTTATCCTAGATTATATTTTAATCTGTTATGAGATATTTTTTATAATTTTTTGTATAAATACTCCCTCAATCAGAGTATTGATGGGTGGATTCTTAGACTTTGCTGTAACATTGACTATTTTGGAATAAATTGCTATTGGAGAAATTTTGTGTGGCCAACTGGACAAGGAATTGATGCGAAAGACTTTTTACAGGATTCTTCCATCAGACTATGGATCAATAAGTCATCTATCTCTTATGTTTTTAAGTTTTATACTTGTTTATTATATCATCTATGTTTCATATCTGAATAATTAACGAAAAGGAATAAATCAGAAAGTGCTTAAGTGCAATATGCTTTTAATCGTTGTTATTCTAAATGTTTTCTTCTGAATTGGTTTAAACAGCGAATTCTTAATTGCTCATGTTTTTCTAGTTTATGCATTTTTATTATTTAATAAGGAATTCTTAATTTATCTTTGTTAATAATCACTCAATTTCCCTCTCTCGAATGTGTTGAAGGATTCTTAATTTCCCTTCATCCATTTTTGATTCCATTCCATTCAATTTAAATCTATAATTGTTCCCCATTTGATTACCTTTCCCTGTGAAACCATCTTTCGTTGAGAAACTTAATCTAGTTAAGCCATCTTCTTTGACTCCATTAGCCCAATGGTCGGAAATACTCAGTCTTACCCTCTGCTATATAATTTCACCACCCAAACTCAATCAAAATCCCTGGACTTTATAACTAGCCTAATATCTTTCAAAACAAAGCTAAATTTTACAGAGAGAGCCCTCTCTGGGTACGGATTGGCTAGATTCTGTACCTAAAAGTTGGTTTGTGGTTACTTCAGACCCCTTTCCTCTTCTAACAACTTCAAGGAAAATCTGAGTGATAACAGGTTCAAAATCTGAAATTTTTAGGGTGCGAAGCTGAAATCTTGAGGAAACTCGTCAAAACATTTCAGAGCTTGGTTCACAATATGTTCAGAGATATGATCTGTGGAAGGTAGTGCTTTTTCAGGCTCCTGAATTTCATCTCAAAGAGGTCATCGTGGGAAAATATTCATAAATATCTCTCTGAGCATTGGATTGGAGTGCTGTAAAAAGTGGTCGCAAGTAAAAAGACTTTAGTTTCGTGGCTCTCAATTTTAGAGCCGAAGGATGAAAACGTGACATGTGGAAAGTCTTACAAGTTTTCTCCATTGAACTAGTCCATAATTAGGTCATTGTGGGAGATTGGACACAAATTTGTCTTGGAGAATCCAAATCAGGTCAGACCTATGGAATTTGAAAGAGAATTCATAGGGCTATGTTGGTGCCAAAATTCAAATATTGAAGTGCTACAATCACAGAGATAATCCAATTTCAATATCAAGCTCCTCAAAAGCAAGACAAAGGTGTGTATTTATTTATTTATTTATTTTTATTTTTTTCCGAATTGCATGAGTCTTGTTTGAAGAATCATTTTGAATTGATTCCAAGGGAATATTGTACAATAGATATCAATATTGGGTTCTAAAAGATGCCCCATAAAAATAATTCAACACCCATTAAGCCTTCAGAAGGCTCTACGATGACTCATGAAGATGAAGAATTGCAACATGATCTATCAAAATTACAAGAGCAAGTGCACCAATTTTTTCTCTCGCAAAGAGCAACAAAAAATGAAATGGAATTTTTGAAGAATGGCTTGGAAGCGAAGATGGACGGTTTGAAGAAAGGCGTGGAAGCTAAGATGGATGGCATGGAAGCTAGCATGGAAGCTAGCATGGAAGCTAAGATGGATGACATGAAAGACAACATGGAAAACATGAAGAATGATCCAAAAGAAGACATGGAAGGTTTGACAAAGTTGATACAAGAAATGTTTCCTAATGGTGAAAAGATAGTAGAAGAACCTCATGATGAGAACAAAATAAATTTTAATTGTGATTTCATAAACTCTACTTTTGGCAGGAAGAACCACCATATTCCAAAAACTGATATGAGGAAGTTTGATGGAAAGGATCCTGTGACATGGATACTATAGATGGAGCAATATTTTGATCTCCATAATATGCAAAACACACAAAAGGTACGCATTGAAAATTTACATTTAGAACAAAATACATTTGTATGGTATCGATGGCTTTTCTCACATAAAAAAAATGTCACTTGGTCAATTTTTACGGAGGAAATGATAGCACATTATGAGGATACCAACAGAAACACCTTCTTTAGCCAATTGATAAATCTCAAACAAAAGGGTTTTGTGGGGCAGCACATTTAGGACTTCCAAAAATTGAATATAAGGGTAACTGATATTCCAGAGGAACATAGGATTGATCTCTTCATAGGAACTTTAAAGGATAACATCCAACATGAAGTTCATGTTTTGGAACCTGATTCGTTGGAGAAGGCATTCAGGTTGGCAAGAAAAGTTGAAGGTAAAATTATGGTGACAAGGAAGCCTACCACTCAATTCTATAAAGAAGTAAGTGTTGCTACGCCTATATTTCCACAACCTACAAGGTTGACACCACAAAAATTGGAAGAAAAAATAGCAAAATGGCTTTGCTACAGTTGTGATAGAAACTACACTAAAGTTCATAAGTGTGCTGAGAAGAAATTATTTTACATAGATTGTGAAGAGGAAGAAGAAAATGAACAAGAAGAGGATATACACCAGGAACCAGCCCTAGAAGAGGGATAAATGAATCCAACCATATCGTGTAATGCATTGACAGGAATTACCATTCCTCAAACTCTCAAGATAGAAGGACATATCAATAAGAAAAAGGTAATAGTGTTGATTGATTCAGGAAGCACCTATAATTTTGTTCATTGCAAGGTAGCCAAGTAATTAAATTGTTTCCTATACCCAGCACCAGAATGTCAAGTGATGGTTGCAAATCGAGGAACTATAAATTTCTCTAGAAAATGCCATAATATCAAGCTAACCATGGTGGAATATGTATTGACTAGTCCAATTCTTTCCATTCCTATGGGAGGTGCTGATGTTGTACGAGGAGTACAATGGTTACAATCTTTGGGTATGATAGCTTTTAATTTTCAAGAACTTTTCTTGAATTTTTTTTCAAAAGGAGAGGAAGTCGAATTACCGGGTATTGCAGGGAAGACAGGAAGTATAATAAGCTCTAATGTCATGACAAAGCTTCTAAAGAAATAACAACGAGGCATAATTACACAATTATGCTCACTAGAAGTTCCAACATCAAAATCATCTATTTCTACAGATCTCCAACAAGTCTTGAACAATCATTCCAAGGTGTTTGAAACTCCCAAAGGACTCCCACCTATTCGTGATCATGATCATTCTATTCATTTGATTCCAAGAAGTGTTCCTCCAAACATCAGGCCTTATAGATATCCTTACTTCCAAAAGAGCGAAATTGAACGTATGATTGCAGAAATGTTAGAGGCGGGTATAATTCAGCCTAGTCAAAGTTCTTTCTCTGCTCCTGTAGTATTGGTACACAAGAAGGATGGATCATGGCGAATGTGTCCAGATTATAGGGAGCTCAATAAGCTCACCATTAAAGATAAATTTCCCATTCCTGTGATTGATGAATTATTGGATGAATTACATGGAGTAATTTATTTTACCAAATTGGATCTTCGTTCAGGGTATCATCAAATTAGAATGAAGACTGAAGATATTCTGAAAACAACATTTCGAACTCATGAGGGTCATTATGAATTTTTGATCATGCCTTTTGGCCTTACCAATGCACCTTCTACATTTCAAGGGTTGATGAATTCCATTTTCAAACCCTTCCTTAGAAAATTTGTGCTAGTATTTTTTGATGATATACTAATCTACAGCAGGTCTTGGAAGGATCATGTTCAACATGTTGACAGGGTGCTCAAACTATTGCAGGAGAAACAATTATATGAAAAAACATCCAAATTTTTATTTGGAGTACAAGAGGTGGAATATCTGGGTCATATTGTATCTCACGAGGGTGTTAAGGTAGACCCTAACAAAATTAAAGCCATTAAGGAATGGAAAGTCCCCACAACCATAAAGCGGTTGCGAGGATTTCTCGGGTTAACAGGGTATTATCGCAAGTTTGTTAAGAATTATGGGAGAATAGCAGCACCTCTAACAACATTATTGAAGAAAGATGCATTTTCATGGACTCCTGAAGCAACTAAGGCCTTTGAACATATTAAAGAGGCAATGTCCCTAGCACTGGTCTTAGCTACGCCGGACTTCACAAAAATTTTTATTATGGAATGTGATGCCTCAGAAATTGGAATTGGTGCTATTTTAATGCAGGAAGGAAGACCCATTCCTTTTGAAAGTCATCCAATCAAAGGAAAGTATTTACATAAACCTATTTATGAGAAGGAAATGTTTGCAACATGACATGCACTAAAGAAATGGTGAACTTACCTAATGGGAAGACACTTCAAGGTAAAAACTGATCATGATAGTCTTAAACATTTTTTGGAACAAATACTATCTTCAGAAGAGCAGCAAAAATTGGTCACAAATATGTTGGGTTATGACTTTGAAATAATCTACAAAAAAGGAAAGCTTAATGTTGTTGCAGATGCACTCTCAAGAAATAATGAAGAGGTGGAAGTATTGCTTTGTGCCATTTCTATTATCCAACTAGATTAGATAACCAAAGAAAGAGGTGAACAGAAGAAGGAAAAATATGTATGGACACTCATTCAAAAGTTGCAGCAAGATCCTAGTACATTTGATAAATTTAGTTGGAAAAATGATTCCTTATGGTACAAAGATCGCTTATATCTTTGTAAGAATTCCAATCTAAAACAAAAGATTCTTTTGGAATTTCACACTTCTCCTTTAGGAGGACACTCGGGATTTTTAAAAACTTACCACAGGGTGAAGAAAGAATTTTTTTGGGATGGCCTTAAATATGATATTCAAAATTCTGTGGTGGAATGTTTGGTTTTCCGATAGAATAAAGTTGAGACAATTAAGACCCCGGGACTTATACAACCTTTATCCATTCCAAGTCAATGTTGGGAGGAGATTTCAATGGATTTTATCACAGGGTTACCTAAGTTCGAAGGAAAGAGTGTCATCATGGTGGTAGTTGATAGACTTACCAAGTATGCACACTTTTGTGCATTATCTCATCCATTTAAAGAAAGTACAGTTGCTACTACATTTATGGACAGAATTCAAAAGCTACATGGAAGCCCAAGGGTTATTGTGAGTGAAAGAGATCCCATTTTTACTGGAAATTTTTGGACGGAGTTATTTTCTTGTTTGGGTACTCAATTAGCTCATAGCTCATCTTATCATCCTCAATCTGATGGTCAAACTGAGATAGTAAATAAATGTTTGGAAGGATATCTTCGTTGTTTTGTATCTGATAAACAAACACAATGGGCCAAGTGGTTACCTCTCGCTGAATGGTGGTATAACACTTCATTCCATACTGCAGCAAAAATGACCCCATTTATGGCACTTTATGGATATCATCCACCATCGATCACATCATATTTAAGGGAAAATTCGAAGGTTCAAGCAGTGGAAGATCACATCGAGCATCAGCAAGAAGTTCTCCAACTCTTCAAGGATAACCTGAATTTGGCACAAAATCGAATGAAACAACAGGCAGATCAACATCGCAGCGAGAGAAGTTTTGATGTAGGAGATTGGGTATTTTTACGGCTACAACCATACAAAAAATGTCCCTCAAGCAAGCTAAGAAGGATAATAAATTATCGCCAAAGTACTATGGTCCTTACAAGGTGTTGCAAAATATTGGTACTATGGCATACAAATTGGAGCTTCCTGCTTCTTCGCGAGTACATCCAGTTTTCCATGTTTCATGCTTAAAGAAGGTTATAGGTGAAAATATTCCGGTTCAAACAATATTTCCAGAACTTGATGAGGAAGGAAAAATCATATTGGAACCTGAAGCAGTCATGGAAACAAGAACTCGACAGCTACGGAATCGATCAATTTCAGAGTATCTCATCAAGTGGAAGAACTTACCCACTGAAGATTCTACATGGGAGGATAAGAAGTTTATACAGAAGCACCCAGAGCTACTCAAGCGTTGAGGACAACACTTTTTTGAAGGAGAGGGGCATGTTAGGTCCCTATATTACTAGTATAGTCCCTTATTGTTATTAGTGTAACCCCCTTATTTTTATTATTGTACCCTTGTAACCCCTATTTTGTTATTATTATGCCCTTAAATTATTATTGTTAGGTCAGCTAGGATTACATTGTGGCCCAATAGGATTACATTATGGCCCCACGGACTCCTATATATAGAAAGGAGGTTTTTTAAATTGTATCATCCAAGAATTTTTCATTTATGTAATGTGTTGGAGGTTGCCCCCTCGAAGTGGCTTATTTATAAGGCGTTGATATCTCTTTTGGAGCTTCGCATTTTCCTGGTGGAGGTCAGTGTATGCCACCCTGAGGTGGATTGATCGCTGTAATACATCCATTTCTGGCACATCCGTAGGCATCCGAGTGTAGTGAGTCATTACTGTAGGCCATAGTCCCGTGAAAACCCTGGCCACCTTGTTTATCTGGTCCTGGAGCTGCCCATGTGCCATTGTGAGCTGCTCGCGCTATTCAGTAAGCGCAATTATTTTCTGCTGTTGTTGCTCATACCTTTGTTGCAGCTTGGAGTGGAGCCTTTTTTCCTGCTGGGCTGCCCTCTGAATGAAGTGGTACACTTAAGCTGTTCCCCACGTCCCCATGCTTTCGGCCCCTGAAGTACCTTGATCCGGCCACTAATCCTACAGTGGTTTCCCACTGGCAACTGATCTGGTGGAGTGTCCTTGAGGAGACGACAATAGAGTTGGATGTGGTGTAGAGTCCGCCATATTCAGTTCTGGCCACTCCCCCTGATCTGCTCAGATGGTCTGTTGGAGTGGAGTAGACTCAAGCTGTGTCCCAGTAGTGTCTGCAACTATTTATGCCATTTGTGCGATTAAATCAGAAAAAGTGGTCTGGGGTTCCCCAGCGGGATTGACTAGAGGTATCACTACTGTACTTGAGTTGGCCTCGGTCCCGTGGTCCCCATTGATTAGGTCTCGGATTACTGGGTCTGATACGGTGGCGGATGAGTTGGATGGTGCGGATGAAGTGGTAGGCGGTAGTGGGTCGGTACGGGGTGGTGAAATACGGATTTTTATGAAGTCGGAGAGGTCAAGGGGAGGTTAAGGTGGAATTCCGCCTATTACCCCTGTCTTGATGAGTGGTTCTTCCTGGATGGGTATCCCTGTGCTCAGTGGCCAGGGTGGATCCTCCTCAGTGAGGTCAACCACCGGACTTGACTCTATGGTTTTGGCCCTCTTGGCCTTGGGAGACTCTAGGGGGTTTTCGGACTTACTCTTTTCCCCCAACGGGGTGGTCATTGGACTTGTTGAAGTAAAAAAAACATTGGGAATGGGGGAGGTGATGGATGTCATGCGGAGAAGTGGGGTGGACTAAGAAATCTGAAATTCAGAAAAAACAGGGAAAGGAGTGGCACCGCTTGAGACTACTTGGACCACTTCATTGAAGCTTCGTACCTATGTATTTAGTTTTCAAATGAGTGGGAAGAGTTGCAAGTTGGAGACCCTTTTTGACGCCTCCGCTGCTGATTCGCCAAGTAGTGGCTGTGGTAGCATCTTGTCGAAATTGTATGTGTATACCGCGCTTCGAACTTCCATCGCGACCCCCGGCCATGAACACAATTCGTTGTGGAAGGCTGCGTCGCCAAGTTTGAATTTCAGCGGCCTCATCTAAAATGTCTCTTCTAGCATGCAAGTAGTTCAGAGGAATGTGTGCTTGTGGCTGACGCCGAACCAGACTTGGTCGCTATATCCATCCAGCAAATTTCTGGGAATCCTCTATTTGCTTGTCACCACATCAGTCATTAAACCATACCAACTCTGGAAGGCCTCTGCATTGACCTCTTTTGTATTGGGATCTCCCGACACCTTCCATGGGACAAATTTCATTTCCAGAGGTTGACCTTCCACTATTTCTACCGACAGCCTGACGAGGGGGGCATGCCACTTCCACATGGCCAGTGCGACTATCAAGTATCCATAGATGAAGCCCAATGCCCTCTTTCAATTATCTTCACATGCATCGAACAGCTCCTTCAACAGGAAGGAGCACCAGTTCAGCTTGGTCCCCTAGATGTAGTGCTCCATGATGGAAATGGTGTCCAAGGTACATCCCCCCTTGGTGCAGTGCCTCATTGTCTTACTGGCAATGAGGTAACACGTGAACCTGACTTCGTGCTTGTTGATGAGTTCCATTTTCGCTCCCTTTCCTCCCCGACGGGTGCCATATTTTTCATAATAATCCACGTCCCTCGACTTCTTTTCTCTTTTGGAGACGGTTTGGCATGTAGAAGAAATGTCTAGGCCTTCCTGTGAGAGCCCTGTGAGCCGGTGAATGTCCTCGGCATGGATTGGAATTTCTTTGCCCAACCACAAGGACCCATTCTGAATTCGATTGATTAAGAACTTGGTACATTGAATGGCTACTCCTATCATCCTGAATACTGCCAGGTTCCTCAAATGCAGTATGGAGGACTGTTGGATGCCTCGAAACTCAGGCAAAATCCCTGTTGCTGCTCGCTTTTCTTCTGTGGTATAGCTCTCCATGTACACCTGGAGTTTAAGCGTTGGGAACTTGAAAGAGTCTGTGAGGGCTGCATCAATGAGGGCGGCACTGTCATCCTTCCCGACGAGGGACTCCATTTTATGAATCCGACTGTCGAGCTCCTATTCTACTATTGCTGGATTGGCTCTTGTCATCTTTGTGCGGCATTGATACACCTTCAGAATAGTTCTCGGCCCCTTCTCTTGGCTCTTTGATTCAGGACACCTCTACTGCTCTGGTTCTGCTCCAATTTCCTTTGTGTCTTCAGAAATTTCTAACTCTAACTCGGATCTCTCCAGCATTCTCGGTTTTTCCTCATGCAAGCTATGTAATTAACCGGCACGAGTGAGGTTGATGAGACCCCATAACGAATTAATTCCTGCTGGCATCCTCCACGGTGATAATCGTGTGATCAGTCACCTACTGAGGTGTGTTCTAACATCTGCTGATGGTGGTATGGGGAAATGGGAAGATGCAATGGCTGAGGTTACTTCGAATTATGGTAAAATTATTACTGCAAGGTTACTTCTAATTATGGAAATTTATGTTGAAAATCTTGGCGATCCTATGGACTGAAACAAGTACTAAATGAAATGATAGGGACTGACACTTGGCACATTTTATTATCCTATGGGGATGACACACTGGACGTGCCCCATCCCGATCACAATCAGTTGAGTTGCGGTCCCCGCAACCTAGCAGTTATCGACGACGTATGCATGGAAGAAGAACACTACCTATGCTCATCCTGGTTGTGGGAGAGTTATTCAACTACTCTACTCTACGGACTTCTCTCGGGTGTGAGAGTTATTAACATAAAGCTAAAGAAGCTTAGTCATGGTAGGGCTTTAGGTGTGCACCAGTCACCCACCTAGGTAAAACAACACTGTCTAGTTGAGCCAACTGAACGGCTCAGGAATCCTTAATTTCGACAATGAAGTAGGGTCCCAACCAGTGCATCTGCAGTTTTCCTGGAAACTTCTGAAACCTACTATCGTATAGGAGAACCTGACCTCTAACCTGGAAAATTTTTCTCTTGATGTGGCGATCATGCCACACCTTCTGCCTGTCTTTCTGAACCTTTTCTGAAAAACATCGCATTTCTTGAAAAATGATTTACTATCTGCATGGACCGTCGGAAACCATAGTCCACCTTGTAGCACTTTCCTGGCGGTGGGTTTCACCCCCATGTGTCCTCCTACGATGCCTCTATGGCACTCCTATAGCACAGCTTCGCGTTCATGGTCAAGGACACACCTTTACAGAAACTTATCAAGGCCCAATTTATACAACTACCCCGTAATCAGTTGGTAGTTAGCGGTGTAGACGACGATGTGCCATTTCTGGATTGGGGTATAGTGCTGAGGACACTACCCCATGGTTAGGTAAGTTGCGATGGATTCTACCGGGAAAAGATTAGCATCAGGCAACTGATCATCTAAAGAGCCCTCGTTCTCACCCGTCTCCAACCTAGATAAATGATCGGGCCCAACATTCAACCTCCCGAGCTCAACAATCACTTCGAAGGTGAATTCTTGAAAGAGTAGGAGCCATCGGCATATCCATCCTTCCAAAATGGGCTTATTGACTAGGTACTTCAATGCAGAGTGATTAGTAAAGAACTTAAACTTACCTCCTAGGATATAGTGGCAAAACTTCTGGAGTGAGTACACCATTGTGAGGGCCTCCCTCTCCATGGTGGTTTAATTTTGCTCCACATTAGACAGTTTGCGGCTAGCAAAGTAAACTGGGTGGTCAACTATCATCTCCCCTGGTTGCGCCAAAACAACCCCAAGTGAAATACCGGAAGCATCGATATGCACATGGAACTGCTTATCCCAATCTGGACGGACTAGAATGGGCACTGTTGCCAGCTTCTCCTTTAGAGTGTCAAGGGCTAACCTGCAGTCATCCATCCACTAGAACACCTCTAACTTCCGTAGTAATTTTTCCAAAGGAGAAATTATCTTCGCATAGTTCCGGATGAACCATCTGTAATAACTTGTGTGCCCCAGCAGTGACCTCAACTGCTTCACCATTTTTGGGGCTTCCATGTGAATGATCATTGATACCTTGGCAGGGTTGACGTAGACCCCTTTCCTGCACACCACATGTCCTAAGAGCGTTCTGAATGGAACCGCAAAGATGCATTTCTTCACGTTCAAGGAAATTTTCAATTGTTGACACTGATCAAACATTATGTGTATCAAGGTGGCGTGGTATTTCAACAAACTATAGACGGTCCAATCATCCATGTAGACTTCCAGGAACTTATGAATGTATTATCAGAAAGCAGCTATGACAGTCCTGGAAAACACAGCAGGGGCGTTCTTCAACCTAAACTTCATCACATGATATGCAAAAGACCCCCACTCGGTGGTGAACGTCATTTTTGTCTTGTCCTCTTCCGCAATGTGCACCTGATGGTATCATGAGAACCCATCGGTGAAGGAGTAGGCCTCATTTCCCACAACATTTTCCAATACTTTGTCACTGAATGGGGTAGGAAATGGGTCATGGATGCAGGCATTATTCAAACTTTGGTAATCCACACAGATGTGGATTTCTGAATTTTCCTTCTTATTTTGAATGACGATGGGACTCACCCACTCCGCTTCTTCCACAGAGAATATTAGACCCACCTTCAGCATTTTTTCGATCTCCAACTTGACTTTCTCCTTGATCCGCGGGTTCAGCCAGTAAGGTCGATGCTTCACTAGCCTGGTGTCTAGTTTCAGCACAATTCTCATTTCTTCGAGGTCCCCATTGATTCCTTTTAAATCCGCAACCGATGAAGGGAATATGTCTTTGTATTCCTGGAGGAGACTAAAAGTTTCCTTTGTTGTCTCCTCATCCCAGTCGTCCCCAACTGTAGCCAGTTTGGGTTTTTCCATCGTGCCGATGTTTAGTTTCTTTGTCTTCAATGGATGTAGATGGAATCCTTCAGTGGTAGGCTCTTATTTAATTTTCCACTCTCCTTCTATTTCTTCAAAGTATAGGTGCCTCAGGTCCTCCAAACTGTCATCGTCTGGCTCTCTATCAATCCGTTGGCAAGCCAAATTACATCTACCATCAGGATTTGGCACTAATGGCCTCCTGTTGGTGCCCAGATCATGGAAAAACAATACCCATTTTATGGCTTGTAACGCTTGGGACACCAGCTCTATCTTCCCCTCAAATAAAAAGCACTGAAAAAATTTCTTCGCAACCTCCTGCCAAGAACTGGTCCCTCTCTTTATTTCTTCTTCTAAGTACTAGCACTAGAAAATTTTGCGGAATTTCAATTGGCCAATTCGTCATTATTCCAACACATAGTTGTCGCAAGAGTGACAGTTCGAGGATGGGAAAAACGTGGTTTTCCATCCCGTCGCAATTCCGACGCACTTAAAAAGTGTCACACTACCGACACTTTTTCCGTCGCTTCCAAACAAGCGTCACTCTTCCGACATTTCCCAAACTGTTGCACTTCCAACGTTTGTAAACTGTCACACTTTCAACGAAATGTGGTCCGATGTTTTGAACGTCGCTCTTTCGACGTTTGTAAACTGTCGCAATTCCGACGCAATGTGGTCCAACATTTTGGACGTCGCTCTTTCGACGTTTGTAAACTGTCGCAATTCCAACGAAATGTGGTCTGACGTTTTGGACGTTGCTCTTCCAACGTTTGTACACTGTCGCAATTCTGACGAAATGTGGTTCGATGTTTTGAATGTTGCTCTTCCGACGTTTGTAAAATGTCGCAATTCTGACAAAATTTGGTCCGATGTTTTGAAGGTCACTTGTCCGACTTTTTTATACTGTCGCTCTTCCGACGTTTTTAAGCTATCGCAATTCCGACACTTACAAGGCATTGGTATATCGATGGAGGGTTCAATTTAAAAAAAAAAATGAAACTTTAAAACAGGACAGTAAATCTCCAATATTTGTTATGATGTGTGGGCGTTCCAATGACCGTGAAATGTTAATATAATAAACCACCCCGCAGTGCTTCAACTATAAACAATCATTTTTTTTTCACAAGAGAAAAAACGTTGTTTTGAATATATTATATGAACTAAAATGGTCCATGAAGTCATTACATTTTCACATCTGAATATTGTAACCCAAATATCCATCCAGAAAAGTGGAATTCCCACCCCAGAAAATGATAGAAAAATACCCCATGTCACATACAGGGACTTGATATAAAACCCAGTAACGGTCCACATGGAGATTATCGACAATCTGAAAAAGCATCCAAATATGCCCAAGGCATCTATAAGAAAGTGAAATAGCAGTATGTATAATAGTAAAGCAACATATAGAGTACCGACGTCCATTGTTCCAAATACAAATTAAAGTACCAAAAATCCTTGAACAGAGAAAAACGCTAATCATGTGAGGAGTGTGATATGTCCAAAATATAAAAAGACCATAAGAACATATCAATAAACCAACATCGCTAGTTTTGAAGGTAAAGTGATAAACATTAATCATTTTCTTTTCACAAGAGAAAAAATGTTGTTTTGAATATATTATATTAAGTAAAACAGTCCATGAAGTCATTACATTTTCATATTTGAAGATTGGAACCCAAATATCCATCTACAAAAGTGGAAGTCCCACCCTAGACAATGATAGAAAAATACCCCATGTCACATACAGGGACATGATATAAAACCCAGCAACGATCCACATGGAGATTATCGACAATCTGAGAAAGCATCCAAATATGCCTGAGGCATCTATAAGAAAGTGAAATAGCAGTATGTAGAATAGTAAAGCAACAGATAGAGTACCGACTTCCACTGTTCCAAATACAAATTAAAGTACCCAAAATCATTGAATAGATAAAAACGCTAATCATGTGAGGAGTGTGATATATCCAAAATATAAAAATACCATCAGACCATATCAATAAACCAGCATCGCTAGTTTTGAAGGCAGAGTGATAACCTGTCAACACATAAAATAGTATCGTAAAGAGGATACAGGAAATGTGTAGAGACATGTACTGTTGATATATGCCTCACACAAAAATCATCCATGATAGAGAAAAAATATGTATAAACCCAGGGTCAATTGTATGTTCTGGCTCGCTGTTCCTAGAAATAAAAACCATCTACAGAAACCCAGGCTCGCTTGTAAGATCAGGCTCGCTTGATTCCAAAATTGGTAACCATCTGTTGCATCCGAGATGTAAGGTTCAGGCTTGCTTGTTTCCATTAGTAGCCCGCTACAACATCCACCCTGTTCATAGCAAAAAGGTTCCTGTAGATACACAGAGAAAGAGTATAATACGTAGACCATATAAACATGGCTTTGTATTTCAAAAAACAGGTTTAAAATAGAAACAGGGCAACATTTTTTTTCCAATTGTTATGAACATAATTCGACCATGAAATATTAATATAATAAACCACCCCGCAGCGCTTCGACTATAAACAATCATATAAACATGGCTCTGTATTTCAAAAAACAGGTTTAAAATACAAACAAGGAAATATTTTTTTTGAAGTAAAGTTAATCTATTAACAGTGGGAATATAATTACACCGAAGTCAAAAACATTACTTGGACTCATGGCAAATTTGTCATCAAAAAATAAAAAAATTAAGAAGACTGCCCTCATACGAGGAAACCAGTCTTGAACATTTACATAATTCAAAAATATTACAAAGGTCCAGCACAGTAATATAATCTAAAAGCAGCCCAATTAAGTGGGTTGCGAAGCAAGAAAAAAAAATTAACCAAACTACTCCTCCAACTCCTTGACGATTCAGCACCATCCTTCGGAAGGTCCAGGATCGCCAGATGCTACCTCCACATTCATGCCACCGCTCCCCTCCTGAAGGCCCGAATGCTGGCCGGTGTTTTCTGAGCTCAGACCCACCGGACGGGTGCATTATTCTTCCATTTGGGCCTCCTCATGGAAAAACACAGTAATTGAAGTTGTGATTCATGGGCGGTTCAGAGAGAAATTAAAGGAAAAAAGTGCAGTGCGCGTCATGGGAGAAGATGAAGTGGTGGGGAAATGAGGAGCAGTGGAGCCCATACGGTGGCCAGATCCTAGAACTCGACCACACCCACTTTTAGTATCTAGACAGCGACCTGTGTGATAATCACTGGACTAGGAAGACGACTCGGTTGAGGGGCTGGAGGGAACGTGCGGGGGTACCTCTAGTGCTCCTCCTGCAACAACGCATCCTTTAACGCAGGCGAGGCATGGGTGCAGTCTCAGCAGTGGGCACAAGAGGAGACAGAGAAGCAGAATTCCAAGAAACGGAGGAATAAAAACAAGGACCAGACCGAGAGAAATGTAGATATGTTAGCAAGGTCTAGGCAGCAGTTCATCTGGCCACTTCTCCTTCTCATCACAATGAGCAGGCAGTGTAACCCATAAACTGGCTCGTCTGAAAAACCATAGCGAAATGCCATTTTATCAACCCGACTGCAATGCAATTGAAGGACGCTCGTCATAATTAATCTCTAATAATTTATGAGAGCCAAAGGCCAGATCATATTGGAGCATGAAGAATCGCTAACAGGAGTGGAGGTCCGATCTTGAACAGTGTTAAAACTTAATGTGATTCAATGTGAAAGCCTTGGAACTTAATTGAACAGGGTTAAAACTTAGCGATTGATATGAAATCACCACATCCATGTCCCATCGCCTTAAATTCCATCAAATGTACTCGCATCCGGGAACAGGGCAACATTTGATTGAGGACACATGGCAGAAATTGATTGGAGCGAATCTTTGTTTGGGCCGCTCGCACAGTGGAAATCCAAACTCGAAAAGTATTAGGGCGAATTTGATAAGAAATTTGTGTCACAACTCTCCCTCTGTACGCCAGCCCAACTTCAGACTTGAAAAAGATTAGGGTGGAATTCAATTCGTTTTCACGTCACAAAATTGGCCGACGTCAGCAGGCTATTTTGGAACGCGAATTTGGTTTGAATTATGGTTTATCACCGTTTGAAGTCCGACGGGCTCGACTTAAGAAAAATTTTGTTTGATCCCATCTTATAAAATTTGTGTTGGTTTTCTTTCATAATACACATATTTATAATAAATCATGGGAATACCACACTAAACATGTGGAAAAGTTATATAAATTATTGAGAACAATCATTTTTATGTAAAAATATCCAAATGTGCTTTTGGGAAATAAGAATTCGATTATTTGGTTCATATTTTTTTAAAGGAAGGAGTGAAGTTGGAGCCTCAAAATATGCAAGCTATTACAAAATGACCTATTCCTAAGAAAAGCAAGGTTCTTAGAAGATTTTTTAGACTTACATGATATTATTGATAATTTGTTAAGAATTATGCATGCATTTCAAGTCCACTCACATATCTCTTGAAGAAAATATCATTATATGGAATGATGAGGCTACTTTGGCATTCTCTCTTTTAATGGATGCCATGTATTCTACACCAACATCGGTTGCACCTACTTTTGGTAAAAAATTCATAGTAGAGTGTGAGGCACTAGGACAAGGAATTTACGTAACATTAACACAATAAGGGATATCATTGGCTTTTAAAAGCAAGGAATTCAAAGAAAATATTTGGTGGAATCTACGTATGAAAAATAAATGGAAGCAATATTACATGCAATAAAAAATGGGGATAGTATATCATTGGGAGGTACTTTAAAGTCAAGATATACCATGATAGCATAAAGTATTTTTTGAAGCTATGATTTCCATTATAATATTAACAAAAATGAGGAGAAAAAATGCAAAGTTTTAATTTTGAGATAATGTGCAAAAAGGGTAAGGAAAATTTAGTACATGATGCTCTTTCTAAAATAGAAGAGGCCTAAAATTTATATCCAATTACATTTTCTATTCCGAGGTGGCTAGAAGAAGCTTGCCATAATGGAAAAATGACAATAGTACTAAAAAAAAACTAAAATTTATAAAGGATGGGATGAACTCTATGGAGCATTGGGAGTGAAAGAGAGATATACTTTGGTGCAAATGTAGAATATTTTTATGCACGCAAGCATATTTGAATAAACAAATATTAAGGGAGTCCCATGTCTCTCTGATGGTAGGACGCAGGGTTCCTTAAAACATCTCAAAGGATCAAAAAATATATTTTTGGAAGGAATGAAGAAAGATATTCAAAATTTTGTAAGAGAAGGTCAGGTTTTCATAATAAATAAAAGAGAGATAGTAAAATCTGTAGGGTTACTTCAACCATTCCACATACATATTCAAATACTAGAAGATATATCAATAGAATTTATTACAGGGTTACTGAAATATAAAAGTAAGTATTACATTTTTGTGGTCATTTATATAAACAAATTTTGTAGAGCTCAAAGTACATAAACAACAAGCCAAGTGGTAGAAGTTTCCATGAAAGAAATTCATAGTCTTCATGGTTTTCCTAAAGTAATAGTAACAAGAAACTTTTGGAAATAATTATTTAATATGAGTGGAGAAACACTAGCTGCCATGAGTTCTACATATCAAACATAATCAAATGGTCAAACAAAAATAGTTAACAAATGTTTTTAAGGTTATCTATGTTACAGTCGGTCCTTACAGCCCTCCGTCAGAGATCATTTCACTTTTTTCATATCATTCTTAGGTGTCTCGCTTGTTCCACTTCGTTGCATTTCGCTAGGAGCATGCCATTGACTGAAGAGGGGGTCTGGTCGTCTTGTGTTTCCTCATGATTGTACCTGCAGGGCTATTTAAAAATTCCTCAAAAATCACTGAAGTTTATAGTCATTGCATTCATTGTGATTAATGATTGTTTTCATTAAAACGAGTCTTTAGTCCTAGAGTCTAGGGTTTTCAAGTCCTTTGCATACATGTCATAAAAGCCCGTAGGCCATGAGGTTGGTTCCAACAATTTCTCGTTTCATATTTTTATTATCAAAAGCATTTGAAGACATTTCTAGTCCAAAACTCTGTTTTGGAACTAGAAATTGTCTAATTTCATTTTTGTAATAATTGTATCTATTTCACCATAAGAAATTTCAGAGCAAGCCTCTGATATTTTCCTAAGCCAAGTGCCTGATCCCTGAAAAACACAACAAAATATTATCAGTCCAAAACTCAAAAAATCCAAAAGAGAAGCGTTGTATTAAAATATCAAATGTCAAAGTGTTGAAACATTATAAAGTGGGTTAGCAAACAAATTTAAATCAAATCTGATTTGATGAGATATTTTCTTCACATATAAATCATGGCAAACAATTTCATTTGCTTGAAAACTTCAAGGAAAAAATCGTGTTTGTGTTCTTGAAGGCCGAAGCCGTGTTTTCATAGCCATGGACAGTGATTGGAGGTGCGCGCTACCCATATAGGAGGGGCGCTACCCATATGAGGCGCGCTACCCACTTAACCTTCCCCAGCCCTTTGCAGAGAACACGAGCGCTACCCATATAGGGCGCGCTACCCATACAGAGGCAGAGCCAAACAATTTCGTTTTTGCGTCCGATTTCGAGCTCAAACGCCTCCATCCACTTGCAAACAGGTTTTTAATCATTGCTCAGTGATTTTTGAAAGAGGTTTTGGTATTTTTGAAGTTGGGAAACAAGCATTACTTGAGGAGAAAACTATAAACCATATGTTCATGCCAAATTCAATTCTCAGGGTTTTAAAAGATATAGTGACAGTTTAGTGAAGGGTTTGTAAATTTTCATGATTGGTATATGTGATCATACGTATATTGCTTGTGGCGCCCTGGCACGTTATGTACATCATACTCATGCCTTTTTTTCATTTTACCACTGCTGTCACATCCTTTCATGTTGACTTGTCCATATAGCCTCATGTTTTCACATAGTTTTTTGCCATAATATTACCACTGTTGTCCTTGCTATTGTTTCATTGCCAAACACAAACACAGTCCATTGACAAATCCTTGGCTAGCATTACAAAGGCTGCACACTACATTGGCATTTGGTACTTATTTGTAAAAATCACTTATGATCCAAAAATAGAGACTGTTTTTATGCCACTAAAACAGAGCTATTACCACTGTCACTTGTCTGATTACGATGTTTTGGTACATATGCAATATATTTGGGTTTTGAGAATGCATTGAAGCCTTTGACTACACTACACCTATATCAACATACATATTGCAGACAACTTGTTTTCAAAGCTATGTCAGAGACAGATTCAGTTTATGAGCAGGAGTCTGACACTGATTCCACAGCAGAAGGTAATGTACCACGGAGGCCTCACAAAGGTGGAAAAGGTGGTAAACATCTCAGGGAGGAGCCTACTTCTTTGGCTCAATTGCAGGCATGTCCGCTTGCAATGGATTGTTTTCGGTATCAGTCATGTTTTCGATTCTATGAGATGATTTCACAAACCCAGCTTCATCGTGAACTAGCTCGTCTATTTGTTCTACATTTACATGATTGCCGTGTAAACCTCGCTGGAGTAGATTTCATTCTGTCACCAGTGACTATTGCTCAGGCCACCGGCATACCAAATATAGGAGAGGAATGGAACAAACGTCAGCAGTTGGAGAAATTCCACTATGAGCCATACATCAAACCTGGGTATATGAGGTACTTGGGCAGAGTTTTTCCTTTCAGATTCCTGAAGGATGAGTTTGCACCACTGATGAAACTCATCATTCGGTATTTCAGTTGCGAGGGCAGATTCTCGCGTCTCTTTGCGTACCATGTTCGTTTGTTGATGCACTTCACGAGGGTATGTATGATGAACATTCCGTACTTCATGTATCGCAACATAGAGAGGATGATGATTTTTGTACAGAAGAAGAGCCCAGCACAGCAGCATAGAAGTATATATCATTACGCTCTGATCAAGATCATAGTGGTACATCAGTTGACACAGCAGGGCATCACTTGGGAGGATTTCATCTCCCGTGACTTTTTCACAGCGCCACAGCCGCCTCCCGAGGTAGTTCATGATGCGGGAGAGCCTTCACACCAGCCTGACATTCTTGAGATTGAGCATATCAGTGCTCCATTGTATGTGACATACCAGCGAGGCCACAGGGCCTTATTTGCAGCTACACGGCGAGTATTATCTCCACCCGGGGTGGAAGGGGTCTCGCCGACTCCATCAGCAGAGCGAGTATTATCTCCACATGATGTGGAAGGGGTATCACCTTCTTCTTTAGTACAGGTACAGATACAGGACAAGGGAAAGAATCCCATGCATGATGAGGGCCCATCAGGAGGCCGGGACACGGATTTCACGATCATTGATGTTGATGCGAGCTCTCCTAGCTCGAAACTGAAAGAGATCATCCAGGAGAAAGGGGACGAGAATGACACGCTGAAAGATAAATTGCAGAAGGCTCAGTGGGTGATAAACTACCTGGAGCAATGTAACAAATAGCTAGAGGATGAGCACACACTTTATGAGCTGCGGCGAATCCGTGAGGATCGACAATTGGCCTGGAAGAGACATGGTGATATGACACCGGCTGATCGAGATTCTTGCCTCACGCATGTTAAAATTCATCTAGAGAAGTTTTTGGCAAAGGCAAACAGAGACAAAGACATGCTTCGTCACATGAAAGGTCATTATTGGGCTCGCATGCATGTCTGCAAAGCGAGAATGAAGATTCTGAAGAGGAGGTTGAGCGAAGCACTAAAACGGCGGAAAAGGCCTGATCCACTCCAGATTTCGGCCGAGGCTTCGTTGGCTGGGCATGATACATGATGGAGGGTCTTCTCTCCGAATTTGAGTAAATTCGGAGAAATTTTTGTCATTTTGAAATATTTTGGTCCAAAAACAAATTTTTCCGCTATATGGGTAGCGCGTCGATGTGCTCACTTTTGTTCGGGACACTTGCTGAAGGAAATATTTGCATTTTTGGGTTTTTCATGGTAATTTATGCATGCTCAGGCATTTCCGAAGCATTTCATCAGGTTCTGGATGGTCAAAAGGCCCAAAAACACCATGAAAACCACCTTGCTGCCACCTTTTGCACCAGCAGGAAGTACTTCTGGGAGAATGAAGTTTTGGAGGGGAAAATGAGCTCCAAATGGGGAAATTCCACTTGGGTTGGATAGTAAATATTTAGGGCTTTCCAACAAGATATCATGAGCTCAATTTGGATGCCAGGAAGTGCCTCAAAATTAGGCTGAAAGGCGCGCTACCCATATAGCTCAGGCGCGCTACTCATATAGATTTTTGGTCAAATTTTCAACTTCCAGCTCAGAATTTCGGCCAGTTGGGACCAGTTTTGCTTGTGGATGAAATTTTTGGGTTTTCATGATGTAAATTGATGGTTGACATGTAACTTTGGCTCATTTTTACCTATTATAGAAGATTCACTCTCAAAAAGTGAAAATCATGTAAATGAATCAGTTTCCACTCTTTTAGAGGCAAGTTGTTAGCTGCCTAGATTTTAGCTCCTTGATTAGAATTTGTTGGAACTGCTCCTAGAAGGAGGATTTCGACCCCTAGAGGTGTGGGGAGGGGTTAGAGTGATCTATATATTGTAATTTCTGAGACATTCTACAGGTTGGACTCTTGGGAAACTTTGGCATACATTGTACATATCTTTCATATTTTGGCTAAGGAAAGATCAGAGGTTTTGCAGCACCTGTTGGGATTCTTGTGGCTTTCAGTTCTTAATGGTGTTTTCTCTCAGTTTATTGTAAGTTATTTCATGTTTAATGTATGCCATCCCTTCTTATGCTTCTGAAACTAAAATGAATGAGTAGATGAGGTTGAATCCATTGTTTACAGTGCTCTGCCTTTGAATTCGTTTAGTTTTGTATGTTTTCGCCTATTTGAAAAGGATCCATGTTCATCCTT
Source organism: Pinus albicaulis (assembly GCA_034641835.2). Taxonomy (NCBI): domain Eukaryota; kingdom Viridiplantae; phylum Streptophyta; class Pinopsida; order Pinales; family Pinaceae; genus Pinus; species Pinus albicaulis. The sequence continues at coordinate 978,964,621 of CM076578.1, read as the reverse complement.
GCCCTTTTCAGCTCCTTGTCTTTCTGATCCATCCATATACTCAATCAAAAGCATCAAGACTATTGCCTACCTCGCCCCAACTCGAATTCTGCAAAGATCTGGCCTTATCCCCGGACCCAAAATTGTTTTTTCCCATTTCTCCAACAAAAATCCAAAAAATCAAAATCAAACATTCCTATCTCTTTACTAGCCTAAAATCAGTATTCATTGTTCATTATAAGTCATCTCAGCCCCTTTGAAGATCCTTTGCCGAGATAGACCCGGAGAGAGCCCTCTCCTGTCCTCGTAGGGCTAGCTACGAGGCTGAGCGTGGTTTGATGTAGCCTTGAGTTTACCTTATTTCAGCCTAAGGTAGATTTGAGCGCTAACATAGTGGCGACCATACTGGGGACAAAATATCAATGGTTTGCTTGTTGATGTGTTTGTTTCATGAGTCTTAGACGGAGTCTGAAGTCACGCCAGGTAGCTTTCGAAACGCTTTTGCCATGCATAAGCGGAAGTAGATAAACGTTGCTTCAGTCGATCTCCGGTAAGCTTGTGAATGCAGCACTTGATTTGCAAATCACCCCAGTATACTTTTTCGTTCTAGACCTTTGGATGATTGAGTCTAGAAGTCGAAAGGCTGAAGATAATTGATTGTGTTCCTTGAAATTTATCCCGAGAATATCAATACACTGGCTTCAAGAAGGAATACTAGGTCAAATCCTGACCCTAATCCACCAACGATATTTGAAATCCAAATCTGATTCCTAGGATTCTTAGAAGAGAAGGAAGTCAAGAAAGTTCTGAAAGAGAAAGTCAAGAGAGTTCTGGAAGTTCCAGATCGCTTTCTAGATCTGAATCCTATCCTGTGAAAATTATATATGTTGACGAAATTCCTTTTGATGAACGATTTGAAACATCCTTATTTGTAAATTTTTCTGAAACTGAATTATCAAGATTAGTTCTGGATCCATTTTTTTTGAAGATTTGCAATTCAGATTTGTTTCATATCACTTGGACAGACAGTTGCAAAATTCCATTGTGGCTACCAACATTCCCGAATTTACTAAATCTGCTTCACAAACTCTTGGACCATCTGAAGTTGCATCTAGTTCACGGACTCCCACTAAAACTTCCTTTATCCCTACCATTCTAGTTCAGCCTGAGATTTCTGATCAGCAATCAGCAGTAGTTTCTCTTCCATCTCCACCGCATACACCTCGTTCACCTACTGCTCCCAGTCCTCCTGTTTCTCCGAGACAGCAGATTATAAATCCGCCAAGAGTCATGGCAGCCAGATTTGCACCTCTTGCTTTGCCGGCCAATTTAGATCATATGCCTGCTGATTACCAGAGCAATATTCCCATATTTGATGGCACACCACAGAGTATATCAGCTCAGCAGCATATTGTCCGGATGACAGAATTTTTGGACCTGCATGAAGTTGAAGCAGAAAATGTTTCAATGAGATTGTTTGCCCAGAATTTTGGAGGAGAGGTTCATAAATGGTTCAGAGCTCTACAGGCCAGAAGTATCAATACATTGCAAGAGCTTCAGACACAATTTTTAGATCGATGGGAGATGAAAAAAGATCCGCTGCAGATCACTTCAGAGTATACAAACATCAAGCATAATCCTGGTGAGTCTGTTCAGGATTATATTATCAGATTCAATACAGTGTATAATGCAATTCCAGATGACTTAAGACCGTCTAAAAAGTCAGCTCTTCTTAAATTCCCGGATGGTTTTGATCTGGAGATGGCTTATTCACTACGTGACAGAGATCCGCCTACCTTAGAAGATATGCAGAAGATTGCCGTTAATGTTGAGGCAAATCTGAACGATAAGAGAGCACGGTTGAAAGCAGAGAAAATAGTGACTATAAAGGAAGAGCCTTCCTCATCTACATCCGAACAGCACTTGCTTCGTGAGATGGAAAAAATGTTCAAAAGGATGACACTTGACAAACCAGAAATGCAGATTCGGAATCCAAACTATCGTGGCCAGCAGCAGCCACAGTTCAGAATAAAGCAGCGTGAACAAAGACCACAAGAGCTGGCAGCCCAGCAACAGATTAACACACCTCTTTTGTAGAATTTTGTGAGTCAAGATTTAGACGATGATGATGATGTAGCAGGTGAGCAAAATCATTTCTTCACTCCTGACGATCTGCCTATTTATATTACTGAGGATGAAGAATATGGAGAAAGTTCATCTGCACAGAAAGATGAAGATTTCATTTTAGCAAATGATGCAGATTTAGAGAAAGAGTCAGATGATTACCAAAGAGGATATTTGAATGCTTTGTCCGCTCAACAGAAGCAATACTCATTGAGAAATTGAGATGTGCCCATAAATCCAATTCAATAACGAAAAGAAGCTTCAGCACCAAAGGCAGATTCACCGATACCACAGAAGAAAGGAAAAGAGACAATTGATCCCGTAGCTAGTAAAGTATCATCAACAAAAAAGGTAAATCAGCCAAACATAGTGAAAGATAAGGCTGAAAAGAAGGAATTTCCGGTCAAAGAGGTTGAAAGAGTTTCAGCATTTAGTTTGGAAAATGAAATTTCCAAATTAAAAATATCTATTCCTTTGACAAAAATCATGAAGAACAGCAGCTACCGCAGTCAAGTCTCCAAAATTCTGAACTTTGATCCAATGTTCGATACAGTAAATGTTGAGGATGATCAGCTAGAATTGATTTTCGGGCCTGCATTAGATGGTGAGTCCCCTGACAGTGATGTTCCTCCCTTTTATATCAGTTTGAGGTTGCATGAATATGTTTTGCACAATGCCATGTTCGATTCGGGTGCTTCGCACAATTTGATGCCAAAGGCGATCATGGAAAAGTTGGGACTAGACATTACAAGAAAGTATCATGATTTGTATTCATTTGATTCCAGCCGTGTGAGGTGTATAGGACTCATCAAAGATTTGGTTGTAAGCTTAGATCAAATTCCAGCGAAGAATGTCTTGATGGATGTGGTTGTGGCGGACATTCCCCCGCGATTTGGAATGCTCCTTTCAAGATCTTGGGGAGAAAAATTGAAAGGTACACTTCAGTTAGATTTTTCCTATGCTACAATTCCAGTCTTTGGTCAAATGAGAAAGTTATATCGAGAGCAGAAGATGAAATACATGATAACCAGCAAGGAGAAGCCAATCAATCATCCTGTAAATTATGTACATACCGACTTAGAATAGTTTGTTTTATTTGCTGATAGTTTTAATGATATAGATAGTCAATTAGTTCAGGCAGAAGATATACTAGAAATCACTGAGAATTTTAGAGAAGTTATGCAAAAAGAAAGAAGAGAAAAACAAGCTACTATGGAGCAATCAGCTGAAGACAATGAGCAGCAAATAGGAAAAACAGAGCTGGCGCAATTTCAGCATTTAGAGGATGATGAAGATGGTCTTTGGACCATGGATTTTGATGGCGCAGTGGGTAGTGACGGTGCTGGAATTGGTGTTTGGATTTGTAGTCCATTTTCCGCTCCCGATAAGGTTCCAAGCAATGTGAGAGTGTGTTCCTACAAGCTAGCATTTGACTGTTCTAATAATGAAGCGGAATATGAGGCTCTAATTGCTGGCCTTAAGATTCTTAGAAAGCTGAAAGCGAAAAGGATTGCAGTGTATGGTGATTCAGAGTTGGTGATAAAGAAGGTTAAAGGTGAGTTTCAGGCCAAGCATCCTCGCATGAGGGCTTACCGTAATGCAGTTTTACACATTCTGAAATTTTTTGCTGATCATACCTTGACATGTGTGCCTCGCATACAAAATGGTGTTGCTGATGGACTTGCTAAGGTAGCAAGCAATTTAAAAATTCCAATGAATTCCAGCAACAAGTTCGAGATTCATGTGAAACTTCGCCCCACCGTTCTAGACAATCAGCGATGTTGGCAAGTCTTTCAGGATGACGAGGAGATTAGTGATTTTCTGCAGAATAAGGGTAAGTTTAAAGACACCTCCATAGATACAGAACATGATGATGGTAATGATGACATACAAATAAACCAAATGGAAGTGTTGCAACTTAAATATAACATCATTCCTAAGGGATTGATTCCTTTTGAAGAACTGTTTGATCAAGACGATGTAGCCCGCAAACCGACATTGAGGCCGACGGAGAAAGGGGTTGAAGAGGTAAATATTGGGACAGCTGAGAATCCCAAGATGGTTAAGTTATCAAAGTCATTGTCACCAAAGGTAAAGGCAGAGTATGTGAAATTGTTGTCTTCATTTTCTGATGCTTTTGCGTGGGATTACTCAGATCTAAAAACATATGAGACTAACATCATTCAGCATACTATCCCCATTAAACCAAATCAGAAGCCTTTCCGTCAAAATTTGAGGAGAATCAATCCAAAGCTGCTAACATCAATTGAAAAAGAGGTAAACAGGTTGTATAAGTCAGGAATCATTGTTCCTATCCGATTTTCAGATTGGATATCAAATTTGGTGCCCGTGAGAAAGAAAACAGGTGAGATCCGTTTATGTATCGATTTCAGAAATTTGAATAAGGTATCATTAAAAGACAATTATCTGCTGCCAAAAATGGACCATATATTGCAGCGAGTAGTTGGAGCATCAAGGATGTCACTACTCGACGGCTATTCAGGTTATAATCAAATTTTAGTGCATGAAGATGATCGTGACAAGACTGCGTTCACCACTCCATGGGGAACGTTTCATTATGCAAAAATGCCGTTTGGTTTGAAGAATGCAGGCGCCACCTTTCAGCGTGCAATGGACATGGCTTTTGCCAACGAGAAAGATGTATTTTTGGTTGTTTACCTTGATGATTTAACTGTGTTTTCAAATTCTGATGAGGAACATTTATATCATTTGAAAATTGTTTTCCAGAAGTGCAGAAAATATGGCATTTCGCTGAATCCGAAGAAGAGTCTTTTTTCCATGGATGAAGGCAAGCTCCTTGGCCACATCATATCGAAAGATGGCATTCGAGTTGACCCTACACGTGTTGAAGCCATACAGAAGATTGAACAGCCCCGAAACAAGAAAAAAATACAGTCATTTAATGGTAAAATGAATTTTCTACGTCGTTTCATTCCAAATCTTGCAGAGCATCTTAGAGAAATCACGAACATGCTGAAAAAGGAAAGTCAGGTAAAGTGGAAAGAAGAGGCGGTGAAATCATTCAATTTGGTAAAGTTATCTCTTTCTTCAGCCCCTATTTTAATCAGCCCGAACTACACACAAGACTTCATTTTGTTTTCTTTTGCTTCTGAGCACACATTGGCAGTTGTTTTAATGCAAAAAAGGGATGGAGTTGAGAAGCCCATTGCTTTTTTCAGTCGGATTATAAGGGACAGAGCATTGAAATACAACATTATTGAGAAACAAGCACTTGCGCTTGTAAAGGCCTTGAAATATTTCCGTGTGTATATACTGCATTCCCACATTATAGCATATGTTCCTAACGCAGCAGTTAAAGATGTTTTGGTACAGGCAGATCCAGAAGGAAGACGAGGTAAGTGGATCGCTGCGTTGTTAGAATACGATGTGGAGATTAAACCGACCAAGCTGATTAAAGGAAAAGGACTCGCCAAGCTCATGGCTGAAACAAATCTTCATGCTCTAGATATAAATTTGATTGTTGCCATGTCCGATGAAGATGAGGAAAGTACGTCAGTTCAGGTATCTGATATTTTTGTTTCTTCCCCTTGGTATGCTGACTTTTTATACGTGCTTCAGAATTTGTCTCCACCTCCCGGGATGCCTAGAAATAAGAGTAGAACATTGAAGTTGAGAGCTGCAAAATTTTGTATATTGAATTCTGCATTGTATTGGAAAGACCCTGGGGGAGTGTTGTTGAATTGTTTGGTAGAGGAGGAAGCTCAAAGAGTTTTGGAGGACTTTCACAGAGGTGACTCCGGAGGCCATTTGTTTTGGAAGACCACAGCGAATAAGATTCTAAGGGCAGGGTATTATTGGCCTTCTTTGTTTTATGATGTATATAAGGCTGTTAAGAATTGTCAAGAGTGTCAAATTTTCGAAGGGAAGCAAAAATTACATCCTTTGCCTCTCAAAACAATTGAAGTTAGTGCACCATTCCAGCAGTGGCGATTGGATTTTATCGGGGAAATCCACCCAGCATCTTCCGGACAGCATAGATGGATATTGACAGCTACGGACTACTTCACAAAGTGGATCGAAGCGATTCCCACTCAACAGGCCACGGATGCGGTAATTATCTCTTTTCTTGAAAACAATATTCTGTCACGTTTTGGGTGTCCTAGTAAAATAATCACAGATAATGCAGCGGCCTTCAAGTCTAAGAGGATGGTTGAATTTTTCTATAAGTACAATATCACCTTGGGACATTCGACCGCCTACCATCCGCAAGGAAATGGCTTGGCGGAATCTTCAAATAAGTCCTTGGTGAATATCATTAAGAAATTGCTGGAAATCAATAAAAAGGGCTGGCACAAGAAATTAGTTCATGCACTGTGGGCTGATAGGGTAAGTCAGAAAAAGTCTATTGGCATGTCTCCTTTCGAGCTGGTGTACGGGATAGACACGGTTTTTCCTACTTCGCTTGTTGTCCCGGTAGTCAAATTACTTCAGGAAGCCGGTAGTGAGGAAGACCCCATGCAGCGGAGGATTAATCAGATGATTCATTTACAGCAGACACGGGAGGAGGTATTTCAAAATAATTTCAAGTTGCAGAAGCGCATAAAGAAGATTTATGACAGGAAGGCAAAAGTAGATAAGTTCCAGCTGGATGAGGTGGTTTTGAAATGGGATGCTCGAAATGAAGATAAGGGAAAGCACGGTAAATTTGAAAACTTATGGAAGGGTCCTTTTAAGATTGTAGCGTATCGTGGTCAAAATGCCTTTCTTCTCAAGGAAATCAATGGAGATGATTGTCCTGGAGGACCGATCAATGGTCGGTTGCTGAAGCGATACCACTTCTGAGTATTTTCTGCTGATTTCATCATCATTGTATATATCATTTTATTTCGGTTTTATTGCAAGTGTGTACTGATCTCTCATCTTCAGTCTGCGGCCCGGAGCGAAGGCTATAATTCTGGAGATGAAGGTTGGTTGGTTTGAAGTTTGTCAAGTCAGTTTTATCAGTTTTTTCAGTTTAAAAATCGAGTCAGTTTTGGTCAAGTTTCAGTCACTTTTCAGTCAAGTTTGCAGTCAATAAATGTATCAAAAGTTTTGTGTTATCTGTTGAAATAATGACTCCATCGCCCAATGGATAAAGGCACTGTCTGACTCCCCCAGAGATCTGCCGTTCTTGGCATCTCCATGGAGCCACCATCCCCATTGGAGCCAATGTTAGAGTTGGTCCTTACAGCCCTCTGTCAGAGATCATTTCAATTTTTGCATATCATTCTTAGGTGTCTCGCTTGTTCCACTTCGTTGCATTTCGCTAGGAGCATGCCATTTACTGACGAGGGGGTCTGGTCGTCTTGTGTTTCCTCATGCTTGTACCTGCAGGGCTATTTAAAAATTCCTCAAAAATCACTGAATTTTATAGTCATTGCATTCATTTTCATTAATGATTGTTTTCATTAAAAAGAGTCTTTAGTCCTAGAGTCTAGGGTTTTCAAGTCCTTTGCATACATGTCATAAAAGCCCGCAGGCCATGAGGTTGGTTCCAAAAAGTTCTCGTTTAATATTTTTATTATCAAAAGCATTTGAAGACATTTCTAGTCCAAAACTCTGTTTTGGAACTAGAAATTGTCTAATTTCATTTTTGTAATAATTGTATCTATTTCACCATAAGAAATTTCAGAGCAAGCCTCTGATATTTTCCTAAGCCAGGTGCCGGATCCCTGAAAAACACAACAAAATATTATCAGTCCAAAACTCAGAAAAGCCAAAAGAGAAGAGTTGTATTAAAAGATCAAATTTCAAAGTGCTGAAACATTATAAAGTGGGTTAGCAAACAAATTTAAATCAAATCTGATTTGATGAGATATTTTCTTCACATATAAATCATGGCAAACAATTTCATTTGCTCGAAAACTTCAAGGCAAAAATTGTTTTTGTGTTCTTGAAGGCCGAAGCCTTGTTTTTATAGCCGTGGATAGTGATTGGAGGTGCGCGCTACCCATATAGGAGGGGCGCTACCCATATGAGGCGCGCTACCCACTTAACCTTCCCTAGCCCTTTGCAGAGAACACGGGCGCTACCCATATAGGACGCGCTACCCGTTGGGTAGGCGCGCTACCCATACAGAGACAGAGCCAAACAATTTCGTTTTTGCGTCCGATTTCGAGCTCAAACACCTCCATCCACTTGAAAACAGGTTTTTAATCATTGCTCAGTGATTTTTGAAAGAGGTTTTGGTATTTTTGAAGTTGGGAAACAAGCATTGCTTGAGGAGAAATCTATAAACCATATGTTCATGCCAAATTCAATTCTCAGGGTTTTAAAATATATAGTGACAGTTTAGTGAAGGGTTTGTAAATTTTCATGATTGGTATATGTGCTCATACGTATATTGCTTGTGGCGCCCTGGCACGTTATGTACATCATCCTCATGCCTTTTTGTCATTTTACCACTGCTGTCACATCCTTTCATGTTGACTTGTCCATATAGCCTCATGTTTTCACATAGTTTTTTGCCATAATATTACCACTGTTGTCCTTGCTATTGTTTCATTGCCAAACACAAACATAGTCCATTGACAAATCCTTGGCTAGCATTACAAAGGCTGCACACTACATTGGCATTTGGTACTTATTTTTCAAAATCACTTGTGATCCAAAAACAGAGACTGTTTTTATGCCGCTAAAACAGAGCTATTACCACTGTCACTTGTCTGATTACGATGTTTTGGTACATATGAAATATATTTGGGTTTTGAGAATGCATTGAAGCCTTTGACTACACTACACCTATATCAACACACATATTGCAAACAACTTGTTTTCAAAGCTATGTCAGAGACAGATTCAGTTTATGAGCAGGAGTCTGACAGTGATTCCACAGCAGAAGGTAATGTGCCACGAAGGCCTCACAAAGGTAGCAAAGGTGGTAAACATCTCAGGGAGGAGCCTACTTCTTTGGCTCAATTGCACGCATGTCCGATTGCAATGGATTGTTTTCGGTATCAGTCATGTTTTCGATTCTGTGAGATGATTTCACAAACCCAGCTTCATCGTGAACTAGCTCGTCTATTTTTTCTACATTTACATGATGGCTGTGTAAACCTCGCTGGAGTAGATTTCATTCTGTCACCAGTGACTATTGCTCAGGCCACCAGCATACCAAATATAGGAGAGGAATGGAACAAACGTCAGTAGTTGGAGAAATTCCACTATGAGCCATACATCAAACCTTGGTATATGAGGCACTTGGGCAGAGTTTTTCCTTTCAGATTCCTGAAGGATGAGTTTGCACCATTGATGAAACTCATCATTCGGTATTTCAGTTGCGAGGGAAGATTCTCGCGTCTCTTTGTGTACCATGTCCGTTTGTTGATGCACTTCACGAGGGTACGTATGATGAACATTCCGTACTTCATGTATCGCAACATAGAGAGGATGATTATTTTTGTACAGAAGAAGACCCCAACACAGCAGCATAGAAGTATATATCATTATGCTCTGATCAAGATCATAGTGGTACACCAGTTGACACAGGAGGGCATCACTTGGGAGGATTTCATCTACCGTGACTTTTTCACAGCGCCACAGCCGCCTCCCGAGGTAGTTCATGATGCGGGAGAGCCTTCACACCAGCCTGACATTCATGAGATTGAGCATATCAGTGCTCCATTGTATGTGATGTACCAGTGAGGCTACAGGGCCTTATTTGCAGCTACACGATGAGTATTATCTCCACCCGGGGTGGAAGGGGTCTCGCCGACTCCATCAGCAGAGCGAGTATTATCTCCACATGATGTGGAAGGGGTCTCGCCTTCTTCTTCAGCATAGGTACATATCTAGGATAGGGGCAAGAAGCCCATGCATGATGAGGGCCCATCAAGAGGCCGGGACACGGATTTCATGATCATTGATGTTGATGCGAGCTCTCCTAGCTCGAAACTGAAGGAGATCGTCCAGGAGAAAAGGGCTGAGAATGACATGCTGAAAGAGAAATTGCAGAGGGCTCAGTGGGTGATAAAATGCATGGCGAGCGTAGCAACTGACTACAGGATGAGCTACCCTTTTATGGTATGAGCGGAAATCAAAGTGAGGGGATCAGCAAGTGCTTGGGAAGGTGGGTGATATATAGCCACCCATTTGATGAGGTCACCTTACTCTTGTGTTAAAGTCAGTGCCTTGAGGATTTTTAGGTAGAGGCAAGCAGGAGAAAAGCCATGCTTCACATGTGAGAAGAAAGGTCATTCTTGGGCTCGCATGCATATGTGAACGAGAATGGTCGAGAGGAGGTTAGTGACACTAAAACGGCGGAAAAGGCCTCATCCACTCTGGATTTTGGCCGAGGCTTCGTTGGCTGGGCATGATACATGATGGAGGGTCTTCGCTCCGAATTTAAGCAAATTCGGAGAAATTTTTTTCATTTTGAAATATTTTGGTCCAAAAACAGATTTTTCCGCTATACGGGTAGCGCGTCAATGTGCTCACTTTTGTTCGGGACACTTTCTGAAGGAAATATTTGCATTTTTGGGTTTTTCATGGTAAGTTATGCATGCTCAGGCATTGCCGAAGCATTTCATCAGGTTATGGATGGTAAAAAGGCCCAAAAACACCATGAAAACCACCTTGCTGCCACCTTTTGCACCAACAGGAAGTACTTCTGGGAGAATGAAGTTTTGGAGGGTCAAATGAGCTCCAAATTGGGAAATTACACTTGGGTTGGATAGCCAACATCCAGCGATTTCCAACGAGCTATCATGAGCTCAATTTGGATTCTGGGAAGTGCCTCAAAATCAGGCTGAAAGGCGCGCTACCCATATAGCTCAGGCGCACTACCCATATAGATTTTTGGCTGATTTTTCAACTTCTAGCTCAGAATTTCGGCCAGTTGGGACCAGTTTTGCTTGTGGATGAAATTTTTGGGTTTTCATGATGTAAATTGATGGTTGGCATGTAAATTTGGCTCATTTTTACCTATTCTAGATGATTCACTCTCAAAAAAGTGAAAATCATGTAAATGAATCAGTTTCCACTCTTTTAGAGGCAAGTTGTTAGCTGCCTAGCTTTTAGCTCCTTGATTAGAATTTGGTTAGGCAGTCCTGAAGAGGAACTCGACCTAGAGGCATGGGAAGGGTTAGAGTGATCTATATATTCATAATTTTGAGACTTATTCTCTGAGGTTCTTCTCACAGGAAACTTTTGTGGCACATATTCTTATATTTTTCATATTTTGGCTAAGGAAAGATCAAAGGTTTTGCAGCACCTGTTGGGATTCTTGTGGCTTTCAGTTCTTGATGGTTTTTTCTCTCAGTTTATTGTAAGTTATTTCATTTTTAATGTATGCCATCTCTTCTTATGCTTCTGAAACTAAATGAATGAGTAGATGAGGTTGAATCCATTGTTTACAGTGCTCTACCTTTGAATTCGTTTAGTTTTACATGTTTTCACCTGTTTGGAGAGGATCCAAGTTCTTCTTTGCCCTCTTCAGCTCCTTTTCGTTCTGATCTATCCATATACCCAATCAAAGGCATCAATACTATTGCTTACCTCGCCCCAACTCGAATTCTGCAAAGATCTGGCCTTATCCCCGGACCCAAAAATTGTTTTTCCCATTTCTCCAACAAAAACCCAAAAAATTAAAATCAAACTTTCCTATCTCTTTACTAGCATAAAATCAGTATTCATTGTTCATTATAGATTATCTCAGCCCCTTTGAAGATCTTTTTCCGAGATAGACCCGGAGAGAGCCCTCTCCTGTCCTCGTAGGGCTAGCTACGAGGCTGAGCGTGGTTTGATGTAGCCTTGAGTTTTACCTTATTTCAACCTAAGGTAGATTTGAGAGCTAACAATCTACAATGTTACTCTTTAGAAAATAAATTTTAATGGATGAAGTGGGTTCATCAAGGACGAATGGTAATATGATACTACCTATCACACATCTACTAAAATTTCCCCATTTAAGGCCCTTTATGGATATCCAACTCCTAGTATCTCATACTTTTTGCAAGATAAGTCCAAAGTATAGGAAACAAAGTCACATATGGAAAATACTAAACAAACTTTGAAAATTATTATGGAAAACCTTCAAATGACATGAAACATGATAAAACAACAAGGGGAACAACATTGAAGTGAAAGATAATTTGAGGAGGGTAATTGAGTATTTTTTAGATTATAGCATTATAAGCAATCTTCATTCAAGAAAAAGAAGAATAAAGAATTAGCTCAAAAATTTTATGGCCCTAAATAATTATTCATAGGATTGCACAAGTGGTATAGAATTTATATTTTCCTTCTTCTTGCATTCATAAGGTTTTTCATGTATCTTTCCTAAAAAAGGTTTTGGGAAAAAATATGCCAATGTAAATAGAACTTCCAAAATTAGATGAAGAATGAAAGTTGATTCTTGAACCACAAAAAGTTATAGATAAACATTTTGTATCTCTTTGACATATAACCATTATGAAGTATCTAATCAAGTGGAAGAATATTCCTCTATAAGAAGGTACATGGTAAAATGATCAATTCGTGATGAAATACCCACGGCTAAAGGGTTCGTTTGAAGTTTTGACAAAGGTTTTGTTATATGGTTTATATAACACGCGGCATAATAGTTTTATTGTTTATTAAGGTCCCACACAGTGATCAAATTTGAAGAGAAGGTCCCAATTTCAATTAGAAGGGAATATATCTATGTCACCCTTCTATAATGAAAAGCTTTAAAAAAAAAACTTTTCAATTGACCACAATAAATTATTTTTACATTTCATTTTCAAAAACACAAAAACATCAATCTTTATATTAATAAAAGACTGTTACATATACAACAATGAAGAAGGCCCCATCTTTCATTTCTTAAATATCTCATTGGCAATGTCAACATAAGTCTTGAAGACACTATTATAAGAATTTGGATACATACCACCAGGATATAGGAGATTCTTATGTGTCAGATTGTGTAATGCAATTTTGACTTTGTCTCACAAGGAGCAGTAGCATGGAGGTATAGATTTTTCTTATAGAACTTTTTTATTATTATTTGAAATGTTTTTTATAGATATGAAGACAACAATTAAATTATGAGCATGGTGGACAATTAGTCAAGCTCATGATGCCAAACCATGATGATGTAAGTTTGGAATTTAACATTTTTACATGTTAAAGACAAATAGTCAAAATCACTGACAACTTAGTATGCCATAATTAATAATCATTTCCTGTTCACTTTTGTTAATAGGTTTATGTCACATGATGATCTCTCTTCTCTGGCATTTACTTGTATTGAAGATCACTATTCTAGGAATAAGGAGTTATTTTCTCCAAAAATAACCCTAGCCAAACATTGACAATGCATCAATGATATCTTTCTATGCTTCATAAGTACATATGTTCTACTTCTAAATCATGTCTTGGAAGTGGTTGTTTTACTGGAAATTATTCACCAGTTGGTTTCATACCAAAGTATTTTTCTCATTTTCAGCATCCAATACATGAAAAATATAATGGTTTAAAACAACATAAATATTTGAAATTTTGCAAGAATTTTCTGGCACACTTAGAATATGAATTTTGAAGTCAAGTGCATGATGTTGTATAGGATCAAGTGTCATTTTGAATACCAAATGTTTCATAAGAAACTTCTCAACATGCTACCCTGCAGTAAGGATTAAATGACAATATTGCATCAACTATTTCCATAATAAAAGTGCACCTCGGCCATAAGACTAAACAACTACAAATGTTGTAGATCTAACAAGATCACACAATCAAATGTATTCCACAAGGCCAATACTGTATGAAAAATGAAAAGGAGTTTGCAACCAAAAATACCTTAGGCAACTAATTCAATTAGATACACCAAACCAACAGCAAAAAGGAAAACCAGCCTACTCAAAAGGCAAGTGTTTACCTCCTTTTCCAAATTTTGAGTTCTGAAATAAGGGCCTTTATTGTCTTATTAATGCCCCTAGTAATTTGAATAGGGTTTGCACATGATGAAACAACCTAAACAAAAGGGTTTCATTTCAAATTATTTTCCACAAATTTAAGATACAACCATTGTCAATTTTTTATTTCCTAACAAGCTGATAAATTTTGACAAAAGAACCAAAATTTTTTAATACCTCAGCAATTTTTTCACTCAAAAAATATCTTAGACTCAATAAGCCCAACCCAAAACTAAGAAAACAAACACCATAAGACCCTACAAAAATGAATAGATGATCTTAATCTAGTACTATCGACAAAAAGTTACCTTTACACCCTCACTTATTAAACCCTGTGCTGTTGAATTTTAACTTCAACTGCTGCAGCAGAAGGACGGATGCAGCAACAACATTTTTTTTTGGAGGTTGCTTACACGCCATCTAGAAATTTAATTTAGCATTTAAAATTCCTGCAAGTTTTTTTTGTAGACGGCCGCAGCCATATTTTTGTACAGGATTGTATTTAAACACAACAACAAGCATTAATGAAATTCACCAACCATAAATTAAACAAATAGAAATTTACCCCATATTTTTGTAAATTCAAAAGGAGGACATGTGGAGCATTAATATTGGATCGCATGAAATTGAAGGGAATCTGAAAACCTGAAAACCGGATCCGAATTTTTTATAAGGCACATTGGATTGAGAATTCACATTACAAATTAGGCAGACGTCAGCATCCCATTTTGGAACGCGAATTTGGTTTGAAATTCAATCTATTTAGACTTTTGAAGTCCGACGGAAAGGGTTCTTTAATGTTTTGATAGTTTAATTTTATGTATGCTTTAATATATACATATGTTTTAAACATATTTTATATATATATATCATATGTGAAATGAAAGGTGGGCCATAGAATTTAGTTTTAATTTTATTTTTTTTAAAAGAGGGTTTATTATAATATGTTTTATATGTTACGATATATAAAAATAAAAAGGACAAAAAATCTTGGTAGTTTTTTTTATAGACAGTACGTAATTTTTTTATTACACAACAATATGTAAAAAGTGAAAGACTAAGTGTAACTTTTTAAGTGTGTATGCACAGTAGTGCGAAAGTGAAAAACACAAAAGAGTGTTTTAGAGACAGAGTATGTTTGTTTTGAACAGTTAGTGAGTTTGTTTTATGCACTGCATTTTGTAGCAGTCATAATTTTGTAATCCCTCTCAGTGAGGAAGAAGTGTAATAATTTTTTTTTGAGTTATTGAAGGGAATAGAAGTTTGTTTTCAAATTATTGAAACTCTGTCTCCTGTCAAAGAAATTTTTATTTTCTCTGTGTTAGAGGAAGTGAGATTTATTCTCCATTCATTGTTTTGGAATTTTTCAATATTCCACATGTGCAAGAACAACAGATGTTGTGGTTCCATCCCAAGCTAAATCATTTGTCCTTTCCGCAACTTGCGTTACCAACTTGGCCCCAATATTTTCAACTGGGTCCTCTAATTCAACCAATAAAAAGGCCAAAACCATAACATTGAGATACATTTCATTACACTGCCAATAACAATAAAATTTGACTCAGCCATAACCCTTTCCTTTTATTGTTGTGAAAATCTTTATTAATTACTCTAATGTGGCCATTCCATAGGTAAAGTAGACCACTAGGTAACAAATATGTTTCCTTTCACCTTTGAGTTTTCAAATTATTCCTACCAAATCTAAGACATTTAAGAGGGGGAACTAATAAAATGTTAAAAAGAAAACCAGAGAACACGTCTACAAATTACCTCCTTGGCTACTGTCACACCATCATTAACTATTTTCAAAGAACCATGCTTTCTCTCCAAGACAACATTTTTCCCTTCGCCCAAAGGGTGACTCCAACAAGATCAGCAAGTTTGTTCACACCGCCTGCAAGACAAATTGACAATGCTTTCAGTAAGTGTGCAATTGAATACTAGAACATATGCAAAAACAACCCTCCATGAAAAATTAAAATAACACATTAAAATATAATATAAGTGGACAAGGAAAGATCCACCGCAGTGAAGTTTCACGTGCAGGTGACCTTCCTTTAAACATAATTTTTTATTTGACCTGCAATTTTTTTGTGACTGAGCCATCCTTGTTGAAGTACAACTCCTTTTCCATAGCTCTTTTATTAACTAACTTCTCTCTGTCATGTAATCTCATAGTCCCTCTTATTCTTGAGCGATTAAAGGAAATGGGTTAAAAAACTGAAAGAGAAGACAATTGTCTGCCATAATTATCAAACATTTCACCCAACTTCTTCCCCTTTCCATTGTTACCTAATGAGGTAGATGTGGAAATTTTTGTGATACTACCTAAAGCAGAGGCCATCTTCTCTTATGCTGAATATATAATTACAAGATCTTCATATTAGTATGAACCTTAAAAAACATGACTCCCATTGCTAAAAACCACTTTTAAGTTGTAACAGGCAAACTAAACAACTATTGCAACTTTTGGCAACTTATGGAGCATTAAGAGAGAAACAACCAAAGAGAAATACAACCACAATCCTCATTTTAATGAGACCGGACTATATATTTGCATTAAGATAATAGAAAGAAATCACGACTATATTAAGGCCAGCACAAAACAATCTTTAACCGGTGTCTCTCGCGGCCTTCAGGTTGCCATGCTAGAGGTTGCATATTTTTAATTTAAATTCTTGACCTCTCGTGCCCATCTATGAATGCATCCAATGGGATATCTACATCAAATGCTCATTTATATCCCCAAAAACAAATTCCCTACTACAAGAGCACCAGTATTGATGGATCACCCCACACCATCCCACCCACTAGAAACGGTGAAAAAGGAAACCCGAGAAAACTTCTGAAATATCTCAAGATGACTATATGGGTGGTTCTTATGAATCAACCAACCATTGAGAACATGCTCATCAATCCAAACCATGAGTATTATGTGACAATATTCAAGCAGGCACTGAATCGGATTTCTGAAGCTATGTTAGAGAAACCCTAAACTCTCACTGAAAATAGGTGAAATGTGGCACCACTCAGAGATTGACATGTGCCAATTGGTACAAGTGGTAGAAAATTAGCATGCTCAAACAACGAGGTGATGCAGGAATGACATGAGGGAGAAAATATCAGAAAAGCCCCAAATCTAGAGAACTAAAGCTCATCACCAACCTGAGATTGACAAATTTACATGATGTAACCTATGAAATCGTAAATGGAGAAATCATAGTAACAATAAAGTAACCTATGTAACAATAAAGTCGGATTCATCATGGGAGTGGTAATGGGAGAAATCATAGTGAACAACAGGAAACATGCAGAGTTGCTTACAATCAAATAGATGAAAAAACACATACAAAAAACCTAGATAATAATCATGAACAAGCTTAATATTGAATTATGAATTGTAAAGGAACTTACAAAATGTGACATTACGAACCTGGTCAAGCGCACAAGCAAAAATATCCTGGACATGACCCTGGTTGACAAATTGTATTGCTCATGATGCAAGAGGATTTGTACCTGCACTGCCAAGTCAATCAAAATCCATCATTATCTATACAATAAATACAAGTAATTGATGTAGTATTTTTTACTCTAAGATGCATTCTTATGATAATGTTAGAACATATATTGAAAATGTCAAAACATACCTGAATAAGCTCCTCTTCATTTCAAGAACAATTTATTGGAGTCGCATGAACTTGGAACAAGCCTCCCACGATCTGAAAGAGTAGCAGCTAAGTCAACAATGACTTTTTTGTTGCTACGCTGGATCGAGGGAGGTTTGCTCCAAGATTAAATCGCTCCAATAAATTATTCTCTACTAAACAGGGCCAACCATGTGAAGGTGGAAGCTCTTATGGCCCCTCCCCCCCCCTCACATCACTCTCAATTCCCCAATACCCAATCTATATTTCATTTTTTACTTTCATGAGCATAAAAAAAATATTCAATAACTAATAAAAAAACAATTCAACAAAAAGTATGCAAGGAAACATTGCAATTAATTCTTGACATAAAAATAGTATGATAAATGAGTTTTTTATATAACGCAAAAAACGTTCCAAGTATGGTAAAGTTTGTCTTATAATAATACAATAATTTACATTATCAAATTTTCTTTTTCTTCTTCCTATTTCTAAAGCTCCTAATTACATCATCAATATCATCGTACTCTACTCCTGTTTCGTGCCTTTCGACCTGCACTGCTGACCTAGTTACGTAGTCACGATGTCTGGTCTCATCCAGTGATGGGGCATCGCCTACAAAAACAAATAATATTAAATTTTAATTGTAAGTTTTTAAATATCATTGAACTAGTTCGGTAATATTAATTAAAAAAATTGCAATGAGATTATTTACCTGGTGCACCAGTTTTCACCGTTGACCTAGTTGCGTAGTCACGATGTCTGGTCTCATCCAGTGATGGGGCATTGCCTATAAAAATAGATAATATTAAATTTTAATTGTCAGTTTTTAAATATCATCGAACTAGTTTGGTAATATTAATAAAAAAAATTGCAATGAGATTATTTACCTGGTGCACTAGTTGTCGTCACTGACCTAGTTGCGTAGTCACGATGTCTGGTCTCATCCAGTGATGGGGCATCGCCTACAAAAATAGATAATATTAAATTTTAATTGTCATTTTTTAAATATCATTTAACTAGTTCGATAATATTAATAAAAAAAATTGCAATGAGATTATTTACCTGGTGCACCAGTTCTCGCCGTTGGGACTTGTTGATCATAGATTAACAATAGTCATTCTTCTGAGTTAACTTGGGAATGAACAAGCGTTGAATGATATGGAAAGTGGTGAAACATTGTAATAAAAAAAAAGTTGATTTGTGAGAAACGATGATGAGACAAGTAGTGCGCTCAAAACAAAACATATGTACAAGAAAGGTCAAATACGAGGAAAAAGGGGGAATGGTACTCCAAAAAGAACAAAGATACGGTGCAAAGGATACAAAGAAAAATAATTTAAACGTTGGAAGCCTCTCAAATGGGCATGCGAGGGAATTATCCATACGGGGATTTCCACGGGGGTTGAAAGGCGAAAGGGGAGACATACCCATATCCCCGCGGAGTTATATTGAAGCGCCATGGTGTGGGCCCAAAGTAAAGAACTACGTGGAAAATCAAACCATTGGGATTTCGGTGACGTGGCAGATCGAAATGTGGGCCCTAAAGACTGGTACGCAGTATATTTAACCCGACTCACAAATGAAAGGTTTGGATAATCGTATGGTTCATTGCAGCAAAAGGGTAAGGTACGTCTCTAGGCTAACTGGTACAGAGGCCCGTACCAGTATTAAACCTGGCACGTGGTGTTCACCTGCCCCAAGCTGACGCCCAATCCCTATGCACCGCGTGCTCCACTGTCAGTGTCCTTATGACACTTTCCCCTCGTTTATTTTACCCATCCACCAATTTACCTCAGAACACTAAGTCGTAAAATAACAGTCTTACCATAGTTTACTCCAGTAAAAGTCGCATGTCTTCCAGCTACGGTATAAACTAAGTGGGAATCAAGCCAAGGTCTACCCAGTCGATATCAACACCCCCATGTCATTTTCCTGAGTATATTTCCCTATTTCACAGGTATTTCATCCCCTATTTACTCTCTTCTTTCCTTTTGTCTTTTAAAAGTTTTATATGTCAATCATGGGAAGGGGCACCCCCAAGAAAGTCGAACCAGAAACCCCTCAGGTACGAGAAACCAGAAACCCTCCCAGGTTTGAGACTTTCATCGACCTGCAAGCTATAATCCATGACCCCCAATACCCTTTTCATATCAGCAACATTAAACCACAGCTTTTTAGACGACATGTTGAGAATAGAGACCGGTACCGGGTGGTTGTATCTGGTTTATACCATCAAATTACTCCCCAAGTCTATTTTGTGGTTGATTTTATTTGCTGGCTGAGAGATGCTTATGATGATTAGTGGGGAACGTTTACCTCCCCTTAAGGGAATAAGATATTTTCTCTTTCCCACGACCTCATCAAGCAAGCCCTCCACTTTCCCACCAGTGACACATATATCAGTTTCAGTGAAGTAGCTTTAACCTCCTGGTTCACCAAACTGCCATCAGAGCACCAAAATGACTTCATTTCCTCCATCAACATCAACCAAGCTACTTCACTTCCCGTTGAGGCTGTTCAAAGAGGAAGTGCAGCCCATCCTCGCCCTCATCGTTGGTCTTTTAGGAGTTGGCACTTTGGGGGAAACCACCAAGGTATGTGTTTATTTCTTATGGTTAATGTCTCAAAGGGGGCTAGTGTTAGATATCACTAGTTTCCTTGCGGCTAACATTAGGACCCAGTTTCAGGAGCTTTCAGAAGCCAATCACTTCTGTTTCTGTTCAATGGTATTCTATATTTTCTTACATCAGCACGCTGATAATTTCGAGAGTTTGGGTTTAGATAGGGTATATGATGTGAATTCCCAACCCCAACCAGTTTTTGACTGGAATTGTCATGTATGCCAATTACCTAAGGGGGAGGGTTATTCTAGTTTTGTAAATAGTTTCATGTCCATCGCCTATACTATTATCCATGATTCACCCTCACCTAGAGTTTTTCCTGAGATGAAGAGCTGGCTACAAGCCGAAAAATCCCAGAGCACTGGGGACTGGTATCTATTTGACAACTACACTGAGATTCGAGTCTACGAAGCTGAGGTTTCCCCTTACCAGCTGCTTGTGTTCCCTGTTCGATGAGTATATGCGCTGGAGTACATTCGGCAGACCCTCAAGGCTGACCAAATCCATTTTGTCCCTGCAAAGAAGGGTTTCATCCTGAGACTTCCCATCACAATCGGCCCTTTTGTTGTGAATTCAAGACATGCCCTTCCCATTGTCGAGAAAATTTTGCAAGGCCTGGACCTAAGGCTTGGTAAGGGCTGGACCTATGATCCTCGGGAAGTTATCTTAAACAGAAGGAAGAGGAACAGGTCTGCACCTTATATACATGAATCAAGGCCTTTCATGGAATGGAGGGCTAACCTTGAAACTTAGCCTTTGGTTTCACAGATGGAGACAGATTCATCTGCCACAGGGGAAGAGGAGGACGTCAATAACGGGCAAGGTGCGGAAGAAGCAGGTACCTCAGGAGAAGATTCTCCCCTTCACAAAAAGTAGAAAACAACCTCCAGTGAGGCAGAAGTCATAGGTGAAGAACAACTACTAGAACCATTCACACCGTATGGTCAACTGGACAAGAGAAAAGCTGGGATAAAAGTGCTGAGAGATAGTACCACCTCTTCTGACTTTTCAGAAGTCTCACAAGCCATCAAAGATCTTACCTCACCAAGGGCAGTTGCAAGGAACCAGGTAAATAGAACGATCAGGGATAAATACAAAGCGGAGTTGGAAGGATATGTGGAGAAATATCACACCAGGGTCTCCGCCACCATGAATTTGGACACAGAACACCTGGTATTATCTATGGCTGAGGCCATCTTAGATCCAAATACAGGTACCACCAGTTACTGGGTGCTCGAACATGCAATTGACATGGCCAAGGTGCCAGCAATTGATATGTGTAACCTGTTTCAGGTCGTAGGGGATATGTTAAAGCATGAGGTGATGCGGGTCACCATTGCACTGAGAAAGCTTGAGACAAAGCATGAACAGGTGAGGGTGACCCTAAAAAATGAACAGGCAAACTCTCGCGCCCAGGAAAATCAACTTAGCAGCCTCCAAGAGTTAATCAAGGGAAAGGATACAGTAGAAATAAACCCGCGGTGCGCTTTGATAGAACGATTGCAAAAGGAGGTCTCTTCATTGAAAGGTAAGGTCAACATACCGGCCTCCCACCATGTGCAGACGGTTGAATTGGCACAAGAAGAGAAGGAAAAAGCTAAACTGGCTAACACACTGTCAAAAGAGAGGGAGGACAAAGAAAAAATGACTGAAACAATTGCCACTTTGCAGAGTAGGTTGACAGAGTTATAGAACACATGGGACACGCACAGCTGCGCACCCACTACAACCCCACCAGAGACAAGTCTGCTGGCAGAGCAACCGAATGCAACGAGAACTGCCAATGATATATTAGAGAAGCAGACATCCACCGCTAAGTATAGGATGACTGATTTGGAAAAGCTCCTAGCGGAAAATAGCAGAAGGATAGAGACACTACAGAAGGAGGTTGAGCAGGAAAATAAGACAGGAGCTGACCAGCAGAAAACCATCGCTGACGTCAAAAGCCGCATGAAGGGAAATATCACCCTCAGTGAAGCGAGAGGTATAATCTGGTCGGACATAATCGCAGCGGTGATGGAACAGTGGGGTTTCCTAAGAACGATGGGAGAAAATAAATCTTCTATACCATATCTCAATAGGAAATTGCAGGAGGCAAACCTCAACTTGTCCGTCATAGCCCTACATGACAGAAGCTATATTTCATTCTTGAAGGGACTGGAATCTGATGAGGTGGATAAGCATGGAATACCAAGTCGACTCATGGAAGTTTTTGAATGTCAGAAAATCATTGACAAGGAGGCGGCCCGAGTTACAACTTCGAGAGCCCTGCAGCAGGTAGTAGCGAATGTGGGTCATTTTGATGCACTATGGAATGACATTACTACAGCTAGACTACTATCTTATTAGGACTCAACCACTCCTTCCTTGCTATGACCGTTGACAGAGTATAAGACACGTCTACAGGAAGAAAAGGACCGGACGGACATTCTGTCAGATAAAACCACACGGTTAAAGGCCAAAACAATTGTTTTATCCCTCCGCCAAGAGTTTTCCCTTCTTAATCTCATAAAGCACAGGCTCCCCACTAATGAAAGTTTCAACGACCTCACAAAGGCCTATGTCAGGGTGGAACAATTCGTAGCAACGGCCGAACCATCAGCAGATAGCCAGCAACGATGCATTCAGTTCGCCAGTCAGATCACCAGCTCATCCTCCAATGTTCCACCACTAGCATCTGCAACTGCCTCAACCCCTTCGCACCTGTGAAACACTATCAACTCATGATTGGGCCTCAGTGGCCTTTTTACTTTTTACTTAGTTAGCTATTTTTCAAATTTCAAGTGGGCTTCATGTTCCACTTCAGCATTTTACTTTTTACCAAACTGTTGTTTAGTATTTTGTTTTAAAAACGGCTGAGTGCCTGATTGTCCATGATGAGAGGCCTTTATTCCTCATCATAAGTTTTTTTATTTTGATAAGGACCTTTCACATATTTTGATCATGCGAAGAAGATATTTTTCCCAAAAATATCTTCTTGCAGAGTTATGAAGATGTCTATATAAGAAAGATCTAAAGAGAAGAAAAGGTTCCAAAATTTTCTGAATAATTGACTGTGAAAGGATGTCTTGTATGCTTTTTGTGAAAATTTAAATGCAAATGTGAAGAGCCCATTGGGTTTCAATGAGAAATATTTTTAATCTTTAAGGAGGATTTTGATCTTGGTGCTTTATAGTGTGTACTTATTTCTTATGTGCTATGGCTTAGCCCTTAATTTCGTTTATATCTATTCATCTTGTGTCACATTCTAGAATGCGAGTAGCGCACTGTTTCTGATATAAATTTATCTTTGCTAATACTTATTTCATAAGCTCTTAGGCACTTTAAATATGGCTCAGGTGTGACATATTGTTTCATTTCCAATTCATTTGCATTTCTGCTATATTGACTGCCTTGCGACGCTATTTACAAATGTTGCCTTCATGTGTGGATTCTTATTTTACTAAGCCCACTACATGATGGTATATGCTTTTGGATATTGTCTCAACATAAGTTATTATCCTCTTCATTCTACGAATGCAATAAATACTCTATGATTACCAATTTTTGTGAAGTATTTAGAATTCATCCCTCTTTGCAGTTAAGCTGCTTTTAAATTGTCTGCTACATTTCGTGTTAGAATTGTTAGAAAATTATATATTATGGAGCAATGCAACATATAAAATATGCGGAAAATACAAGCACACAAAACACATAAAACTAGAGAGACACAGATATACGTGGTTCACCCAGTTCGGGCTACATCCACCTCAAACAACCAGTCCTTCCTTTCTATTATCCAGCAAAAATGAAGAGACAAAACCTACATCAAATCCGCTGTAATATCCTCTGTTCTCTCTCACAGTCTCCCTCTCTATTTCTCGCTCCGAGAATACACATACAATGCACATCCGCAATACAATGCCCTCATAAAGACGAGGGGTTCCCTTCTAGGGCAAAAAACCCTAATCTAAACATAACTTCTACCGTCAGATCATTTTCCTAATGAATGGCCCAGATTGAATAGAAATTACTATACTTTTACAAGGCAAATATACATTTGTTTTTAGCTTCGGGGGCGCTGCCCCCGAAAACCCCCTCTAGGGGGAGGGCTCCGAAAAGCGTTTGCGCCCCCCCTGGACCCCCCACAACAGCGATTAATTACGGGCGGCGTTGCCACCCCTTCTAAGGTACAGGGGTCCAATGCTGTGATACAAAGTAAATAAGATAATCAGGCTCCACACCCAACAAGAATTTCACTTCTTGCCTCTGCAGTCTCGTTTTCTCTGTTACTAACTTCTGGAAGTTTTGGTCCCATTTAAGTTGAATTTCCGATTTACAAAGAAATAGCATGAGAGCTTTATTCTGCTAGCCATCCCTATCATAATATATTTCTCTTTCTCTCTGCTACATAAGATGTCCTAGGCACTGGTCTTTCACAACTCAAGATTGTCTCTAAGATCGACAACATCTTTTTTGCGCCATTGTTGGGGAACGAAGTTGAATAATAAATTGAAATCCCTGGGCCTCGAAAAAACCCTATTCACTCTTTAGTTAGGTGAGCATGGAGAGTTGAGATTTGTATATCCTTCACCTTAGAGACTCCACATTCATTTCTCAGATAAATCTAATTGCAGTCTTGGCTTCTCAGAAGCCACACCTTAGGTCAGATACGTCTCAGCCAAAGACTCCCTCTGTGTCTGACCCAAAAAGGATATTACATAGAAGAAATTGGAGGGAGAGACAATTTACTCATACTGAGATCCCACAATTCTCTCTAGAAGACTTCCCTTCCTCCTCTTCTCAAGTGGCCCAAGTGCAAGATTCCGACTCCGCTGTGGGAAGAACCGGTTACCACTCAGGCAGTTTACCTCCTGGAAACATCCAAGTTAAGGACGAGGCTGAGTCAATAGACACCACTCGTTACATACTCCACCCCACTCTCGAGGTTGAAGAAGTAAAAGAAGTCACTGAGGTATTTTCTGTTAATACCCCGCATTTGTCTCCATCATCCGAAGCTACTGTTCACTATATTCCCATCATCATCCGCACCTCACTTCCACCTCCTCCTCCAATTACCCATCAAGTCCTTTTGTTACCCCAACCTCCTCCTCCACTGGAAAATTTTTCGGGCTTCCTGCTGAATAAATATGCCCCCCTAGCATTACCCCCAGTACTGAACGACCTGCCACAGGATTATCTAAAGATCCTACCTCTTTTCAATGGAGAGAACGAGATTGAAGCTCAGAAGCACCTAGAGGTTTTTTGCTCCTTCGTAGAAAATTTCAACGTAGAACATCTTGACGTAGTCCTAAGACTATTCATGCAATCCCTTGATGGTGAAGCCACAAAGTGGTTCAAGACGTTGGGAGACCGTTCCATAAACACATGGGAAGAAATGGAAGAAACTTTTCTCAATAAATGGGGAGAGAAGAAAGACCACGGGCATTGTCTGACTAAGTTTAATATGCTCAAGAAAAGACACAATGAAGGGGTGGCTGAGTTTATTAAGAGATTTAACAATTTTTACCTAAGCCTTCCCACCGAAATGAAACCACAACAGACTATGGCCAAGGTGGTGTTTGTGGCAGCCTTTGACTCTGAATTTAGTTTCTCTCTGAGAGAAAGAAAGCCAGCCACTCTAGATGATGCTCAGAAAAATGCATTGGAGCTTGAGGCAAACGTTTCCTCCACTGGTAAATCCAAGGGAAAACAAGAGCAAGATGCGAGAAGGAGGGGAAAGGAAGAGGTATCCACCTCGAGCCAAGATAGAGATTCAACTAATGACAGGATTGAGGAGATGAACAAGATGATCAAGAATCTCTAAAGAAAACTGGTGAAGCTTGAAATTGAGGCAAAGAATTCGTCCTCCAAGAATTTCCAAAATGCTCCTAACAGAGGCTTTAACCCTCAATACAGAAAGCCACCCTTACAAATGCTGCAAAGTGGACAGAAGGACCAGCAAGATCAGGTACCACACCCTCTATACTTGGAAGGGCAAGTAGAGGGTTCTACTGAAGACACTTCTTACGAACAAGAGGAGGCATACCTCCTTGCTTTCTAAAATAGTGATGAAGTTGACTGTCCCGTACATGAAAGTGATGAAGTGGAGGTGCAAGCACACACAGAAGTGAAAGCTAATGAAGATACCAAAGATCCTGAGATTGACGACTACTGTAAGCAGTTCGTTCATTTCATGCAAGCCCAGTTCAATAGAAAGTACGACCTCAGGTCTTCCAGAAAGAGAACTCGCACTCAGGATCAGGAGGAGGAAACACCACAAGAAGAAGCACCTACTCGGAAGGAAGCAACTCCTCAAAAGACCCCGGACAAAGGTAAGAGGCCCCTTAACCAATCTTTACAATTTGCTGATCAAATTCCTTCATCTTCGCAAGTGGCTACACCCCCTAGTGACAAACCAATCTTAAAAGAGGTCAAACTCTCCTCTCAGGACAAAGACCCCAGAGACAAATACCCAAAATAGGTGTCAGGAGAGAAGCCTTCCTCAGCTTTCAGTCTACAGAAGGAGCTTGAGAAAGTGAAAATCCCAGTCCCCTTGACCGAGCTACTAAAACAACCTGCATACCAGTCCCAGGTCACATCCTTTATGCTTCCTCTAGAAGTAATAAACATTCCAGAAAGCCTGAACCTTCAGGAAGAAATACCTATTGTTGTTTTTGGCCCACATGTCAAAGAATTGGATGCTGCCACTCCCCCTTTTTATGTGTATTTAGTAATACATGACCTGCTGCTACATAACTGCATGTTAGATTCGAGAGCCTCTCATAGTATTTTACCCCTCTCTGTCATGGAGCAACTAGGACTACATATCACCTGCCCATACAAATATTTATGCTCATTTGACTCCAAAATAGTTAAGTGCCTGGGCATGATAAAAGATTTGGTGGTTAACCTGGCTCAGATCCCAGCAAAACGTGTAGTGATGGATATAGTGGTGGCTAACATTCCAGCTCGCTTTGGCATGCTACTGTCAAGATTTTGGGGGACCAAAATTGGTGGATCCATCAAGCTGGATCTAAGTTATGCCACTATCCATGTATTTGGTGGTCAAGAGAGGAGGCTGTACCAGGAAACCAGATTCGTCAAGACAGTTACCAAGGCAGATGTTTCGATTAATTCTCCGGTTTATAGTAGGGAGGGGGATTTCTCATGTTTAATGCTAGAGGAAGATTAGGAGTACACACATGAACTGTCATTTTTCTAGATCAAGATAGAACAGTCCATAGAAAGCCCTGAATCAGAGATCTGGAAACTTCATTTTGATGGGGCTAAATCCAGAGAAGGCAATGGTGCAGGAGTGTTATTGATTTCCCATATGGACCAGT
This sequence comes from Pinus albicaulis, assembly GCA_034641835.2. Taxonomy (NCBI): domain Eukaryota; kingdom Viridiplantae; phylum Streptophyta; class Pinopsida; order Pinales; family Pinaceae; genus Pinus; species Pinus albicaulis. Next base: position 978,937,010 of record CM076578.1, on the reverse strand, counting down.
GGGTCCCTTTATCTTTCAAGCTGGAGTATGAAGCCAAAAATAATGTGGCTGAGTATGAATCACTTCTACTGGGGCTACAGACAGCTAGGATTTTGAACATAAGAAGTCTAAAGGTTCTGGGAGATTCTGAATTGATAGTCAGGCAGGTGAGAAATCAGTGCCAAGCCAAACATCCTAGGCTGAGGGCTTATAGGAATGATGTTTGGGATCTGGTGGAGAATTTATTCTTGGCATTTAATATCCAGTTCATGCCCCGAGAACAAAACAGAATGGAAAACTCCCTTGTAGTGGCCCCTAGTACTTTTCGCCCACCTCAGAATCCTCTTTTGAGATATGAAATAGAGGTATGATATCGGCCATCAATCCCAGACAATATCAAACACTGGAAAGTATTTGAAGATGAAGAGCAAGTGAAGAGATTTTTGGAAACAGTTGGGCAATTATCCAACATGGAGATTGATAACTGTGAAGAGGAAGAGGCAGAGAGTACCCCAGGAGATAAGTGGGAAGAAAAGGTAGCTGGCCACGAATTCCTGCAGTTGAAGGGGAATGTCATTCCTCGAGGATTAGTGCCCTTAGAAAGGCTTTTTAACAAGAATGAAGTTCCACTACAGCCGAAGAAAGTGGTGGAGGAGAATCAAGTAGAAGATCTAAATCTTGGCACTGAGGCTGACCCCAAGATCGTGAAGCTGTCTAAGAAGGTCCCGGAAGAATATAAACAGCTTTACCAGGAGCTATTTCATTCATATAAAGATGTGTTTGCCTAGTCTTACCAAGACTTAAAAGCCTTTGATGTCATCATTATGCAGCACAAAATTCCACTGAAGGGAGATTCCAAGCCTCATAAGCAGAAGCTTAGACAGATAAACCCACTGTTGCTACCCTCTATTGAGAAAGAAATTAAGAAACTGCTGAGGGCCAAAATCATTGTACCATTAAGATATTCTGAGTGGGTAGAAAATTTAGTCCCTGTACGGAAGAAGAATGGAGAAATAAGGTTATGTTTTGACTTTAGGAATCTGAACAGAGCCTTCTTAAAGGATAATTATCCATTGCCAAAGATGGACCACATCTTGCAGAAAGTGGTAGGAGCATCCCGAATGTCGATGATGGATGGATTTTCTGGGTACAATCAGGTGGCTGTATTGCTAGAAGATCAAAAAAATACTACCTTTACCACTCCATGGGGGACGTTCATTTATGCCAGAATGCCTTTTGGGTTGATCAACACAGGGGCCACTTTCCAGAGGACCATGGATATTGCTTTTATCGGAGAGCAAGATGAGTTCGTGGTGGTATACCAGAGATGAGCTATTGGGACATATTTTTACCAGAGACGGAGTAAAGATAGATCCTAAGAGAGTGGAAGTCATAAATGGTATTTCCCTCCCCGGAAATAAGAAGGAAGTTCAGGTATTCCTAGGTCGTATAAATTTCCTGAGAAGATTCATTCCTAACTATGATGAGATAGTTAGGCATATTACTGACATGCTAAATAAGAGCAACGAGGTTAAGTGGTCACAAGAATCAAGAGAAGATTTTTCCAGGATTAAGAATGCATTTGTTGAAGCTCCTGTGTTAGCCAGGCCAGATTATACCAAACCTTTTATGATATTTTCCTTTGCATCACCTCATACAGTAGCAAGGGTTCTATTGTAGAAAAATGAAGATGGGTATGAGAAGCCTGTTGCCTTCTTCAGTCAGGTGCTTCATGATGCTGAGCTAAAATATGACATATTGGAAAAGCAGGCATATGCGCTGGTGAAATCCCTCAAATCTTTTCGTATGTATATTCTCCAGTCCCATATCACTGCATTTGTGCCCACAGCAGCTGTCAAAGATATTTTTGTTCAAGGAGATAGTGAAGGTAAAAGAGGGAAATGGATAGACAAAATACAGGAGTATGAGCTGGACATCCATCCTACTAAATTAATCAAAGGGCAGGGGTTAGCCAAAATATTATCTGAGTCAAATTGCCAAGCTTTGGGTATAAATCTGTCCATGGTAGAAAATGAGGAATCTGAAGGGAAAGAAGAACCACTGGGAGTAGAGATTTCTTCCCAGAAGACGCATATGAAGTACCTCACCAGCCAGTGGTACAAGGACATAGTGAAATATCTGCTAACATTAAGTTGCCCACCTAGCTGTGAAAAAGCTAAATATAGAGCATTGAGGTTGAAGTCACGGAAGTACATGGTTGCAAACGGCCGGCTGTATTGGAGGGACCCCTCAGGAATCCTGCTCCTATGCCTGCCAGAGGAAGAGGTAGAAGGTATAATGGCTGAGTTTCACGAAGGAATCTGCGGGGGCCATCACAGTTGGAGGGCTACCGCTCACAAGATCCTGAAGGCTGGTTTCTTTTGGCCTAAACTATTTAGAGATGTGTTTAACCGAGTGAGAGGCTATGAGAAGTGCTAAAATTTTTCTGAGAGATAGAATCTAGCACCTCTCCCCATGATACCTATCCACGTAGATGAGCCATTCCAGCAGTGGGGAATTGATTTCATTGGAGAGATACACCCCCCATCCAGCGGTCAGCATAAGTGGATCTTAACCACCATGGATTATTTTACAAAGTGGGTAGAAGCTATACCTTCCAGGAATGTAATAGACACCGTGGTGATGAAATTCATAGAAGAAAACATCATATCCAGATTTGGTTGTCCTACTAAGATTGTGACCGATAATGCACAGGCCTTTAAATCTGCAAAGTTTGTCAGTTTCTGTCAACAGTACAACATCGCACTAGGCCACTCAACAGCCTATTGCCAATATGGAAACGGCCTAGCAGAGTCATCAAATAAAACGCTGGTTATGGCACTAAAGAAGGCCATAAACGAAAACCAGAAGAATTGGGATTCCCAGCTAAAACTTTCTCTATGGGCTAACAGGATCACCAACAAGAGAACAACTGAGAAGTCCCCATACGAGCTAGTATACAGGAGGACAGCAGTGTTCTGTATGTAGTTAGCATTACCAGTGGCTCAATTCATGCAAGAAAGTTAGGAGGAACCGGATGGTGTAACCAGGAGAATCAACCAACTGGTGGAGCTAGAAGAAACGCAGAACCAAGTGAATCAGAGGCTAGTTGAATACCAGGATAAAATGAAAGATCTCTTTGACCAACGTGCCAAGGACAGAAAATTACAGATGGGAGATCTAGTGCTCAGGCGGTACATTAGAGGGGTTGAAAAAGGTAAGCATGGTAAATTTGATCCCCTCTGGTTTGGGACTTTTAAAATCACAGAGCAAGGAGGCAACAATACATTCAGATTGGAAAATTTACAGGGAGATCTGCTCGAAGCCCCTGTAAACGGTCAGTATCTCAAGCCTTATTTCCAGTTCTGAGTCAGGCCAAGAGGGCCTGATGTATCATAATATATATTAGCGTCTATTTTTATATTTTCTTTAATAATGTGTGTGTGTGGGTCGTGACAAATCATGAAGAGGAATGGTGTTCGCAGAAGATAAATAAGTGGTCTGCCAAGTTCTCGACATGTTCGAGGATGGACATGCCATCCCCAGGTGGAGACAATGTTGATCATGGATTAACAATATTCATTCTTCCGAGTTAACTTGGGAATGGATAGGCGTTGAATGATATGGCAAGTGGTGAAACATTGTAATAAAAAAAAAAAAGTTGATTTGTGAGAAACGATGATGAGACAAGTAGTGCGCCCAAAACAAAACATATGTACAAGAAAGGTCAAATACGAGGCAAAAGGGGGAACAGTACTCCAAAAAGCGCAAATATACGGTGCAAAGTATACAAAGCAAAATAATTTAAACGTTGGCTGCCTCTCAAATGGGCACGTGAGGGAATTCTCCATACGCAGATTTCCGTGGGGGTTGAAAGGCGAAAGGGGAGACAAACCCATACCCCTGCGGAGTTATATTGAAGCGCCATGGTGTGGGCCCAAAGTAAAGAGCTACGTGGAAAATCAAACCATTTGGATTTCGGTGACGTGGCAGATCAGAACATGGGCCCTAAAGACTGGTATGCAGTATATTTAACCCGACTCACGAATGAAATTTTTGGAGAATCGTATGGTTCATTATAGTAAAAAGGTAAGGTATGTCTCTAGGCTAACTGGTACAGAGGCCCGTACCAGTATTAATCCCAGCACGTGGTGTTCACATGTCCCCAGCTGACACCCAATCCCTACTCGCCACGTGCTCCATTGTTAGTGTCCTTACGACACTTTCCCCCCGTTTATTTTAGCCATCCACCGATTTACCTCAGAACGCTCAATCGTAAAATAACAGTCTTACCGTAGTTTACTCCAGTAAAAGTCGCAGGTCTTCCAGCTACGGTACAAACTAAGTGGGAATCGAAGCCAAGGTCTACCCAGTCGCTATCAACACTCCCGCGTCATTTTCCTGAGTATATTTCCCTGTTGTACAAGTATTCCATCCCCTATTTACTCTCTTCTTTCCTTTCGTCTTTTAAAAGTTTTATATGTCAATCATGGGAAGGGGAACCCACAAGAAGGCCGAACCAGAAACCCCTCAGGTATGAGAAACCAGAAACCCTCTCGGGTTTGAGCCTTTCATCAACCTGCAAGCTGGAATCCATGACCCCCAATACCCTTTTCATATCGGCAGCATTAAACCCCAGCTTTTTAGATGACATGTTGAGAATAGAGACCGGTACCGGGTGGTTGTATCTGGTTTATACCATAAAACTACTCCCCAAGTCTATTCTGTGGTCGATTTTATTTGCTGGCTCAAATATGCTTATGATGATCAATGGGGCACGTTAACCTCCCCTCAAGGGAATAAGATATTTTCTCTTTCCCACGACCTCATCAAGAAAGCCCTCCACTTTCCCACCAGCGACACATATATCAGATTCAGTGAAGTGTCTTTAACCTCCTGGTTCACCAAACTTCCATCGGAGCACCAAAACGACTTCATTTCCTCCATCACCATCAACCAAGCTACTTCACTTCCCGCTGAGCCTGTTCAAAGAGGAAGTGCAGCCCATCCTCGCCCTCATCGTTGGTCTTATAGGAGTCAGTGCTTTGGGGGAAACCACCAGGGTATGTGTTTATTTCTTATGGTTAATGTCTCAAAGGGGGGTAGTGTTAGATATCCCTGGTTTCCTTGCGGCTAACATTAGGACCCAGTTCCGGGAGCTTTCATAAGCCAGTCACTTCTGTTTCTATTCAATGGTCTTCTATGTTTTCTTACATCAGCACGCTGATAATTTTGAGAGTTTGGGTTTAGATAGGGTATATGACGTGAATTCCCAACCCCGACCAGTCTTTGACTGGAATTGTCTTGTATGCCAATTACCTAAGGAGGAGGGTTATTCCATTTTTGTAAATAGTTTCATGTCCATCACCTATACTATTATCCACGATTCACCCTCACCTAGAGTTTTTCCTGAGATGAAGAGCTGGCTACAAGCCGGAAAATCTCAGAGCACTGGGGATTGGTATCTATTTGACAACTACACTGGGATTCTAGTCTACGGAGCCACGGTTTCCCCTTACCAGCTACCTGTGTTCCCTGTTCAATGAGTATATATGCTGGAGTACATTCGGCAGACCCTCAAGGCTGACCAACTCCATTTTTTCCCTGCAAAGAAGGGTTTCATCCTGAGACTTCCCATCACAATCGGCCCTTTTGTTGTGAATTCGAGACATGCCCTTCCCATTGTTGAGAAAATGTTGCAAGTCCTGGACCTAAGGCTGGGTAAGGACTGGACCTATGATCCTCAGGAAATTATCTCAAACAGAAGAAAGAGGAACATGTCCACACCTTATATACATGAATCAAGGTCTTTCATGGAATGGAAGGCTAACCTTGAAACTTGGCCTTTGGTTTCACAGATGGAGACAGATTCATCTGCCACAGGGGAAGAGGATGATGTCAATAAAGGGCAAGGCGGGGAAGAAGTAGGTACCTTAGGATCAGGCTCTCCCCTTCACAAAAAGCAGAAAACAGCCTCCAGTGAGGTAGAAGTCATAGGTGAAGAACAACTGCTAGAACCATTCACGCCGTATGGTCAACTGGACAAGAGAAAAGCCAGGATAAAAGTGCTGAGAGATAGTACCACCTCTTCCGACTTTTCAGAAGTCTCACAAGCCATCAGAGATCTTACCTCACCAAGGGCAATTGCAAGGAACCAGGCAAATAGAACGATCAGGGATAAATATAAAGCCAAGCTAGAAGGATATGTGGAGAAATATCACACCAGGGTCTCCGTCACCATGAATGTGGACACATAACACCTGGTATTATCTATGGCTAAGGCCATATTAGATCCAAATACAGGTACCACCAGTTACTGGGTGCTCGAACATGCAATTGACATGGCCAGGGTGCCAGCAACCGATATGTGTAACCTGTTTCAGGTCGTAGGGGATATGTTAAAGGATGAGGTGATGCAGGTCACCATTGCACTGAGAAAGCTCAAGAAAAAGCATGAATAGGTGAGGGCGACCCTAAAAAATGAACAGGAAAACTCTCGTGCCCAGGTAAATCAAGTTCGCAGCCTCCAAGAGTTAATCAAGGGAAAGGATACGGGAGAAATAAACTCACAGCATGCTTTGATAGAACGATTTCAGAAGGAGGTCTCATCATTGAAAGGTAAGGTCAACATACTGGCCTCCCACCATGTGCAGATGGCTGAATTGGCACAAGCAGAGAAGGAAAAAGCTGAACTGGCTAACACACTGTCAAAAGAGAGGGAGGAAAAAGAAAAAATGACTGAAACAATTTCCACTCTGCAGAGTAGTTTGACAGAGTTACAGAACACATGGGACACACACAGCTGCATGCCCACTACAACCACACTAGAGACAAGTCCGCTGGCAGAGCAATTGAATGCAGCGAGAGCTACCAATGATATATTAGAGAAGCAGACATCCACCTCTAAGTAGAGGATGACTGATTTGGAAAATCTCCTGGTGGAAAATAGCATAAGGATAGAGACACTGCAGAGGGAGGTTGAGCAGGAAAAGAAGACAGGAGCTGACCAGCAGAAAACCATCGCTGACCTCAAAAGCCGCAAGAAGGGAAATATCACCCTCAGTGAAGCGAGAGGTATAATCTGGTCAGACATAATTGCAACGGTGATGGAACAGTGGGGTTTCCTAAGAACGATGGGAGAAAATAAATTTGCTATACCATATCTCAACAGGAAATTGCAGGAGGCAGACCTCAACTTGTCTGTCAGAGCCCTACATGCCAGAATTTATATTTCATTCTTGAAGGGACTGGAATCTGATGAGGTGGAGAAGCATGGCATACCAAGTAAATTCATGGAATTTTTTGAATGTCAGAAAATCATTGACAAGGAGGCAGCCCGAGTTACAGCTTCGAGAGCCCTGCAGCAGGTAGTAGCGAACGTGAGTCATTTTGATGCAGTATGGGATGAGATTACTATAGCTGGACTGCCATATTGTTGGGACTCAACCACTCCTTCCGTGCTACGACCGTTGACAGAGTATAAGACACGTCTACAGGAAGAAAAGGACCGGACGAACATTCTGTCAGATAAAACCACACGGTTAAAGGCCGAAATAATTGTTTCATCCCTCCGCCAAGAGTTTTCCCTTATTCATCTCATAAAGCATAGGCTCCCCACCGATGCAAGTTTGAACGACCTCATAGAGGCCTATGTTAGGGTGGAAAAATTCACAGCAAAACCCGAATCCTCAGTGGATAGCCAACACAGACGCACTCCGTTGGCCAGTCAGATCACCAGCTCATCCGCCAATGTTCCACCACCAGCATCTGCAACTGCGTCAACCCCTTCGCACCTATGAAACACTGTCAACTCATGATTGGGCCTCAGTGGCCTTTTTACTTTTTACTTAGTTAGCTATTTTTCAAATTTCAAGTGGGCTTCATGTTCCACTTCAGCATTTCACTTTTACCAAACTGTTGTTTAGTATTTTGTTTTAAAAACGGCCGAGTGCCTGACTGTCCATGATGAGAGGCCTTTATTCCTCATCATAAGTTTTTTTATTTTGATAAGGACCTTTAACAAATTTTTATCATGCGAAGAAGATATTTTTCCCAAAAATATCTTCTTGCAGAGTTATGAAGATGTCTATATAAGAAATATCTAAAGAGAAGAAAAGGTTCCAAAATTTTCTGAAGAATTGACTGTGAAAGGATGTCTTGTATGCTTTTTGTGAAAATTTAAATGCAAATGTGAAGAGCCCATCGGGTTTCAATGAGAAAGAGTTTTTATCTTTAAGGAGGATTCTGATCTTGGTGCTTTACAGTGTGTACTTATTTCTTATGTGTTGTGGCTTAGCCCTTAATTTCGTTTATATCTGTTCATCTTGTGTCACATTCTGGAATGCGAGAAGCCTACTGTTTCTGATATAAATTTATCTTTGTTGATACTTATGTCATAAGCTCTTAGGAACTTTAAATATGGCTCAGGTGTGACATATTGTTTCATTTCCAATTCATCCGCATTTCTGCCATATTGACTGCCTTGCGATGCTATTTACAAATGTTGCCTTCATGTGTGGATTATTATTTTACTAAGCCCATTACATGCTGGTATATGCTTCTGGATATTGTCTCAGCAGCAGTTAGTATCCTCTTCATTCTACGAATGCAATAAATACTCTATGCTTACCAATTTCTGTGAATTATTTAGAATTTAGCCCTCTTTGCAGTTAAGCTTCTTTTAAATTGTCTGCTACATTTCATGTTAGAATTTCACATCTTTCCTCTGCAGTCTCGTTTTCTCTGTTACTAACTTTTGGAATTTTTGGTCCCATTGAAGTTGAATTTCCTATTTACAAAGAAATAGCATGAAATCTTTGTTTTGCTAGCCATCCCTATCATAATATATTGCTTTTTCTCTCTGCTACATAAGATGTCCTAGGCACTGGTCTTTCACAACTCAATATTGTCTCTAGGATCGACAACAGGACTGTTGCCCTGTCTTCCTCTCTGGTGGTAAGATCCTCAAGGGAAAAATTCTCTGTGATTTAAAAAAAAAACTTTATAAGGACAACCATCAAGGTATAATTAGAAAAAATTATAAGTGGAAACTAATTATTGTCATGGCCCTCACTGATAGTAGCATTGTCAGCCTGGTCCCCACTACAATGATCAGGTTGCATGTGAGGATCATGTACATCTGGCTCTAAAACTGGGTTATTTTCCTTGTCGATAGTGCTGCTCCCCCGATTTAAACAAAGTTGTTAGAAATTAAATTTATGGACGAAAACAAACATATTGAAAGGTTAATGTTTTACCTTATCAGGCATTCTGGATCTTGGGACCTGCCCCAAGCTTCTGCGACGTTCAACTACGACTTGATAGCTGAAATGGAAAGCGATATTTTTATCTTCCTCTATAGTTTTTTTTTTGAAGTCATCACCCTACATTAAATATGATTGTGTACTTTTAATCATATTTGATAGGATTACAAAACGTTGGAAGGTGATACAATTAATTATAAGATGTTTAGCTACTTAATTACAATTCTTGTGGCTAATTTCAGGTAGCCGCCCTAGCCTAGCTTGTGATGGCCCTTTTTTTCAATCCTAGCTTTGGTTTCCTTTGAGGTTTCAGGCAACTTAGAATCAAAATATTTAAGTCAGATATGACGTAGCACACTTTTATTTTAGACATAGAGAGAATTAAAGCTATTGAATTAAAGTTGTAATTTACGTTGCGGGACCAGTTGGCATTTTTCCTTCTTTCTTTTCCCTTTTCTCTTTTCCATCATGGATGAGTGCTCTCCACTCACTCTCTGGAACTGTGAGAGGATGCCCATATCTACGGTTAAATTGCAATTGCCTCCTATAGGTGTCCCTGGTATATTTCAAATATTTTCCATCTACCCGAGCCACCGCTATTCTGTCAAATGTGCCGACCCCAAAAAGGGCTTCTAGATAATCTAGAAGTTCTTTTTTCAGGTTGTAATTCTGGTAATTCCACCCTGTGCGTATGGTTGGGCCAAAAATTACCAACGCATGGCTCTCCAAAAACCTATAGAACTCATTGTTTCCTACACAGAAAAAAAGAAAGATATTATCATTAATTTAAAAATAAAAATCATGATAAATATGTTTTAGATAAAGTACATGAAATAGTTAAAATATTGAAATTTACCGGGGAGTTTTATGTGCTTTATAGGGACACCTTCATCGTTCACCAACAACGTGCCATTAATGGTCCCTGTGGAGCTGACACATGTAGCTCCAGGAAATTCAATAATGTAGTTGGCCATATCAGTCTCATCACTGCCAACACGTTCAGCGGTTGGCTGGGTGTCTGCTTGGGCAGGGTGTGTTTCTTGGTTGGCACCTAAAGGAGTAGAAGGTGTATGAGAGGGTTTCTAGGCAATCTCTTACCCTTGTGTCCCACTACCACCAACACCAGGTTCAACAAGTGCCAGAAAATGCTACATATAAAAGAACTTTTTGTTAGTTTAGTCAATGTAAAAATTAAAAATCAAACTATCACAATTCAACTCATGTAGAACAAAAAAAATATCCTTTTGACATTTTATTATTACCTGATATGTTTCTAGCTGGCTCATAATTTGTTTTATCCTCTCTTCTGTTTCAGGTGTTTAAGGTGCGTCTATCAAAGTATTAAATTTCGACCTTGCATCTCGTGCCTTTTTTCGCAACAAGAACACCAGAGATAGGGATGAAGAAAGCTCTTCCTCAAAGAGGGAATCATCAGGCGTACCATGGCTAGGTGTCTGCATATTTGAACAAAAATAATATTATTTCAATTATGTAAATAACTAAAATCCCTGAAGATAGAGAAATTCTTACACTTTACATGTTCTTCCGCTGGCCTCTTTCCACGATCATCCCGTCTGGGGGTTGTTCCTGTACTGCCCTGATCAGTCTGCCACATTGCAATAAAATTATAAATGTAAAAGATTGAAAACAATATCTAACTTGAAAACACAAAATTAAAACTAAAATAATTTCTAATAAGACACCAGAAGACATAGTTAGAGTTTCAAATATGCCTTGCATTGAATTCAGTCCTGGAAACATGTCATTGCACATTAAGGCACCCAAACAAGAGACGAGTTGACAATGAAGACCTTATTGAATATATTGTTGGAGCAAATTCTACTAAAATTGTTGTGAAGACCTTGAGGACATTTTTGGAGCAACATTGTTGAAGCTTATGGTATAGCATTGTTGGAGATGATCTTGAAGGGCATTGAAGTGAAGCTTTTGGAGCAACTATTGAAAAATCCTTAGAGTTCTATCTTCCATCACCTTTTTCCTTTCAATATCCTTTAAATGATTTTTTTGATATTTAATGTTTGAAATCATGTTATAATTCCTTGATTATATGTGTTTGGGGACTTTCCCTTTGAAATTACCCAAAAGTACCCTGGAAAGTTTATCTTCAGGATGCATGTCTGACCCTATTGTTCAATATTTTGATTGATAGTAGTAAACATAGAGAGTTAGGGGGCTCTTGACTTGGTTCAGTTGGGCCATTAGATCCCTAACATCTACTAGGGAGAACCCCCCTTGAGTTGGAGGAGAGCTATCCGTAAGTGAAAAGAGGTTGGTGAGGTGACAATGGGGCTATTGAATTACACATGGTATCACACTTTAGCTTTAGGACTTTATCTTGAGAAGTGCGAGATTTTGCTATATCAATTCTCAATTTGTTTACAACACTATTGTTAAGAACTAATAAGAAGTGATGTTGAGGGGTTTTTGGGTATAAGAAACAATACCATTTAAAAAGTAGGGTTCTCAGTCCTTGACATTCCTTCACCTGGGCCTAGGGGCACACTAGAATAATTTCACACTAAGCCATGCAAACTTAAAAGTAACTTAACAGATCCATAAAGTAATAATAATCATAATTCCTAATTTCCTATTGTACGATACGATGCAAATTATTCAAACAGGAAGCAATGAAGACATGCAATGTATGAATTTCAAGATTGATGAACCAATACAAGAAGTTAGAAACTACAACTTTGATTCAATACTCTGTGTCCTAACTCTAGGAAGGAATCTAGTTTGTAGTACAAAACGTGCATCGTGTATTATCAATTCTTAATTGACAACAACTAAAGGTCATCTACCTCATCAATTCCTTCCCATTTTGTGTTTTTATGTTATATTCCTTATAAAAGTGTCAAATTTCTCTCAAAGTAAGCAACCACTGAATAAAATAAAAAATAGTTGAGATATGATTGAGAAATGGTCATTTATTTCTTGAAAGGATATTCATAATTTATTTGGTTGTTTTTCATCTCAAGAAACAAGAAATGACCTAAGAAACTATCATGATGTAATATAAGAAACAAAACAATGAAATGGCCATTTTCAAAGCCAAATGATGTCGATTGAGGACATGGCCTTTATTTGGTTCATGTTTCATAGGAGTTTCGGGTAGAAATGGAACTTTGTTGTACCATTTCCAGTAGTAAAAAGGGAAAAAAATATTTTTCCATGGGAAATAATTTACCTTTCCTTTTTCAAGATAATCTAAATCACAAAAAATATGAACTATATTGCACACATTCTTGGATAATGTGAAAGTGGAAAAGGAGTACCCTACACAAGTGATGCACACATGTACATTTGAACACTAATAGATTTTTGTAGTTGAAATGCAATGCTTGTTTTCATTTAAATGTAGGGTTTTTAAAGTAGGGAGAAATAATGGCTGCCAAATTAATAAGCGTTTCTTAGGGAAAAATTTAAATCTTGTATTGGATGATGAAGATAATAGAGGGTATTGAATCTTGATTCTTGACATTGTGTTTAACTTGAATAACTCAAATGATTATAAATATCAGTGTATGAGTTCTTTTTTTCAAGTATGTCACTCAAAACTCTTATGTCAAAGCATTGTATGATGGCTAGCATTTGCTTGTTTCCCTTTCTTCAGTTCAATGTAAAAATTATATTAATATATTGGAGCACGAATGATAACTACAATTGTTTGCTCTGCAGTATATCCAGCCCCAATATTATGAAAAGTTTTCTCAAGTGGAGCTATTGGTTATTGATGAAGCAGCTGCAATTCCATTGCCTGTTGTAAAGGCTCTGCTCGGGCCATATTTAGTGTTTCTATGCTCTACTGTAAATGGGTAATAATTATAAATAAGCAAACCACAATAACAGATTTTGCAACAATTCGGTTTCCATGGATAGTGATGATGATATTAACCCTATATATCAGTGAACTATATCTATATAACAATGATCTCAACATTGACCTTGATATGGTTGTATGGATGTCACCTTTGGTATGTCATCAGAAAATCCACAAATATCAGAAAATCCCCAAATCTGGAGAACTAAATCTCATTAATTTCGATCTGGAGTACTACCCTTGTGATAAATTTGATGGCTTTCGATCTCCCATTCTCTACCACTTTTCACTTCACCTTCAATATAGATTATACCAAGGGAAATTCATTACTGGGTGTTGAGATGGATGAGTTTGTTGAACTAAAATCCATAGCTTAAGCTTCATGAAACTGGCAGAGTCAAATTCATGCAAGAAAAAACACATCTTACACATCCTCTTTGAAACTCATCCGAAAGAACATTGGAAGACATCTAGAGAGAACCCTACCTCCTAAAAAAATCCAATGGAATTGACCAAAAAAACCCAAATAGAGTCAACCCTACTATGGGAGGAAGGGCTTGCAGTAAGAACTTACCATTTTGCAAGAGCTGAGGGCAAATGCGATTCTGCAAGAGATGAGGGCGAATGCTATTATGCAAGAGTTGAGGGTGAACGCTGAGGGCGAATGCTATTCTGCAAGAGCTCAAGGCGAATGCTGAGGGCAAATGTTGTTTTGCAAGAGCTCAAGGTGAATGCTGAGGGTGAATGTTGTTCTGCAAGAGCTGAGGGTGAATGTTGTTCTGCAAGAGCTGAGGGTGAATGATGAGGGTGAATGTTGTTCTACAAGAGCTGAGGGCGAATGTTGAGGGTGAATGCTGAGGGTGAATGCTATTCTACAAGAGCTGAGGGTCAATGCTGAGGGAAAATGTTGTTCTGAAAGAGTTGAGGGTGAATGCTAAGGGCGAATGCTGTTTTGCAAGAGCGGAGGGCGAATGCGCGCGTCATATCAGACGTTAATGTAGTTTTTAATAAAATCATTTTTATGTAGCGTGCATATAAGTTTCATTTTTTTATGTAGCGCGCATATAAGTGTCATAATACCAACGACAAACAAAGTGTCACTATTGCAACAGATGCCTCCAAGTTTCGCAATACCGACGCTTAGACATTGTGTCGCACTTGCGACGTTTGGAGGCAGCCGTCGCCATAGCGACGCTTTGGGGCATAGTGTCGCAATTGCGAAGGCTTCCTCCAAACGTCGCAATTGCGACACTTTCTCTAAGTGTCGGTATTGCGACACTTTTCTCTAAACGTCAGTATAGCGATGGTTTCAGGTGGGATTGAAAAAATTTGGGGAAATTTCTGACATTTGGTCAAAAGAGTCGGAACCAAGCGTCGAAATTTCCCCCAAATGTACTAGTGTAGGCATGTGGGATGGTATCCAAGGAGTGGAAAAATTGATGTACCCATATCTCCTCTGCGTACACTACACTTCGCCACTACTCCTGACAAATTTTCAGGTGGTCTCTCGGATCAGAAGTTCCTTGGTACCTTTTCTTGCTTCGAGGTCCTTCGTCTTCCTTGAACTGCGCCCTCAAAGCCTCCGCCCACACAACTCCACCGTGAGAGGGACTTGTGGTGAATTTTCCACCACCTGGCCGATGTGGACTGTAGTGCTACGTCCAAGAGTGGTATCATGTTTTCCTCTGGTTACTTGTCTTCTACCTTTGCGATGAAGGTATTTACTACTTGCATGTTGGACAAGGTGGGGTACTCCCTTATCTCAGCTCCAATCCAATTGACTCTAGAAATATTGGCACATATCCTCGTGCTGGTCTCATACCCACCTTGTTGCCAATCCTCCCAAGCTAGTTCCGACCCTAGCTTTGAGCTCTGGACACTGCGCTAGCTTACAGAGCCGGTTGTTGTCAGGTTAATATAATCCCCCCGCTTCCCTACTGTCATATGATAGAAGTTATCCAATATATGAGCATCCTCACTATTATCCATAGTTTATGTATATCTCAGACCTTGATACGGGTTGAGAGGCTAAGTGACTCGAACCTCTCCATATAAAAAAATCATCAAATCCTTCTTGAGGTCGATCATGGCATAGCTTTCAAAAGCCCAGTCAATTCCTAGCAATGCAGGGTAGGGATCTTTGTCTACCATAATATCAATTACCTCAAAATATGTGTAAGTCTTTACCCCTATGATGTCGACCTTGACATCTTCAAGTCTGTCGATCGGCACAATGCAGTACTGGTTTACCATCCTGAGCTGGATTGGCGAGTAAGTCAGTCGTGGACACCCTAGAGCTTCCCACGTCTTTTGAGGTAGGATATTGACGTTAGAGCCCAAGTCGAGCATGGTGTATCTGATATGAAATCCCACAACCTGTGTGCTTAACCAGAACTCTTTTCCCATTCTTATTTTGTTCCGCTTGACCCTCTGTACATACTGGGGTGTTGTGCTCAAGGATTCCCTCATTCCTATGTTCCCCTGCAATACGTCCTCCAGGGTATGCTTGAGTTGTTCTCGCATCGAAGAATTGTCAAAAATTTTGAGGAATAGGTGGAGCCATTCCTCAATCAGAGCCCCCGTAGTGCTCTGTTCTCTGATATCATTCTTCACAGGTACCTCAATACCTTTGTCTCCCCCCAGCTGGGAAAAATTCTCTACTGCATCCTGGAAATATTTCTTCTGCGTTTCTGGACTGATTAGTTGTTTCGGGGATGCGGGCCTGATCAACCATATCGGCTCCTTTTCATGAGTGTCCTCTCCCATTTTCTTTCCTTCATGCATCACTATGGCTATGTTCTACATGGCCAAAGTTGTTGTCCCTCGAGGTTCTGCGTTTACCAGATTCGTGCCTCTCTCCCTTGCTCGTTCCTCCCACTTCTTGATAGGTTTAGGGAAGTCCTCTGTCGCGTGGGTGTTCACGCGGCAATGGAAACACCACGGTCTTCTGGGTAAGGGGCATTCATAGGCCACGTGACCCTCTTGATCACAGTTGTATCAATTCAGTGTACCCTGTCCCCCTGTGCGCCCCTCGCGCATACCACCTCCTCTACCTCTGGGAGCCTCATTCAACCTGTAGGAGGGTCGGTCCAATCGGTCCGCCAGTGCATCTAGAGCTCTGCAATGCTCAGTGTTGTGAGTCATGGAAGCATAGAACTCACAGTATACGTTGTTCAGAAACATTGGAGTACTTCTACAAAATCAGACACGTTCGAGGTTGATGACCCACCATTCGGAAAATTTTGCAATATTCTGTTGTGGCTTGGGTTGGTTGATGTGGGAACCCTACATATGGTTTTTGCAGTGGAGAGACCCCTTGTGGGTTTATCGGCGCACCTCCCCTGATAGGTGGAGTCCCCTGTACTGTCACTACTGAGGGCCCCACTCCCGGGCTTCGCAATCGAGGACACTCAGTTGCCATGTGCCCTTCTACAGGGCAGTGTGTGCACCAGACATTCAACCTGGCTGGTCTTATAGGCTGCATATCCTTAATTTTTTCGGTTATATTGGCAATCTGATGTTGCAGTCCCAGTAGGGATGGGTCTTTTGGGGCCGGCCCTCCCCTATATTCCTAAGGGTAGCCCGCCATCGCCTCTATCTTCATAGCCTGTTCCAAAGCATCCTGCAATTTGTCGATCTTTTGCTGAGTGAGGGGGGTTCATGTCAAGGGAAGTAGAGCCTTGATGAACCATTCCCTCTAATGATTTGGGTTGATCGGGTAGCTGAGTTTCCCGATCGTATATTTTAACTTGCGCATCATCTCCCATTCAGTCTCTCCTTGTCTTTGCTTGATCTCCCATAGTTCGGACAGACCTTGCTGGTCTATTTGAGGAAGATTAAATTCTCGGACATAATCTCGCTTGACGTCCGCAATTGCTGGATTTAGGTGGGCCTCTGACCACTTTATGAACCAGCGCAATTCCCTTTCTCTCAGTGTGGTTTGGAATTCTATTAGCTTTTCTGCATCTGGCATCTGTCGAGCCCTCCATATGGTTTCACAGAGGTACCAGTGTTGTTCCACATCGTCGTTACCCCGCCCAAAAAATTTTGGGTACCGAGTGAATGACCCCACCATATTCACTTGCAGAGGTGTGACTAGAATGAACCCTCCAGGTCTTGGTTACGTAATTATACCACTATTAATTTCTATAATAACAATAATTTTGCTATTATCATGTGTCGTTGTTGACAATGGAATACTATGCAATTGACTCAACTCTTTTAACTTAACAAAAATATCACTTAAAGGTTTATAGAGTACCAAGGGAAGGTAGGGATCCTTTCCATTCAAACTTTGGGAAGTAGGAATACCTGGAGATATGAATTTCATCCTTTCTTGGAATAACCACTGCATCGTGACGTACCACTCGCCATCGGAACCTTCTTCAGGCCACACATCTTCATCTCCTTCATCAGACATCATCTCCCTTTTCCTCCTAGCTGGGCTCCCATGCACCCGCTGCACTCCCACAATGGTCCCTCCCATCTCCTGGGGACCCACCTAGCCTTCGATATCCACTATCCTCTGAGGTGCCTCCTCTTTATCCTTCTGACTAATCCCTCGTTGTTTCAACTCCCACATCACCCTTTCTCGCCACCTGTCGGTGATCTATGCCCTCCGATGTGCACGTCACTCCCTCAACCTCCTTGCGGTCTTAGCATCCATTCCCCCACTCCCCCACTTCACATTTCACGTAGCATTCGTCCCTCAGGCCCTTCCCCCAGCACTGTAGGTTTATGCTTCCATGCCCAATTTCTGGAATTCCATCAGCCCTTCATCCACCATCAGGGCCTTAATCCACAATGGAATTTCCTTAAGCAGCTTCCCTGTTAGTCTGGATCGGAATATAGCCTCAGCTCTAGAGAAGGACTGGTAGCACTCTGCGGAAACTCCACAATATACCCGTCCAAGGTAGACTCTACCCAAAAATCTACAGCATGGGTCAACTTAGTATCCAGCCGATGCAAGGCCACCAAATCTCTGTGTACCTACTTGCGGTTGACCTTCTGCAATTTGTCCTTAGTCACCTTGGTCTGCAACATCCACAACCAATTATAGAGGTCGCTAGGGATTTTTCCCCAGAGGATCTCGTAGGTATCACTGGCAGAATTCGAGAAAGGACTAGATCCTTGAGCACCTTCTCTTTTTGATTCGTTAGCTCCGCTTGCTGAGCTATAAACTAGTCCAGGTGGTTATCCCACCATCTCTGTATTTCTCCTTCGAAGATCCTTGATACCATGATCTAATTCCCCTAATGAAGTTTAGGGTCCTGAAAACGGAGCCATTTGTTTGTGAGGAAATAGGTCTCACAGGCAAGACCTTGGTTCAGGGATTGGGGCCAACAAAGGAGTCCACTGGAGTCTAGAACCATGACAAAATTTTCACCCTACTTTGAAGAGCAGAGAGTCTCACCCGAGGCATGCCGCGACCACATGCAGAAGGGGAAAAAATTGGTAGTGGTGGATGGATCTGCAACTCAAAGCTAACATAGAATCATTTCCATACATAACATCATACATAGAAGATATTCTCAGAGCATTATGTAGATACTAAGAAAATAAAATTTTAAGGTACCATATACATCATGCATTGTTGTGTAACCATCTCCAAAAATAGAAGAAAAGAGATATCAACGCCTTAGAGATAAGCCACTTTGATGGGGCAACCTCCAATACATTACATGAATGAACAATTCTTGGATGATACAATTTACAAAACCCCCTTTCTATATATAGGAGTCCATGGGGCCATAATGTAATCCTAGTGGGGCCACAATGTAATCCTAGCTGACCTAAAAATAATGATTTAAGGGCATAATAATAACAATATGGGGGCTACAAGGGTACAATAATAACAATAAGAGTTACACTAACAACAATAAGGAACTATACTAGTAATATAGGGACCTAACATGCCCCTCTCCTTCAAAAAAGTGTTGTCCTCAATGCTTGAGTAGCTCTGGGTGCTTTTGTATAAAATTCTCATCCTCCCATGTAGAATCTTCACTGGGTAAGTTCTTCTGCTTGATAAGATACTCTGAAATTGATCAATTCCGTAGCTGCCGAATTCTTGTTTCTGTGAACGCTTCAGGTTCCAATATGATTTTTCCTTCCTCATCAAGTTCTTTCAATATTGTTTGAATTGAAATATTTTCACCTATAACCTTCTTTAAGCATGAAACATGGAAAACTGGATGCACTTGCGAACAAGCAGAAAGCTCCAATTTGTATGCCATTGTACCAATATTTTGCAACACCTTGTAAGGACCATAGTACTTTGGCGATAATTTATTATCCTTCTTAGCTTGCTTGAGGGACATTTGTTTAACCCAATCTCCTACATCAAAACTTCTCTCGCTGTGATGTTGATCTACCTATTGTTTCATTCGGTTGTGTGCCAAATTCAGGTTATCCTTTAAGAGTTGGAGAATTTCCTTTTGATGCTCGATGTGATCTTCCACTGCTTGAACCTTCGAATTTTCCCTTAAATATGATGTTATGGATGGTGGATGATATCCATAAAGTGCCATAAATGGGGTCATTTTTGTTTTATTATGGAAGGAAGTGTTATACCACCATTCAGCGAGAGGTGACCACTTGACCCATTGTGTTTGTTTATCAGATACAAAACAAAGAAGATATCCTTCCAAACATTTATTTACTATCTCAGTTTGACCATCAGATTGAGGGTGATAAGATGAGCTATGAGCTAATTGAGTACCCAAACAAGAAAATAACTCCGTCCAAAAATTTCCAATAAAAATGGGATCTCTCTCGCTCACAATAACCCTTGGGCTTCCATGTAGCTTTTGAATTCTATCCATAAATGTAGTAGCAACTGTAATTTCTTTACATGGATGAGATAATGCACAAAAGTGTGCATAATTGGTAAGCATATCAAGTACCACCATGATGAAATTGTTTCCTTCGGACTTAGGTAAACCTGTGATAAAATTCATTGAAATCTCCTCCCAACGTTGACTTGGAATGGATAAACATTGTAGAAGTCCCGGGGTCTTAATTATCTCAACTTTATTCTACTGGAAAACCAAACATTCTACCACAAACTTTTGAATATCAAATTTAAGGCCATCCCAAAAAAATTCTTTCTTCACCCTGTGGTAGGTTTTTAAAAATCCAGAGTGTCCTCCTAAAGGACAAGTGTATAGTTCCAAAAGAATCTTTTGTTTTAGTTTGGAATTCCTACAAATATATAAGCGATCTTTGTACCATAAGGAATCATTTTTCCAACTAAATGTATCATATGTACTAGGATATTGCTTCAACTTTTGAATGAGTGTCCATACATCTTTGTCCTTCTTCCATTCATCTCTTGCTTTGGCTATCCAATCTTTTTAGATAATAGAAATGGCACAAAGAAATGCTTCCACCTCTTCATTCTTTCTTGAGAGTGCATCTGCAACAACATTAAGCTTTCCTTTTTTGTAGATTATTTCAAATTCATAACCCAACATCTTTGTGACCCATTTTTGTTGCTCTTCTGAAGATATTCTTAGTACCAAAAAGTGTTTAAGACTATCATGATCAGTTTTTACCTTGAAGTGTCTTCCCATGAGGTAAGTTCGCCATTTCTTTAGTGCATGCAGTATTGCTAACATTTCCTTATCATAAATAGGTTTCTGTAAATACTTTCCTTTGATTGGACGACTTTAAAAAGCAATGGTTCTTCCTTCCTGCATTAAAACAACACCAATTCCATTTCCTGAGGCATCGCATTCCACAATAAAGGTTTTTGTGAAGTCTGGCATAGCTAAAACAGGTGCTCAACACATTTCCTCTTTAAGATGTTCAAAGGCCTTAGTTGCTTCAGGAGTCCATGAAAATGCATCTTTCTTCAATAATTTTGTTAGAGTTGTTGCTATTCTCCCATAATTCTTAACAAACTTGTGATAATACCTTGTTAACCCGAGAAATCCTCGCAACTGCTTTATGGTTGTGGGGACTTTCCATCCCTTAATGGCTTTAATTTTGTTAGGTTCTACCTTAACACCCTCGTGAGATATAATATGACACAGATATTCCACCTCTTGTACTCCAAAGAAACATTTGGATGTTTTTGCATATAATTTTTTCTCCTGCAATTGTTTGAGCACCCTGTCAACATGTTCAACATGGTCCTTCCAAGACCTGCTATATATTAGTATATCATCAAAAAATACTAGAAAAAATTTTCTATGGAAGTGTTTGAAAATGGAATTCATCAACCCTTGAAATGTAGAAGGTGCATTGGTAAGCCCAAAAGGCATGACCAAAAATTCATAATGACCCTCACGAGTTCGAAATGTTGTTTTTGGAATATCTTCAGTCTTCATTCTAATTTGATGATATCTTGAACGAAGATCCAACTTGGTAAAATAAATTGCTCTATGTAATTCATCCAATAATTCATTAATCATAGGAATGGAAAATTTATCTTTAATGGTGAGCTTATTGAGCTCCCTATAATCCAGACACATTCGCAATGATCCATCCTTCTTGTGTACCAATACTACAGGAGTAGAGAAAGAACTTTGACTAGTTTGAATTATACATGCCTTTAACATTTCTGCAATCATACATTCAATTTCGCTCTTTTGGACATAAGGATATCTATAAGGCCTGATGTTTGGAGGATCACTTCCTGGAATCAAATGAATAGCATGATCATGATCACGAATAGGTGGGAGTCCTTTGGGAGTTTCAAACACCTTGGAATGATTGTCCAAGACTTGTTGGAGATATGCAGAAATAGATGAGTTTGATGTTGGAACTTATAGTGAGCATAATTGTGCAATTACGCCTCATTGTTCTTTCTTTAGAAGATTTGTCATGACATTAGAGCTTATTATATTTCTCAGCTTCCCTGGAATACCCCGTAATTCAACTTCCTTTCATTCTGAAAAAAATTTCAAGAAAAGTTCTTGAAAATTAAAAGCTACCGTCCCCAAAGATTGTAACCATTGTACTCCTAGTACAACAACAGCACCTCCCATAGGAATGGAAAGAATTGGACTAGTCAATACATATTCCCCCATGGTTAGCTTGATATTATGGCATTTTCCATAGCAACTTATAGTTCCTCCATTTGCAACCATCACTCGACATTCTATTGTTGGGTATAGGAAACAATTTAATTCCTTGGCTACCTTACAATGAATAAAATTATGGGTGCTACATGAATCAATCAATACTATTACCTTTTTCTTCTTGATATGTCCCTCTATCTTGATATGTCCCTATATCCTCTTCTTGTTCATTTTCTTCTTCCTCTTCACAATCTATGTAAAATAATTTCTTCTCAACACACTTATGACCTTCAGTGTATTTGCTATCACAGCTGTAGCAAAGCCCTTTTGCTCTTTTTTCTTCCAATTTTTGTGGTCTCAACCTTGTAGGTTGTGGAAATCTAGGCGTAGCAACACTTCCTTCTTTATAGAAGTGAGTGGTAGGCTTCCTTGTCGCCCTAATTTTACATTCAATTTTTCTTGCCAACCTGAATGCCTTCACCAATGAATCAGGTTCCAAAATGCAAACTTCATGTTGGATGTTATCCTTTAAAGTGCCTATGAAGAGTTCAATCCTGTGTTCCTCTGGAATATCAGTTACCCTTATATTCAATTTTTGGAAGTCTTCAATGTGCTCCCCCACTAAGCCCTTTTGTTTTGAGATTTATCAATTGGCTAAAGAAGGTGTTGCTCTTTGTATCCTTATAATGTGCTATCATTTCCTCCGTAAAAATTGACCAAGTGACAATTTTTTTATGGGATCAAAGCCATCGATACCATACAAATGTATTTTGTTCTAAATGTAAAGTTGCAATGCATACCTTTTGTGTGTTTTTCACGTTATGGAGATCAAAATATTGCTCCATCTGTAGTATCCATGTTACAAGATCCTTTCCATCATACTTCCTCATCTCCATTTTTGGAATATGGTGGTTCTTCCCACCAACATTAGAGTTTATGAAATCATGATTAACATTTATTTTGTTCTCATCATGAGTTTCTTCTACTATATTTTCACCATTATGAAACATTTATTGTATCAGCTTTGTCAAACCTTCTATGTCTGCTTTTAGATCATTCTTCATGTTTTCCATGTTGTCTTTCATGTCATCCATCTTAGCTTCCATGCCAGCTTCCATGCCATCCATCTTAGCTTCCACGCCTTTCTTCAAAACTTCCACTTCATTTTTTGTTTCTCTTTGCGAGAGCGAAATTTGGTGCACTTGCTCTTGTAATTTTGATAGATCATGTTGCGATTCTTCATATTCATGAGTCATATTAGAGCCTTCTGAAGGCTTAATGGGTGTCGAATTATTTTTACAGGGCATCTTTTAGAACCCAATACTGATATCTATTCTACAATATGCCCTTAGAATCAATTCAAATTGATTCTTCAAACAAGACTTATGTAATTTGGAAAAAAAATACACACCTTTTTCTTGCTTTTGAAGAGGTCGATATTGAAATTGGATTATCTATGTGATTGCAGTATTTCATTATTTGAATTTCAGTACCGACGTATCCCTCTGAATTATATTTAGAATGACATAGGTATGACCTGATTTGGATTCTCCAAGACAAAGTTTTGTCCAATCTCCCATAATGACCTAATTATGGATTGGTTCAGTAGAGCGAACTTGTATGACTTTCCACATGTCACTGTTTCATCCTTCAGCTCTAAAATTGATAGCCAAGAAACTACAGTCTGTGTACTTGTGAACAATTTTTATGACACTCCAATCCGATTCCTAGAGAGAGAGTTAGGAATATTTTCCCATGATCACCTCTTTGAGATGAATTTCGGGAGCTTGAAAAAGCACTACCTTCCACAGATCATATCTCCGAAAATATTGCGAACCAAGATCTAAAATTTTTTGATGACTTTCCTCAGAATTTCAGCTTCACACCTTAAAATTTTCATATTCTGAACCTTCGTAGAAAAAACATTATAGCGAAAATGCCACGATGGCCTGTTTACAGCAGCGAAACCCTAGAATCCAAAGCTCTGATACCAAATGTTGTGTAACCAGCTCCAAAAATAGAAGAAAATAGATATCAACGCCTTAGAAATAAGCCACTTTGAGGGGGTAACCTCCAATACGTTACATGAATGAACAATTCTTGGATGATACAATTTACAAAACCTCCTTTCTATATATAGGAGTCCATGGGGCCATAATGTAATCCTAGTGGAGCCACAATGTAATCCTAGCTGGCCTAAAAATAATAATTTAAGGGCACAATAATAACAATATGGGGGTTAAAAGGGTACAATAATAACAATAAGGGGGTTACACTAACAACAGTAAGGAACTATACTAGTAATATAGGGACCTAACATGCATACATGTAGCTCATACAATAAGACAACAACCTTCAGGTATATTAATAACCTTCAGTTGGATCCACAGCTACATCGCCTGATAGGAAGAGCTTTCCATTTCTATTACAGACATCCCACAGGACAGAGAGAGAGATAATACAACCATTATAGATCAATATAAACCTAGGAAAATACAAGGATGTCATGCTCAGGACAGAGCTCTTCTGTGGCGTCTACTCTAACCTCTTCAATCCCTCTGCATCCGTGCATGATATTCTTTTCGGCTAGATGACAGCCTATTTATTCACCTGCCAGTGCAACTACTAGTTCCTCTTGTGTTCTTCTTCAACTATTTTCGACTTTTTTCTATTGCCCATGAGTTATGCTATCTATTCTCTGTCATATCTACTCTTGGTCTGCACTTATCTGCGTCAGCCTCATCAGCTATCTCTTGTTCCTCCGCAACCTCGGTAGCTCCACTACCTACCGTTGTTGCGCCTACCATGTGTCGATCTGCAACCCAAAATTTGTTTCTTATTTAAAATTCAAAACAAGGGCCCCAACATAACCATAACCTTAACCTTAACCTAACCTTAACCTTAACATTAACCTTAACCTGACTAAACCATAACCTTAACCTTAAATTTACCCTTAACCTTCACCTTAACCTTGACCTTAACCTAACCTTAACCCTAACTTTAACCTTAACCTTAACCTAACCTTAATGGTAACCTTAACCTTACCTTAACCTAACCTAAGCTTAAGGTTATAGTTAAGTTAAAGGTTAGGGCTAGGGTTAGGTTAAGGTTAAGAGAAGGTTAAGGGTAAGGTTAAGGTTAAGGCTATAGTTAAGGTTAAGGGTAAAGTCAAGGTTATGGTCATGGAAAATTTTAGGGGCTAATATTCGTAGGTGGGCTAATTTTCCATGATTTTTCAAAAAGAAAAATCCCCAATTTCCATTTTTTTTTAAAAATGATTTGCCCAAATTTTACAATATGAAATTATTTTACATTAAAAATAGCCAACATTATGTAGAAACTATATATAACATCATTATAAATTTGTCTAATTTTACAAACATATTAATAAAATTTTATAGTTCACATATAAGGTTAATATTAGGTTAAGGTTAAGATTAGGGTTAGGTTATAGTTAAGGTTAAGGTTAAGGTAAGGCTAAGGTTAAGGTCAAGTTTAAGCGCAAGGTTAAGGTTAGGTTAAGGTTAAGGTTATGGGAAGGTTAAGGTTAAATTTATGGTTAAGGGTTAGGTTAGGGTTAGGTTATAGTTAATGTCAAGGTTATGGTTAAGGTTAGGTTATGGTTAAGGTTAAGGTTAAGGTTAGTTTAAGGTTAAGGTTACGTTAAGGGTAAAGTCATGGTTAAGGTTAGGTTAAGGTTAAGATAAGGTTAAGGTTAAGGTTAAGGTTAAGGTTAGGGTAAAGTTAAGGTTAGGGTTAGGTTATGGTTAAGGTTAGGTTTAAAGTTAGGGTTAAGGTTAGGGTAAAGGTTTACGTTAAGGTTAGGGTTAAGGGTTTGGTCAAGGTTTTGGTTATTGTTAAGGTTAAGGTTAAGGGGGTAAGGTTAAGATTAAGGGTCAAGGTTAAGGTTAATGTTAGGATTAAATTTATGGGAAGGTTAAGGTTAAGGTTAAGGGTTTGGTCAAGGTTAGGTTTAGGTTATAGTTAAGGGTACGGTTAAGGTTAATTTTACGGGTTTAGTCAGGTTAAGGTTAAGGTTAAGGGTTTGATCAAGTTTAAGTTTAAGGGTTTGGTCAATGTTAGTGTTAGGTTATAGTTAAGGTTAAGGTTAAGGTTATGGGTTTAGTAAGGTTAAGGTTAAGGGTACAATTAAGGTTAAGGTTAAGGGCTTGGTCAAGGTTAGGGTTAGGTTATAGTGAAGGTTAAGGTTAAGTTAAGGGTAAAGTCAAGGGAGGGTTAAAGTTATGGTTAAGGTTAAGGGTAAGTTCAAGGTTAAGTTTACGGGTCTTAACCTTAACCTTCACTATAACCCAACCTTAACCTTAACCTTAACCTTAACCTTACCTTAACTTTAACTTTTACCTAACCTAACCTTAGCCTTAACTATAACCTAACCCTAACCTTGACCAAACCTTTAACATTAACCTTAGCCTTAAAGTTACTTTTAACCTTAACCTTAACCTTAACTTAACCTTAACCTTAACCTTAACCTTCCCATAACCATAACCTTAACCTTAACCTTAACCTAACCTTAACTTTAACCTTAACCTTAACTATAACCTAACCTTAACTTTACCCTAACCATATCCTTAAATATAACTTAACTGTAACCTTAACCTTACCCTTAAACTGACCTTAACCATAACCTTGACATTGACCTTGACCTTGACCTTAACCTTAACTTTAACTATAACCTAACCTTGACCTTAACTATAACCTAAACCTAACCTTGACCAAACCCTTAACCTTAACCTTAACATTAACCTTAACCTTAACCTTAGTCTTAAACTTAACCTAACCCTAACCTTAACCTTAACCTTCCCATAACCATAACCTTAACCTTAACCTTAACCTTAACCTTAACCTTGAATTTACCCTAAACCTAACCTTAAACCATTAACCTTAAACTTAACCTTCCCATAACCATCACCTTAACGTTGACTTTAACCTTAACATTCCCATAACCATAACCTAACCCTAACCTTGACCAAAACTTAACCTTAACCTTAACATTCCCGTAACCTTAACGTAATCTTAACCTTATCATTAACCTTCCCCTAACCATAACCTTAAACTTAACCTTCCCATAACCATAACCTTAACCTTAACCTTGAACTTACCCTTGACCTTAAACTTAACCTTAACCTTAACCTTAATCTTTGCCTTAACCTTGACCTTGACCTTGACCTTGACCTTAACCTTACCCTTCAATTTATCTTAACCTTAACCTAACCTTAACCTTAACTTTACCCTTAAACATACCTTAACCATAACCTTAAGATTAGGTTAAGGTTCTACTCTAAACTAACTTCTAATTCTATTATGCAACTCAATTTAGCACTACTAGGCCTCATTCAAAAGTTATAGATTTCTTTGTAGAATATTCTTTGAAGAAAGGCTTGTTTGTGAAATTGTAAAAAGGTTGCAAAATACTCTAAGGCCTTAAACTGATATTACTAGCTTCTGTTTAGATGATGATGTATTAATATGAAGTTAGAAGAAAAGAAGTTTTGTAGATAATTAAGACTGTGGTATCTAAATTTAAAAACTAATACAATTTAAAATGCAATGGATAACAACTAAACTAGAATGCTAATATAGTGAACTAAGACTAAACTAGAGTGTTATTATCTAACTTGAAATGAATTGGAGCTGAACTAGAATGATACTAATACAGTGAAAAAAGTTAAACTAGAGTACCATTATCAAGCTTGAAATATAGTGACAGAATTAAACTAGAATGACATCTACCTCCGGAGTATTGACTGAGCTAAAATGCAACTGATTCTATGAAATACTACAGCCCTGTCTTGTTCAAGATGAGTGATATTTTGGAATTTTTTGTACAAACAAGTCTGGCTGTATCATTCAGGGCAAATGGGCATTAAAAAAAACATAACAATACGCAGGTAAACTAAAACACCACAGCTAAGTCTTATCCAGGGTTAGTGATATTTTGGAAGAGATTAAGGAGAATAGGACTAGCTGTAACAACTAATTATAATTGAACACAAAAACGTAAAGTTCTAAATTACTACAATTATGCCTCATTCTGGATTAGTGATCTTTTGGAATACTTCATGAGAACAAAGATAAACTGTAGTATCCAATGTAAGCAAAGTTCAAAAAACTATTTAAATTGAGAATGAAACAAAGCTACGGCTACTTATCTAAACCAAATGCATAATGCTTCATGGGCAGTAGGGGCCCTCTACCACTGGATCAACATGCGGATCTACTCAAGATTGACTCAGCTTGTGCAATAAAATGATGTCTCTTTCATTAAAGGAGAAATTCTTCAAAACCGAGTATTTATGGCCTTCCAAAATCTAGCAACAAAAACAAAATCTAACCAACAGTTTCTCAGTCTCCCGAGTCATACCTATAATGAAATTACATAACTACTTCTTGAGAAAAATAGGGATAAGTGTCTTTCCCATTCCTAATCAAATTAAAACTCTTATTAACAGTCTTGCGCTTTACTGCAGACATATGTAGAGTCTGTGATTTGATAGGAAACTGCCTCTCTTCTTCTTCCATAACCACTTTGATGCTTTAACTCAGACTTCTTGTGGAGCAACAAATGATGAGGGAATGATGTGGAATACGACCATATGTGTTTTTCCCTGAGATGGCACTTGGAACCTGCGTAGACATGAAGACAGCTGCAGAATTGGCAACTAGCTACAGAATGTCTGCATTCTGTAGCTAGGTGTAGTCAAAAAGTACTACAACAACGAAATCATGAAAACATAGCAAGTTAGACATTATATACAATCTCAAAGAAATTTTAACTAATCTTATTGATAATTTAAGCCTGAAATTAATAATGGAAAAAGGAAATGAAGTGGAATGTGGTGGAAGAGAAGAACATCTTTGAAGCTCAACAGTAACCTTAACCATAACCTTATCTTTACCCTTAACCATAAGCTTATCTTTACCATTAACCTTAACCTTAACCTTAACCATAACCTTAACCTTAACCTTAACTTAACGATAACCTTAACCTTCACCTTAACATTAACCTTACCCCCTTAAACTTAACCTTAACCTTAACCTTGACTTTACCTTAACCTATTATTAACCTTAGCTTTACCCTTACCTTTACCCTTAACCTTAACCTAACCTTAACCTTGACCTTAAATATAACCTTCCCCTAACGTTAACCCTAACCTTAACCTTAACATTAAACTTTACTATAACCTAACCCTAACCTTGACCAAACCTTACCCTTAAGGTAAAGGTTAAGGTTAAGGTTAGGGTTTGGTAAAGTTTAAGGTAAAGTGAAGGCGTAACCCTCAACCTTAACCTTACCCTTAACCTTAACTTTAACCTTTACCTTGAGTTTAACCTTAAGCTAAACTTAACCTTAACTATAACCTAACCCTAACCTTGACCTTAACTTTACCCTTAACCTTGGCCTTAACCTTGACATTAAACTAAACCTAACCTTAACCTTAACCTTATCTTACCCTTAACCTAATCTTAACCTTAACCTTTACTATAACCTAACCCTAACCTTAACCTTAACTATAACCTAACCCTAACCTTGACTGTAACATTAACCTAACCTTAACCTTGACCTTAACTATAACCACCCTAACCTTGATCTTAACCTTAACCATAACCTTCCCATAATCATAACCTTAACCTTGAATTTACCCTTAGCCTAACCTTAACCTTAACATTAACCTAACCTTAACCTTAAATTTAACTTTACCCTAAGCTTAATGGTTAACCTAACCCTAACCTTGACCAAACCCTTAACCTTAACCTTAACCTTTACCCTAACCTTAACTTTGACCGTAACCTTGATTTTACCCTTAACTTTAACCTTTACCTTGACCTTGACCTAACCTTAACCTTAACCTTAACTTACCCTTAACCTAACCTTAACCTTAAATATAACCTAACCCTGACCTTAAGCAAGCCCTTAACCTTAACCTTAACCTGACTAAACTCATAACCTTAACCTTAACCTTACCTTAACCTTCCTCTAACCTTAACCTTAACCTTACCCTTAACCATAACCTTAACCTAACTAAATCTGTAACCTTAACCTTAACCTTACCCTTACCCTTCACCTTAACCTTAACTTTACCCTTAACCTTGACCTTACCCTTAACCTTGACCTTAACCTTAACCTTAACCTTACTAAACCCGTAACCTTAACCTTAACCTTAAATTTACCCTTAACCTTGACCTTACCCTTAACCTTCACCTTAACCTTAACCTTGACCAAACCCTTAACCTTAACCTTAACCTGACTAAACCCGTAACCTAAGGGTAATGTTAAGGTTAAGGGTACGGTTAAGGTTAAGGTTAAGGTTAGGATAAGGTTAGCCTTGACCTTTAGCCTTAACCTCAACCTTAACCTTAAACTTTACCTAACCTTAACCTTAACCTAACCATGACCTTAACTATAATGTAACATTAACCTTAACCTAACCTTAACTTTAACCATAACCTTAAATTTACCCTTAACCTAACCGTAACCTTAACCTTAACCTTAAACTGGCCTTACCCTTAACCTTCACCCTTAACCTTAACCTAACCCGAACCTTTACCAAAGCCTTAACCCTAACCTTAACCTGACTAAACCCTTAACCTTGACCTAACCGTAACCTTAACCTTACGCTAACCTAACTTAACCTTTACCTTAACCATAACCTTAAACTTAACCTTAACTTAACCATAACATTAACCTTAACCTTACCCTAACCTTACCCTAACCATAACCTTAAATTTACCCTTAACGTAACCTTAACCTTGACCTTAAGGTTAGGGTTAGTTTAAGTGTAAAGTTAAGGTTAAGGTTAGGTTAAGCTTAAGCTTAAGGTAAGGTTAAGTGTAAGGGTAAGGTTATGGTTAAGGTTAGGTTAAGGTTTAGGTCAAGGTCAAGGCAAGGCTAAGGTTCAGGGTGAAGGTTAAGGGTAAGGTTAAGGTTAGGGGAAGGTTAGGTTAAGGTTAAGGTTAAGGTTAAGGTTATAGGTTTAGTGAAGTTAAGGTTAAGGCTTACCCCCTTAACCTTAACCCTAACCTAAGCTTAACCTTAACCTTAACCTTAACCTAACTATAACCTTACCTTAACCTAACTTAAACTTAACCTTGACCTTGACCTTAATCTTAACTTTAACTTTACCCTAACCTTAAGGGTTTATTTAGGTTAAGGTTAGTCAAGTTAAGGTTAAGGTTAACGGTTTGGTCAAGGTTAGGGTTATTTTATAGTTAAGGTCAAGGTTAAGGTTAGGTTAATGTTAAGGTTAAGGTTAAGGTTAAGTTAAGGTTAATGTTAAGTGTTTGGTCAAGGCTATGGTTAGGTTATAGTTAATGTTAAGGTTAAGGGTAAGGTTAAGGTTAATGGTTTGGTCAAGGTTAGGGTTAGGATATAGTGAAGGTTAAGGTTAAGTTAAGGGTAAATTCAAGGTTAAGGTTAAGGTTAATGTTAGGTTAAGGGTAAAGTTAAGGTTAAGGTTAAGGATTGGTCAAGGTTAGGGTTAGGTTATAGTTAAGGTGAAAATAAGGTTAAGGTTAGGTTAAGGGTAAAGTTAAGGTCAAGGTTAGGGTAAGGTTAGGGTAAGGTTAGGGTAAGGTTAACGTTAAGGTTAGGTGAAGGTTAAGGTTAGTTTTAAGGTTAAAAATAAGGTTAAGGTTAAGGTTAAGGTTAAGGTCAAGGTTAAGGTTAAGTATAGGTTAAGGTTAAGGTTAATGTTAAGGGTTTGGTCAAGGTTAGGTTTAGGTTATAGTTAAGGTCAAGGTTAAGGTTAAGGATAAGGTTATAGATAGGTTAAGGTTAGGTTAAGGCTAAGATAAGTTTAAGGTTAAGGTTAGGTTAAGGATAAAGTCAAGGTTAAGGTTAAATCTAGGGTCACAGGTGTTAACCTTAACCTTCACTATAACCTAACCTTAACCTCAACCATAAACCGAGCCTTTACCCTAACTTTAACCTTGACCTTAACCTTAACCTTTAACCTAACATTAACCTTGACCTAAACTATAACCTAGCCCTAAAATTGACCAAACTCTTAACATTAGCCTTAACCTTAACTTTACCCTAACCTTAACCCTAACCTTAAGCTTATCTTAGCCTTAACCTAACCTTAACCTTGACTTTAACTTTACCCGGAACATAAACTTAACCTTAACCTTAACTTAACATTAACCTTAACCTTGAAATTAACCTTAACGTTAGGTTAACAGTTGTTAGCCACCTATAATATTTTGTTATACCAAAAGGTGGCTAAATCTATTTTGAGCCTTCAAAGAACAATTTTTCATTTCTAAACATTTTTGGCTCTTGAAGACACCTTGTAGGCCTCATGCCTCTGTCCAAAATCCTCATTACTGTTCCTCTTAATTCTGCTGATTTCATGTAAGAAACTGCCGAAGAAACCATCATCTTTTCCCTTTCTCCCACTCATAGCTAACCTTCATTTTCTCCCCCTTTTTCTCCATATTATTCCTCTACTTTTCATAAGTTTCCCCTTCCATTCATGAAAAATCCTCTTGATATGGTTTAAAACTATTTTTAAGCTAAGCCGAAACCCCCAAATCCATTTAAAACCTTGAAAATTTTCATAAAAAACAAGTTTTTGGACCTAAGCCCCTTGGGCTAAGTCCTAAACCACTTCCCCCACATGCCCTTCCCCCAGGACCAAGCACTTAAGCCCCAAGTGCTAATCGCAATCGGAAGTGGGCGGGTGCACAAATCCTTTGTAATATTGAAAATACCTGATGCGATCGTCTTATCACATTAAGTCTTGCGATGGGTTCTGCACCATTGATCTTCCGCGGTGATCTGACGGTAGAGCGCCAATCGCAGCACCCCGCCCGATCGCAATCGCAACTTGTTATGTGCCCCCTCCAATTGGTCCATCGCAAATGATTGCGATGCGATTGATCGCAAGTCCTTCCCTCCAATCTCCGATTACGATCCTCCGACCTTATCCTGACCGTTGATCTGTCTCGCCGATCCAACGGCCCTGCGCCAATCGCTCCATCACAATCACAAAAAATCAATCGCATGCTCCTACCTGCCACCTCCGATTTCGATCCCTCCGATTCATTCCCCGTCGTTGATCTGGTCCTCAGATCAACGGCCAGCGCTCAATCGCAAGTTTCTAATCGCAAGTTTTAAATCGCATCCCCTTTTCAGCGCTCCCTGATTGCGATGGATCCGATTTAATCCTGTCCGTCCATTTCCCACCGATCCAACGGTCCTTATTCCCTCCGATCACAAGTCTTACCGCCATTTCAAAACCCACCGATTCGTTTCCCACCGTTGATTTGATCCTCAAATCAACGGTCATCACTTAATCGCACAAATCTCCCCGATCGCGCAATCGCATCGGCATTTTCCAATCACGGCCTTTGTTTTCCCCCTCCGATTGTGATTCTCCAATTAGATCTGGACCATCCACGTGTCGAGATCGGACGGTCCAAAACCACCCCGCCTTATTTCTTCTCCCCGCTCTCCTTTGCCTGTTCTGCACCGATCTCCACCGTTAGATATTTTTATCCGACGGCTACACTCCTCCCCCGCCATCTGAAGCAGTTTAAAATCTAAAAACACAGGATTCTTTATTTATTTTATGTTTTGTGCAGGTTTTAAAGGGTCTCCGTCGTTTATTGAAGAAAAGCCGGGAGTTGGGAATGACGATTCCCATGCCTTCAGCCTATGGAAAGAACCATTTGCAGAGTTCCCTTTTGGCATTTGATCGACGTTCCATCAGCGTCGATACCATGAAAGGACCGGTGCGGCTCTGCACATTGACAATACACTGCGTTTTGACGCAATTTTAAAAGAGTATAAGTTTTAAAGAACAGAGCGCGGAAGGACAGAAGATTGAAGACAGATTTGGGGGATTATGGGTAAGAATGCTTATAAAAACCTAATTCCCCGAATTAAGACACTATTTAAGAAAATCATAAGTGTTTCACTGACAGAAAGGTTTCCACCGCTTCAACTGAGGTGAATTGATTCCTCAGCTACTACAAAGAGCCACCTGTCGCCTCAAACCATTCAGAACAGAGGCCGAAGTTATTGCTCGAAGAAATATCTGCCTCCAACATTGCCAAGAAGTTATTTCTGCAAGGAAACCAATGCATAAATATCTGCAGAGTTACTCCAAAACATAAACAGAGCCTCAAAGTCAAACAAAGCTTCCACCGAGCTTTGATATTTATTGTGAAACAGTTAATGTAGTGATCCACCTGTAAATTTCTCCCTCGAGCCTCTCAAAGGGCCGAGAAGTCTTCACTCTGCATTAATTGTCCTTGAGATATTTTGTTAAAATCTCACCTCCTCATCTTCCTATAAGTACTTCTGCATAAGATGAGAAGTTTTTGGTTGTTGTTGATCACAATCTGTAATACTGAAACTCTTTGAAATAGATACATAGTCTGTTGAAGTTGAAGAACAAATTGAAGTCTTGGATGTCTTGATGATGCTGTTGCATGCCCGTTCCTGAGAAGGCTCTATCATTGGATTCATGAGTTTGGTTGTTGGTGAAGTATTTTAACTGTTTAATGTTTTCTCCTTTTTTCATTATGTTCCTTAATTTCTTACTAGATTAGGCTGAAATTTTTAGGCTAAGAAATGACTCCTGGAAGCACCTTAGACCTGTTCACCCTTCACTGTTTTATGTTTCCTTCTGCTGAAGTATTTTAGAGGCTTTAAACCTTCTCTATAGTCTTCATGCTTGTTTATTTCCTTAATAGCTCAAATAGTTGGTTTTAGCATGATTTATGGTTTTCCCTGCTTGTCTACTATCACTTGAAAGCTGTTATTGAAGTCTCCCTTTGAAGTACCATTTTTTTGAGTTAATCAAAGAGGTCGGTTTTGATCTTGCCGTTTTCCATTGCTTGAACAGTTGTCTTGAAGGTCGTTATAGTTGTAAGCATAGATGTTATTTAGGTGTTCCCTCTTCTATGATTGCAATTATCAGTGAATCTTTTATGTTTTCTAAATCCTTTAAAATAAAATCTTTGAGGAAATAGGGAGTTCCCCGAATCTTAGATTTCATTTTAAAAGTTGTCTTGAAGTCATTATTTGCTTAAATAATGTTTGTAGGATTTATGGTTAGCCCTGTCTATCAAATATATCTTTATTGTTGAGTTATGTTCTTCAAGTTCCCTTTGTTGAGAATTAAACTTCTCTTTCCAAATCATTAATGTTCATCTCATTCCAAAAACAAAAGGATCCTGTGGCCAAGTTAGATTTTCCCTTTGATATCCCATATCCATTGATGAGTTTTTCATAACCTTATTTTGACTCCATCGCCCAATGAACCATATATTTCCTCTTTCTGTCTATCTTTCCTAGACCTTCCATGTTCTGTTGTATCAACTCAATCCAACCAAATAAACAAAAACCTGCACTTAATAACTAGTCTAAAATCATACTCGAAGCACACAAGATAAACCTTTGCGATCAAAAATTTGAGAGATCCCTCTCTTAGAACAGGAGGACTAGATCCTGGAACTCTAAATATTGGTTCTGATGTTGCCTTGTCTTTTGATTTGCCAAACTTTCAAAACACGGGGGACCAACATAATGGCGATCACGGTGGGACCTGCTGAGAATTAGAGGTTTCAAAACCTTTCTTTAAACTGTTAGGTCCAGTTTAACATAAGTAACTTTCTTCAAGCACTGCCTCACAAATGGCAATCATGATAGGACTTGATTGAATCAGTGACAAACTAAGAAACCCTTAGGATTCTTGAAAAGTCTTACCAAACCTTGAAGGAACCAGTTACCAAGCCATAAGAGCAACTCTGTTTGTTTGAGCACCTTAGCTAAGTTAAAAATCAAACTTAGAACACTCTCTTGACCTATAAAAACAAAATAACTCAGAAAAACATTCCAAGTTTGGCTTCATAATAAACATTGGTAGTGGACCATAAAACCTTTTACCTTCGTAGGAGCTAAAAACTTCCACTTGGCGACTCCACAATCCTTAGCAGACCTTAACACTCCACTGAGAAGAACCTTTATCATTATAATATCATTCAAACTTAGTTAGAGGACTGTAGAATTAAAATTTATGTAAACGGATTAGTTAACCTCTCAAAGATTGTCATACTTGGTTAAAATTTTCTTGTTATTTGGGTCTAAAAACATAGCATAGTGGCTTCTAAAAAGATTCACACTAGAGCCCATCTAGACCCTAACCCACCTGAGATAGTTGATAACCCAGAAAGTATCCTTTGGAAGTCTCCTAAGATAAAATTATCAACTGTTTTCAGATCACCCTTGAGAGCTAATTCAGTCCCTGAAAATCTTTCAGCTCTACGACACTCACAAGCTGACCTAGTTAACCCATTTAGAACCAGGTCATTTGATGATATAATCCAGTTAGACTCTGAATCTTCGCTTTCATCCCGAGAGAGAAATAAATATCCTTGTAGTAGAGAAACAACACCTCCTGATTTACATTTTCTTCACAACCTAGGTGTCTCTCATCCAAGGTCAACTCAGCAGTCTACACCTGGTCCATCCACTTATACTCACCCTACATCCACTTTTCAAACCACTACACCTCAGCCCACTTTCCCTTCTGTAAATCCACCTTCACCTCCTGCCATGGCTGCATGGTATGCTCCCCTAGTTCTTCCCGCACCATTAGTCAATCTCCCACAGGACTACCAGTCCAAGATTCCATTGTATGATGCTAACAATGCTACAAATGCATCACAACATGTGGATAAGATGAATGACTATTTTGACCGAAATGAAATTGATGATGATTCTGTCAAACTTAGATTATTTTCTCAGAGCTTAGGGGGAGAATTAAGAAAATGGTTTAAAGGTTTTCCCCCCGGTACTATTAATGATCTTCAGGCCTTTCATCAAACTTTCCTGAACAAATTGGAAGTGAAGAAGA
Organism: Pinus albicaulis; assembly: GCA_034641835.2. NCBI lineage: Eukaryota > Viridiplantae > Streptophyta > Pinopsida > Pinales > Pinaceae > Pinus > Pinus albicaulis. Next base: position 978,900,016 of record CM076578.1, on the reverse strand, counting down.
ATCCTCTCCAAGTTCTTGCTTATTACAACAATCTTCGTAGGAATCCCGGGGAAAGTGTACAAGCATATTGTACTAGATTTAACAGTGTGTATAATGCACTCTCCCCAGAACTAAAACCTCCACAAGGCTCAGCCTTAAACAAATTTCCTGAAGGATTTGACTCGGACATGACTTATTCACTAAGAGAAAGAGATTTTGCAACTCTTGAAGATATGCAAAGGGGTGCTCTTTCTGTGGAAGTCAACTTAATAGAAAAGAGAGCAAGAATGAGAACTGAAAAGAGAGTATCTTTCAGAGAGGAATCCCCTCCCTCTACTTCAAGCTCAAAAATGGAGAGAATGTTGGAAGAAATGATGAAAGAGATGAACATAATTAAGAAAGCACAAGCAAATCAAAACCAGACTGCACTTCAAAACAATCAAAACGGAAATAGAAATTAGAATTATAGAAGAGATAACAATCAAGATAAGCAAAAGGAAAGTGACCAGCAAATTAGGCCTCCCTTTCAACAGAACTACGTAGATCAATATGAGGAAGACAGGGAGCTGGAAAGGTTGGAAGAATCACATGTAAACTTGATTGGATCAGACAGTGGGGATGATGTTTTCCTCACTGAGGAAGAACAAGGTTTCTTCTCTAATGATCAAAATACAAAAAACTATGAATATTCTGATGACTATAGATTGGGTTTTGAAAATGCAATCATGGAGATACACAAGCAGTATGACCTTAGGATCAAGGGAAGTATAGAGAATTCAAAGGATAAGAATACTAGCACTGTTGTCAAGAAAAACGCAGAAAACCAGCCCAAGAAGACAGCAGAAAAAACCAACATTTTGGCCAAAAAACCAGATTTAAATAAAGACAAGGGAATCCAGCCAAATTTTGAACAAAGCACCCCTAGCGCTTTAGCTAGTGATCCTAGTAAAACTATTCCCATCACTAGCTCAAGAAAGGTTCAGCAAATCAGATCCGCTGAAAAGAATTCAATTGAAAAAACAGATGTAAATATTAACAAGTCAATTATTCCTTTTAGCCTTGAGGGAGAGATTGCTAAGATAAAAATTACCATCCCCCTAGCTGAACTAGTAACCCAAGAAGTGTACAAAAACCAAGTGTTGAAAGCCTTAAACTTAGGAAATGATACTGACACCTTAAACTTGACAGATGACAAACCTGAGCTCTTGTTTGGACCAGATGTTGAAGGAAAATATCAAGAAGGACCAGTCCCTCCCTTCTATGTCAGCTTGAACATACACGATAAAATTTTACATAACGCCATGTTAGATTCTGGGGCTTCACACAATCTAATGCCCAAAGTAGTAATGGAAAGTCTAGGCTTAGAGATTACTAAACCATACAAAGATTTGTATTCTTTTGACTCAAGTAGAGTCAAATGTTTGGGTTTAATCAAAGATTTATGTGTTAACTTAGCTCAGATCCCCGCCAAGAATCTAGTAATGGATGTAGTTATAGCTGACATTACCCCTAAGTATGGCATTCTCTTATCAAGATCATGGGGAGCCAAATTTCAGGGAAGCCTTCAAATGGATATGTCTTATGCCACCATCCCTGTTTTTAACCAAAACAGAAGACTATACAGAGAATCACACATGAAATACATGGTGAGTAACGTGGACAGGCCAAAAAACACTCCAATCTATTCTATTCAATCAAGTTTAGATTCCTTTATCTTGTGTAATGAAGATGAAATTACTCAACAAGATAAAGAAAACATGGACCCAATCAGTTCACCAAAACACACAAATCTTACCTCGAATCAACTTCAAAACATTGACAATCAACAACAACAACAAAATGAAAATGAGAATGAGTCAAATATACTTTGGATAGTGAATTTCGATGGATCCTGTAATAAAACTAGTGCCGAGGCGGGTGTCTAGATTCAAAACACAAATCAGAGTTTTTCATACAAATTAGATTTCCCATGCACTAACAACATTGCCAAGTATGAAGCACTTCTCCTAGGTTTACAATTTCTTAAAGAATTAGAAGCCCAAAGGATATCTATTTTGGGGGATTCTGAACTTATCATCAAACAAATCATAGGATAATACTCAGCCAAAAATCCAAGACTTAGGGAATATCAAAACGCTGCCCTCGACCTACTAAAAACTTTCGAAAAATATGAACTCATTTTTATCCCCAGAGCGCTCAATCATCTAGCGAATGAACTTGCCTTCGCTTCCAGCAATTGCCAGGTACCCGAGATAAATGAACAACTCAGTATAAAGGTGAAACACAGACCTGTTGTGCCTGATAACGAAGATCACTGGTAGGTGTTTGAATCCGACAAACACATAGATGATTTCTTGAAGTTAGAGAATGATTTCAGCATACCAACATCATACACTAACCATGAAGAAAATTGTTTGTATATTGAACAAATCCCAAAGGCTGAAATAACGTATCCTGATAATATAAATCATTGCGAAAATCCATTTGAAGTAGAGGTAGTGAACAATGAAGACCAAGAAGACTTGGAAGTCTTACAATGAAAAAATGATAAGATCCTAAGAGGTCTCACACCTTTAGAACACCTATTCGATCTCAACGATGTAGCTAAAGAACCAAGTATGGAACCTGTGGAAACAAATGTAGAAGAACATAACATAGGCGGTCTAGCAGAACCTAGGATGATCAAACTATCCAGCACCCTCCCGGACCACATAAAATCACAATACATAGAGCTTTTCAAAGAATTTAGAGATGTGTTTGCTTGGGAATACAAAGACTTGAAATCATATGATACCAGCATCATCTAGCATTAAATCTCCTTGAAGGAAAATCAAAAGCCTTTCAAGAAAAAACTAAGGAGAATAAATCCTCTTTTACTACCTTTGGTTAAGGCAGAAATGGAGAAAATGTATAATGCTGGGATCATAGTACCCATTAGATTTTCAGAATGGGTATCAAACTTAGTTTCTGTTAGAAAGAAAACAGGGGAGATTAGGCTCTGTATTGACTTCTGAAATTTAAACAGAGCCTCTTTAAAAGACAACTACCCCTTGCCCAAAATGGACCATATAATTCAAAGGGTAGTTGGGTCAAGAAGAATATCCCTATTAGATGGGTTCTCAGGTTACAATCAGGTGTTAGTGTTCCCAAGTGATCAAATCAAAATTGCTTTTACCACACCTTGGGGCACCTTTATGTATGTCAAAATGCCTTTCGGATTAATGAATGCAGGGGCCACTTTCCAAAGGGCCATGGACATAGCCTTCTCTGAAGATATTAGCTATTTTATAATTATTTACCTTGATGACATAACGGTTTTCTCAAAAACTGATGAAGAGCATTTGATCCACCTAAGAAAGGTTTTTGAGAAATGTAGGAAATTTGGCTTATCATTGAATCCCAAGAAGACCCTCTTTGGTCTCCAAGAAGGGAAACTCCTTGGTCACATAATTTCAGAAAAGGGAATCAAAATAGACCCTACAAGGATAGATGGCATATTGCAAATCAGCCATCCTAGAAGCCTCAAAGAATTGCAATCTTTCATTGGAAAGATAAATTTTTTGAGAAGGTTTATTCCCAACATTGCTGAGCTATTAAAGAAAATTAAAAACATGCTCAAGAAAGATGTGGGTGTCAAATGGACTTTACCAGCTAAACAATCATTTGAACTGGTCAAGCAGGCTCTTACCCAAACACCAGTCCTGATTAGCCCAGATTTCACCAAAGATTTTTACGTTTTTTCTTTTGCATCTGACCATACAATAGCTACAGTTTTACTTCAAAATAATGATTTAGGGCAAGAACATCCAATATCTTTCTTTAGTAGGGCCTTAAGAGATGCTCCTCTCAAATATACTATCATGGAGAAACAAGCCTTAGCATTAGTGAAAGCATTAAAGGACTTTAGGGTCTATATTTTACACTCTCACATAATTGCTTTTGTTCCACATACTGTTGTCAAGGATATTCTAAGTCAGGACCCTGATGGTAAAATGGGAAAATGGATTGAAAATATTCTTGAATATGACTTAGAAATTAGGCCCACCAAACTAGTAAAGGGGCAAGGACTAGCAAAACTTATGGCTGAGTCTAACTTCCAAGCACTGGACATGAATATGGTAGATGTGTTGGAAGAAATAGAGGAGTCTGATGCTCCTTTTATTGAAGAAACATTTCTAAATTCTCCTTGGTATGCTGACATTGTTTATGTGCTTTTATATTTAAATACCCCTCCTTCTTTGACTAAGACTAAAGCCAGATTCTTGAAACAAAAGGCTTTGAATTTTTGCATATTAGATGGAGTATTATATTTTAAAAAAATGCTGTTGGAATCTTGCTTAAATGTTTGCTTGAAGATGATGCAGGAAAAATCATGCATGAGTTGCATGATTGTGAATGTGGAGGACACCTCTACTGGAAGGCCACAGCAAATAAAATTCTCAGATCAGGTTACTATTGGCCTACCCTTTTTTCAGACACTAAGAAACTGGTCATGTCTTGCCATAAGTGTCAAATCTTTGATGGCAGGAGAAAGCTCCTTCCCTTACCCCTACATCCTATCAGAGTTGAGGCACCTTTTCAACAATGGGGGCTGGACTTCATTGGAGAAATTCACCCATCTTCCTCAGCTCAACATAAGTGGATCCTCACAGCCACTGATTTATTCACCAAATGGATAGAAGCTATACCTACCAGGAATTATAATGACTCTGTCATTATCAAGTTTCTTGAAACCCATATCCTATCCAGATTTGGTTGTCCCAGAAAAATCATAACAGACAATCCTACTGCTTTCAAATCTAAAAATATGGTTGATTTCTGTCAAAAATACCATATAACCTTGGGCCATTCCACTGCTTATTATCCCCAAGGGAATGGATTAGTTGAATCCTCCAACAAGAGTCTCATTAATATCATTAAAAAGTTGTTGGAAGAAAATCAAAAATCATGGCATAGCAAGCTGGTCCATGCCTTATGGGCTGATAGATTAACCACAAAGAAATCAATAAATATGTCCCCCTATCAGTTATTTTATGGCATGGATGCAGTCTTCCCTACCTCATTAGGAGTTCCAGTCATGAAGCTCCTTCAAGAAGTACAGGTTGAAGAAAATGATATGCATAGGAGGGTCAACCAAACAATTCATTTGCAGCAGACCCGAGAAGAAGTTTATGAAAGAACACAGTTAGTCCAGGAAAAGATGAAGAAGCAATTTGATAAAAGGACTAAGGCAAACAACTTCCAGGTTGGAAGTGTTGTTCTTAAATGGGATTTAAGGAGAGAAGAAAAGGGGAAACATGGCAAGTTTGAGAACTTATGGAAAGGGCCATATATTATTCACGCTGAGAGGGGTCATAATACATTTTTCTTGAAAGAATTGAATGGAGAAGACCTATATGGAGGTCCTATCAATGGTAGGATGCTCAAGCATTACTTCTTCCGAGAATCTTAAGTTTCAAAGAATTTTTGTTTTACCATTGTAAATATCATAGTCTAATCATTGCATTCAAAGTTACAAAAATCAAAAATACAAAAAAAAATAAAAAGAAAGAAAAGAGGGCAGATTGAAAATAAGAAAGGCGGAGCCCCATGCCAAAAAAGAGAAACAAATCTGAAAGTGTGCAAGCTTAAATGCCACTCCTGATTATCACACTTCTAGTTAGTCAAACAGCCTAATCTTGACTAATTAGTTTTAAATTTTCTGCTGATAGGGTAGTGAATTTGGTTTGCCAAACTGTTTAATCTTGGCTTATCAGTAGATAGATTAGGATAGAAATTAAAGGTTCAAAACAAACTAAAAAATCTGAACCAGAAGAAAGCAAAGACAGCTCAAACAAAAGCAAAAACAGAGTTGTGAAAAAGAGATGGTAGCACTTTGAAACTTTCAGATCTTAAGCCTTCCATTTTTTATTTTAATTTTCTGCAAATAATAATCTATGTGCAGCTCGTTTTTATGCCATAGATCACAGCAAGTCAAACAGCTCAATCTTGACTTAGCTGTTTTTAAATTTCTGTTGTAGAATTTAGAGAATGAAAGTCTGTTGGACAGTTTAATCCCAACAGACAATAGATTAGGTAGAGAAATATCTGGGTCCAACTATTTAATCTGGATCCATGGAGAAATAAGGAGTAGAAATAGATTAGATTTCCTGCTTTCAAAAGAAAAAAATGTTGTAAAAGGAGTTTGCCAATCCAAGTGCACTCTAAGAAGAAAAAATGTTAGATCTGTAGGATTGGGTAGGTAGAAATCTTGTTGATGAAAGATCCATTGTTTTTTCATGGCTGTTAGCATTTCTGGAGCAAAAAAAGATCATTCAATCAGAGAAGAGCAACCCAATGGATGAGGCAACTAATCAGCCCCCCAAAAGATGCAAGTCTGAAGTTCTTGATGCCTTCAAGAAGGCACCATCCCCAAGTGGAGCCACTGTTAGCCACCTATAATATTTTGTTATACCAAAAGGTGGCTAAATCTGTTTTGAGCCTTCAAGGAGCAATTTTTCATTTCTAAACACTGTTGGCTCTTGAAGACTCCTTGTTGGCCTCATGCCTCTGTCCAAAATCCTCATTACTGTTCCTCTTAACTCTGTTGATTTCATGTAAGAAACTGCCGAAGAAACCATCATCTTTTCCCTTTCTCCCACTCATAGCTAACCTTCATTTTCTCCCCCCTTTTATCCATATTATTCCTCTACTTTTCATAAGTTTCCCCTTCCATTCATGAAAAATCCTCCTGACATGGTTTAAAACTATTTTTAAGCTAAGCCGAAACCCCCAAATCCATTTAAAACCTTGAAAATTTTCATAAAAAACAAATTTTTGGACCTAAGCCCCTTGGGCTAAGTCCTAAACCACTTCCCCCATGTGCCCTTCCCCCAGGACCAAGCGCTTAATTCCCAAGTGCTAATCGCAATCGGAAGTCGGGCAGGTGCACAAATCCTTTGTAATATTTAAAATCCCCGATGTGATCGTCTTATCACGTTAAGTCTTGCGATGGGTTCCGCACCGTTGATCTTCCGTGGTGATCTAACGGTAGAGCGCCCATCGTAGCACCCCGCCCGATCACAATCGCAACTTGTTATGTGCCCCCTCCGATCGGTCCATCGCAAATGATTGTGATGCGATTGATCGCAAGTCCTTCCCTCCGATCTCCAATTGCGATCCTCCGACCTTATCTTGACCGTTGATATATCTCGCCGATCCAACGGCCCTGCGCCAATCGCTCCATCACAATCGCAAAAACTCAATCGCATGCTCCTACCTACCACCTCCGATTTCGATCCCTCCGATTCATTCCTCGCCGTTGATCTGGTCCTCAGATCAACGGACAGCGCTCAATCGCAAGTTTCTAATCGCAAGTTTTAAATCGCATCCCCTTTTCAGCGCTCCCCGATTGCGATGGCTCTGATTTAATCATGTCCGTCCATTTCCCACCGATCCAACGGTCCTTATTCCCTTCGATCAGAAGTCTTACCGCCATTTCAAAAACCGCCGATTCGTTTCCCACCGTTGATCTGATCCTCAAATCAACGGTCATCGCTTAATCGCACAAATCTCCCCGATCGCGCAATCGCATCGGCATTTTCCAATCGCGCCCTTTGTTTTCCCCCTCCTATTGCGATTCTCCGATTAGATCTGGACCGTCCACGTGTCCAGATCGGACGGTCCAAAACCACCCCGCCTTATTTCTTCTCCCCTCTCTCCTTTGCCTGTTCTGCGCCGATCTCCACCGTTAGATATTTTTATCCGACGGCTACGCTCCTCCCTCGCCATCTGAAGCAGTTTAAAACCTAAAAATGCAAGATTTCTTTATTTATTTTATGTTTTGTGTAGGTTTTAAAGGGTCTCTGTCGTTTATTGAAGAAAAGCCAGGAGTTGGGAATGACGATTCCCATGCCTTCGGCCTATGGAAATAACCATTTGCAGAGTTCCCTTTTGGCATTTGATCGACGTTCCATGAGCGTCGATACCATGAAAGGCCCGGTGCGGCTCTACACATTGACAAGACACTGCGTTTTGACACGATTTTAAAAGAGTATAAGTTTTAAAGAACAGAGCGCGGAACGATAGAAGATTGAAGACAGATTTGGGGGATTATGGCTAAGAATGCTTATAAAAACCTAATTCCTCGAATTAAGACACTATTTAAGAAAATCATAAGTGTTTCGCTGACAGAGAGGTTTCCACCACTTCAACTGAGGTGAATTGATTCCTCAGCTACTACAAAGAGCCACCTGTCACCTCAAACCATTCAGAACAGAGGCCGAAGTTATTGCTCGAAGAAATATCTTCCTCCAGCATTGCCAATAAGTTATTTCTGCAAGGAAACCAATGCATAAATATCTGCAGAGTTACTCCAAAACATACACAGAGCCTCAAAGTCAAACAAAGCTTCCACCGAGCTTTGATATTTATTGTGAAACAGTTAATGTAGTGATCCACCTATAAATTTCTCCCTCGAGCCTCTCAAAGGGCCGAGAAGTCTTCACTCTGCATTAATTGTCCTTGAGATATTTTGTTAAAATCTCACCTCCTCATCTTCCTATAAGTACTTCTGCATAATATGAGAAGTTGTTGGTTGTTGTTGATCACAAGCTGTAATACTGAAACTCTTTGAAATAAATACATAGTCTGTTGAAGTTGAAGAACAAATTGAAGTCTTGGATGTCTTGATGATGCTGTTGCATGCCCATTCCTGAGAAGGCTCTATCATTGGATTCATGAGCTTGGTTGTTGGTGAAGTATTCTAACTGTTTAATGTTTTCTCCTGTTTTCATTATGTTCCATAATTTCTTACTACAGTAGGCTGAAAGTTTTAGGCTAAGAAATTACTCCTGGAAGCACCTTAGATCTGTTCACCCTTCATTGTTTTATGTTTTCTTCTGCTAAAGTATTTTAGAGGCTTTAAACCTTCTCTATAGTCTTCATGCTTGTTTATTTCCTTAATAGCTCAAATAGTTGGTTTTAGCATGATTTATGGTTTTCCCTGCTTGTCTACTATCACTTGAAAGCTGTTATTGAAGTCTCCCTTTGAAGTACCATTGTTTTGAGTTAATCAAAGAGGTCGGTTTTGATCTTGCCCTTTGCCATTGCTTGAACAGTTGTTTTGAAGGTCGTTATAGTTGTAAGCACAGATGTTATTTAGGTGTTCCCTCTTCTATGACTGCAATTATCAGTGAATCTTTTATGTTTTCTAAATCCTTTAAAATAAAATCTTTGAGGAAATAGGGAGTTCCCCGAATCTTAGATTTCATTTTAAAAGTTGTCTTGAAGTCATTATTTGCTTAAAGAATGTTTGTAGGATTTATGGTTAGCCCTATCTATCAAATATATCTTTATTGTTGAGTTATATTCTTCAAGTTCCCTTTGTTGATAATTAAACTTCTCTTTCCAAATCATTAATGTTCATCTCATTCCAAAAAAAAAAGGATCCTGTGGCCAAGTTAGATTTTCCCTTTGATATCCCATATCCATTGATGAGTTTGTCATAACCTTATTTCGACTCCATCGCCCAATGAACCAGATATTTCCTCTTTCTGTCTATCTTTCCTAGACCTTCCATGTTCTGCTGTATCAACTCAATCCAACCAAATAAACAAAAACCTACACTTAATAACTAGTCTAAAATCATACTCAAATCACACAAGATAAACCTATGCGATCAAACATTTGAGAGATCCCTCTCTGAGAACAGGAGGACTAGATCCTGGAACTCTAAATATTGGTTCTGATGTTGCCTTGTCTTTTGATTTTCCAAACTGTCAAAACACGGGGGACCAACAACAGTAAAGTCAAGGTTAATATAAATTTAAGGTTAAGGTTAGGTTAATGGGGTAAGGCTAAGGTTAAGGTTAAGGTTAGGGGTTTGGTCAAGGTTAGGGTTATGTTATAATTAAAGTCAGGGTTAAGATTAGGTTATAGTGAAGGTTAAGGTGAAGATAAGGTTAACGTAAAGTGAGGTTAAGTTAAGGTTAAGGGTAAGGTTAACGTTAAGGGTTTGGTCAAGTTTAGGGTTAGGTTATAGTTAAGGTCAAGGTTAAGGTTAGGTTAAGGGTAAAGTTAAGGTCAAGGTTAGGTTAAGGTTAAGGTTAGGTAAGGGTAAGGTTAAGGTTAAGGTTTGGTCAAGGTTAGGGTTTGGTTATATTTAATGTCAAGGTTAAGGTTAGGTTAAGGTTAATATTAAGTTAAGGGTAAAGTTAAGGTTAAGGTTAAAGGTATGGTCAAGGTTAGGGTTAGGTGTTATGGGTTTAGTCAGGTTAAGGTTAAGGTTAAGGGTTTGGTCAAGGTTAGGGGTAGGTTATAGTTAAGGTCAATGTTAAGGTTAGGTTATAGTGAAGGTTAAGGTTAATATAAGGTTAAGGTTAAGGTTAATATAAGGTTAAGGTTAAGGTTAAGGTTAGGGTTAGGTTATAGTTAATTTTAAGGTTAGGTTAATGGTAAAGTTAAGGTTAAGTTTAGGTTAAGGTTAAGGTTAGGTAAGGGTAAGGTTAAGTCTATAGGTTTAGTCAGGTCAAATTTAAGGTTAAGGTTAAGGCTAAGTTAAGGGTAAAGTTAAGGTTGATGTGAAGGTTAGGTCATAGCTAAAGTTAAGGTTATAGTTAACTTCAAGGTTAAGGTTAAGGTTACGGGTCTCAACCTTAACATTAACTATAACCTTAACCCTAACCTTAACCTTAACTATAACCTAACCTTAAACTTGACCAAACCCTTAACCTTAACCTTAACCTGACTAAACCTGTAACCTTAACCTTAACCCTACCCTTAACCTTCACCTTAACCTTAAATTTACCCTTAACCTAACCTTAAACATAACCTTAAACTTAACCTATACCTAACCTTAACCTTACGCCCTTAACCTTAACCTTAACCATAACCTTAACCTGACTAATCCCGCAACCTTAACCTTACCCTTACCTAGCCTTAACCTTAACCTAACCTTAAGGTAAGGTTAAATTTAGGTTAAGGTTAAGGTTAAGGTTAGGTTAAGGGTAAAGTCAAAGTTAAGGTTAGGTTAAGGTTAAGCTTATTTTTAAGATTATGGGTCTAGTCAGGTTAAGGTTAAGGTTAAGGGTTGGTTAAGGTTAGGTTAAGGTTAAGGTTAAAGTTAAGGTTAGGTAAGGGTAAGGTTAAGGTTACGGGATTAGTCAAGTTAAGGTTAAGGTTAAGGTTAAGTTAGGTTAAGGTAACATTAAGGTTAATGCTAAGTTAGGTTAAAGTTAACGTTAAGGTTAAGGTAAGGTTAAGGTTAAGGTTAGGTAAAGGTTAAGGTAATGTTAAGGTTAGTTTAAGGTTAAAATTGAGCTTGACCTTAACCTTAAGGTAACGTTAAGGTTAAGGTTAAGGTTAAGGTTAAGTGAGGTTAAGGTGACGTGAAGGTTAAGGTTAGGTTAGGTTAAGCTAAGGTTAGGGTTGAGGTTAAGGTTATGGTTATGGGAAGGTTAAGGGCTTAATATTACCCTTAACCTTAAACTAACATTAATCCTAACCTTAACCTTACCCTAACCTTAACCATAACCTTAACCTTAACCTTGACCTTACCCCCTTAACCTTAACCTTAACCTTAACCTTAACATTAACCTTAACCTAACTAAACCCATAACCTTAACCTTGCCTTAACATAGCTCTAACCTTACCCTTAAACTAGCTATAAATTTACCCTTAACCTTAACCCTGACCTTAACTATAACCTAACCTTAACCTTGACCAAACCCTTAACATTAACCTTAACCATAACCTTTACTTAACCTTAACCTTGGCCTTAACCTTAACCTTAACCGTAACCTTAACCTTACCTTAACCTAACCTAACCTTAACCTTAACCTTACCCTTAACCTTCCCATAACCATAACCTTAACGTTAACCTTAACCTTAACCTTAAGGTTAAGGTTAAAGTTATGGTTAGGGTTAAGGTTAGGGAAAGTTTAAGGTTAAGGTTAAGGTTTAGGTTAGGGTTAATGTTAGGGGAAGGTTAAGGTTAAAGTAAAGGTTAAGGGTAAAGTTAAGGTTAAGGTTAGGTTAATATTAGGTTAAGGTTAAGGGTAAGGTTAGGGTAAGATTATAGTTAAGGTTAAGATAAGTTTCAGGTTAAGGTTCATGTTAAGGTTATGGTTAAGGCTCAAGTTAAGGTTAGGTTAAGTTAAGGTTAAGGTTAAGGTTTTGTAAAGGTTAGGGTTAGGTTATAGTTAAAGTTAAGGTTAAGGTCAAGGTTAAGGGTAAGGCTAAGGTTAGGTTAAGGTGAAGATTAGGTTAAGGGTAAACTTAAGGTTACGGTTAGAGTAAGGTTAGGGTTAATATTATGGGAAGTTCAAGGTTAAGGTCAAGGTTAAGGCTAAGGCTAAGGTTAGGTTAAGGTGAAGATTAAGTTAAGGGTAAACTTAAGGTTATGGTTAGAGTAAGGTTAGGGTTAATATTATGGGAAGTTCAAGGTTAAGGTTAGGTTAAGGGTAAAGTCAAGGTCAAGGTTAAGGTTATGGTTATGGGAATGTTAATGTAAAGGATAGGTTATAGTTAAGGTTAATGGTTTGGTCAAGATTAGGGTTAGGTTAAGGCTAAGGTAAAGGTTAGGTTAAGGATAAAGTCAAGGTTAAGATTATGGTTATGGAAAGGTTAAGGTTAAGGTTAAGGTAAAGGTAAGGTTAATGTTAAGGTCAAGGTCAAGGTTAACGGTATGATAAGGGGTAAAGGTTAGGGTTAGGTTAAGGTTAGGGTTAGGTTAAGGTTAAGGGTGAAGGTTAAGGGTAAGTTTAAGGTTAAGGTCCAGGTTAAGGTTAAGGTTATGGTTAAGGTTAAGGTTACGGTTAGGTTAGGTTAAGGTGAGGTAACGTTACGGTTAGGTCAAGGTTAAGTTAGGTTAAGCCAAGGTTAAGGTTAGGTTAAGGGTAAAGTTAAGGTTAAGGTTAGGTTAAGGTTAAGATTAAGGTTAGGTTAAGGTAAGGTTAAGATAAGGTTAAGGGTTATGGGTTTGATCAGGTTAAGGTTAAGGTTATGGTTATGTGCGTTAGCCACCTATAAATTTTTTTCATATCAAGTGCTGGCTAAGCCATTTAGGACAGCCTTCAAGAATCAATTTTATTACCAAAATTTTTTGTGCTTAAAGTCTTCTGAAGATATTCTATCCTTGGGTTAATCGTCACTACTGTTTCCCTTTTAAATCTAAAAATATGTTATTTTCATAAGGAAAAGGACTGCTGCAAAATCCCATTTTTCCGCTCCTCCACTAAAAAAAATAACCTTCATTTTATCCCTTTTCCCCCCTATGAAATATCTATATTTTTCATATTTTCCCTTCTTCCCTTCATAAAAATCCTTTTTACAAGGTCTAAAACTCATTTTTAGACTTTACCGAAACCCCCAAATCCATCAAAAACTGTCAAAATTTTCATAAAAAATAAGTTTTTAAGCTGCAGGCTTAAGCCCCGTTGGGCTAAAGTCCCAAACCACTTCCCCACATATGTCGCAGCACTAGAACCGAGCACTAAGCCCATTTGGTGCTTATCACATCGGAAAAATCAGAGCGCGCAAGTCAATTTCTTATGTTAAAGCCTCTGATGCAATTAAGCCCTCTATTTATAAACCCCTGATCATATTATTGTTTCATATAACCCTTGGGCCCACATCCGGAACAAAAATCATTGTAATAAACCATCTCCGATGCATTTTTCGCTTTGTAAAGTCAAAAACCCGCTTTTTCCTAAGTCTTGATCTAAACCCACCGGAACAATGATTTTTAATGTAAATGGGTAGATTGAAAAGCCCTGCATCAAAATTTCCAATGCAATTGGGCCCCACTGTATAAACCTCCACCCCTTTCTATATAAAACTACACCCGGGACCAAGAGTTTAAGTCCCGAAGCGTTAATGGCATTGGAGAAATCAAAATGGTTATATTGAAAGACCTGCACCAAAGTTCTGATGCGATTAGCCCTTATACATAAAGCATCGGGCCTTTGCTCTCCATACATCCAAAGGCCCTGCAGACGGGCACCAACCTCATATATATAACTTTCCCAATAGCCAAAACCTTTGTATTTCATTAATTTTTGGTTTTCATATGTATTAAAGGTTTTTCTGTCGGTGCGTGATTTGAAACAATATCCACCGTTGATCCCAGACCAAATAAACAGACTGCGCAAAATCGCATCGGCATTTTATCATTGGGCGCATTTTATTTCCTCCCCCGATTGGCATTCCCCGATCCATTCTGCACTGTCGATGTGATCTGTAAATTGACGGCTCACAGTTAATCGCATCGGCGCCATTCAAGTTTTTTTCCCCGCCGATCGCTGAGCTCTGATTGCATCTGGGTCGTCAACTTGTCTAGATCGGACGGTCTAGATCGCATCTCCCTAATTTGGTTAAAAACATACACCCAGCCTCATAATGTTGTTTTGGCCAATCACACCTATTGATCTCTACAGATCGACGACCCTCAATAAACCTTTCTCCGCCTTTGTATTATTTCATTAAACCCCCAGTTTCAATCATGACTGTTGATCTGTTCTATCCAACGGTTCATATTAACCAGACAGGCCTGCCTCCTGTGGGTCCTGCCTTCTTCAAGATTTGATATCAGTTGTCCATATTAGATCCAACAGCCCTAATTGAAACCACCCCACCTATTATCACCCGCGCACTTATATGTTATCATGCTCCTTCCACAGTCGTCAGATCTGAGACCCCTGATATGACGGTCGACCCGCGTTTTCGCGTAAATTCAAGCACGAAGGTTAATCTTCCAAAATCACGTGATATAAGATTTTTTGGAAAGACACGTGTCAGGAGGGGATGCATATCGCGTTCCAAAAGGCAAAACTGCCTCCCTACCCTTTCGTTGCGCGAAACTTGTGGTTTTCATCCTCTGAAACCACTTTTCCCATTTACATTATGTGTTATCATGCACACCTCCCACCGTTGATCTCTGTAGATCAATGGCTCAGATCTAATATGGCCATACACCATCTCCCTCTGCCTCTCCAAAGGGTTTTTCAACATGCAATCTCCATCGTTGATCTCGTGGCCTGATCTCATCCGACGGCCCACGATCATCCCGAAACCCCAAATTCAATTCCTTTGCATTTTCCTTCGTAAAAAGGTTTTTAACCTTATTTCTTTGCATTTTCTCCTATTTTCACAATAGTGTGACCCCTTCACATTATTAATTCACTACTAAATATCCACCGTTGATCTTCTTGGTCAATCATAGATCAACGGTTCTAACTTAAGAATCTCCCACCGCTTTCCTTTCATCTCTACAGAAAATCTCCACTATTGGAGGCTGCCATCCAATGACCATGCTCCTACCCAAAACCTCCAAAGCAGTTTTCACCAAATATGCAGGATTTCTTAATTTTTTTTGTATTGTGCATGATTTAAAGGATTTTTTCAAATGTTTTAAAAGAAAATGAAAGCAGATAATGATGATCCTCCAGACTTTCATTCATCATTAAAGAAAGCCATATACAGGGTTCAATTTCACGTTTCATCGATGACTCATGGGAATTGATTCCATATGGACCTTGTACACACCTGTAGATCAACAAGACACAATAAGATTAAATCAAATCAAAGAGTATCAGTGTCGAAGACCCAGACACAGCAGAAATGAAGGATTAAACATTAATTATACAGTTTAATGGATTACTGCTAAAATTCGATTATCAAAGGCCTCATCCATTGAATTAAAACACAGTTAAAGGTGAATAAAGGATATTTATCAGACAACAGATGCCTCCACTGCCACATTAGAGGCCAATTGATTCCTCTCAGCGACCATATTGCCACCTGTGTCTTCAAAACATTCAACAAAGGTCGATTAATGACTAGAACAGAGCATATCTGCCCCTTACAGCTGAATAGCTATTTTGAATCAAAGAAGCTAATATAAACTATCAGCAGAGTTATTGCAAAAGATGACATAGAGCCTTAAAGTCAACATAAGCTTCTAGCAACCTTAAATTACTTAAGGCAAACCAATTAATACAGGAAAATATCTGTAAACTTCTCCCTTGATTCCCTCAAAGGCCAAGAAGCATTAACTGTATTAATTGAACTCAGAATATCTTTTCTCTCTTTCGTCCTCCTCATTCCTCTATAAAAACTTGTTGAGGAATCCATTGTAAAGTTGTTGGTTGGCTGGTTGATTACTAGTTGAAATACTGAAATTCTCTGAAATAATACATAGTTTGTTGAAGTTGAAGGAGAAATTGAAGTCTTGGAAGCCCTGATGATGTTGTTGCATGCTTGTTCCTGAGAAGGCTCTATCATCAGATCCATGAGCTTGGCTTTTGGTGAAGTATTCTGAACTGTCAAATGTTTTTCCCCTGTTTTCATTTTGTTCCATAAATTCTTACTATAGTAGGATGAAAGTTTTAGGCTAATAAATGACTCTTGGAAGCACCCTAGACCTGTTTATCCTTCATTGTTTTATGTTTCCTTCTGCTGAGGTATTTTAGAGTCTTTAATATTTCTCTTTAGTCCTCATGCTTGTTTATTTCCTTAATAGTTCGAACAAGTTGGTTTCAACATGATTTATGGTTCTCCCTGTTTGTCTGCTGCCACTTAAAGGTTGTTATTGAAGTCTCCCTTTGAAGTATCTTTGTTTATAGTGAGTCAAGGAGGTCTGTTCTAATCATGCCCCTTTTCCTTGCTTGAACAATTAGCTTAAAGGTCTTTATAGTTGTTATCATAGATGTATTTAGGTGTTCCCTCTTCTATGACCGTAATTATCAATGAATCTTTTATTTTTTATAAGTCATTTGAAATAAAATCTTTGAGGAAATAGGGTGTTCCCCGAATCTTAGATTTCATTTTAAAAGTTTTTTTGAAGTCATTATTTGCTTTAAGTGTGATTTGTAGAAGTCATGGTTAGCCTTGTCTATCAAATAGATCTTTATTTTTCAAGTTGTGCTTTCAAATTCCCTTTGTTGAGAATTTAACTTCTCTTTCCAATTCATTGATGTCCATCTCATTCCAAAACCAAAGGATCCTAAAGCCAAGTTATATTTTCCCTTTGATATCCCATATCCATTGATAAGTTTGTCATGACATATTTTTGACTCCATTTTCCAATGAACTTGACATTTCCTCTTTCTATTTATCTTTCCTAGACCTTTTAGGTACTGCTGTATCAATTCCAACCAAAAAAAAAACACAAACCCTTGCACTTAATAACTAGTCTAAAACCAATAATCAAAGCAAAAATTATAAACCTTTGCAAAAGAAAAATAATTTGAGAGATCCCTCTCTAAGAGCAGGAGCACTAGATCCTGTAACTCTAAAGATTGGTTCTGATGTTGCCTTGTATTTTGATTTGCCAAACTATCAAAACATGAGACACCAACAACGGGTTTAGTGAGGTTAAGTTTAAGGTTAAGGTTAACGTTAAGGTTGAGGGGTTAAGGTTAAGGTTAAGGTTAAGGGTAAGGTCAAGGTTAAGGTTAAGGTTATGGTAATGGGAAGGTTAAGCCTAAGGTTAAGGTTAAGGTTAAGGTTAAGGGTAAGGTCCTTAATGTTAATGTTAACCTTAACCTTAACGTTATCTTAACCTTAATCTAACCTTAACGTTAACCAACCTTAACCTTAACCTTAACCTTAACTATAACCTAACCCTAACCTTACCATAACCTTACCCTTAACCTTAACCTTAACTATACCCTTAGCCTAACCTTAACCTTAACCGTAAGCTAACCTTAACCTTGACTTTACCCTTCACGCAATCTTAACCTTAACCTTAACCTTAAACATACCCTTAACCTTTTCTTAACCTTAACCTAACCTTAACCTTAACCTTAACCTTTACCCTAACCTTAACTTAACCTTAACCTTAACCTTAACTTTACCCTTAACCTAACCTTAACCTTAACTTTAACTATAACCTAACCATAACCTTGACCAAACCTCAACCTTAACCTTAACATAACTTTAACCTTGACCTTAACCTAACCTTCACCTTAACATTGACTTTACCCTTAACCTTAACCTTAACCTTAACCAAACCCTTAAACTTAATCTTAACCTCACTAATCCTGTAACCTTTACCTTAACCTTAACCTTACCGTAACCTTAACCTTAACCTTAACTTTACCCTTAACCAGACCCTTAACCTTAACCTTAACCTGATTAAGCCCTTAACCTTGACCTAATCGTAACCTTAACCATAACATTAACCTAACCATAACCTTAACCTTAACCTAACCTTAACCTTAACTTTAGCTTTACCCTAACCTTAAGGGTTTAGTCAGGTTAAGGTTAAGGTTAAGTGTTTGGTCATGGGAGGTTAAGGTTAAGGTTATGTTAAGGCTAAAGTCAAGGTTAAGGTTAAGGTTAAGGTTAGGTTAAGGGTAAAGTCAACGTTAAGGCTAGGTTAAGGTTCAAATTATGGTTTTAGTCAGGTTAACGTTAGCTTAAGGTTAAGGTTAAGGTTAAGGGTAAATTCAAGGTTAAGTTTAAGGTTAAGGTTAGGTTAAGCTTAAAGTTAAGGTTAACATTAAGATTAAGGTTAAGGTTAAGGTTATGGTTATTGGAAGGTTAAGGTTAAGGTTAGGTTATAGTTAAGGTGAACGGTTTGGTCAAGGTTAGGGTTAGGTTAAGGTTAAGGTTAGCTTAAGGGTAAAGTCAAGGTTAAGGTTATGGCTATGGGAAGGTTAAGGTTAAGGTTAAGGTAAAGGTAAGTTTAAGGTTAAGGTCAGGGTCAAGGTTAAGGTTAAGTTAGGTTAAGGTTAAGGGTTTGGTCAAGGTTAGGGTTAGGTTATAGTTAAGCTAAGTTTAAGGTTAAGCTTAAGCTTAAGGTTAAGGTTATGTTTAAGGTTAAGGTTAGGTAAAGGTTAAGGTAAGGTTAAGGTTAATTTAAGGTTAACCTTGACCTTGACCTTAACCTTGACCTTAACCTTACCCTTAACCTAACCTTATCCTTAACCCAACCTTAACGTTAACCTTAACCTTAACCTAACCTTAGCCTTGACCTCAACTATAACCTAACCCTAACCTTGAATAAACCCTTAACCTTAACTATAACCTAACCCTAACCTTAACCAAACCCTTAACCTTAACATTATCTTACGCTTAACCTTAAATTATCCTTAAATTTAACCTTAGGTTTAGGGTAAAGTCAAGGTTAAGACTCAGGTTAAGGTTAAGGGTAAATTTAAGGTTAGGTTAAGGGTAAATTTAAGGTTAACGTTAGGGTTATGGTTAGGGTTATGTTAGGGTTAGGTTAAGGTTAAGGTCAATGTAAAGGGTTTGGTCAAGGTTAGGATTAGGTTATAGTTAAGGTCAAGGTTAAGGTTAGGTTAAGATTAAGGTTAAGGGTTTGGTCGAGGTTAAGGTTAAGGGTAAGGTAGGGTAAAGGATCAGGTTAAGGTTAATGTTAAGGTTATGGTTGAGGTTTGAGCTTAAGGTTAGGTAATGGTTAATGCTAATTTTAATGTTAAGTTTAAGGTTAAATTTAAGGTTAAGGTTAGGTAAGGGCAAGGTTAAGGTTAAGGTTAAGGCTAAGGTTATGGTTAAGGTTAGGTTAAGGGTAAATTCAAGGTTAAGGTTAATTTAAGGATAAGGTTACAGGTTTAGTCAGGTTAAATTTAAGGTTAATGTTAGGTTAAGGTTAATGTTAAGGTTAGAGTTAGGTTAACGTAAGGTTAAGGTTAAGGTTTAGGTCAAGGTTAAGGTTAAGGTTTGGTTAATTTTAAGGTTAAGTGTAAAGTTAAGGTTAAGGTTAATGTTAAGGGTGAGGTTAAGGTCAAGGTAAAGGTTACGTTAAGGGTAAAATCAAGGTTAAGGTTACGTTAAGGGTTTGGTAAAAGGTCAAGGTTAGGTTAAGGTTAAGGTTAGGTAAAGGTTAAGGACAAGTGTTAAGGTTAAGTTTAAGGTCAAGGTTAAGGTTAACATTAGGTTATGGGTAAGGTCAAGGTAAGGTTAAGGTTAAGGTTAAGGTTAAGGTTAAGGTTAGGTTAAGCTTAAAGTTAAGGTTAAAGTTACATTAAGGGTAAAGTCAAGGTTAAGTTTGAGTTAAGGTTAAGATAAGGTTAGGGTAAGGTTAGGGTAAAGGTTAAGGTTAAGGTTAAGGTTAAGGGTTTGGTCAAGGTTAGGGTTAGATTATATTTAAGGTCAAGGTAAGGTTAACGTTAAGGTTATGTTAAGGGTAAAGTAAAGGTTAAGGTTAGGTTAAGGTTAAGATAAGGTTAAGGTTAAGGTTAATGTTAACGATAAAGTTAAGGTTAGGGTTAGTTTAAGGTTAAGGTTAAGGTTAGGTTAAGGGTAAATTAAGGTTAGGGTTAGGTTAAGGTTGAGGTTAATCTTATGGTTATGTTAAGGTTAAGGTTAAGGTTAAGGTTAGGTTAAGGTTACGGTTAGGTTAAGGTTAAGGTTAAGGTTGAGGATAATGTTAAGGGTAAATTTAAGGTTAGGGTTAGGTTAAGATTAAGGTTAATGTTAAGGGTAAATTTAAGGTTAGGGTTAGGTTAAGATTAAGGTTAAGGGTAAATTTAAGGTTAGGTTTAGGTTAATATTAAGGTTAAGGGTAAAGTTAAGGTTAGGGTTAGGTTAAGGTTACAGTTAGGTTAAGGTTAATATTAGGTTAAGGTTAAGGTTAAGGTTAATGTTAAGGGTTTGGTCAAGGTTAGGGTTAGGTTAAAGTTAATGTTAAGGGTTTGGTGAGGGTTAGGGTTAGGTTATAGTTAAGGTGAAGGTTAAGGTTAAGGGTAAGGTTATATTTAGGTTAAGGTTAAGGTTAATTTTAGGTTAAGGTTACGATAAGGTGAAGGTTAAGGGTTTGATCAAGGTTAGGGTTAGGTTATAGTTAAGGTTAAGGTTAAGGTTAGGTTAAGTTAAGGTTAAGGTCAAGGTTAAGGGTAAGGTTAAGTTGAGGTTAAGGTTAAGATTACGGGTTTGGTTAAGGGTAAGGTTAAGGTAAAGGTTAAGGTTAAGGTTAATGTAAAGGTAAGGGTAAGGTTAAGGTCAAGGTTAGGTTATAGTTAAGGTCAAGGTTAAGGTTATGTTATAGTGAAGGTTATGGTTAATGGTAAGTTTACGGGTGAAGTTTAAGGTTAAGGTTAAGGTTAAGACCTGTAACCTTAACCTTCACCCTTACCCTCAACCTTAACCTTACCCTTAACCTTTACCTTAACCTTCACTATAACCTAACCTTAGCCTTGACCTTAACTATAACCTAACCTTAACCTTAACCTTACCTTTACCTTAACCTTAACCTTACCCTTAACCTTAACCAAACCCTTAGTCTTAGCCTTAACCTAACCTTAACCTCACCCTTACGCTTGACCTTAACCTTAAATTAACCTAACCTTAAACTTAACCGTAACTATAACCTAACCCTAACCTTGTCCAAATCCTTAACGTTAACCTTATATTAAACTTAACCTAACCTTAACCTTAACCTTAACCTAAATATAATATTACCCTTAACCTTAACCTTGACCTTAACTATAACCTAACCCTAACCTTGACCAAACCCTTAACATTAACCTTAACCTTAACCATAACCTAATCTTAACCTTAACCTAACCGTAACCTTAACCTAACCTTAACCTTCACCTTAACATTAACCTAAACATAACCTTATCCATAACCTTAACCTTGACCTTAACCTTAACCTAATATTAACCTTACCATTAACCTAACCTTACCCTTAAGCTTAAGCTTAACCTTTACCAAACCCTTATGCTTAACCTTAACCTAACCTTAACCTTAACCTTCCCCTAACCATAAAATTAAACTTAACCTTAACGATCACCATAACCTTTAGTTTGACTTTACCCTTAACCTAACCTTAACCTTAACCTTCCCATAACTATAACCTTAACCTTGACTTTACCCTTAACCTAACCTTAACAATAACCATAACCTAACCCTAACCTTGACCAAACCTTAACCTTAACCTTAACCTTCCCCTAACCTTAACCTTAACCATAACCTTAACCTTCCCCTAACCATAACCTTAACCTTAACCTTCCCATAACCATAACCTTGACCTGAACCTTGACCTTACCCTTGACCTTAACCTTAACCATAACCTTCACGTTAACCTTAACCTTAACCTTGACATTGAGCTTAACCTTACCCTTAAACTTATCTTAACCTTAACCTAAACTTAACCTTAACTTTACACTTAACCTTACCTTAACCTAACCTTAACCTTAACCTTATCTTAACCTTACTTTAACCATAACCTTAACATTAACCTTATCCTAACCTTAGCCTTGACTTTACCCTTAACGTAACCTTAACCTTAACCTTAACCTTCACCTTCACCTTCACCTTCACCTTCACCTTAACATTGACTTTAACCTTAACATTGACTTTACACTTAACTTAACCTTCACCTTAGCCTTAACCTTAACATTGACTTTACCCTTAACCTAAAATTAACCTTAACCTTAACCTTAACCAAACCCTTAACATTAACATTAAATTAACCTTAACCTTAAAATTAACCTAACCTTAACCTTAACCTTAACTATAACTATAACCTAACCCAAACCTTGACCAAACCTTACCCTTAAAGTCAAGGTTAAGGTTAAGTTAAGGTTAAGTTAAGTTTAAGGTTAAAGGTTAAGGTTAGGTTAAGGTTAAGGTTAAGGTTATAGGTATGGGAAGGTTAAGGTTAAGGTTAAGGTTAGGTTAAGGTTTTGGTCAAGGTTAGGGTTAGGTTATAGTGAAGGTTAAGGTTAAGTTAAGGGTAAAGTCAAGGCATAACCCTTAACCTTAACCTTACCCTTAACCTTCACCTTAACCTTAACCTTGATTTTAACCTTAACCCTTAACCTTAACATAACTCTAACGTTGACCTTAACTTTACCCTTAACATTGACCTTAACCTTAACCTTAGCCTTGACTTTGACCTTAACCTAACCTTAACCTTAACCTTCCCAAAATCTTAACCTTAACATTAACCTTAACCTTAACCTTTACATGACTAAACTTGTAACCTTAAACTTAACCTTAACCCAACCTTAACCTTAACTTAACCTTAACCTTAACTTTGGTTAAGTAAAGTCAAGGTTAAGGTTATGTTAAGGATAAAATCAAGGTTAAGGCTAGGGTTAGGTTGTAGTTAAGGTCCAGGTTAAGGTTAAAGTTAAGGTTAAGGTTAAGCATATGGTTATGGGAAGGTTAAGCTCAAGGTTAAGGTTATAGGTAAGGTCAAGGTCAAGGTTATGGTTAAGGTTAAGGTAAAGGTTATCATTAAGGTTAAGGGTTTGGTCAAGGTTAAGGTTAAGGTTAAGTTAAGGGTAAGATTAAGGTTAAGGTTAAGGTTAAGGTTAATTTTCAGGTTAAGGTTAGGGATAAGGCTATGGTTAGGCTAAGGTTAACATTAAGGTTAAGTTTAAGGTTATGTTAAGGTTACGGTTACGTTAAGGTTAAGATTAGGTTAAGGTTAAGGTTAAATTTCAAGTTAATGTTAAGGGTTTGGTCAAGGTTAGGGTTAGGTTAAGGTTAATGTTAAGGGTTTGGTCAAGGTTAAGGTTAAGGGTAAGGTTATAGTTAGGTTAAGGTTAAGGTTAAGGTTAGGTTAAGGTTACCATAAGGTGAAGGTTAAAGGTTTTTTCAAGATTAGGGTTAGGTTAAGGTCAAGGTTAATGGTAAACGTATACTGGGTAGATGTCGTTTCGCAGCCAATTTAACGACCTCAAAATGACAAGCGACTCGGCAATATTTTCATGTTTAGATAGTAAAAAAAGAGCTGAAAAATGACTCCAGTAGTGACTTTTTCGTGTTTTTACCAAGTCCAAAAAAGTATAAAATACAACTCGTGTCATCGTCCTAGTCGTGTGAAAACCTGTCATTGCATAAAAAGCAAGTGTAAAACCCATTTTTCGACATGTTAGCCACCTATAAAATTTGTTATATCAAATCCTCGCTAAATCATTTTTGAGCCTTCAAGAAACAAGTTTTATTGCTAAAAAATGTTATCTCTAGAAGACTCTTGAAAACCTCATACCTCTGTCCAAAATCTTCATTGCTGTTTCCATTTTATACTAAAAAATTCTGTTGATTTCATGAGAAGAAACTGTTTCAAATCATCATTTTTCCCCTTCCTCCACTCTAAACTAACCTACATTTTTCTCCCCTTTTTCTCCATAAAAACTCCTCTATTTTCATGATTCCTCTTCTTCCATTCATGAAAATCATTTTCCATAGTTTAAAACTCATTTTAAAAATATTTCGAAACCCCCAAGTCCATTGAAAACTTTGAAAAAATTCATAAAAAACAAGTTTTTATTACTAAGGACTTAATCCCCATTCGGCTAAGTCTTAAACCACTTCCCCCACATGCCCACACCCTACAAACTAGGTGCTATGCCCACCAGGTGCTTATCGCATTGGAAGTAATCCACAATGGGTAGATTGAAAAGCCCGAAGGCCCAATTGCGATTGGCCCTTTGTTATATAACACCCTGGGCCTATTATTGTTCCATATAACTAAAGGCCCCGCAGACGGACACCTAACCATATTATATATATACCCCGCCCATACCATAAAACCTTTGTTTAATTTAAAACTTTGGGTTTTTCAAAATATTATGAAGGTTTTCCGCCAGTTCTCTTTAAACGCAATCCCCGCCGTTGATCGTAAGCCAATCAAACGGCCCGTGCAACATCGCAAAATTTTCATTGAACGCATTTAACATAATGTCCCCTCCAATCACCAATTCCTGATTCACTCTCCACCATTGATCTGATCTGTAGATCGACGGTCAGTGCTCAATCGCATCGCAAGTTTCATCGGGCACGTTTTTTTGTTCCCCCCGATTGGCCATCGCTCTGATTCATTCCCCATTTTTTATCTGATCCTTAGATGAACGGTCAGTGCTCAATCGCATTGCAAGTTTCATCGGGCGCATTTGCTTGTTTCCCCTGATTAGCCATCCCTCCGATTCATTCCCCACCGTTGATCTGATCCTCAGATCAACGGTCATCACTCAATCACATCACCCACCCCAATCCCTCAATCGCATCGAAAATTTTCGTTACACCATCCCTTTTTCCCCACCGATTTCGATCCTCCAATTAGATCTGGGCCATACATGTGTCCAGATCGGACGGTCCCAGATCGTTCCTGCATTATTTCATCGCCTTCTGCCTTCTCCCAAGAGGATTCCAACGTGTAATCCCCATCGTTGATCTCCACGCGATAAATGGTTCTGATATATTCTCTTCCTCCACTCTCCTTTGATCGCCCCTAATGAATCCCAACCATTGGATGATGCCATCCGACGACCCTGCTCTTTTCCCACATCCTCTGAAGCAGTTTTTCCCAAAAAACGCAGGATTTTATTAATATTTTTATATTTTGCAGGTGTTTGATGGCTTTTCCATTATATAAAAGCCAAAGGGCTGATAATGACGATTCCCGTACCTTTGATTCATGAAAGGGAAGCTATTCATGGGTTCAAAATTTCGCATCTCGTCAATGCTTCATGAGGAATTGATGCCATACGAGACCTGCATGGCCTACACATCAACAAGACACTGTGATTTTAAATCAAAATTAAAAGAGTATCAGTGTTGAAGACAGAACATAGCAGAATAGAATATTGAAGAAAAATTTGGGGATTACGAATAAGATTGATTATCAAAAGCCTAATCCTCCAAATTAAATCAGAATTAAATGAAATCATAAAGATCTACAAACAGAAAGGCCTCCACCGCCACATCTGAGGCAAATTGATTCTTCTCATCTACCATAGAGCCTCCTGTGCCTCAAAGCATTCAAATAGAGGTTGAAGTTATTGATCAAACAAATATATTTGCCTCAACACAGCCGAACAATTAATTATACTAAAAGAATTCAATGAAAAAAATATCAACAGAGTTATTACAATATGACACAGACCCTCAAAAGTCAAACAAAATCTCCTACCGAGCTTAATATTAAGTGTAAAATAGTTAATACAGACAGAATGTTTGTATGCTTTTCCATCGAGCCCCCCAAAGGCTGAGAAGTCATTACTCTGTATTAATTGCCTTGGGAGATCTTTTATCAGATCTCACCTCCTCTTTCTTCTATAAATACTTTTGTAGAAGAAGAGAAGTTGTTGGTTGGTTGGTTGGTTGGTTGATCACTAGTTGTAATACTAAAACTCTCTGAAATAATACATATTCTGTTGACGTTGAAGAAGAAACTGAAGTCTTGGAAGCCTTGATGATGTTGTTGCATGCTTGTTCCTGAGAAGGCCCTATCATTGGATCCATGAGCTTGGTTGTTGGTGAAGAATTCTAAACTATTTAATGTTTTCTCCTATTTTCATTCTATTCCATAATTTCTTACTACAGTAGGTTGAACGTTTTAGGCTAAGAAATGACTCCTGGAAGCACCTTAGACCTATTCATCCTTCACTGTTTCATGTTTTCTTCTGCTTGAGGTATTTTAGAGTCTTTAATCTCTCTCTTTAGTCCTCATGCTTGTTTATTTCTATGATAGTTTGAATAAGATGGTTTCAGAATGATTTATGGTTCTCCATGCTTGTCTGCTGCCACTTAAAGGTTGTTATTGAAGTCTCCCTTTGAAGTATTTATGTTCATAGTAAGCCAAGGAGGTCTATTATGATCTTTCCATTTGACCTTGCTTAAACAGTTGTCTTAAAGGTCTTTGTAGTTGTAATCATAGATGTGTTAGATGTTCCCTCTTCTATGACTGCAATTATCAGTGAAACTTTTATGTTTTCTAAGTCATTTGAAATAAAATATTTGAGGAGATAGGGTGTTCCCCGAATCTTAGATTTCGTTTTAAAAGTTGTTTTGAAATCATTATTTGCTTAGAGGTTTGATTTTTAGAATTCATGGTTTTCCCTGTCTATCAAATATCTCTTTATTATTCAAATTGTGTTTTCAAATTCCCGTTGTTGAGAATTAAACTTCTCTTTCCAAATCATTGATGTCCATCTCATTCCAAAAACTAAAGAATCTTGTGGCCAAGTTAGATTTTCCCTCTGATATCCCATATCCATTGATAAGTTTGTCATGACATCTTTTTGACTCCATTTCCCAATGAAGCTACTACTTCCTCTTTCTACCTACCTTTCCTAGATCTTTCATATTCTTCTATATCAATCCACCAAACAAACAAACAAACACCTGCACTTAATAACTAGTATAAAATAAATACTCTAAGCACACAAGACAAACCTTTGCAAAATAAATAATTTGAGAGATCCCTCTCTGAGAACAGGAATACTAGATCCTGGAACTCTAAATATTGGTTCTGATGTTGCCTTGTCTTTTGATTTTCCAAATTATCAAAACACGGGACACCAACATAATGGCGATAACGGTGGGACCAATGAGTTCATAGTTGCCTAGCAAGCTCTTATAAACTCATTAGTCTTTCAAACAACCATAGAAACTCAGAAAAACCCAACATATTTAGTTTGGCTTCATAAAAAACATGGTGGTGGAACCATAAAACATTTTACCTTTACAAAAGCTAAAAATTTTCCACGTGGTGACTCCACAGGCCTCCAAAAGGCCTATTACCCTTCCAGTCCTTGTATACCCCATTGGGAATGCATTGAGAAAATCCAATCATGATGTTGGTGGACAAAAAATTTCAAAATCTTCCACCTGGCGACTCCACAATCCCAAAAGACCTAATAAATCCACTGGTCAAGGACTCTGAACTGGTTAGAAAGATACAGTGACCTCTTATTACAAACATGGATCCAAGTATGGACAGAGAAGCTAAACTAAACACATTATTCGACCTAATTGGGAAAATAGTGTACATAATTGATAAAATATTGGGAAAGCATGAGGATGATATAGATGTTGATTATCCAGAGCAACCTATGTTTTTCCCAGATCAAACACAAACTCAACCATTACAAGACTTAGACAATGAGAAATATATAGATGATGATCAAGACTTTATAAAATAAGGTGAGAAATATTATAGAGAAAACAATAAAGAAAAATTGTTGGTCATGATGGAAAATATGGTGTATATACTTGGGGCAAGATTTTAAAGGTATGAGGCAAATTAAAAAATTGATAATTTAGAGCAGCCCATGCTCCTTTAAAATCAAGAAGAAACCCAAAAACTATCAGATATGTATGATGAACAACATTAAAAAGGAAGCAATGAAGAAGGTTTTCAGGAAATTCCTGATTACCTACCTATATCTTGTACAAGACTATTAAGATAACTTCATGATGAAATTATAAATACTAATAGTGAACAATACCTTGAGGAAAACATAAGCCATTTTGAACCCAAAAAATCTGAAATAGGAGAAGAGACAACACAACCAGAGTCTCTGCCTTTATGTCATGACTCATTTTAGATGATTAAAGAAGAATGGCATCCTAATATTCTATTAGAAACAACTCCCGAATCACATATTTTGAATAACTGTCAGAAAAATCATGAGGAGTTGTTCAGAACTGAGATAGACCAGGAAAAACAAGATAAACCTCAAAGTTCCCCTACAAACTCAAATGGAGATCCATTAGAAGAGGCTCAAGAAGACCGTTGTACATTTGTCCTAAGAAAAAAGGCAATTCCTTCTCTCTAACAGAACAAGAGATTGATCTAATATTAAAAAAAAAAACCAACCTCCAAACCTCCATTTGAACAAAACACTTCTGTTCATCTACTTACTAAACCTTGTTGTCTTGAATTAGAAAACATAGTTATAGAAAAGCTCAAAGAGGAAAAATCTAATAACCCAATATGTTTGATTGGTGAAATTGTGTATACTAATGAATTTTCAACTTCTGATCAATCTGATGATGATGATGAGCTTCAAATAGAAACTAATCATGCAAGGCAATCCGCAGTGGATTGGTGTCATGAATTTCATTATCATCAGCTTGAGAGCCGAAATCAGCCAATCCAATCCATCAGAAATAGCTGTCACATAATTGGGAATCAGTAATATATTAGTTTTAAGGTTGAGATTATAAAGGAAGAGGAATTTCTTGAGCAGGATGAAGATAAGGGGCCTTCTCCTGAGAGGATTAAGGTAATAAAAGATACCCCTGCACAAGAACATGATGATATCTTCACAAAGTACAGTCCACTGAATCAGAGCATACCAGGACTACAAGAAGACAACACTGCAATATATGATCAGTCTTCCAGTTCAGATAATAATGAAGATGAAGAAAAGGTTCTTTCCCAAAAGAATCTTTACCTTGATCCAGTGAAGAAAGAAGAAATGATCCTGGTAGAACCATGTCTTCCAAATACTCTTCACCAAGCATTATTTAAAGATCCCTATGCTCACTTCTTGAAGACACTTAAAGAAGGGATTAAGGTTGTTAGGAGCAGTGTATTACCGAAATCAAGAAGATTATTTAGCATTGCTGCCAAAAAATGAAAGGAATGGGAGTGGCCCTGTTTGACCAGCCTGCCCAAGGAGATGAAGAAGGACCAATCATGGAATCATTTGTTGGATTGGTTGTACTGGAAAAGAGAGTTCATTATCTAAAACTTGTAAATATTCCAAGTTAGAGTAGGTTAGATAGGAATGTCAATAAAGCTCAGCTTTGAGCATTTAGTTAGTTGTTGATTTTTTTTGTTTTTAAAGAAAAAGAAAAATCTAAAAACAATAGAAAAGAGAAAAAGGGAAGATTGTAAAACAAGAAAGGTAAAACCCCATACCAAAAAGAGAAATAAAATCTGAAAGTGTCCAAGCTCAAATGCCACTCCTAAAAACACACTCCTAGTTAGTCATACAGCTTAATCATGACTAATTAGTTTTAAATTTTCTACTGATAGGTTAGTGAATTCGATTTGCCAAACAGTTTAATCTTGGCTTATCAGTAGATAGATTAGGCTAAGAGAAAAATTGGTTCTAATCAACTCAAAATCTGAACCAGAGAACAAGGAAAGAACAACTCAAACAGAAATAAAATCAGAGCTCAAAAAAGATGAAGGAAGTGATTTAACTTTCAGATATTAAGCCTTCCATTTTGATTTAATTTTTTGCAAAATAACATCTATGTGAAACTTGTTTTTTATGTCATAGATCAACTACAAGTCTGACTTCTTAATCCTAACTTGTATGCTTTTAAATTTCTGTTGTACAATTTAGCGAATAAAAAATCTGTTAGACTGTTTAATCCTAACAGATTAGTATATTAGGTAGAGAAGTATATGAACTCAAATATTCAATCTGAGTTCATGGAAGCATAAGAGGTAGAATTAGATTAGTTTATTGCTTTCAAAAGAATAAAATTTTGTAAGAGAGTTTGCCAATCCAAGTGCACTCTAATGAAGAAAAAATGTTAGATCAATAGGATTGGGTAGGTAGAAAGCTTGTGTTGATGAAAGATCCATTGTTTTTCATGGATGCTAATATGTTGCAGAGCAAGGAAGATCATTCAATCAAAGAAAGGCAGCCCAATGGATGAGGCACTAATCTGCCTCCTAGAGAATGCAAGTCTGACATTCTTGATGCCTTCAAGAAGGCACCATCCCCAAGTGGAGCCACTGTTAGCCAGCTATAAAATTTGTTATATCAAATGCTGGCTAAATCATTTTTGAGCCTTCAAGAAAAAAAATTTATTGCTAAAAAATGTTATCTCTGGAATACACTTGCAAGTCTGAAATTCTTGATGCCTTCAAGAAGGCACCATCCCCAAGTCGAGCCACTGTTAGCCAGCTATAAAATTTGTTATATCAAATGCTGGCTAAATCATTTTTGAGCCTTCAAGAAAAAAAATTTATTGCTAAAAAATGTTATCTCTGGAATACGCTTGAAAACCTCATACCTCTGTCCAAAATCTTCATTGTTGTTTCCATTTTATACTCAGAAATTCTGCTGATTTCATGAGAAGAAACTGCTTCAAATCATCATTTTCCCCTTCCTCCACTCAAAACTAACCTGCATTTTGCTCCCCTTTTTCTCCATAAAGACTCCTCTATTTTCATGATTCCTCTTCTTCCATTCATGAAAATCATTTTCCATAGTTTAAAACTCATTTTTAAACTATTCCGAAACCCCCAAATCCATTGAAAACTCTGAAAAAATTCATAAAAAACAAGTTTTTATTACTAAGGACTTAAGCCCCCTTGGGCTAAGTCTTAAACGACTTCCCCCACATGCCCATGACCTACAAACCAGGTGTTATGCCCACCAGGCGCTTATCGCATCGAAAGTAATCCACAATGGGTAGATTGAAAAGCCCGAAGGCCTGATTGTGATTGGCCCTTTCTTATATAACGCCCCGGGCCTATTATTGTTCCACATAACTAAAGGCCCCACAGACGAGCACCTAACCATATTATATATATACCCCGCCCATACCATAAAACATTTTTTTAATTTAAACTTTGGGTTTTTCAAAATATTATGAAGGTTTTCCGCCGGTTCTATTTAAAATCAATCCCCGTCGTTGATCATAAGCCGATCAAATGGTCCGTGCAACATAACATAATTTTCATTGAGTGCATTTGACATAATTTCCCCTCTGATCACCAATTCCTGATTCACTCTCTGGCATCGATCTTATCTGCAGATCGATGGTCAGCGCTCAATCGCATCGCAAGTTTCATTGGGCACGTTTGTTTGTTCCCCCTGATTGGCCATCCCTCTGATTCATTCCCCACCGTTGATCTAATACTCATATCAATGGTCAGCACTCAATCGCATCGCAAGTTTCATCGGGAACATTTTTTTATTTCCCCCGATCGGCCATCCCTCCGATTCATTCCCCACCATTTATCTTATCCTCAGATCAATGGTCATCGCTCAATGGCATCGCCCACCCCGATCGCACAATCGCATCGGAAATTTTTGTTACACCCTCCCTCTTTCCCCACAAATTGTGATCCTCTGATTGGATCTGGGCCATCCACGTGTCCAGATCGGATGGTCCTAGATCATTCCCACATTATTTCATCGCCTTCCACCTTCCACCAAGAGGATTCCAACGTGTAATCCCTGACGTTGATCTCTACACGATAAACGGTTCTGATATATTCTCTTCCTCCACTCTCCTTTGATTTCCCCTAATGAATCCCAACCATTGGATCATGCCATCTGATGGCCCTGCTCTTTTCCCACGTCCTCTGAAGAAGTTTCTCCCAAAAAAAGCAGGATTTTATTAATATTTTTGTATTTTGCACGTGCTTGATGGGTTTTCCATTATATAAAATCCAAAGTGATGGTAATGAAGATTCCCGTACCTTTGATTCATCAAAGGGAAGCTATTCATAGGTTCAACATTCCACTTCTCGTCAATGCTTCATGAGGTATTGATGCCATACGAGCCCTGCGCGGCCTGCACATCAACAAGACACTATGATTTTAAATCACAATTAAAAGAGTATCAACGTTGAAGACAGAACACAGCAGAACAGAAGATTGAAGAAAAAATTGGGGATTATGGATAAGATTGATTGTCAGAAGCCTAATCCTCCAAATTAAATAAGAATTAAAGGAAATCATAAAGATCTACAGACAGAAAGGCCTCCACCGCCACATCTGAGGCAAATTGATTCCTCTCATCTACCATAGAGCCACCTATGCCTCAAAGAATTCAAATAGAGGCCGAAGTTATTGATAAAATGAAGATATTTGCCTCAACGCAGCTGAACAATTAATACTACTAAAAGAATTTAATGCAAAAAATATCAGTAGAGTTATTACAATATGACACAGAGCCTGTTAGGTCCCTATATCACTAGTATAGTCCCTTATTATTGTTAGTGTAAACCCCTTATTTTTATTATTGTACCCTTGTAACCCCCATTTTGTTATTATTGTGCCCTTAAATTATTATTTTTAGGTCGGCTAGGATTACATTGTGGCCCACTAGGATTACATTATGGCCCCATGGACTCCTATATATACAAAGGAGGTTTTGTGTATTGTATCATCGAAGATTTTTTCATTTATGTAATGTATTGGAGGTTTCCCCCTCGAAGTGGCTTATTTCTAAGGCATTTATATCTCTTTTCTTCTATTTTTGGAGCTGGTTACACAACATTTGGTATCAGAGCTTTGGATTCTAGGGTTTCGCTGCTCCAAACAGGTCATCGTGGCATTTTGGCTATAACGTTTTTTATACAAATTTTTAGAAGCTGAAATTTTTAGGGTGCAAAGCCAAAATCCTGAGGAAGAGTTTCTAAAAATTTTAGAGCTTGGCTCGCAATATTTTCGGAGATATGATCTGTGGAATTTAGGTCTTTTTTCAGGCTCCTAAATAGGTCATCGTGGCATTTGCGCTATAACTATTTTTCTACGAAGTTTTACAATCTAAAATTCATATGGTGCGAAGCTGAAATCTCGAGGAAATGTTTCAAAACATTTCAGATCTTGGTTCGCAATATTTTTGGAGAT
Source organism: Pinus albicaulis (assembly GCA_034641835.2). Classification (NCBI taxonomy): domain Eukaryota; kingdom Viridiplantae; phylum Streptophyta; class Pinopsida; order Pinales; family Pinaceae; genus Pinus; species Pinus albicaulis. The sequence goes on along the minus strand of CM076578.1, from coordinate 978,866,741 downwards.
ATGAGTTGTGGAAGGTATTGATTTTTCAGGCTTCTGAATTTCATCTTAAAGAGGTGATCGTGGGAAAAGTTCAATAACTCTCTCTATGGGCATCGGATTGGAGTGTCATAAAAATTGGTTGAAATTAAACAGACTATAGTTTCTTTGCTATCAATTTTAGAGACAAAGGACAAAACAGTGACACATGGCAAGTCGAACAAATTCGCTCTACTGAACCAGTCCATAATTAGGTAATTGTGGGAGATTGGACACAACTTTTTCTTGGAGAATCTAAATTAGGTCAGACCTGTGGCATTCAAAAGAGAATTCAGAGGGCTACTTTAGTTCTGAATTTTAGATATATAAGAGCCACAATCACAGATATAATACAATTTCAATATCGAGCTCCTCAGAAGCAAGTAAAAGGTGTGCATTTTTTTTCCAAATTGCATAAGTCTTTTTTGAAGAATCAATTTGAATTGATTGCAAGGGAATATTGTAGAATAGATATCAGTATTGGATTATAAAATGGCCCCAAAAAATAATTCAACACCCATTAAGCCTTTGGAAAGCTCTACTATGACTCATGAAGACGAAGAATTGCAACATGATCTATCAAAATTACAAAAGAAAGTGCAACAAATTTCACTCTCACAAAGAGCAACAAAAAATTGAATGGAAGTTTTGAAGAAAGGCATGGAAGCTATGGATGGCGTGAAAGATAAGATGGATGGCATGCAAGCTAAGATGGATGGCATGGAGGCTGGCATGGAATCTAAGATGGATGACATGGAAGCTAAGATCGATGAGAAAATGGAAAACATGAAGAATTTTCTAAAATCAGACATGGAAGGTTTGACAAATTTGATACAATAAAGGTTTCCTAATGGTGAAAAGATAGTACAAGAACCTCATGATGAGAAAAAAATAAATGTTAATTGTGATTTCATAAACTCTAATGTTGGCGGGAAAAACCACCATATTCCAAAGATGGATATGAGGAAGTTTGATGGAAAGGATCCTATAACATGGATACTACAGATGGAGCAATATTTTAATCTCCATAACATGCAAAACACACAAAAGGTACGCATTGCAACTTTACATTTAGAAAAAAATACATTTGTATGGTATCGATGGCTTTGCTCCCATAGAAAAATTGTCACTTGGTCAATTTTTACAGAGGAAATGATAGCACATTATGAGGATACAAAGAGCAACACCTTCTTTAGCCAATTGATAAATCTCAAACAAAAGGGTTTAGTGGGGCAGCACATTGAGGACTTCCAAAAATTGAATATAAGGGTAACTGATATTCCAGAGGAACAAGGATTGATCTCTTCATAGGCACTTTAAAGGATAACATTCAACATGAAGTTCGCGTTCTGGAACCTGATTCATTGGAGAAGGCATTCAGGTTGGCAAGAAAAGTTGAATGTAAAATTATGGCAACAAGGAAGCCTACCACTCAATTCTATAAAGAAGGAAGTGTGGCTACGCCTAGATTTCCACAACCTACAAGGTTGACACCAAAACAATTGGAAGAAAAAAGAGCAAAAGGGCTTTGCTACAGTTGTGATAGCAAATACACTAAAGCTCATAAGTGTGCTGAAAAGAAATTATTTTACATAGATTGTGAAAAATAAGAAGAAAATGAACAAGAAGAGGATACACACCAGGAACCAGCCATATAAGACGAAGAAATGAATCTAACCATATCATGTAATGCACTGACAGGAATTACCACTCTTCAAACTCTCAAGATAGCAGGACAGATCAATAAGAAAAAGGTAATAGTGTTGATTGATTCAGGTAGCACCCATGATTTTATTCATTGTAAGGTAGCCAAGGAATTAAATTGTTTCCTATACCCAGCACCAGAATGCCAAGTGATGGTTGCAAATGGAGGAACTATAAAATGCTCTGGGAAATGCTATAATATCAGGCTAACCATGGGGGAATATGTATTGACTAGTCCAATGCTTTCCATTCCTATGGGAGGTGCTGATGTTGTACTAGGAGTACAATGGCTACAATCTTTGGGGACGGTAGCTTTTAATTTTCAAGAACTTTTCTTGAAATTTTTTTCAGAAGGAAAGGAATTTGAATTATGAGGTATTGCAGGGAAGCCAGGAAGGATAATAAGCTCTAATGTCATGACAAAGCTTCTAAAGAAAGAAAAACGAGGCGTAATTGCACAATTATGCTCACTAGAAGTTCCAACATAAAAATCATCTATTCCTGCAGATCTCCAACAAATATTGGACAATCATTCCAAGGTGTTTGAAACTCCCAAAGGACTCCCACCTATTCGTGATCATGATCATGCTATTCATTTGATTCCAGGAAGTGTTCCTCCAAACATCAGGCCTTATAGATATCCTTACGTCCAAAAAAGTGAAATTGAACGTATGATTGCATAAATGTTAGAGGCGGGTATAATTCAACCTAGTCAAAGTTCTTTCTCTGCTCCTGTAGTATTGGTACACAAGAAGGATGGATCATGGCGAATGTGTCCGGATTATAGGGAGCTCAATAAGCTCACCGTTAAAGATAAATTTCCCATTCCTGTTATTGATGAATTATTGGATGAATTACATGGAGCAATTTATTTTACCAAGTTGGATCTTCGTTCAGGATATCATCAAATTAGAATGAAGACTGAAGATATTCCAAAAATAGCATTTCGAACTCATGAGGGTCATTATGAATTTTTGGTCATGCCTTTTAGCCTTACCAATGCACCTTCTACATTTCAAGGGTTGATGAATTCCATTTTCAAACCCTTCCTTAGAAAATTTGTGCTAGTATTTTTTGATGATATACTAATCTATAGCAGGTCTTGGAAGGATCATGGTGAACATGTTGACAGGGTGCTCAAACTATTGCAGGAGAAACAATTATATGCAAAAACATCCAAATGTTTCTTTGGAGTACAAGAGGTGGAATATCTAGGTCATATTGTATCTCACGAGGGTGTTAAAGTATACCCTAACAAAATTAAAGCCATTAAGGAATGGAAAGTCCCCACAACCATAAAGCAGTTGCGAGGATTTCTCGGGTTAACAGGGTATTATCGCAAGTTTGTTAAGAATTATGGGATAATAGCAACACCTCTAACAACATTATTGAAGAAAGATGCATTTTCATGGACTCCTGAAGCAACTAAGGCCTTTGAACGTCTTAAGGAGGCAATGTGCCTAGCACCGGTCTTAGCTACACCAGACTTCACGAAAAACTTTATTGTGGAATGTGATGCCTCAGGAAATGGAATTGGTACAGTTTTAATGCGGGAAGGAAGACCCATTGCTTTTGAAAGTCGTCCAATCAAAGGAAAGTATTTACAAAAACCTATTTATGAGAAGGAAATGTTAGCAATACTGCATGCACTAAAGAAATGGCGAACTTACCTAATGGGAAGACACTTCAAGGTAAAAACTGATCATGATAGTCTTAAACACTTTTTGGAATAAAGAATATCTTTAGAAGAGTAGCAAAAATGGGTCACAAAGATGTTGGGTTATGACTTTGAAATAATCTACAAAAAAGGAAAGCTTAATGGTGTTGCAAATGCACTCTCAAGAAAGAATGAAGAGGTGGAAGAATTTCCTTTTCCATTTCTATTATCCAACCAGATTGGATAACCGAAGCAAGAGATGAATGGAAGAAGGAAAAAGATGTATGGACACTCATTCAAAATTTGCAGCAAGATCCTAGTACATCTGATACATTTAGTTGGAAAAATGATTCCTTATGGTACAAAGATCGCTTATATCTTTGTAATAATTCCCAACTAAAACAAAAGATTCTTATGGAATTGCACACTTCTCCTTTAGGAGGACACTCAGGATTTTTAAAAACTTACCACAGGGTGAAGAAAGAATTTTTTTGGGATGGCCTTAAATCCGATATTCAAAAGTTTGTGGCGGAATGTTTGGTTTGCCAGCAGAATAAAGTGGAAACAATTAAGACCCCGGGACTTCTACAACCTTTATCCATTCCAAGTCAACGTTGGGAGGAGATTTCAATGGATTTTATCACGGGTTTACCTAAGTCTGAAGGAAAGAGTGTCATCATGGTGGTAGTTGATAGACTTACCAAGTATGCACACTTTTGTGCATTATCTCATCCATTTAAAGCAAGTACGGTTGCTACTACATTTATGGACAAAATTCAAAAGCTACATGGAAGCCCAAGGGTTATTGTGAGCGACAGAGATCCCATTTTTACTGGAAATTTTTGGACAGAGTTATTTTCTTGTTTGGGTACTCAATTAGCTCATAGCTCATCTTATCATCCTCAATGTGATGGTCAAACTGAGATAGTAAATAAATGTTTGGAAGGATATCTTCGTTGTTTTGTATCTGATAAACAAACACAATGGGTCAAGTGGTTACCTCTCGCTGAATGGTGGTATAACACTTCCTTCCATACTGCAGCAAAAATGACCCCATTTATGGCACTTCATGGATATCATCCACCATCCATCACATCATATTTAAGAGAAAATTTGAAGGTTCAAGCAGTGGAAGATCACATTGAGCATCAGCAAGAATTTCTCCAACTCTTAAAGGATAACCTGACTTTGGCACAAAATCGAATCAAACAACAGGTAGATCAACATCGCAACGAGAGAAGTTTTTATGTAGGAGATTGGGTATTTTTACGGCTACAACCATACAAACAAATGTCCCTCAAGCAAGCTAAGAAGGATAATAAATTATCACCAAAGTACTATGGGCCTTACAAGGTGTTGCAAAAGATTGGTTCTATGGCATACAAATTGGAGCTTCCTGCTTCTTCGCGAGTACATCCAGTTTTCCATGTTTCATGCTTAAAGAAGGTTATAGGTGAAAATCTTCGAGTTCAAACAATATTGCCAGAACTTGATGAGGAAGGAAAAATCATATTGGAACCTGAAGCGGTCACGGAAACAAGAACTCGACAGCTACGGAATCGATCAATTTTAGAGTATCTCATCAAGTGGAAGAACTTACCCATTGAATATTCTACATGGGAGGATGAGAATTTTATACAGAAGCACCCAGAGCTACTCAAGCGTTGAGGACAACACTTTTTTGAAGGAGAGGGGCATGTTAGGTCCCTATATTACTAGTATAGTCCCTTATTGTTGTTAGTGTAACCCCCTTATTGTTATTATTGTACCCTTGTAACCCCCATTTTGCTATTATTGTGCCCTTAAATTATTATTGTTAGGTCGGCTAGGATTACATTGTGGCCCACTAGGATTACATTATGGCCCCATGGACTCCTATATATAGAAAGGAGGTTTTGTGTATTGTATCATCGAAGATTTGTTCATTTATGTAATGTATTGGAGGTTTCCCCCTCGAAGTGGCTTATTTATAAGGCGTTGATATCTCTTTTCTTCTATTTTTGGAGCTGGTTACACAACAGAGCCTCAAAAGTCAAACAAAAGCTCCTACCGAGCTTAATCTTAAGTGTAAAATAGTTAATACAGACATAATGTTTGTACGCTTCTCCATCGAGCCCCTCAAAGGCCAAGAAGTCATTACTCTGTATTAATTGCCTTGGGAGATCTTTTATCAGATCTCACCTCCTCTTTCTTCTACAAATACTTCTGTAGAAGAAGAGAAGTTGTTGGTTGGTTGGTTGGTTGGTTGATCACTAGTTGTAATACTAAAACTCTCTGAAATAATACATAGTCTGTTGAGGTTGAAGAAGAAACTGAAGTCTTGGAAGCCTTGATTATGTTGTTTCATGCTTGTTCCTGAGAAGGCTCTATCATTGGATCCATGAGCTTGGATGCTGGTGAAGTATTATGAACTGTTTAATGTTTTCTCCTGTTTTCATTTTGTTCCATAATTTCTTAGTATAGTAGGTTGAAAGTTTTAGGCTAAGAAATGACTCCTAGAAGCACCTTAGACCTGTTCATCCTTCACTGTTTCATGTTTTCTTCTACTTGAGGTATTTTAGAGTCTTTAATCTCTCTCTTTAGTCCTCATGCTTTTTTATTTCTATGATAGTTCGAATAATATGGTTTTAGCATGATTTATGGTTCTCCCTGCTTTTCTGCTGCCGCTTAAAGGCTGTTATTGAAGTCTCCCTTTGAATTATTTCTGTTCATAGTAAGCCAAGGAGGTCTATTCTGATCTTTCCCTTTGACCTTGCTTAAACAGTTGTCTTAAAGGTCTTTGTAGTTGTAATCATATATGTGTTAGGTGTTCCCTCTTCTATGACTGCAATTATTAGTGAAACTTTTATGTTTTCTAAGTCATTTGAAATAAAATCTTTGAGGAAATAGGGTTTTCCCCGAATCTTAGATTCCGTTTTAAAAGTTGTTTTGAAATCATTATTTGATTAGAGGTGTGATTTGTAGAATTCATGGTTTTCCCTATCTATTAAATAGCTCTTTATTGTTCAAATTGTGTTTTCAAATTCCCGTTGTTAAGGTCAAGGTTAAGGTTAACCTAACCTTAAATTGACCTTAAGTATAACCTAACCTTGACCTTAACCTTAACCTTACCTTGACCTTAACATTACCATTAACCTCAACCAAAACCTTAGTCTTAACCTTAACCTAACCTTAAAATCACCCTTACCATTAACCTTAACCTTAAACTTAACATAATCTTAACCTTACCATTAACCTAAGCTTAACATAACCTTACCCTTAACCTAACCTTAAGCTTAAGCTTAACCTTGACCAAACCCTTAACCTTAACCTTAACCTAACCTTACCCTCTACCTTAACCTTCCCATAACCATAAACTTAAACTTAACCTTAACCATCACGTTAACCTTTAGTTTGACTTTACCCTTAATCTAACCTTAACCGCTCAACCTTAACCTTCCCACAACCATAACCTTAACATTTACTTTAACCTTAACCTAACCTTAACCTTAACCATAACCTAACCCTAACCTTGACCAAACCTTAACCTTAACCATAACTTAACCTTAACCTTAACCTTAACCTTCCCCTAACATTAGTGCTAACCTTAACCTAAACCTAAACCATAACCTTAACCTTCCCCTAACCATAACCTTAACCTTAACCTTCCCATAACCATAACCTTTACCTTAACCTTGACCTTACCCTTGACCTTAACCTTAACCATAACCTTCACCTTAACCTTAGCCTTAACCTTGACATTGAGCTTAACCTTACCCTTAAACTTATCTTAAGCTTAACCTAACCTTAACCTTAACTTTACACTTAACCTTACCTTAACCTAACCTTAACCTTAAGCTTATCCTTAACCTTATCTTAACCTTACCTTAACCATAAGCTTAACATTAACCTTATCCTAACCTAAACCTTTACTTTACCCTTAATGTAACCTTAACCTTAACCTTAACCTTAACCTTAACCTTCACCTTCACTTTCACCTTCACCTTCACCTTCACATTGACTTTAACCTTAACATTGAATTTACGCTTAACTTAACCTTCACCTTAACCTTAACCTTAACATTGACTTTACCCTTAACCTAACCATAACCCTAACGTTAACCTTAACCAAACCCTTAACATTAACATTGACTTAACCATAACCTTTACATTAAACTAACCTTAACTTTAACCTTAACTATAACTATAACCTAACACTAACCTTGACCAAACCTTACCCTTAATTTCAAGGTTAAGGTTAGGTTAAGGTTAAGGTTAAGTTTAAGTTTAAGGTTAAGGTTAGGTTAAGGTTAAGGTTAAGGTTATAGATATGGGAAGGTTAAGGTTAAAGTTAAGGTTAGGTTAAGGGTTTGGTCAAGGTTAGGGTTAGGTTATAGTGAAGGTTAAGGTTAAGTTAAGGGTAAATTCAAGGCATAACACTTAACCTTAACCTTACCCTTAACCTTCACTTTAACCTTAAACTTACCCTTAACCTTCACCTTAGCCTTAACCTTGACTTTACCCTTAACACTTAACCTTAACCTAACCCTAACCTTGACCTTAACTTTACCCTTAACCTTGACCTTAACTTTAACTTTAACCTTGACTTTGACCTTAACGTAACCTTAACCTTAACCTTAACCTTATCTTACCCTTAACCTTAACCTTCCCAAACCCTTAACCTTAACATTAAATTTAACCTAACCTTAACCTTAACCTTTACCTGACTAAACCTGTAACCTTAAACTTAACATTAACCTAATGTTAACCTTATCTTAACCTTAACCTTAACTTTGGTTAAGTAAAGTTAAGGTTAAGGTTACATTAAGGATAAATTCAAGGTTAAGGCTAGGGTTAGGTTATAGTTAAGGTCTAGGTTAGGTTAAGGTTAAGGTTAAGGTTAAGCATATGGTTGTGGGAAGGTTAAGCTTAAGTTTAAGGTTATAGGTAAGGTCAAGGTTAAGGTTAAGGTTAAGGGTTTGGTCAAGGTTAAGGTTAAGGTTAAGGTTAAGTTAAGGGTAAGGTTAAGGTTAAGGTTAGGTTAAGGTTCAGGTTAAGGTTAGGTTAAGGGTAAGGTTAAGATTAGGTTAAGGTTAAGGTTAAGGTTAGGGATAAGGTTATGGTTAGGGTTATGTTAAGGTTGAGGTTAAGGTTACGGTTAGGTTAAGGTTAAGATTAGGTTAAGGTTAAGGTTAAGGTTAATGTTAATGTTAAGGGTTTGGTCAAGGTTAGGGTTAGGTTAAGGTTAATGTTAAGGGTTTGGTCAAGGTTAGGGTTAGGTTATAGTTAAGGTTAAGGTTAAGGTTAAGGGTAAGGTTATAGTTTGGTTAATGTTAAGGTTAAGGTTAGGTTAAGGTTAAGATAAGGTGAAGCTTAAGGGTTTTTTCAAGGTTAGGGTTAGGTTATATTTAAGTTTAAGGTTAAGGTTAGCTTAAGTTAAGGTTAAGGTTAAGGTTTAGGGTAAGGTTAAGGTTAAGGTTAGGTTAAGGTTAATATTAAGGGTTTGGTTAAGGGTAAGGGTAAGTTTAAGGTCAAGGTTATGGTTAAGGTCAAGTTTAGGTTATAGTTAAGGTCAAGGTTAAGGTTAGGTTATAGTGAAGGTTAAGGTTAAGGTTAAGGTTAAGTTTAAAGGTGAAGGTTAAGGTTAAGGTTAAGGTTACGACCTGTAACCTTAACCTTCACCCTTAACCTTAACCTAACCTTAACTTTAACCTTACCCTTAATCTTACCCTTAACCTTTACCTTAACCTTCACTATATACTAACTTTAACCTTGACCTTAACTATAAGCTAATCTTGACCTTAACATTAATTGTACCTTTACCTTAACGTTAACCTTAACCTAACTATTATCTCCCTGTAATTTCATTAGCTTGGTAAGACCTAAAATTCATAGAGAACACTTGAACCACTTTGGGATTCTAGGATCTAGCCCTCCTGAATCCGAAGAGGGATCTCTCCAATAAGTGCAAAGATTTATTTTTTTTTAAGGCTTTTGGTTTTAATATTAGGCTAGTTATGAAGAACGAGGGTTTTTTTTTGTTTTGGATGGTTGAGCATGATTATTAGTTGAGTGGAAAGTCCTAAAAGAAAGATTTTCAAAGGTGTGAAGTTTTAAGAAATCAAAACAAATTTTGGCTAAAACGATAGATATAACGCTGGTTTTTAGTCCACTGGACTATGGATTCATAAAAGAGTTTAATTATGCAACAATTCAAGAGTGGTACAAGGGGAAAGTCATTTATATCACAAGATATTTTTTATTAAATGATGGAATGGAAACAATAAAAGTGTTGGAGGGGTGGAAACAGATAATAATTTCAACTAGGATTTATAGTCTATCCGAACAAGAAAAGCCTTTTAAGCAATTGTTTAAAACCAACCAAAGGGCAGGGCTCACCGTAAACCTCTTTGGACAAGCTTGTATTAATGATAACTCAAGAGACAAACAATCCAGTAATCCACATAATTAATTTCATAAAGTGTGAAAAAAAATAAGAAGAACAAAATGTAGCCTAAGATCAGATAAGACACTTTTAAATCTAGTCTGATTTCAACATACACTTAGGGAAACTTTTAGAATTACCTTTGGAGGAAGAAGCTAGGAAACAGGGCACACCATCAATTTTCTAGTCCAACTTTACTAAGAAAATAATGAAAATAGCATTCAAGAACAATATTTAATGTAAACAGTAGGACGAGGGAATGCCAGCATTCCTAACTGCTTGAACTGTATTGAATCATTCTTAATTAAACAATTTGGAGGAAAACATTAAGATAAAGCTTATGAGTCAGAGAAGGGTATTGTAAACAGTAAATCCTAGCTCTATTATTTCTATTATTTATCAGAGAATAATGGAAAATATGGCATACATGAAAGGGAAAAACAATAACACAGAAAGAAGCACTTCACTAGTGATATAGACCAGGATCCCAAGAATCAGCTTGTATGTTGATGTCAATCCAGTTACATTCTTCAAGTCCAATGATTCATTTCATAAATCATCTTCACTTCTCGGCCTAACTTATTTAATCACAAACAGAGCTTAAAGAGCCTTTAAACACTATTTACATGTAGAAGTTTCAAGCACAAGTATATTTCAAAATTCTGCAACCAACCCTGTACAATGAGCTGCTCAAGAAGATTTTATAGGAAAATAAGGAGTTCGAAGAGAGAAAATATCTATGGGTTCAATTAATATAGATTTAATTCTTCTCGGCCTTTGAGGGGCTCAATGGAGAATATTACAAAAATTTCCTCTGTATTAATTGTTTTACATTAAGTATTAAGCTTGCTGGAAGATTTTGTTGACTTTAAGGCTCTGTGTCATCTTTGCAATAACTCTGTTTGACTTGGAATAAATGTTTGGTTGTAATGAGGAAAATATAATCTATTTTGGTCATTACTCAGCCTTTGTTGAATGATTTGATGCTATAGGTGGCATTAGGTAGCTGAGAGGAATCAATTAGCCTCTGATGTGGTAGTGGAGGATTTCTCTATCTGATAGATATCTTTGATTTTTCTTTAAACACTGTTAATTTGATTTGATTCTATGTATTAGGCTTAATTAGGCTAAAATTTGTCTTCTTCTTTTTAACTATGTTTAATTTAGTGGATTAGGCTTTTGATTGTTGATCTTAGCCGTAATTCACCAAATATGTGATTCAACCTTCAATTCTTCATTTCTGGTTTGATTTGATCTTCAAAACTGATACTCTTTTCTTGTTTAATTTCCACTGTGTCTTGTTGATGTGCACGTGCGCAAAAGGTTATATAATGGTATCAGTGCTCATGATGCACTGATAAACTTTGATGGGAACCCTGTAGAATGGTTTCTCTTATGAACAAAGGCATGGGGATTGTTGATCAGCGGTTGTCATTGATGTCAACCCAAGCAGCACCAGGGGCAAAGCCAATATTGCATGGGAATTTTTACCTACCAAATTAATATATTCTGGGTCAATAATGCTTTTTATGTTTTCTACTTGTCGAGATGTTTCCATTGATATATGGCACGCCTTGTAATTCTTCATGGTTTGATAGATATTCATGTTTGAAGTCTGTACCCCAGTTAGTGGGATAATACCCCACGGGGTTGGGGCATGGGTAATTGAAAAGTCATAATTAATATTTTTTATGCTCATAAAATCCCTCCCACGTTAACTTGTTGAAGCCCCTCTCAACTTAAGAATTCATATAAATTGTGATCTTCATTTCCTCCTTATGCAAGGGATTCGGCCATCTGAAACAGGTCATCTTGGAATTTTCGCTCTAAATTTTTTTTCTACAAAGGTTCAGAAGTTGCAATTTTGATGACGTGAAGCTGAAATCCTGAGGAAGCTTCAGTAAAATTTTTACATCAAGATGCACAAAATTTTTGGAGATATGATCTGTGGAAGTAAGGGTTTTTGCAGGCTCCTGAAATTCATCTCAAAGAAGTGACATTGGTAAAATCGTCATAACTGTCTCTCTGAGTATCGAATTGGAATGCCATAAAAAGTGATGGATATTGCACAGCCTGTAATGTTTACTCTATCAATTTTGGAAACAAATTAAGAAAGAATTACACGTGGCACGCCGTACAAGTGTGCTCTTCTGAAAGAGTCCATAATTAGCGCATTGTGAGAGATTGGGTATAACTCTCTCTTCAAGAATCCAAATTGGGTCAGAACTATGGCATTGGAAAGATGGCTCATAGGAATACTACAGGACCAAAAATTAGATATTTATGATCTGAAATGACAGAGATACACCAGATTCAATATAGAGCTCCTAGAAGGCAATAAAAATCTAGATCATGTGTTATCAAGGGTTGCAAAGGACCAGAATTTCTATGGCAGAAAATCAAAGCAAGGTATAGCAGAGGGTAGCATGACAATAACAGCAGCCAAGGTGCACAACAACAGCAAGAATTTCATCATATGAAGTCTTCAAGTGGGCAGCACTGCATACAATCATTGTAAAGGTATCATTGTACCTAGTCATTGTAAATACATTATTTTACAAATTGTACTAGTGTCTATCTGCCAAGGGTTGAAGAGGCAATGTTGGGAGGTCTAGGATCATCATTAGGTGGTTGTGTCAAATTTGGGTTTATGTTCTAGTATATCTTCTTCTTCTACATCATTCTATATCATTGTAAAGTGGACCATTTTCCCTAGTACGGGAGTCCATTCTTCTTTTATTTTTCTATACGGTGGTAGGGTGGTGCTAGGGTGAGTTGTAGTTCATTGGGTGTTGGGACATCCATTTAGTTGACTACTAAAGAATCTTGAGCATTGGAGCATCCATCCAGTGGGAGCTGGAGAAGAATTGTTTTCTAGATTCTAGGAAGTTGGAGCTTTATTTTCGATTGGAGTTGAAAAGAATTATTGGAAAAGAATTAGGTGGTTTTTGTCATGGAGTAGGTTTCCACCTTAACAAATGTGTGCATTTGTGTTCCTCTTGTTTGTTGCTATCATTGTACAAACACTGATAATAATTGAAGATTAACTAATGCTCTAATTGAAAGAAACATTGATTCACCCCCCCTCTCAGTATTTCCAACAATTGGTATCAGAGCTTGGTTCCTTCAATAACAGTTTAACAGTTGGAAGGAGGTCATGGAGCATACCAAGAATGGTGTACCTCTATTCAATGAAAATAATTATGCACTTTGGAAAGGAAGAATGGAGGTCTATCTCTTGGTGCAAGGTTACAAAGTATGGGACACTGTTAAAAATGGATTTACATCAACCGCGGATGAACAAGGTAAGAAGAATCTGGTAAATGATGAAAAAGAAAATAATATTATTATCAGTGGACTTATTTAATCTGCTTATCATAAGGTGTTGGGTTGTAAAACTGCCAAAAATGTATGGCACAAGCTTGAGAATATATATGCAGGTGACTCAAATTTCAAAGAAGAAAAGCTTCAAATCTATAGAGCAAAATTTGAGCAACTCAGAATGAAAGAATATTGCAACATTGTTGCATACTTTCAATACGTTGATGAAATAACCAATACTCTGGAAGGATTGGGAGAGCCAGTTGACGAGAAGACTATTATATGAAATATTATTAGAACATTACCAGGCATATTCAACCCAAAGGTATCGATATTAGAATATAGTGCAAATCTGGACAAAGTCAACAAAGAGGAATTACATGGAGTTCTCATAGCATATGAAATGAGACTTAATGAAGAAGAGGGTACTTCACATCTACAAATTGTGTTCATTGCATCTAAGAAAACCATTAAGGATAAACAACCTTCAATTAAGAAGACATGCACCTACACGTGTGAAGAAAAGGGATATGATGAAGAAGGTCTTTCAGATGAAGAATATGCTTACTTCACGAGAAAACTACAAATTGGTAAGGGACAATTCAAAGGTAAAATTCCATTGATATGTTTCAGCTGTAATGAGGTTGGGCATTTTGCAGCAAAATGTCCAAACAAAAGTAATGGCAACTCAAAAAGAAAGAAAGGCTTTAAGAAATTCAACAAGCAAGGATTCAAAAGGAACTTTCTCTCTAAAGAAGATAGCTCATCATCCGATGAAGAAAATGATAGTGAAGAAGAAGCCAATGAGAGAGTATTGTTTATGGCCAAGCACAATAAACCCAAGCATAATAAGCAAGAGGTATCAAACAACGAAGAAGAAGGATGGACCATAGAAGAATTTTATGAGGAAGCAATCAAGCTTATAAAAGATCTCAAGGCAGAGAAGATCCGTTCCAAAACTCTTGAAGAACAAGTTCAAGGTCTCAAAATTGAAGTTGAAGAACACAAATGCATTGAAGAGTCACTTCAAAAGAAGTTGGAAGAAAGCAACCAAGAAAGGGAAGGATTAGAAGCCGAAGTAGTCTCGCTGCGTGAGGAAGTGAAGAAAGGGAAAACTATCCAAAACTATGCCAATAGCTCAAGGGCATTGGAAGAACTCATCAACAATCAATGATCTTACAATGACAAAACTAGCATCGGTTACAAAGAAGAAGAAGAAATACCTTCTAAAACAAAATACAATGAACCTATGAGATCTGACATGCATGTAGACTTCATTGGACAATATTCGCAAGAACAGCCTTGGAAGACAATTCCTCAACGAAAATTTCCATCCATGTACCAACATATTTTTTATGGCTATTGTTATTCATGTGGAAAATTTGGTCATAAATTTGTAGAATTTCGCACGTACCCTAGGAACGAATACAATTCCAGGAGATCTATCAAATATGAACCTCCCAGGGCTTAGAGAAACATCAATAGATTTGAACATTTAAGAAATAATATTGAATGTTACAAATGTCGAAACTTTGGACACATAACCAAAGACTGCAGACTTGAAAATTCTCCAAAAGAATCTTCGAAGCCACAGAATGAACGAACATGGAAGAAGAAGAAGAATGATAATTGTGCTCTCGCTCTCGCTCAAAAGAACAAAGATGTGTGGTATGTTGATAGTGGTTTCTCAACAGATATGACTGGAGATAGAAATAAATTTGTATCTTTGAAAGAGAAGTAGGATGGAACCGTGTCCTTTGGAAATGATGGATCTTCAAATGTTATAGGATCAGGTACTATCACTCTTGGAGGCAAAGATTCTCTAGCCAATAATTTTCTATTAGTTGAAAACATGAATCAAAATCTGCTCAGTGTTGGACAAATGTGTGATCAAGGACACACAATACTATTCAACTCCACGAAATGTGAAATCAGGAAAGGCGTGTATGGTGAAATTGTGGCTACATCAAGTCCAACTCCAAACGACATATATGTTCTGGATGAAGCAACTAAAGCATGTCTAGTAGATAAAGAGGATGATAAAATAATTGGTAGCAATGATGATCGACTAAGTAAGAATTTTTCTACAAAGGTGCAAAGTGATTTTGAGATGTCTTTACTTGGTTACAAATTGAGCATAGACGACTCATCTAAGGATGTGTATCAAAGGTTGTACAAATCTATGATTAGTAGTCTTCTATATGTAACAGCCTCTCGACCAGATGTTATGCAAGCTTTTGGACAAGTAGAAAGATTCCAAGAAACACCAAAAGAATCACATATTAAATATTCACCAGCATTGGAATATCTTCACCAAAATATTGGGATTCTCCCAAGTTCTCATTAGATTTTCCTTTTTCAGAATATAAAGGGGGATTGGAAGTGTGTACAGGTCTGCAGGACGGTTGTGTGTCAGTGTGAGTGGAAGTGTGTATAGGTCTGTAGGGTGGTTTTGTTTTAGGGGGAGTTACCCTTTGCCATTGATGTCAAAGGGGGAGAGAATGTTGTAGGAAGAGGTGTCATGATCACAGGGGGAGTACTTGTGTTGCCATCAATGCCAAAGGGGGAGATTTTTGATTAGCGGTTGTCATTAATGTCAACCCAAGAAGCACGAGAGGCTAACCCTATATTGCATGGGAATTTTGACCTACCAAAGTAATATATTCTGGGTCAATAATTATTTTGATGGTTTCTACTTGTCGATATGTTTCCGTTGATATATGGCACACCATGTAATTCTTCATGGTTTGAGAGATATTCATGTTTGAAGTTTTTACCCCAGTTAGTGGGCTAAAACCCCATGGGGTTGGGGCATGGGTAATTGAAAAGTCATAATTAATATTTTTTATTCTCCTAAAATCCTTCCCACATTCACTTTTTGAAGCCCCTCTCAACTTAAGCATTCATATAAATTGTGATCTTCATTTCCTCCTTATGCAAGGGATTCGGCCATCTGAAACAGGTCACCTTGGCATTTTCGCTCTAAATTTTTTTTTACGAAATTTCAGCAGCTGAAATGTTTATGAGGAAAAGCTGAAATCCTTAGCAAGCTACAGTAAAAATTTTAGATCAAGATGCGTAACATTTTTGGAGATATGATCTGTGGAAGTAAGGGTTTTTGCAGGCTCCTGAAATTCATCTCAAAGAAGTGACATTGGTAAAATCGTCATAAATTTCTCTTTGAGTATCGGATTGGAATTCTGTAAAAAGTGACGAACAATGCACAGCCTGTAATTTTTTCTCTATCAATTTTAGAAACAAATGAAGAAACAGTGACACGTGGCACTCTATACAAGTGCGCTCTTCTGAAACAGTCCATAATTAGGGCATTGTGAAAGATTGGGTATAAATCTCTCTTCAAGAATCCAAATTGGGTCAGACCTATGGCATTGGAAATATGACTCAAATGAATACTATAGGACCAAAAATCAGATATTGATGATCTGAAATGATAGAGATAAACTAGATTCAATATCGAGCTCCTAGAAGGCAATACAAAGCTAGATCATGTGTTGTCAAGGGTTGCAAAGGACCAGAATTTCTATGGCAGAAAAGCAAAGAAAGGTGTAGCAGAGGGTAGCATGACAAGAGAAGTAGCCAAGGTGCGTAACAGTAGCAAGAAGTTCATCATATGAAGTCTTCAAGTGGGCAGCACTGCATACAATCATTGTAAAGGTATCATTGTACCTAGTCATTGTAAATACATTATTGTACAAATTGTACTAGTGTCTATCTGCCAAGGGTTGAAGAGGCAGTGTTGGGAGGTCTAGGATCATCATTAGGTGGTTGCGTCAAATTTTGAGTTATGGTCTAGTATATATTCTTCTTCTACATCATTCTATGTCATTGTAAAGTGGACCATTTTTCCTGGTACGAGAGTCCATTCTTCTTTTATTCTTCTATAGGGTGGTAGGGTGGTGCTAGGGTGAGTTGTAGCTCATTGGGTGTTGGAGCATCCATTCAGTTGACTACTGAAGAATCTCGGGCGTTGGAGCGTCCATCCAGTGGGAGTTGGAGAAGAATGCTTTTCTAGATTCTAGGAAGTTGGAGCTTTATTTTCAATTGGAGTTGAAAAGAATTATTAGAAAAGAATTAGGTAGTTTTTGTCCCGAAGTGGGTTTCCACCTTAAAAAATTTGTGTATTTTTGTTCCTCTTGTTTGCAGCTATCATTGTACAAACACTGATAATAATTGAAGATTAACTAATGCTCTAATTGAAAGAAATACTGATTCACCCCCCCTCTCAGTATTTCGAACAGGATCGTCATCCCTGGCCTTTTGGTTTTTCCTTTAAAACATTTGAAATCCATTAAAACCTACAAAATACAAAAAATATTATAAAATTCCTACATGGCTGGGTAAAACTACTTCAGAGGTTGCAGTTAGGTTGCAGCCGTTGGATGAATGCATCCAACGGCGGAGATTCATCACAGAGGTTAAAAAGAGGCAGTTTGGAAGAATGGTGGAAATATCAAGTTAAGACTTTTGATCTTGCAAAGATCAACGGTCGGGGGAAATAGTAAAAATATAAAGTGAAGGGGTCACTTTACAATAATATAGGTGAAAAATGCGAAGAAAATAGGTTAAAAATCCTTTGCAGAGGAAACAGTATTGGAAGGGAAATTTTGGTTTCCAAATGATCGTAGGTCGTCAGATTAGTTTGGCCCATGGAGATCAACGGTCAGGATTGATCAATGTAGGCCCTTTGGAAAAGGCGAAGGGCGATAGTGTAATGCTCAGATTGAATTTGAGCCGTTGATCTGCAGAGATCAACGGCTCTGCAGAGATCAACGGCGGGAAGCGAACGAGATGAAATGTTGTGGAAATAGGGGAAAGTGGTTTCGGGTGGAGAAACCAGCAGTATCGCATAGTGAGAAGACAGGTAGGCGGTTTTCACTTTTCGAACACGATATGCATTTTATACTGACATGTGGCATTTGAAAACTGCTTACATCGTGTGAGTTTTGGGAATTAGCACTCGTGCTTAATGTTACGAAAAAATGTGCGACTTTCGTCAGATATGGGGTCTTAGATCTGACGGTTGTGGAAAGAGCGTGATATAGGACAGGTGCTCAGGAGATAACAAGTGGGGCAGAGCATAAGTGGTTTTAATCTGAGCCGTTGGATCAAGGATTGGACGACTAAGATCAGATCTGCGGTTTTAAATGGAATAAAATACAAGGCACAGAAAGGGTTAATATGGACCGTTGATCTGCAGAGATCAACGACTGAGATTTCCCCAAATAACATTACAACGCAGGGCTTCATAAATTTATCAAAGGTCGAGGGGTGCAATCTGGACCATTGTATTTTGACATGCGGACAACCTAGATGTAATCAGAGCTTTGCGATCGGAGGGGGCAATGGACAGAGGAGTGCCAATGTAATTAGCTATGGATTGTCGATCTGCAGATCAGATCGATGGTGGGAAATGAATCGGGAGACCGCCAATCAGAGGTTGCGAATAAAATATTAAATGTGCCCAATGAAAAATTTCGACGCGAGATTGCGCTGGCCATTCAATTGGTGCGAGATCAACGGTGGAGAAGAGCTCCAACCAATGAACGACGGGCTTAGTTATAACATTAAAAAATGAAGTTTTCCGAAATACAAAGGATTTTTGTATTCAGGGAGGGATTTTATATTATGACTTAGCGCCTGTTTGTGGGGCCTTAGGGTATATGGAAAGAAGCATAGGTTGGGGTTTTATACAAAGGGGCTCAATCGGCATCAGAACTTTTTGTTAAAACAAAGAAACGCGCCCATTGATTGTTTTCGAAGTGAGACTTCACAAACCATTTCATTGGTTGTTAAATAAACGGTCGAGATTGATTTAAAATATGAATGGCGGGTTTCATTTATAAGATAGGAAAAAATGGGTTTTTATCATTTTACAAAGGAAAAATCAAATCAGGAATGGTTTATTGCATTGTTTAAGCACCCAATTGCAGGCCTTTGGGTTTTGTGAAGCGGCAAAGGGATCAGGGGTTTATACACAAGAGGTGTCAATCAGCATCAGGATTTTATAGAACAAAAGGACTTGCGCTCTCTGATTTGTTCCGATGCGATAAGTGCTAGAATTTTTTTAGCGCTAGGTTCCAGCACCAAGTTGCATGGAGGGGAAGTGGTTTAGGGCTTAGCCCAATGGGGCTTAAGCCTGTAGTTAAAAAACTTATTTTTTATGAAAATTTCAAGGTTTTTTGATGGATTTGGGTGTTTTGGTAAGGTTTAAAAATGAGTTTTAAACCTTATAAAAGAGGTTTTAGGAAGGAAGGAAGGGAATACATGAAAAACAGAGGAAGTGTATGGGAAAAAGAGAACAAAATGAGGGTTAATGATGAAGGGAAAAAGGAGTAAAATGAAGGAAAAATGGGGATTTTTGCAACAGTATTTTCTTCATGAAAACAGTAGAATTTCTAAGTTTAAAAGGGAAACAACAGTGAAGATTAATCAAAAGACATGATGTCTTCACAATAATTCAAGAATTGACAATTTTGTAATGAAACTTATTTCTTGAAGGCTTAAAAAATGATGTATCCACCATTTGATATGAAAAATTTGTAGAAATTTTCTGAATAATGATTAATTATCCACCGAGACTATCCTGATCACATATCAATTCGAATTCATATGCAACACATAATCTCTTCCACTCAGATCATCACACATGCGGAAATAAAACAAGCAATAGCACATCAAATCATCATACACATTAACACAGTATGTATGGGGAAAGCTTATAGCTGAAAACCCCGCAGCTATTGTGTATATTATAATGGAGAAATCATGTAACAAACTCAGTACAATACTCCTCACAAGTACTAAGTACTTTCTCATGAAGTTACACACAATCTAGCTCAGTTTTGAACAGGTTACTGGTTCAAAACTCACCGCCAATTGCCTTGCCTCTATTGCGCAATCCAGGCCTGTCTATATAGAGATCCAAGGTTCGAATCTCCTTGACTTGACAGCGCAATCATCATGGGAAATTCCTCCAAGTGTGGTGCAAATCTCATGCACAACTGATGTCGCCACTGATAGCTAACTCCACCCTTTCATCTACCTCTTTCACTGGTCTCCACTGAACTGTCCATGCACTGTAGTGAACTGATGTGTTCTTGATTTGAATAATGAGTTACTAATTAATGAATTAAATAATATTTAATTCACTCCACTCATTACTAGTTGATTAGCTAGTTAAACTAATCTCAACTAGTTCAACTAAGTTAAACCGAACACAACTCCACCAACTCTCTCATCAACTCCACCAAACTTCTGCCACTGAAGTCCTAACTGAAGTCAACCATGCATGAGCTCACCAAACCCCTAGGAATAGCGTAATTCCTCTGTCAGATGCATGAGCCACTTATGTAGCTCGAACTGAAGTGCTCCAAGAGAGTAAACTGAAGTTTAGAGTCCAAATATTATTAAGG
The DNA here is from genome assembly GCA_034641835.2 of Pinus albicaulis. Lineage (NCBI taxonomy): Eukaryota > Viridiplantae > Streptophyta > Pinopsida > Pinales > Pinaceae > Pinus > Pinus albicaulis. The sequence goes on along the minus strand of CM076578.1, from coordinate 978,846,188 downwards.
GTAAATAATATTTGACTTCCCTATTTTTAGGATAGGCGGTCTAAAAATAGACTTCGACCTATAGGTCCAAAAATAGAGGTCCATCTATTTTTACCAACATGACCAATACTCCAAGAATAACATACTGCAATCCCCGGACCATGCTCCATATGTCTAAAAATAGACATAGTCTAAAAATAGACTTTGCGCGAGAATTTGCCTGCGGGCCCACTTAGTGAAGGCGACTTCATTTCACTAAGCTCCATCATCTTGCTGCATTTTCAACACTCCCTCTCAGCAAGATATGGATTATCTGCAACCCCTATCCTACCTCTGTGGAATTCGAACTTGCTCCTGGTGAGCGCCTTCGTTAGGATGTCGGCATCCTGATCCTCCGTGGGAACATATGAAAGCATCATGATTCTCCGCTGAACACAATCTCTGATATGATGGTACCTGATGTCGATGTATTTGGACCTATCATGAAATACTGGATTAGCCGAGAGTTTAATGCAACTCTGGTTATCACAGTAGATCACTGTAGGCTCCAAATGCAACCTGAACAATCCAACGAGGATCTTCCTCATCCAAATAGCCTCGCATGCAGCCAAGCTAGCTGCCATGTACTCGGCCTCTGCTGAACTGAGTGCCATGGATCTCTGCTTCCTGCTATACCAGGAAACTGTTGTTGACCCAATGCTGAAAACTCCTCCAGATGTGCTCTTCTGGTTCGTTGGGCTCCCTGCCCAATCTGCATTAGTGAAGCCAGAAAGCTTCGCTCCATCCTCCTGTCTGTACCATAGACCATATCCTGATGTGCCTTTAATATAACGCAATACATGTTTTCCTTCCTTCCAAAAGAGCTTGGTAGGCTTAACCATAGCTTGCGAAAGTTGGTTAACAACATAGCATATATCGGGTCGTGTATTGACCAGATACATAAGCGACCCCACCAACTGTCGATAGACAGTGGCATCCACTACCTCCGCTGAAGTAGCATTCTCCTTCCTCCAACCACCAGGAAGAGGAGTGTCAACAGGCTTGCAGCCTTGCATGTTGAACCTCTCCAGAATCTCCCGGGCATACTTGCCCTGAGAAACAAACAGTCCTCCACTGCGCTGCCAAATCTCCAATTCCAGGAAATAATGAAGGATGCCCAGGTCCTTCATCTCAAACTCTCGTGCAAGATCCTCCTTGCATGAAAGTATCAACTGCTCGTCGCCAGTCAAAATCGGATCATCTACATACAGTACGATGATCAACAGCTTCCCCTCCACCACAATCTGGTACAGGTTTGGATCCGCCTCACTCTTGGAGAATCCAAGCCCGGTGAAGTAGCTGTCTATCCGAGTGTACCAAGCACGAGGTGCTTGCTTCAGCCCGTACAGTGCTCTCTTGAGTCGGTACACATGCGACTCACTGCTGAAGATCTCAAAACCTTCAGGCTGCTCTATGTACACCTCCTCCTCAATGAATCCGTTGAGGAACACAGTCTTCACATCCATCTGATGAATGTGCCACCCCATCTGCGCTGAGAGAGCAAGGATCGTCCGTATGGAAGAGTACCTTGCGACAGGTGCAAAGGTCTCCTCATAGTCAATCCCCTCGATCTGTGAAAAGCCACGGGCGACAAATCTCACCTTATACTTCTCCACACTCCCGTCAGCCGCCTGCTTCACCTTGTAGATCCATCGCGAACCCACCACTGATTTCCCCACCGGTCTTGGGACAATCTCCCATGCACTGTTCCTGACGATCGAATCATATTCTTCGATCATGGCATCAACCCATGCGGGTTCCTCCACAGCTTCCTCAAAAGAGGATGGCTCTGTCATGACACATTGACTCACAAGAGCCATGTATCCAGTGTACCGATCCGGTGACTGTCTCTGTCTGCGCTGTGCTGTAGGTGGTCCTACAACCTTCTCTGCATCCCGAGCCAGTCGCTCAGCTTCTGTAGTGCGCATGCGCCCTCTGATGGTTGGAGCTGCTTGGGTGGTTTCTTCCACCTCCTGAACCTCCTCTTGTGGCTGATCCACATCCGGAAGCTCCTCCTTAGGAACTAACATCTCCTCATCTGCATGCAAGTGTAGCTCCCTCTCAAGCGAACACTGCATGGCTTTCTCCTCCTGAAACTTGATATCCCGTCACACAACAGTCTTGCAACTGTCTGACAAATACACCCAATAGTTGTGAGGTGTATCGGTGTACCCCACAAATATTCCAACCTCTGCGGTCGGATCCAGCTTCCTTCTTGCATCCTTTGTCACATGCATGTAGACAGGAGAGCCAAAAATTCTCAGATGAGAAATATCAGGCCTCTTGCCAGAATAAGCCTCCTCCGGTGTACTCATGCCAAGAACCTTGTGAGGACAACGGTTCTGCACATACACTGTTGTATTGCATGCCTCAGCCCACAAGTGAAGGGGTAGGCCATGATCATGCAACATCGCCCGTGCAGCACCCACGATCGTTCTGTTCTTCCGCTCAGCCACCCCGTTCTGCTGTGGGTTATGGGGTGCGATGAGCTCTCTCCGAATCCCTTCTGCGCTGCAGAACTCCTTGAATTCGGCCGAGATGAATTCACCACCGTTATCACTCCTTAGAGCAATCACCTTCTTCCCCGACTCCTTCTCGACCAGTGCTTTAAACTCACAGAACTTCGCGAATGTATCGCTCTTCTTCTGCATGAAGAAGATCCGGCACTTTCGAGAGAAATCATCAACAAAGATCACATAATACTTGTGCTTTGCTGTCGAAGCAACTGAGAAAGGACCACACACGTCTGTGTGAACTCTCTCAAGGATCTTCGTGGCGCGACTATCCTTCTCGTGAAAGGTGGCTTTCACATACTTCCCCAAGGTACACCCCTTGCACTGATCTGACTGCGCAAGAGTGCCCTTAGGAAGCCCAGTAGAAATCTGTTGCGGGATCTTCAAAGCTCCATGGTGAAGGTGGCCCAATCTCCTGTGCCACAGTTCGCCCTCATCATCCCGGCTCACCACTTCTCCCGCCTTGCATGCCATTGCTACGCAGCCATCTACTTGCAACTGATAAAGGTTCTTGGTTCGAACCCCTATCTTTCGGGTCTCTCCAGTAGTCTTACTGCGCAGGAAGGATTTTCCTTCGCTGAAGACCACATCATACCCCTTATCTTCCAACATCGCCACAGAGATCAAGTTCTTCTTCAATCCAGGTACATGCATGACATCCTTCAATACGAAGGGTTTACCAGACTCCCTCTGAAAGGATATGGTATCGATACCAGTCGCACTGTATCTACCATCATCGCCCATCTCGATGTGCACACCCAGATCTTTGTCCTCCAAATCTGAGAACAAATCCCGATCTCCCGTCATATGAAATGATGCACCACTGTCCAAGAACCACACCGATCCCATCACACTTGAAACCAAGCATGCGATCAGTGAAAAGTCAAGCTCGAACTGTGAAGCCAAATCCTCTTCATCTACAGATCTTCCCGCTTGCTTGTTTTTATTCTTCTTTGGACAATTGGTAGCATAATGTCTGTGATCATGGTAGTGAAAACACTTCACTTTCGCCATATCCTGCTTCTTGCCCTTTGCACAAGAATGAGAAGTTTTCTTACCCTTCCCCTTCTTTGCTTTGGCAACCAAAGCACAATTTTCTTCATCAGCTCCCTTTGATGAAGATCCATCCCGAGTAGTCCTCCTTATCTCCTCCTGCATGAGATCTGCCCAAAGGCGCTCCCATCTCGGCAGCTTCTCTCGACCATTGACACTATCTTGATATGAGTGCCAAGCCTTCGAAAGACCAAGGAGAGCCAGGTCGACCATTTCCTCATCTTCTACAGTCACCCCCACACTTCCCAGCTCATCTCTGCATTGAGTGAACTTCATGAGGTATTTGGCGATACTGTCGCCTTTCCCCATCTTGATGTTCCTGAGCTTATCTTTGAGCGCCATCTTCCTTTGTTCACTCTTACTCTGGAATAGATCTGTCAAATCTCTCCACATTAAATATGGAGAAGCCTTTCCATGTAGGTTGGATACAATATGATCCTTGGCGCCCTCCAACAGGATCCTTCGACATTTCGCCATCTTCTTTTTCCATGCTTCGACTTTAGCAGGATCAATGGGCTTTTGGACATCCGTATCCACGAAATCCTTCAGTCCATTATCTTCTAATACTGCCTCCATGCGATCCTTCCATGCAACATAATTCAAACTGCCTTCAAGAGAATATTCGAGTCACAAACCGTTGAAAGACATTTTCAACTCCGGCACCAAGAAAACAAAACTGCTGAAAAATTTGAAGTCCACCTCAAAGCTCAATCACCCTTGATCTGTGAGAAAAAATCACTTCTAGCACAAAGATCGACTGCAGGGGCATTTACTGGATATATCACCTTTCAAAGAAAGGATGGATCCAGAGGCTACCTGGCCCGCATGCAGACTCTGTCTACCGACATAAGTTTGTAATCAATGTGATGATCAATCTCTACTTCAATAGGTCCAATACCATGTAGAAATTTGCTTAATAATGATTAATTATCCATCGAGACTATCCTGATCACATATCAATTCGAATTCATATGCAACACATAATCTCTTCCACTCAGATCATCACACATGCGGAAATAAAACAAGTGATAGCACATCAAATCATCATACACATTAACATAGTATGTATGGGGAAAGTTTATTTTGAAAAACCCGCAGCTATTGTGTATATTATAATGGATAAAAAATGTAACAAACTCAGTACAATACTCCTCACAAGTACTCAGTACTATCTCATGAAGTTACACACAAACTAGCTTGGTTTTGAACAAGTCATGGGTTCAAAACACATCCACTAATTGCCTGCCTCTATTGCGCAATCATGTCTTGTATAAATAGAGATCCAAGGTTCGAATCTCCTTGGCTTGACAGCGCAATCATCATGGGAAATTCCTCCAAGTGTGGTGCAAATCTCATGCACAACTGATGTCACAACTGATAGCTGTACTCACCCTTTCATCTACCTCTTCCACTAGTCTCCACTGAATTGTCCATGCACTGTAGTGAAATGATGTGTTCTTGAGTTGAATAATGAGTTAATAATTAATGAATTAAATAATATCTAACTCACTCCACTCATTACTAGTTGATTAGCTAGTTAAACTAATCTCAACTAGTTCAACTAAGTTAAACCGAACACAACTCCACCAAATGTCTCATCAACTCCACCAAACTTCTGCCACTGAATTCCTAACTGAATTCAACCATGCATGAGCTCACCAAACCCTTAGGAATATCGTAATTCCTCTGTCATATGCATGAGCCACTTCTGTAGCTTGAACTGAAGTGCTCCAAGAGAGTAAACTGAAGTTTAGAGTCCAAATATTATTAAGGGTAAATAATATTTGACTTCCCTATTTTTAGGATAGGTAGTCTAAAAATAGACTTCGACCTATAGGTCCAAAAATAGAGGTCCATCTATTTTTACCAACATGACCAATACTCCAAGAATAACATACTGCAACCCCTGGACCATGCTCCATATTTCTAAAAATAGACATAGTCTAAAAATAGACTTTGCGCCAGAATTTTCCTGCGGGCCCACTTAGTTAAGGCGACTTCATTTCACTAAGATCCATCATCTTTCTGCATTTTCAACAAAATTTTATAGGTGGCTAACACTAACCTTAACATTAACCTTAACATTAACTATAAACTAACCCTAACCTTGAGAAAACCCTTAACCTCAACCTTATCTTAAACTTAACCTAACCTTAACCTTAACCTTAACCTAACTATAACCTTACCCTTAACCTTAACCTTGACCTTAACTATAACCTAACCCTAACCTTGGCCAAACCCTTAACATTAACCTTAACCTAACCCTAACCTTGACCAAATCCTTAACATTAACCTTAACCTTAACCTTAACCTTAACATAATCTTAACCTTAACCTAACCATAACATTAACCTAACCTTAACCTTAACCTTAACCTAACCATAACCTTATCCCTAACCTTAACATAACCATAACCTTATCCCTAACCTTAACCTTAACCTTTACCTTAACCTAATCTTAACCTTACCCTTAACCTAACCTTAAACTTAAACTTAACCTTAACATTCACCTAACCTTAACCTTAACCAAACCCTTAACCATAACCTTAATCTAACCTTAACCTTAACCTTAACCTTAACCTTAACCATAACCTTAACCTTTAGTTTGACTTTACCCTTAACCTAACCTTAACCCCTTAACCTTGAATTTACCCTTAACCTAACCTTAACCTTAACCATAACCTAACCCTAACCTTGAAAAAACCTTAACCTTAACGTTAACTTAACATTAACCTTAACCTTAACCTTCCCTTAACCTTAACCCTAACCTTAACCTTAACCTTAACCATGACCTTAACCTTCCCCTAACCATAACCTTAACCTTAACCTTCCCATAACCGTAACCTTAACCTTAACCTTGACCTTACCTTTGACCTTAACCTTAACCTTAACCTTGACCTGACCTTTGACCTTAACCTTAACCTTCACCTTAAACTTAACCTTAACGTTGAAATTGAACTTAACCTTACCCTTAAACTTATCTTAACCTTAACTTTACACTTAACCTTAACCTAACCTTAACCTTAACCTTACCCTTACCTTTTCTTAACCTTACCTTAACCATAACCTTAACATTAACCTTATCCTAACCTTAACATTGACTTTACCCTTAATGTAACCTTAATTATAACCTTATATTTACCCTTAACCTTAACCTTAACCATAACCTTAACCTTAACCTTAATCTTAACCTTCACCTTCACCTTAACCTTCAACTTAACCTTAACCTTAAACTTGACTTTACCCTTAACTTAACCTTAACCTAACCTTAACCTTAACTTAACCTTAACCTTGACCTTAACCTTCACCTTAACCTTACCCCCTTAACCTTAAAATTAACCTTAACCTTGACTTTACCTCAACCTAATCTTAACCCCTTAACCTTAACCTTAACCATAACTTTATCCTTAACCTTACCCTTAACCTTAACCTTAACCAAACCCTTAACATTAACTTTAACTTAACCTTAACCTTAACCTTAACGTAACCTTAACCTTAACCTTAACTATAACTATAACCTAACCCTAACCTTGACCAAACCTTACCCTTAAGGTCAAGGTTAAGGTCAAGGTTAAAGTTAAGGTTAAGGTTAGGTAAAGGTTAAGGTTAAGGTTAACATTAAGGTTAGGTTAAGGTTAAGGTTAAGGTTATAGTTATGGGAAGGTTAAGTTTAAAGTTAAGGTTAGGTTAAGGGTTTGGTCAAGGTTAGGGTTAGGTTAGAGTGAAGTTTAAGGTTAAGTTAAGGTTAAAATCAAGTCGTAACCCTTACCCTTAACCTTCACCTTAACCTTAATCTTGACTTTACCCTTAACCTAATGTTGAGGAGGTAAATCCCCTCTGCAGACGGAGGTGATCCCACTAGCCCTAAATTGGGCCTAGCAACAATTGAACGCAATAATGTTGGTTCCTAGTTATAAGAAAAACAAAGATCGCGATAAGTAGCCTAACTTAAATCCCATGCTGCTATTGTTGAGGAAGAAGCAGAGCTCCTCATCCTTAGCGTGACAGACCACAATCCTTCTATTTGACATGTCTGGATACCTATACACATGCAGAGAAATGATGACATACAACGTAATATTCAAATCATATAACTATATATAATTCAGAGAAGATATAATTCGTTGCATTACATAAAAGAGTAGACACACGAATGGAACCAAAATCAGAGTCGCTTATATTATAGATGACAAAAGGGAGATTACAACCAAGTGCTCTGACACTATGATCTTCCTTCAGTAGGGCTTGTAGTGGAGCACATCTCAACAAAGTCTATAGGGGATTTGGACAAAGCTCTCTCCCTTACGGGGTTCTCCTTGGCTATAGTTTCCTTCTCAATTGTTTAGCTTCCAAGTGTTCAACTAGCTTGTTAATGGAGAGGATAGTATTTTGTAGATGGAGGAAGGGGAGTTGGGATCCCTATAATCATGGGATAGGTCCTATCTCTTAGGAAGGTTCCATGAGAGGTGGAAAACTACTTCCTATACATGGAGATCCAGAACCAAACCACTCAACTTCTTTTGATGATTCATTCTAGAGTTTGTTAGAATCAAACTTCTGCCATTTATTTTTAAAAAGCATTCCTTAATAGTCTTGGCGCGAGTGAAACATAGGAACAGGGTGCCAACTGATGCGCCCTCTAGTGATGATTTCCCCCATTGGTGCGAGGGATGAACTAGCTAGTCGTGCCAAGGAAAAAACATCTATTTTTAGGGTTTTTCAGAGGAAATGTTCTTCAGGAAAATGTTTTTCCTTATGTAGGAGGATGCCATGAAGGTGTTTTTAGGACATTTTACTATTCACAGGTCACGATAATGGTCCTCCAATGTACGGGATGAGGGATTTCAGGGACGGTGAGAAAAAACTGTGTAACAGATGCCCCCTAAAGCATGAGGTTCGAGAGAGAGTGAGGGGTGAAATGCTTTATGAGAACGTGTCTAACTGAAAACACTACCGTCGGAAGACCTGCAAATATAAATACAACTAATATATCTGATACATGATATGTGGTATGGGCACATCCATCCATAATAGAATGTACAATAACCAGGATCCAAGGTATGGATGCAGCTATCTAGCAAAGAAGGATCAACAAGTAGACTCAGGTATGGTTACAACTATCCAATCAAATGAGTCATGTAATCAATCATGATAATCCACAAAGAATCCATAGCTTAGATTTTATCAGACAAGATCCAAGGTCTTGCGCTTCATCTCAACCCAAATAGAGTACAAGTCCGAGCATGTGAATTAGTGAGCTGAAGTCGAACATGAAAGAGCATTGTTTGATTACCGACCAATAATGAAATTCGTTAACAAATGTGAGAGAAACCACTAATAATGAGGATGGACCTCAAGGTACTATAGGTACAATCCATGAAATGTGAACAATGAGCTGGTGTCGAACACCCATGAAATCATACGATCGAAGGCCAATAATGAAAACCTTGCATCGGGTGCGAAGAACCTGCCATTGAGGCATGCAGGCTCCAAGGTACCTGAAGGGAGTCTCTAGATCAGCTTCCTGGATAATGAGCTGAAGTCGACAGGAAGTGACCTTGATCGAAGGTGGGCCATAGTGTTTCCCACATCATCGACACGACACAGAGGAACATGATGTTTTGTGAATCAAGATCAAGGAGAATTGAGAAGGAGGTTGAAAAATGTAGCAGCCAACTTCTCTTGAACATATCGGTGGAACGACACTAGATTTGGTAGTATTTGACATCAAAGTATTTGAGGTCATGGTGATGTGGGAAAGAGCAGATGAGCGATCAAAAGAGGTTACCCAAACCCATGAAGGCAAGCAAGTAATGAGATGAGATGTCCCCAACCCAACATGAATGAAAACAAGTGCCATGTTCAAGAGGGACATACTACCGACACGACTATGATACTAGTTCCATTTTCCCCCACCATTGCTGGAGAGCACCCCAATTATTTTTGAAAAAAATCTTGAAGGGGATAGCATATTCTTGCGATATATTTTTTTCCTTCAAAAAAATCCAACCTAGTACATTTAACGAGCCCTAGGAAGGAGGAACTCGAGTAACGTCATTACAACAGAGTCTGATGTCATCAGTTTTTAACGAGTCCGACAAAGGAAGAACTTAGTGTCTTTTCATGTTTAGAGAGTTTGAAAATACAACGAAAAAGAAAACTCCAACAGTCCCTTTTCGTAGATAGTCCCTCAGATCTGAAAAGGTAGAAAAATGTGTCTGAGAGAACCTCCTAGTCACGATAGGCTAGGGCATTCCTTTTTTGTAAATAATCTATCCCAGCCCGAAAAAGGGGTAAACGTATACTTGGTAGATGTCGTTTCACAGCCAATTTAACGAGATCAAAACGACAAGTGACTTGGAAATATTTTCATCTTTAGAGAGTTAGAAAAGAGCTGAAATATGAATCCAGTACTGAATTTTTCATGTTTTTACCGACTCCGAAAAAGTATAAAATATAAATCGTGTCGTCGTCCTAGTCACGTGAAAACCTGTTGTTGCACAAAAAGCAAGTGTAAAACCCATTTTTCGACAAAAATATGATAAAATATTGAAAAAATAAGTCCCAAAACCTAATTTTGATTTTGAAAAGTTATAAATATGACCAATAGTAAAAACATATTTAATTTTTACCTTTTACCTCTTTGCAGAGCGATAGTGAGCCATTTCCTTTGCAATCTTGAGGTGATGATTGTGGACGATCCAATGGAAGAATTCAGATTCTGTCTTCTCCAGGTAAGAGCCGCTTCCATTAGCCATTGTTTAAGATATATTTAATAGTTTTTTATTGTCATTTGGCCTCCCTGAGGGGAGGAATTTCAAAATCTTGGGCTCCGCGGTTGGCGCGGGTACCAGGCACGGAGCCGCGCTAATCTTCTCTATTTTACACAGAGGCTGCACCAGCTGGTGCGAATGTCAGCTAGATAGCCGCACCAATGGTACAATGCAAATTCCAACCAAAAATTCTAAAAAATGAGCCAATGAAAAGGAAATTTGAATACTTGAGGAGGTTTCTAACACTCCTATGTTTGATTTGGTGTAGGTACTCAGCGAAAATGGCGATTGAATAGAAGGAAAGAGAGCACAGTGAAGAAGACGAAATGGTAATGGAGAATGAGCAGTGTATGAATGCTCTCTAAAATTGCGGTTTGAAGAAATTCTTCCTAACACCATGTCTCCGGGCTCAACCCCAACTATTGCAATATTTGATTAGTATCTGGAATGAGGATGAGGAGAAGTTTAAAATCTGAGATCAGGTACCTGAGCTTGAGGTGTCAGATGTGTATTTTATCACTGGACTGTCATGCAGAGGTATAGTTCCTATCTTGATAGGCACTAGGCCTTCCGGTGAAAAAATGTCGATGGTCATGGACAGGGTGTGCCCAGGGGCACAAAAGGGATCAGGTAGTGGCAAAGTTGACATCCATACGATACCTAACCTAACACTCAGAGTGGTGTTACATACTATCACGTGGGCTGTAAGGTCATGAGCACCACACGAGGCTACCAAGACACAGCTCCTTCTTACATCAGAGTGCATGAATCCCGCAGTGTTTGACTGGGCCACAACTGTGACTATGAACATGAAACAGAAATTTACCAAATGCAAAATGTCCAAACTCAAGAAGTTTGGATACGGGTCAATATTGGTATCATTCTTCCTAGAACGACTACATATCTTCCAGGGCGAGGGGGCTATAGTCCCAGACCCACCATTGAGAGAGTCACGGATGGCTCGATGGGCAGAATTCATGCCTAGGGCAGGGGGCGGCCAGCAGATGTCATGGTAGCCTGAGTTCTATGGATGGCTCCGATGAAAACTAATCGTCGTAGAGGATTGGCCCTATGCAGGCACTGATTTCACTGGAGACCCATTCCTTCCGCTCCTGGATGGAGAGGACTGGGATGAGGAGCTGTGTAAGACTCTTTTTGATTTTTAAGGATTTTACGATTTTTTGGTATACATGGATGTTCTAACAAATGGTTCTATATGTATGCATATTTTGGCCTAGAGAGGCTTGCTAGGATGTCACTGATAGGGAGGAGGACCCCGCTCGCTTACAACCCTCAAGGTGAGGCGGGCGAGGGGGACGCACTAGTACAAAACCTCGAGGGGATTGCTCGTGGGGTTCCAGACTATGCTCCCCTAGCTGATGTCCCTATGGCTTAGCAGAGGCACACCGTAGGGGTGCTGAGTCACCTCCATCACTTACTAAGGTGGTTGGTGCAAGTAGTGACGTGCTACCATGAGCACCATGCCGATTAGTCACCTAGGCTTTTATTTGCATATTTTTGAGAGACATGTCGTCTCCGGATGTAATTAAAACAAACATGTATATTTTTTGGATTTTCTATGATGCACACGTTGAAAACATTCGACATATATATATATACATCTATTTCTACATGGATCTTGCTTACATGTGATGATGTTTTTTATGTTATGCAAATTTTTAATACAATGTTATCTAATGTATCAGTTAAATAGTCTACTTAAATAATGACCCAATGAAAAAGTTAAAAGTTCACAAAATGCATCACACCAACATATTTTATTTTTTCACAAGCTTAAAGGCACAAATGAAAACTATGCTTGAAAATAACAAGGAAAAATAGGCATGCCCCCAACATGGTGTCTCAATTCGAGGTACATGCCCCCCAAGCTTCAGTGGAGATGCATTGAAGGTTTGAATTACGAGATTGAGATCATATCAAGGACTCGAATGGAATGGGATCGTGTTTCATTATTTTAATGAGGTTGAAACACTTAAAAGAACTGTCCTCAATCCAACTTGTTTCATTTTTTAGGGAGCTTGACCCAAGAAAAGGAACTATGCTCTGACAAGCTCAAAGGAGTAGCCTGAAATGAAAAACGCTTGAGACAATTAGACATTTCCCCCAGGTGGGCATGAATGAGGAACGATGATGTCCATCGATCCATGACAGATATTTGAGAGACATAGTCTCCATGATAGCTTCGTTAGATGGAAAAACTTCTCTCAAAGGATCAGGCGAATCTGCATCATCGAGCCAAGGGGATTGAGAATAAACATCAAGAGCCATGGTCAAAGGAGCATTATCAGTAGGAGGAGGATTTGATGTGGCAACAATCTCACAATAATCGATTTTAACTGGGGTTAGAGGCATCGATTCTCCAAAAGAGGAAACCTGGTCAAGAGAAGGGAAAATCCATGGGCATCAGACCTGGAGATCATATTGACTTGAACGGTGTTCAGTGGTGGAATGGGAAAAATACCCATGAGAACAGGGTCCTTAAAAAGATCAGGTTCTACACTGTCCGGGGGATTAGGAATTTGATCCATGTACGATACGTTGTTCTCAGAGGATGAGGTGAAGAAAGACAACTGATCGACAATAATAATCTTGCCCTCATGTGGAAACTTCAAAAGTCGAAAGAGGGTGGATGGAACACACAACATGGCATGGGTCCAACTGCAACCAAGCAGAATATTGTAGTTGAGTTTGGCATCAATGGCTTCCACCTCGACGTTAACTGTCTTACCTTGTAAAGTAATCGAGAGACTCGCGAGAACACCCAAGGGTTCTGATTCCCTTCCATCGAATGCCTCAAGGGCATTGGGAGATGAAGTGAGGGCCAGAGAGCCAATGGCCTTCCAGCAAATAGATGACATAACACAGGTAGAGGCACCTTCATCCACAACGGATCTGTGAATATTGAGTCTATTAGTGTCGACTTGTATAGCGAGCGCAATCTGGTGCAGAAGCTGGGGGACAAAATTATCTAGATCGAAGGAGAGAAGGCTAGAGTCGGCAGGATCAATTCCACCGATTATAGATAACAAAGCTTTCTGTTGGGACATACAACTCTGAAGTACTTCCAACGTGGACATTGCGGAAGGAGCCTGTGCTAGATCCTCAACGATGTTGTAATGCTAAGCAACATGGGCGTTTGAATTATAGGAAGACTTTTGGAGAACACCTTTGGAAGGTGGCCATACAATGGGTTCAGCACTGGGTCTTTCAATTTCTAGGGAGACAGAGGCACGTGGGGGAGGAGGGCTATCATTGACTTCCTTCCTAGCTGCTTGGCGTGATCCAACATAATCCTTCGACTGAGTGGCAATAGAAATAGGTGCAGCACCATTCATCGTGAAAACCTGAGACCCAAATGGTGCAGATGGTGATGGTTGCTCAACCATCTGGGTCTGTTGAGATGGAAAAGGTTGTTTAAGAATTGTCGGAGTTCCCTTAGAGCCCTTAATAAGTTGACTAACCTTGGATCATCTAGGACAATCTTTGTTGTAGTGATCCTCATCACAGATCAGGCAAGGGTACTTCGGTTTCCGTTGTGAACCATCATCAACACGTGGTTTGGACGATTCTAGTTTTGGGGCATAAAATTTGGCTTTGCCTTTGCCTTTCTTCTTCCCTTTGGAAGTCTTGCTCATAGTATTAGCCTGTACAGTGTTGACCACAACAGTCTTACCAGAATCAAGAACAGCTAGAGGAGCAAAATTGTTGGAAGAATATGATTTCTGCTTCCCATTAGAAGACTTGCGAGAAGTCTAAGAGATAGAACCAATAACACCCTCTATCAATGGAGTAGCCAGTGCCTTAGAGGTCCCTAGTAGGGGGGCATCAGTCAAGATATCGTATAATGTGCTGGACTAGGAGTACACTAAATTGAGGTACTTGGCACGATAAATGGCTTGTTCCTCGGTTACACATGCCCCCATAGCAATGTCTTGTGCAATCTTGTTGACAAAGGAGGTAGTGAACTAGTGAGTTAGAAGCTAATCAGGAATGTCAAACTTGATCAGAAGATGATGACGTCTCCATTTCTAAATATGATCTGAAATATGAGTGGCTTTATCCTGTTTCAGAGATGTCAAGAGATGCGTCCTGGCTTTGTAACGAACTGGTAACTAGAAATGCTTCAGGAATGCCATAGCTAGAGTATTAAAATATTGAAAAATACCTCGGGGTAGTTCTATGTACCACTTAGTAGCAGCACCCATGAGAGTGCACTAGAAAAGATGTAGACGTGTCGAGTCATCTATCCAATAGTTTGAAGAACACCACAAATGGTATGTCATGAAATATTCTTGGGGGTCTTCTCCAGATTTACCCTCAAACTTAGGACAATCACTGTGTTAGACTCCTATACCAATAGGTTTCATTTTTCATGATTGTCTTGATTGAACTACGGAATATGTTCAAACCTTCTTTCTTGAGCAAAGGTGTTCCATATTCTTGAAAAACCAAAAAAGTCAAAAAAATTTAAAAAATGTAAAGAGGGTATACCCTAAAAGAAAAATCAAAGGGTAAGAAAAATAAAATGGTCAAAAAGTGACAGAAATGAACCCCAAAGCAAAAAATAGACCAAGGAAAGTGTGCAAATTCAAATGCCACTACTATTTCATTTTTGCAATAAAGCAATTGTGTGCAGCTTGTCAAACCTTTTCCACAATTCATGAATAAGTCAAACTGTTTAAACTTGGCTTACTCATATTTCAATTTTATGATGTAGACTAGAGAATAAATATCTGACCAAACAGTTTAATCTTGGCAGATAAGTAGATAGGTAGAGTTAATAAGAGGTGCTCAACAGTTTAATCTGAGCCCCTGGATGTAATAAGGGTAGAAATAGATAGATTTATCATGTAAAAAAGGAAAGGTTGAAAAGGGTTTGCAAGTCTAAATGCACCCTAATAAAGAAGAGAAAATGGTAGTGTTAAGTAGATAGGGTAGGTAGATGGTGCTGCAAAGTGTTATCTGATGAAAGATGTTGCTACATGTTTTTGATCCTTTACTTTCATCACAAATACTAAAGCAGGAAATACACTGGAAAATCACAGCAAGCAAAGTCAAACTCATTAACTTCCCTCATCACTTTCCCCTCAAAAGTTTTACTAATTTCCCCCAAAAAGTACTAAGGTATTTGGAGATCAAAAGGGCTCAAGGCATTTCCTTGACTTTTGGAGGGACCGGACCCTCGGCCTAATGATCAAAAAGACCTAAGTACTTGAGATAATTCATCATTATAATCATCCATCTTTAACCTTGTCTTAAGTAAAATCCTATTTTATTTAGGAAAATCATGCAAAATTCCATAAAAATCCCTCATGATAACTTGCTATTCTAAGTTTAAGTGTTGAAGATAAGATATTGCAATTTACTTCAAAAGTTGTCACTTTCTTAGATGTGCTAAATATTTTGAGTTTCCTTGTCCTTTTTTCATATTAACATTTAACTCTATTTACTAAATCCCTAGTAAAATGCCCTATCCTAAGTATATAACTCCTTTTTTTATAAATAACCCAAAAAAACCCCTCTATTATAAAGTTTAACCAAAGTGTTTATTTCCCCGCGCATTCAAATAAAAACCCACTATACGCCCTTTGGTTAAATTTATCATTATACTATAAACCCACCCCTATGGTAAGTTAATTACATTTGTTAATTTACCATATAATAAAATAAAAAACATATATCCGAAAAGCTTTAAACATATGGTTTATATGTTTAAATACCAAAAAATAAATCTGAAGTTTTATGCCAATGTGGCTCATCCACCTGGCATTTCCCCAATGATTAAAACCCACCGCAACCCCTATTTCCATTATATAGCGGGATTAACTAATTATCTGAGTTAGTTAATAACCAACCTCATTCACCAATTAGAAACGCCCCGGGATGTTTAAATAATGTAAATCGTGTTTAAAACCTCGCCGGGCCCGCGCATTAAACCTCCGTCATCTATCCGTCCTTTCCACCATCGGATCGCTCCTTCACAGATCTACGGCTAGCATTCATTCCGCTAGCCATCCCTTGTCAGAGTTTTAACCAGCGGGGGATGGGTGGTATTTGACTAGTCACCCGTCCACGTGTCGATAACTTTGTGGAATCGCTGCCCTCGCAGTTAATACCGCCTTTGCTCGTAAGCGATGCGAGGATTACCGCTTACCGCTTACTGCTTACCGCCCGACCTTGCATACATCATCCCGTACATTGATGACGTCACTCCTCGAAAAAATAAAAAACCCTTTTAACTTGTAAATAAAGCCAATTTTCATTTTTTTCCATTATTTTCGTTATTAAACGCGACTGTGCTCTCTGCTACGGTTTTCGAATTTTCATTGAAATCCACTGTTCCATTCAATTTCGCTCCATAAATCCGCCAGACTTGCGTTCAAGCGTCCTCCTGCTACCGCCTGTTACCTGTTAAGAACCAGTTTTCTTCCAAAAACAGGTATTTATCCTACTCTGCCCCGAACTGCAAGAAAAACTCTGTTTTCTTTGTTTTTCGCTGAATTAGTGATTAAAACTCATCACTGAGATCTTCCCCAGAGGTTTTAAAACTGTGCAATTGCTCCCTGAAACTGCATTTGTGTTAATTTCCTTCATTTTAGAAATCACACCCGGCCTGTGAAGAAAACCAGAAACCTTCGTTTTGAATCCACAAGAACCAAAATGGAGGCCCCGGCAGCTTTGAATATAACTCCACTAAATGCCCCTCACCGTGAATTGGAATATTTACCTTTGGTAGATAAAGATTTCCAAATTAAAGACTTGCATTTTGATGAAAGTCCCCTTTTGAGTTATTTTCGCTGCAGAGACGAATACTCAAAGGGGCAAGATCTTATAGGGTTGTGGGAATCCAATCTCCCAAGGTATCTCATCCCTTCAGTCATTTATTTCCCAGAAATCATCCATTATTGCCATTCAAACTATGATCCCACTCAAAGGGCTGTAATAGCTCCTGATCAAAGTGTTATGTTTCCCATTACTCCCCAGGCTATCAATGCCATGCTACACTTTGAACCAGACCAAGAACTAGCACCGTTGTCTATGGAAGAATTGATTGAGAAGACTAGGCAGTTAACCCCAGAAAAGCTAAAATCCATGTGCTAGAATTTCATGTTGCCTGAACACCAGCCTAAGGGGTCTCCTCCTTATGGTTTTTATTATTTCAATACATTGGGAAGGCTCATCATAAATATGATATCTTTTGTCTTGGGATTCAATACCAGTGAATATGTGGATGAAATAACACTGGTTTTACTATCTATCTTTACTC
Organism: Pinus albicaulis; assembly: GCA_034641835.2. Lineage (NCBI taxonomy): Eukaryota > Viridiplantae > Streptophyta > Pinopsida > Pinales > Pinaceae > Pinus > Pinus albicaulis. Next base: position 978,828,545 of record CM076578.1, on the reverse strand, counting down.
CTGGGCAGCCTCCTGAAGTTAAATATGACTTTGCCTCTTTCATAGCCAATAAAATCCATGATCAGTTCATGAGGCTAGATGATGAGAAAGTTTTCAAATATTCCTCAGTTATTTATCATCTCATTATCTTCTATCAGTCAGAAAAGTTCCCTTTCCCTGTTAAAAAGCTTGATGCAAAGGGAAACCCCAGGTCAGTCATATTTTGGTCCCCCATAATTCATTCTTCCTCTGATTCTCCCTATTCCTACACTGAATTCATTGATCAGTTTGTATATCCTGCAACAACTTTGTTAACAGGAATCCCTCCCCCAAGGCTCAGTAATGAAATAAAAAATACCTTGCAACTTTCAAGGACTTATAAAGTTGGAGATTGGTATTTGTATCAAAACCATACAGTCATCAGAATTTATGGATGTGAATTACATCCATTCAGGTTACCAAGATATGTGCCCATGAGGATTTTTTCCTTGGAATACTTCAGGCAAATGAATAATTCAGATGTGATCCATTTTTGTAGTGTGAAGAAGAAAGCTCAATTAAGGATCAAAAGTCTATTAGGTCCTTTCATCTGCAACTCTAGGGAGGCCGAGAGAGAGGCAGAAAGTATATTACAAAGCAAGTTCCAAAGAACTTTTCGTTGGGTTCCATATGACCCATTTGGTTTTATTTGTGAAAAGAGATTAAAGAATAAATCATCCCCTTATATACATCACAAAATTCCTGATCTAGAACAATATGCCAATCAAGATGAATGGGTTGAAGGAACACTTGTTGAGGAAGAAAGTGAAGCTGACAAAATGAACAAAATTATGAAAGATATCGAGAAGAAGTATGACCTAGAATCTTGTGGTCAAGTGCAGGTACCCTACATTGGCACTTCTTCAGCAGCAACTCTACAGCACAGATTACAGGAAAGAAGTTCATCAGTTGCAGCGGAACCAAAGGGCAAAGGAAAGGAACCTGCAATCCAGGTCATTGAAACTTTGGTCATGGCAGAGAAACCACAAACTTCCAAAGCACCTGAACAATCACAGGTTTCTCCCACTCAAGTAAATCATCCACAAGTTCCAGAGTTACAAACTCCATCAAATGTGGAAATAGGAAAGAAGAGGCAGGTTCCAGATACCACACCTCCAAAAGGGACCTCACAAGTACATCAAGCCAAAAAACATAAATCAGATCCACTTCTAGATGTGGAAGTCATAGATGAAGTGTTTGATGATGGAAGGGAAGACAGTCAACTAACTGGCACAGTTAGTGAAACAAACACAGGACAGAAAGGAAAGGCTTTGCAAAAGCAATTAAGTACTGAGGTATCCTCTTTCAGACCACCAGAAATAGATACAGGGGATATTAAAAGAACCTTCATTAATATTAAAGAAAAAAATGATCCATTAAAAATGAAGGTATATGATCAATATATGAAAATGGCTCCCCATAATCAAGAAAGGCTAATGTCAGCATTTGACATGTCACAAGGCAAAATGATAATGAGCCATTTCAAGTCAAAGGTGCCAAAACCCATTACTGCAGCTGACTACATCAGGACAAATTTTGAAGTTTTGGCAAAGGACATCCATCCTCTGGACCAGATAGAGCTACACAGACAAACTGGGGAAATGGTCTATTCCACTCTTACCAATAAGGCCATGGCAGCTATAACGCTGCAGGATTCTTTGAATAACACAACTGCACAATTTCAAATTGAGAAGGCCTCTTCACAGGCCAAAGATAATAGAATAAAGTCTTTAGAAGACATAATCATTGGTTTGGGTCACAACCCCAAAGACATTAAAAGTATTGAGGCATTAATAAAGAAGAAAGATGATGACATAGCTGCACTGAGAAAGCAGCTAAAATTGCCAGCCTCAAGGCACCCTTGGACCCAAGAAGTTCTAAAGGGGAATTCACAGGAAGAAATAATGGAGTTGCTCCTAAATATGACTGAGCGACTAAGTGAAACGGAGAAGGAATTGGAACAAGCTTTGCAGGAACAGGAAACTATCAGGCAGACATCAACAACAAGTACTACAACAACAGGTCAGCAAACACAGCCATCCCAGGTAAACACTTCTGGTTTGAGTTCTGATGAATTAATAAAACAGATGGAAAGTCTACAACTAAGGGTCACAGAACTCCAAAAAACGAAATTGCAATTAGTAAAATTGGAGGAAAAATATGATACATCTAAAAAGACAGTTGCTGATAACACCAGGGAAATAAAAAGGTTAGAAAAATTGGTTCAAGCTTTGGAAAAAGATCTTTCATTGGAAAAGCCTTTAAAGGAAATAAATGACATTCTTTGGGGTAACATCATTGAGTTAATAAAGGGTATTTGGCCCTCTATTCAAGCTATTTTTGAACAAAATGAGTTGGTTAAAATAGCCCAAGAAGAAATAAACAGAACCAGAAATGAATTAAGAGGCAGGCCTGAGCAGGCCAATCAGCTTATTCAATTTTTGAACACCCGGAAAAAGCAACAGCTTGCAGTGTTAGGGATTGAGGACAGGACTGGCACAGTTTTGGAAATAAAGAGAGTTTTCATCAAGAGAACTTTCATGCAAAATTTAGAAAGGAAGTGCACAGATATTTTGGTTGATATCAATATTTTCAGAGAGAAATTTCAAGCTTTGTTGGACAGTGGGTTACCAAGTCCTATGCTCTCAGAGGATCAAATAATGGACTTAGAAACCTGTGTAAAGAAAATAAATGCTCATGCTCAAAATACAGCTGCTTGTTCTCCTAGTTTACCACAATCAACATTACCAACAGGGAGAAATATCTATGATAGAGTGAGGAATTTATTTCATTTGGAACATGAGATAAAGTATCTATTTCCTAATGAGCCCACCTTTTACAAACTCACAGAAGCAGATGAGACATTGAGAAAACTCAAAAGGACTGTGATACTAGATGATTCATGGTGGAGAGACTTATTGGAAATTCTATAAAAGTTATTTTCAAGAATGAGAATTTTATCTTTACTATCAGGTAAAGGGTAAAAATGAGTACAGATGAAAGAGTATCAGTTACACAAGTTAAAGAGTATCCGTAAAGACAAAGAGTATAAAACAAGCAAATAAATTATGCCAGAAGACAGCAACAAGCCCTTTTTCAGCACTTACCTCCAGCACATCCATAAAGAAAGGAAACAACACATCAGCAGTTACTTATTATTCTATCTACGAGACCATTTGTCTCCTGTTTACTTGTAAATTATTCCTTAGTCACCCCAAATTATGGGCTAGGATAGTGTGAGATATTTTCAATTATTTTGTGTATAAATAAACCCTCAAAGAGAGTATTGAGGGTGGATTCTATTACTCTGCTGTAACATTGAGATTTTCGGAATAAAAGCATTTTGGAGAAATTTATTCGTGGCTTACTGGATGATGATTTAAAGCACTAGACTTGTTGCAGGATTCATGTGTTGGACTATAGTTCAATAAGTCTTTCTACCCTTTGTCTGAAGTTTTATATTAGTTTATAATATCATTATGTCCATTTCTGAATAATTTACATAAAGGATTGAATTAGAATTTGCTTAATTGTACTCTGATTTCAAATGTGGTTGTTCTTAATGTTTTCTTCTAAATTAGTTATAAGCATGAATTATTAAATGCTCTTGCTTTGCTAATTTAAACATTGTTGATTACTATAATAAAGAATTCTTCATTGCTCTTTGTTTGTAGTCATCTCATTTCTTTCTTTTGAACATGGTGAAATATTCTTAGCTGCCTTTCATCCCTTCAAAATCATCCCATCCACTTTAAATTTTAAGGATTGTTCTTTGTCTAGCTATCTTGCCCTGTAATACCATCTTGTGTTTAGAATAGAAATCCAGTAAAGCCATCCTTTGACTCCATAGCCCAATGGACTGAAATCTCTCAACCTTGCCCTTAGTTTGTGGATTCCACCATTTTCCCAAAACAAACTTTGAATTTATAACTAGCCTAAAACCTTCCAAGAACAAAGATAAATCATAAAGAGAGAGCCCTCTCTGGATGCAGATTGGCTAGATTCTGCATCTAAAAGGTTGGTTTGTGGTTACCTCGGGTATACTTTCCTCTTACACAACTTCTAGGAAAACCTGAGTGATAACACACTGGGCACCTTCATCGGAACCGGAGGCTAATATGGATTATGAAGAATTGGATCATTGGTCAATTTGGACACGTCTGGTAATTCCAACGTGGCGAGAAAAGGAAATTGAGCGTTAAAAGGCATGTCAGGCCCTTGATAAGGACATGTACCCGTACTCCAGCCTGGTTGAGCATAAATCTACCCCCATTGGTTCTGTCCCAAAGGATTCTGACCATAGGGGGTATAAGCCATATAATTGGGTTGATATGGCAGTTGAAAACCAGGATACGGTGGTTGATAACCAGAGTACTGATTCTGATTATATGTGGGCCCCGTTTGAGTAGTGTATGGATTTGACTACGGAGTATAAGTATAGCTTGGCTGTTGAAGGTAATAACCAGAACCTTGGGACGGGTTGTAAACTAGTCGATACTGACCTTGAATGTAATAGCCACCTTGGGGTCGAACAGGCTGCTGGTAAGTGGGACCCTGATGAGTCTGATAAGTGGGTTGCATAGGTGGATTTGGATGTGGCATGGAATATACCAGTTATTGAGCAGGGTTAACAGGTTTTGTAGGTTGTCCTGGTTGAATAGGTTGACCTGGATATGCAGGTTGTCTTGGTTGAATAGATTGACCTGGCTATGCAGGTTACCCTGGTTGAACATGTTGACCTGGCTGATGAGGGACACCAGGTTTCCCTGGTTGAACAGGTTGGCGTGATGGTAGAAAAGGGCTAGGTTGTTCCTGATAACCAGGTTGACCTGTGACAGGACCATAAGATGGCCTAGGTTGTGCAACATTTTGACCAGTTGGAAAATGAGGTTGCTAAGGTTGAACCAAAGGTTGAGAAGGATGGGTTTGGCCCCCATGACCATACGGTGGTCCATGTTGATACCCCGGTTTCCCTACCGTTCCTTGAGGTTACCTTGGCTGGACTACAGGGTGAGGCTGTAGAGGTTGACCTTGAGGATTGTAAGACTACCCTTGCGGACTGTAAAACAATCCCTGTTGGACTAAAGGTTGTCCCTATAAGGGTTGTCCTTGCGGGTCATACGCATAACTTGGCTGGGCTGAAGGTTGTCCCTGGAAGGGTTGTCCTTGTGGGCCTGAAGCATTCCCTTGCTGAAACAAAGGCTGTCCCTGAAGGGGTTTCCCTTGTTGATTGGAAGGCTACCCAGGTTGGGTAGATAGAAAACCGTTAATATATTGATAAGCCTCAAGAGTAGGAAAATGAAGGGGGTTTCCTTGCTCATCGTATTGATATGGAAATACGTAAATCAGGGCACCATCCACTCCATAATGGGAAAATTAAGGATAGTTAAGATCTTGAGAGGACTAACCAACCTCGGAGATTGACGACTGCAAAGATAACCGATACTCCTCCAGAGAAATATTCTCCGGAATAGTAGAAGCTATATAAACGTCTTCAGGAACTGACAAGGTCCTAGTTGACTGAATAGTGACACCAAGTGTAGATGTAACCACTCAGAAAGTACATCTAATAGGTTTTGATGTAACAAAAGGAGATGTTGTGAGAGGCGTCGACGGTGACATCCCTAACATAGGAATGGTCGGCCTCGTGGACGGAGTCGACACTCCCGTAGAGGAAATAATGGCCATGACCTGACTTGAAGACCTATATCTAGCTGGGAGCGAAGGACCAGGTGAAGACATAATAGAAGTTTCAGGGATGTCTTTAGGAAAAAGCTGGTAATCTTCACCAGAAGTAGGGATTCCCTCACTAGGACAAGGATAGGATGAATCCATATCTGACCCTGTCGTAAGATCTTCTAAAAGACGACGGAGACTAGGAGGTATGACAGTAGACAAAAAAGGCGATCCCAATGTAAGAGGAGGGAAGTGTTCCCCTACTCCAAATCCAAACCAAACATTGGAAAAGGGCCAATTTAAATCAACTGGTCCTCCAAAGGGAATTTCAGATATAACTGGTCCCCCATCGGGAAACTCGGATACAACGGGCTGCTGATGCTCAGCAGAGGACTGAGAGACTTCTGATGAATTTTCTGTATAGGTACTACCAGTAGAAGAAACTGACGGTTCCACCACTGTGACTGTAACGGAAATAGGAAGAGATGAAAAAAAAATACAAATAGGCAAAAACCAAGGCAATCAACAAAAGGCCGAAAAATCAATCTCTAAATGGGCGTGTGATCGTAGGTGATTAATTTTACCGCATTGAAACTGGAAATTTTACTGTTTCATGTTTTAAGAGTCTAGAAACGAGTAAAAGGTTACTCTATCACTTTTAGTTTGGAAACAAGCATGAAAGGACAAGCACCTGATGATCTTTTCAAATTTAGTGAGTCAGTAAAGATCAAAATGATTGCTCTTGCAATTGAGGTAAATGGGTGTACCAGATATCCATGAACTACCATATACACGTTGGTAAAAATGAAAGAGCAATCAACCAAGGGCTTAAAATACATGCAGGTAATCTTCTTGAATGTTGTGTGCAATGTATCATGGGTAAAAGGCAGCAGACTTGGCTTCCTATGGATAAAGGATTTGCAACCTAATGGGGTCTCCCTTTATATACGCGATGGTACGGGGCACAAGTTTGTACTAGTGATGTCTAAATCCAAATGGAAAATGACAGCTACTAGGCTTAAAGATGCTAGAGCACGTCTCTACCTCAAACTACTAGATGTTTTTTTAATGTTTAAATGTTGCCTTTGGTTAATTCAGTAAATTTTAAATTTGATCTTCAATTTACGTTTCAATTTCAAGACTCTATCGAATGTTGGATCTCATAAAACCTCTAAATGCAAAACTGCATGCCACAAAAGATCATTTTGTTCAATGAAGAGCTATTTATGAGAGAGTTGAGAGCTTTCAAATGACAACAAAATGAACACACAAAAACATCCACTACTATTTCCAATGCAAGCTAATGAAACTAGAAAACTTCTCTATAGAGTTATATAACACTAGTAATGTGAAAGAGCTTTCAATTTTCACTATGCCAATCAAAATGCAAAATATTTTTCTTTTGTACTTTTCAATATATTAGAGAAAATGCACTAAATGAATGAAAAAATAATGAAAATGCCAATTCGAGAAATGACAAAGAGAGAGCTGAAAAAAACAAGTTCACTCAATTCAAACACACACAATCAAGGCTCAAACTAATGATGAAATCCCTCAAAGTGGAGAAGAATCTCGAAAGGGACTCAAACAAACTGTGTGATCTAGGCTTGGAGCAACACAAAGTGAGATTGAATGAAAGAGAATACAATCACTCAATAAACGCAATGATTCAATGGGACTAACCAAGATGAATGCAGAGAAGAAAAAAAAAATTGACCAAGCAAGCAAGGACCCAAAACTCCCACAGAAGGCTCAGCACACTGAACCACATAGAAGCCCTAGGGCTAGAATGAAAAACTGATAGAAAAAGCGAAAAACAGGAGGACAGGGGCTAAAAACAGTAAAAAATGACTTCAAAGCACTCAAGAAATCTAAAAATGAACCAGGACCAAAATTCAAGCTCAGAGAGGCCAAAATCAAGCAAACCCTAACACCAAGCAGAGTTGATACGACTGTTTGGCTATAATCTGTGCCAAAAAGGCATTGACACAGGGACCTGTTGGGGTTCCTATGTTTTGGAAAATTTGGCAATACAAAAGGATAAGACAACATCAAACCACTTTGGGGCCCTAGGATCTAGCCCTCCTGGACCCGGAGAGGGATCTCTCCAATAAATAAAGAATGATTTGTATCTTTGAAGCTCAAATTAAGATGTTAGGCTAGTTATGAAGCACAAAGGGGGGTTTTAAATGATTTTGTTGGTTGGTTGCTGGGTTGGTCATGAAATCATAAATTGAGAAAATAATGGAAGGAAGGAACAAAGCATCAAGATGTTTCAGCAAAAGGAATAGGTCAAGAAAGTGCCATCCATTGGGCTATGGAGTCATGAAAGGTAATTACATGCAACAACTAGCCAAGGCTTCCAAAGGGCAAGTCATCTAATACCAAAGGATCTTTAGATTAGATGGTGGGATGGGACATTAAGGACTGAAGGTGAAATAAGGAAAGATAGCCAAATTTCTGTCTATAGATCAGGTCAGAGGTCATTTAACTCCAGACCAGCTCGGACATACTCAAAGGTAGCTCTCAAAGAGGGAAAAAGGGGTTGCTTATAGATTGGACCAGAGATCATTTAACCCCGGGTCTACTTTAGAAACTCCAAGGGAAAAAACAGAGATAAATTTGACAAAGAAGCATCCAAGCAGCAAACCCCCAGGTTCATACATCAGCCAGCAGGCAATAACATCCACTGCGCTGGTTAAAACACATGAATTCACTCTCAGATACACATAAAGCAGAACAAATTAAAGGTAGGGAGAGCAGGAACATAGGGGACCTAACAAGGGTGAATCCTATGCTATACTTCTATTACCTACCAGAAGAACATGAAACGGTATGGAAATGTAATAAACAGAGCGAGGAAGAACATCACCAATAGTAATAGACCAGCATCCTGCGAAATGTGCTTTGATTAATTGATGCAAATCCAGTCATGTACAATAAGCTCAGTGGCTAATACAATCCAGAATTTCTCCTCCCAGCCTATTACATACAACTACTCTGCTACTCCCTCCCAAGATTGTTCTACAGTCAAGAATGAATCCCTCTAACAACAACTGCCGAACAACTCAAAAACAACCTTTTCATTACTTCTCAGGGATTTCTTATAGGATAAGAGGAAGAAATAGAAGTAGATGAACAATTAAATGAGTTTCATTAAGACAGAATGGTGGAAGTTTTCACACCTCTACTGCTTAATGGATTTATGCAATGTTGAATGTACTCTGAGACTGGTTCAGAGATCCGTGTCAGGTCGATTTTGACCTCTGATATGTTCCGTGCGATCCTCTCAGCTGTCTAGAGCTCTGCGCTGCCTTCTGAATCTGGTTAACTGGTTCAAAGTCTACGGGCCTCTCCATACCTCCATTACTACTGCTCAAACAGTCTTTAATGGAGCTCTGTCAGTGCAATTAACTGCTTAAGGGCTCGAGGAGGCATGGAGAGCATTGTGGGAATAGCGTACTTCTGGAGAAGAGTACTCTACTGAACATTAAACATAGATAGGACTGTTTCATGTGCATTGGTCTTCAAACTGCACCTCATCCTTTGAATGTAGGGTTAAACATCAATTACCTGAATAATAGGCCCTAACCCCATTTGAATCTCTCCTTCTGGTTCGTTGGAAAATGCTGAAATGGCCATCTCTGTGCTATATGTATAATGGAATAAACCTTTTACAAGCCCAGATAGTGGTGGAAGAGAAATGTTGTGGAGGCCAAGAGAAATAGTGGCAGAACAGTGAAAACAACGAAATGACTTTGTGGAAACGGATGCAATAAACATGTGATATTAGTTTTAATGTAAATCTGAGACTTTGGTTAAAACTAGAAATACACAGGAAATGGAGGAAAATGTTATGAAAATAATCGATGGGAATGATCGTACGAGGTGGGACCCATTTGGCAGTCGCAATCAGAAGATCGGAAAAAAGGGTTGCGATCGGGAGATCGGAGAGGAAGGAATTTGCGATTGCGATGATCAGAGGGGTGGAGCGATCAATCGCATCGCAAATGTTTGCGACGGACTGATTGGGGGAAACAACATAAAACATGCGATTGTGATTAGGTGGGAGGAGCAATGACCGTCGGATCAGCGGGGAGAATGGACGGCTGAGATTGGATCGGCGAATCGCAATCGGGGCGGAACAAAACACGACACGGTGAAACTTGCGATTGCGATTGAGCGGGGAGAGTGATAGCCATCAGATCAACGAGCGGAATGGACGCCTGCGATGCAATCAGGGCGGCACCGCTGGGACTTGTGATTGCGATCGGAGGTCGGGGTGCGATTGAGCGCTGACCGTTGGATCTGGGGATCAGATCAACGGTTCTCGTTCGATCGGAGGGAGAGCACAATCGGAGATTGGAGGAAAATACTTGCGATTAGCGATCGGGCGGAGGGTGCGATTAGTGCTGGACCATACGATCTGCGGGGAGAATCAACGGTGGAGAGAATAATCAGGGGATCACAATCGCAGCGGGACAAAGGGGTAACGCAAATGGAAGTTTTGATTGCGATTAGGTGGGGGGTGTGATTAGCACTTCGTCATCAGATCTTCATGACAGATAAACGGTCCAAAACGCGTCATGAGACTTATGAGAAAAATACAATCGCGTCGAGGTTTTAGGCTATAACAAAGGAAATGCACTCGCCTAACGGTCCCAATTGCGATTAGCCCCCAAAGGCTTAAGCACTTGGTCTTGGGTAAGGGTGTATGTGGGGAAGTGGTTGAAGGGGCAGGCAGAAAAGGGCAGAGGGGTTAGGCCTTATAATAAGGTAGGAAAGTGGGTTTTGGGCCTATTCAATGTGGTTTAAAGGTTTGGAAAGGGAACGATAGAGGAATAAGGGGGGAAACTGGCCAACAAAGGGTGGGGAAGAATTTAAAGGGGATTTGAGGGGATTTTGAAGGGTAAGAAAGGAAATAGAAGGGGAGACAAGGGGGAAATAAAAAGAGGCTAAGTGGGGGTGAAAAAAGAGGGAGAAAGGGGCTTTGGGCATTTACTCACAAACAAAGAGGCTTTGTAAGGGAAAAAGCAGAGGGGATTTATTCAAAGGGCGAAGACACAAAGAGGCTTCAAGGATGATGTGTTTTCAGGGGAAATGCATCCCTTGAAGGCTCAACAACAATCTTAGCCCCCCGTTTTGCTTGTCAAAAATTTCATAGGGGGGCTAACAGTGGCTCCACATGGGGATGGCTTCTTCTTGAAGGAGTCAAGAATTCAGGCAATGATCTTTGGTGTAGGCCATATGCCTGCTACTTGGCACATCCCTTATTCTTTGATTTTAGCTGCCAAAAACTGTGAAGACATCAGCATCAATTTTTTTCTCAACCATCTACCTACGCAAACTATAGTCCTAAAATTTTTCTTCTGGGTGTGTTTGGACTTGCAGACCCTTTATATCATCAATTTTTAGCAACAGGAAAAATAAACCTATTCTACTTCTACCCTTATTACTCCATGAGAGAAGATTAGACTGTTGGCCTCATATGTTTCTCTACCCAAACTACTATCTCCTAGGGTTAAACTGTCTAGCAGATTTCTTCTCTATATTCTAAGACTGAAATTGAAAAACAGTCAAGCCAGGATTAGACTGTCTGGCTTGCTGGACTTTACAGAAACTAAAACAACTAACTACGTGCTCACAGGCTGAGCTTTATTTCAGACTTCCTACCTACTCTACTCTAACTGGAGCTCTCTAGCATTTAGGTGATGAAATAGTGCCAGTGCAGCCAGTCAAGCAGTAACAAAAAAGGATATGAGCATTGACTTCCTGTCAGAAATAACCACAGGGTGCTCTGCATATGGTTCTTCAAAACTGGGGTCACCTTCAGTAGTGACCATTCCTGATGAATATGGCCCATGCTAAGGATCAATTCTGGAGTATTTGAGCTAATCAGGGGCTCCATGTATTCTGCCATAGGATCAACGAACACTTGATGTACACTTCCTTCTTTCTGGCCTGCCATGATTGGTAGGCTGTCTACGTCCCGGGCAACTTCGATTGTTGCATTTTCCATTGCATCTTCAGTGTGGCTCATGAAAACCGGATCCTCTTCTTCTTGTATTTTGAAGAGCAGTGGAATCTCTTCTCTTTTGGGGGGTGGGAGACTTTCCAAGAATGCTTTGGGTCTTTGAACTCGTATGATATCTCTTGTGAGTTTAAAAGTTCGAGCTCAGCTTCATACCTCTCAACCACCAGCTCTAAATTTTTTTTCTTGATCACGGGTCCACCCTTTCAGCTGAGAGGAATAGCCCCTGGAAGGTCCTCCACCTTATATTCTTCCAAGTCACTGGATATTATATCACGGTATACTGCCATGAAATCTAGAAACATTTCTGCAAACCGTTAAGGGTCTTCCATCAGTGACGTGGCTTGGTCTTTGGCATGGATGATCTTGTACTGCGACATGGTCTCCCAGTGGATTCTTATGTGAAAACACAGGTAATCAGTGGCCTGCTGATCACCAGTGGGGTATTTTTATCATTCAGGAATTGTGGGGTCGCCAGGTGGATGATTTACAACTTACTGTCCACCACAGTGGTTTACCAAATCAAGGCTGATTGGTCTCTTTCCCCAGTGGAGTCACCATTATGTTGGGGTTCCTATGTTTTGGCAGATTTGGCAATACCAAAAGATAATACAACATCAAACCACTTTGGGGCCCTAGGATCTAGTCCTCCTAGACCCGGAGAGGGATCTCTCCAATAAACAAAGAATGATTTGCATATTTGAAGCTCAAATTGAGATGTTAGGCTAGTTATGAAGCACAAAGGGGGGTTTTAAATGATTTGGTTGGTTGGTTGCTGGGTTGGTCATGAGATCATAAACTGAGAAAATAATGGAAGGAAGGAACAAAGCAGCAAGATGTTTTAGCAAAAGGAATAGGTCAAGAAAGTGCTATCCATTGGGCTATGGAGTCATGAAATGTAATTACATGCAAAAACTAGCCAAGGCTTCCAAAGGGCAAGTCATCTAATACCAAAGGATCTTTAAATTAGATGGTGGGATGGGACAATAAGGACTGAAGGTGAAAGAAGGAAAGACAACCAAATTTATGTCTATAGATCAGGTCAGAGGTCATTTAACTCCAGACTTTCTTGGACATACTCAAAGGCAGCTCTCAAAGAGGGACAAAGGGGTTGCTTATAGATCGGACTAGAGGTCACTTAACTCCAGGTCTGCTTTAGCAACTCCAAGGGAAAAAATAGAGATAAATTTGACAAAGAAACATCCAAGCAGCAAACCCCCAGGTTCATACATTAGCCAACAGGCAATAACATCTACTGCGCTGGTTAAACCACATGAATTCACTCAGATACACATAAAGTAGAAAACATTAAAGGTAGGGAGAGCAGGAACATAGGGCACCTAACAAGGGTGAATCCTATGCTATACTTCTATTGCCTACCAAAAGAACATGAAACAGTATGCAAATGTAATAAATAGAGCGAGGAAGAACATCACCAATAGTAATAGACCAAGATCCTGCGAAATGTGCTTTGGTTAATTGATGCAAAACCAGTCATGTACAATAAGCTCAGTGGCTAATACAATCCATACTTTCTCCTCCTAGCCTATTACATACAACTACTCTGCTACTCCCTCCCAAGACAATTCTATAGTCAAGAATGAATCCCTCTAACAGCAACTGACGAACAACTCAACAACAACCTTTTCATTAGTTCTCAGGGATTTCTTATAGGATAAGAGGAAGAAACAGAAGTAGGTGAACAATTAAATGAGTTTCATTAAGACATAATGGCGGAAGTGTTCACGCCCCTACTGCTTAATGGCTTTTTGCAACGTTGAATGTACTCTGAGACTGGTTCGGAGATCCCTGTCAGGTCAATTTTTACCTCTGATATGTTATGTGCGATCCTCTCGGCTGTTTGGAGCTCTGCGCTGCCTTATGAATCTAGTTAACTAGTTCAAAGTCTGCGGGCCTCTCCATACCTCCATTACTACTGCTCAGACAGTCTTTAATGGAGCTCTGTCAGTGCAATTAACTGCTTAAGGGCTCGAGGAGGCATGGAGAGCGTTGTGGGAATAGCGTACTTCTGGAGAAGAGCACTCTGCTGAACATTAAACATAGATAGGACTGTTGCGTGTGCATTGGTCTTCAAACTGCACCTCATCCTTTGAATGCGGGGTTAAACATCAATTACCTGAATAATAGGCCCTAACCCCATTTGAATATCTCCTTCTGGTTCGTTGGCAAATGCTGAAACAACCGTCTCTGTGCTATCTGTATAATGGAATAAACCTGTTACAAGCCCATATAGTGGTGGCAGAGAAATGCTGTGGAGGCCTGGAGAAACAGTGGCAGAATAGTAAAAACAGCGGAATGAATTTGTGGAAACGGACGCAATAAACATGTGATATTAGTTTTAATGTAAATCTCAGACTTTGGTTAAAACCGGAAATACAAAGGAAATGGAGGAAAATGTTATGAAAATAATCGACGGTAATGATCGTACGAGGTGGGATCCATTTGGAAGTCGCAATCGGAAGATCAGAAAAAGGGGTTGCGATCGGGAGATCGGAGAGGAAGGAATTTTCGATTGCGATGATCGGAGGGGCGAAGCGATCAATCACATCGCAAATGTTTGTGACGGACTGATCAGGGGACACACCATAAAACATGCGATTGCGATTAGGTAGGAGGAGTGATGACCGTTGGATCGGCGGGGAGAATGGACGGCTGAGATTAGATCGGTGAATCGCAATCGCGGCGGAACAAAACGCGACACGGTGAAACTTGTGATTGAGATTGAGCAGGGAGAGCGATATCCGTCAGATCAACGAGTGGAATGGATGGCTGCGATGCAATCGGGGGATCGCAATCGGGGCGGCAACGCTGGGACTTGCGATTGCGATCGGAGGTTTGGGCATGATTGAGCGCTGACCGTTGGATCTGGGGATCAGATCAACGGTTCTCGTTCGATCGGAGGGAGAGCGCAATCAAAGATCAGAGGAAAATACTTGCGATTAGCGATTGAGCGGAGGGTGCGATTAGTGCTGGACCGTCCGATCTGCGGGGAGAATCAATGGTGGAGAGAACAATCGGGGGATCGAAATCATAGCGGGACAAAGGGGTAACGCAAATGGAAGTTCCGATTTCGATTAGGCGAGGGGTGTGATTATCGCTCCGCCGTCGGATCTTCATGATAGATCAACAGTCCAAAACGCGTCGTGAGACTTATGAGAAAAATATAATCATGTCATGGTTTTAGGATATAACAAAGGAAATGCACTCGCCCGACGGTGCCGATTGCGATTGGCCCCCAAAGGCTTAAGCACTTGGTCTTGGGTAAGGGCGTATGTGGGGAAGTGTTTGAAGGGGCGGGCGGAAAAGGGAAAATGGTTTAGGCCTTATAATAAGGTAGGAAATTGGGTTTTGGGCCTATTCAATGTGGTTTAAAGGTTTGGAAAGGGAACTATAGAGGAATAAGGGGGGAAACTGGCCAACAAAGGGTGGGGAAGAATTTAAAGGGGATTTGAGGGGATTTTGAAGGGTAAGAAAGGAAATAGAAGCAGAGACAAGGGGGAAATAAAAAGAGGCTAAGTGGGGGTGAAAAAAGACGGAGAAAGGGGCTTTGGGAATTTCCTCACAAACAGAGAGGCTTTGTAAGGGAAAACAACAGAGGGGATTTATTCAAAGGGCGAAGACACAAAGAGGTTTCAAGGATGATGTGTTTTCAGGGGAAATGCATTCCTTGAAGGCTCAACAATAATCTTAGCCCCCCGTTTTGCTTGTCAAAAATTTCATAGGGGGGCTAACAGGACCTAACTAGAAACAAGTGACAGTTGGTGCGACTGTCAGGGGAAAAACTGCACCAATCGAGTTTACCCTAGAAAAATTATAAAAATAGACAAATCGAGACTGGATCTCGTCTTCTGGGGGCTGAATAAGGTTTTAACACCAAGGAAGATGAACCAGAAAAGAAATAAATCAATCAAAAGCAAAAAATCAACCCAAAGGAGGAAGGACTAACTCCCACTGATCCCCAGCAGAGTCTCCAAATTGTTGAGGAGGTAAATCCCCTCTGTGGACAGAGGTGATCCCACTAGCGCTAGATTGGGTCTAGCGACAATCGAATCATGCAATGACGTTGGTTCCTATTTATAAGAAAGACAAAGATCATGATAAGTATTCTACCTTAAATCCCAAGCTATTGTTGTCGAGCAAGAAGTAGTGCTCCTCGTCCTTAGCCTGACATATCACAATCCTTCTGTTTGACATGTCTGGATACCTGTACACATGCAGAGAAATGACGACATACAACATAATATTCAAAGAATATAACTATATATCAGTTAGAGAAGATATAATTCATTGCATTACATAAAATAGTAGACACATGAATGGCGAAAATCAGAGTCACTTATATTAGAGATGACAAAAAGGGAGATTACAACCAAGTGCTCTAACGCTATGATCTTCCTTCGGCAAAGCTTGCAATAGAGCGTGTCTCAACAAAGCCTGTCGGGGATTTGGACAAAGCTCTCTCCCTTATCGGGTTCTCCTTGGCTATAGTTTCCTTCTCAAATGTTCAGCTTCCAAGCATTCAGCTAGCTTGTTAATGAAGAGGGCTATCTTTTATAGATGGAGGAAGGGAAGTTGGGATCCCTATAATCATGGGATAGGTACTATCTCTTAGGACGGTTCCATGATAGGTGGAAAATCACTTCCTATACATGGAGATCCGGAACCAAACCACTCAGCTTCTTTTGATGATTCATTCTGGAGTTTTTTAGAATCAAACTTCTTCCATTTATTTTTAAAAAACATTCCTTAATAGGCTTGGCACAAGTGAAACATAGGGACAGGGTGCCAACTGGCGCGTCCTCTAGTGAGGATTTCCCCCATTGGCGTGAGGGATGAACTGCCTAGTCATACCAAGGAAAAAACATATGTTTTTATGGTTTTTCAGAGAAAAATTTCTTCAGGAGAATGTTTTTCCTCATGTAGGAGGATGCCATGAAGGTGTTTTCAAGACATTTACTATTCACAGGTCACGAGAATAGTCCTTCAATGTACGGGATGAGGGATTGCAGGGACGGTGACAAAATTTTGTGTAACACCTAACCTTAACCTTAACTATAACCTAACCCTAAACTTGACCTTAACTTTACCCTTAACCTTGACCTTAACCTTCACCTTAACCTTGACTTTGACCTTAACCTAACCTTAACCTTCCCCTTAACCTAAACCTTATCTTATCCTTAACCTTAAACATAACCTTCCCAAACCCTTAACCTTAACCTTAACCTGACTAAACCCGTAACCTTAAACTTAACCTTAACCTAACCTTAACCTTATCTTAACCTTAACCTTAACTTTGGTTAGGTAAAGTCAAGGTTAAGGTTATGTTAAGGATAAAGTCAAGGTTAAGGTTAGGGTTAGGTTATAGTTAAGGTCAAGGTTAAGGTTAGGTTAAGGTTAGCATTAAGGTTACAAGTTTAGTCAGGTTAAGGTTAAGGTTAAGGTTAAAGTCAAGGTTAAGGTTAGGTTAAGGTTAAGGTTAGGGTTAAGGTTCACGTTAATCTTAAGGTTAAGTGTTTGGTTATTGTTAAGGGTAAGGTTAAGCTTAAGTTTAGGTTAAGGGTAAAGATAAGGTTAAGATTAAGGCTAAGGGTTTGGTCAAGGTTAGGGTTAAGGTTAGGTAAAGGTTAAGGTTATGCTTAAGGTTAAGTTTAGGTTAAGTTTAAGGTTATGGTTAAGTTTAGGTTAAGGGTAAAGTTAAGGTTATGGTTAGGGTTAAGGTTAGGGTAAGTTTAGGGTTAGGTTGATGTTAAGGTTTGGTAAAGGTTAAGGTTAAGGTTAAGATTAAGGTTAAGGTTAAGGGTTTGGTCAAGGTGAAGGTTAGGTTATAGTTAAGGTCAAGGTTAAGTTTAGGTTATGATTAAGGTTAAGGTTAAGGTTATGGAAGGCTAAGGTTAAGGTTAAGGTTAAGTTTTTGACCTTACCCTTAACCTAACCTTAACCTTAACTATAAATTAACCCTAACCTTGAACTTAACTTTACCCTTACCCTTAACCTTAACCTTAACTATAACCTAACCATAACCTTACCCAAACTATAACCGTAACCTTAACCTTACCTTAACCTAACTTAACCATAACCTTGACCTTGACTTTAACCTTAACCTTAACCTTAACCTTAGCCTTACTCGTAACCTTAACCTTAAACTTACCCTTAACCTAACCATAACCTTAACCTTACCCTTAACCTTATCTTAACCTTAACCTTAACCTTACCCTTAACCTTCACCTTAACCTTAACTTTACCCTTAACCTTGACTTTACCCTTAACCTTATCTTAAACTTAACCTTAACCTTACCCTTAAATTTACCCTTAACCTTAACTATAACCTAACCCTCATCTTTACCAAACCCTTAACATTAACCTTAACATTGACCTTAACCTTAAACTTAACCTACCCTAACCTTAAAATTAACCTACCCTTAACATTGACCTTAAACTTAACCCTAACCTTAACCTACCCTTAACCTTGACCAACCTCTTAACGTAACCTTAACCTTGACTTTAGACTTAACGTAACCTTAACCTTGAACTTGACCTTACCCTTAAAATTAACCTTAAAATTAAACTTAACCTGACTAAACCCTTAAACTTAACCTTAACCTTATCCTTAACCTTAAACTTAACCTTGACCTTAACTATAACCTAACCCTAACCTTAACAAAACCTTAACCTTAACCTTACCCTTAATGTAACCTTAACCTTGACTTTACCCTTAACCTCACCCTTAGCCTAATCTTAAGCTTACCATAACCTTACCATTACCTACCATTACCCTTAACCATGACCTTAACCTAAACTTAACCTTAACCTTAACCTTATCCTTATCTTAACCTTAACCTAACCTTAACCTTAACCTTAACCTTAACCTTAACCCTAACCTGAAGGATAAAGTTATGGGTAAGGTTAGGTTAAGGTTAGGGTTAGGTTATAGTTAAGGTCAAGGTTAAGGTTAAGGTTAAGGTTAAGGTTAAGGTTAAGGTTAATGTTAAGGGTTTGGTTAACGTTAAGGTTAAGGTTAAGGTCAGGGTTAAGGTTAAGGTTAAGATTAGGTTAGGTTAAAGCTAATATAAGGTTAAGGGTAAGGTTAAGTTTAAGGTTACGTTAAGGGTAAAGTCAAGGTTAAGGTTAGGTTAAGGTTAAGATAAGGTTAAGGTTAAGTAAGGTTAAGTTTAACATTAGGCTAAGGTTACGGTTAGGTTAAGGTTGAGTTAAGGTTAAGGTTAAGGTTAAGGGTTTGGTCAAGGTTAGGGTTAGGTTATAGTTAAGGTTATGGGAAGGCTAAGGTTAAGGTTAAGTTTAAGGTTAAGTAGAGCTTAAAAGGTTAAGGTTAAGCATTAGGTTAAGGTTATAGTTAAGGGTTTCGTCATGGTTAGGGTTAGGTTAAGGTTAAGGGTAAGGTTAGGTTAAGGTTAGGTTAAGGGTAAATTTAAGGTTAAGGTTAAGGTTAATGGTAAAGATAAGGATATGGATAATGTTAAGGTTAAGGTTAGGTTAAGGTTAAAGTCAAGGTAAATTTTAAGGGTAAGGTTATAGTTAGGTTAACGTTAAGGCTAAGGTTAGGTTAAGGTTAAGATAAGGTTAATGTTAAGGTTAGGTTAAGGGTAAAGTCAAGGTTAAGGTAAAGTCAAGGTTAAGGTAAGGTTAAGGTTAAGGTTAAGGTTAGGGTAAGGTTAGGGTAAAGGTTAAGGTTAAGGTTAATGTTAAGGGTTAAGGTTAAGGTTAAGGGTTTGGTCAAGGATAGGGTTAGAGGCTTAACCATAACCTTAACGTTAACCTTAACCATAACCTTAATATTAACCTTAACCTAACCTTAAACTTATGTTAACCTTAACTATAACCTAACCCTAACCTTGACCAAACCTTAACCTTAAACTTAACTTTACCCATAACGTTAACCCTAACCTTAACCTTAAACTTACCCTTAACCTTAACCTTAAACTTATCTTAACCTTAACCTAACCTTAACCTTGACTTTACCCTTAACGTAACTTTAACCTTAGCCTTAACCATTAACCTTAACCTTAACCTTATCTTAACCTTAACCTTAACCTTAACCTAACATTAACCTTGACCTTAACTATAACCTAAACCTAACCTTAACCTTGACTTTGTCCTTAACGTAACCTTAACCTTTACCTTAACTATAACCTAACCTTAACCTTAACCAAACCTTAACCTTAACCTTACCCTTCGCCTAATCTTAACCTTACTCTAACCTTAAGCCTAACTTTACCATTACCCTTAACCGTAACCTTAACCTAAACTTATCCTTAACCTTAACCTTATCCTTATCTTAACCTTATCCTAACCTTAACCTTCACCTTAACCTTAACCCTAATCTTAACCCTAACCTTAAGGTTAAATTTATGGGTAAGGTTATGTTAATATTAGGGTTAGGTTATAGTTAAGGTCAAGGTTAAGGTTAGGTTAAGGTTAAGGTTAAGGCTAAGTTAAGGTTAATGTTAAGGGCTTGGTTAACGTTAAGGTTAAGGTTAAGGCTAGGGTTAAGGTTAATATTAGGTTAGGTTAAGGTTAAGATAAGGTTAAGGGCAAGTTTAAGGTTAAGATTCAGGCTACGTTAAGGGTAAATTCAAGGTTAAGGTTAGGTTAAGGTTAAGATAAGGTTAAGGATAAGGTTAGGGTTAACGTTAGGTTAAGGTTAAGTTTGGTTAAGGTTAAGGTTAAGGGTTTGGTCAAGGTTAGGGTTAGGTTATAGTTAAGTTTAGGGTTAAGGTTAAGGTTAAGATTAGGTTAGGTTAAGCTTAAGATAAGGTTAAGGGTAAGGCTAAGGTTAAGGTTAACATTACGTTAAGGGTAAACTCAAGGTTAAGGTTAAGTTAAGGTTAAGATAAGGTTAAGGTTAAGGTTAACGTTAGGTTAAGGTTACAATTAGGTTAAGTTTAATTTAATTTTGACGTTAAGGTTAAGGGTTACCTTACCCTTAACCGTGACCTTAACCTTAACTTAACCTAATGTTAACCTTAACCTTAACTATAACCTAACCCTAACCTTGAACAAACCCTTAACCTTCACCTAATATTAACCTTAACATAACATTAACCTTAACCTTAACCTAAGATAGCCTTACCCTTAATCTTAACCTTGACCTTAACTATAACCTAACCCTAACCTTGACCAAACCCTTAACCTTAACCTAACCCTAACCTTGACCAAACCCTTAACATTAACCTTAACCTTAACATTAACCTTAACCTTAAACTAATCTTAAGCTTAACCTAACCATAACCTTAATCTAACCCTAACCTTCACCAAACGCTTAACATTAACCTTAACCTAACCCTAACCTTGACCAAACCCTTAACATTATCCTTAACCTTAGCCTTAACCTTAAACTAATATTAACCTTAACCTAACGGTAACCTTAACCTTAACTTTAACCTTACCCTAGCCATAACCTTAACCTTAACCATAACATAACTCTAACCTTAACTTTACCCTTAACCTTAACCTTAACCTAATGCTAACCTTAACTTTACCCTTAACATTAACCTTATCCTTAACCTAATCTTAACCTTAACCGAACCGTAACCTTAACCTAACCTTAATCGTAGCCTTAACCTTAACCTTAACCTTAGCTTAATCATAACCTTAACCTTAACCTTAGCCTAACCCTAACCTTAATTTACCCTTAACCTAACCTTAAACTTAACCTTAACCTAAACCTAACGTTAACTTTACCCTTAACCTAACCTTAACCTTAACCTTAACCTTATCTTAACCTTAACCTAATCTTAACCTTGACTTTACCCTTAACGTAACTTTAACGTTAACCT
The DNA here is from genome assembly GCA_034641835.2 of Pinus albicaulis. Lineage (NCBI taxonomy): Eukaryota > Viridiplantae > Streptophyta > Pinopsida > Pinales > Pinaceae > Pinus > Pinus albicaulis. The sequence continues at coordinate 978,807,005 of CM076578.1, read as the reverse complement.
TAAAATTAATCCTACCTTAACGTTAACCTTAACCTTAACCTTGAGCTTAACTATAACCTAACCCTAACCTTAACCTTGAATTTACCTAACCAATGTTATCGTTAAGGTTAAGATAAGGTTAAGGTTATGTTAAGGTTAATTTTAAGGTTACATGTTTAGTTAGGTTAAGGTTAAGGGTTTGGGAATGTTAATGTTAAGGTTAAGGGTAAGATAAGGTGAAGTTTAAGGTTAAGGTTAAGGTTAAGTTAAGTTTAAAGTCAAGGTTAAGGTTAATTTTAAGGTCAAGGGTAAATTTAAAGTCAAGGATAGGGTTAGGTTATAGTTAAGGTTAAGGTTAGGTTAAGGGTAAAGTCAAGGTTAAGGTTAAGGTGAAAGTTAAGGGTAAGGTTAAGGTTAAGGGTTATGCCTTGATTTTACCCTTAATCGAACCTTAATATTCACTATAACCTAACCATAACCTTGACCAAACCCTTAACCTAACATTAACCTTAACCTTAACCTTAACCATAACCTTAACTTAACCTTAACCTTAACCTTAACTATAACTATAACCTAACCCTAACCTTGACGAAACCTTACCCTTAAGGTCAAGGTTAAGGTTAGGTTAATGTTAAGGTTATGGTTAAGGATAAGGTTAAGTTAATGTTAATGTTAAGGGTTTGGTTAATGTTAAGGTTAGGGTTAAGGTTAAGGATAAATTTAAGGTTAAGGTTAAGGGGTTAAGGTAAATTCAAGTTTAAGGTTAAGGTTAAGGTTAAGGGGGTAAGATTAAGGTGAAGGTTAAGGTCAAGGTTAAGGTTAAGTTAAGGTTAAGCTTAGGTTAAGGTTAAGTTAAGGGTAAAGTCAATGTTAAGTTTCAGGTGAAGGTGAAGGTGAAGGTTAAGGTTAAGGTTAAGGTCAATGTCAAGGTTAAGGTTAAGGTTATGGTGAAGGTGAAGGTTACGGTCAAGGTCAAGGGTAAGGTCAAGGTTAATGTTAAGGTTACAGTTATGGGAAGGTTAAGCTTAGGGTTATGGTTAGGGGAAGGTTAAGGTTATGGTTAAGGTTAAGGTTAAGGTTAGGGTTAAGGTTAGGGGAAGGTTAAGGTTAAGGTTAAGTTAAGTTTAAGGTTAAGGTTTGGTCAATGTTAAGGTTAGGTTATGGTTAAGGTTAAGGTTACGTTAAGGGTAAAGTCAACGTTAAGGTTATGGTTATGGGAAGGTTAAGGTTAAGGTTAAGGGGTTAAGGTTAGGTTAAGGGTAAAGTCAAACTAAAGGTTAAGGTGAAGGTTAAGGTTAAAGTTAAGGTTATGATTATGGGAAGGTTAAGGTTAAGGTTCGGTTAAGGGTAAGGTTAAGGTTAAGGTTAAGGTTAGGTTAAGGCTAAGGTTAAGTTTAAGGTTATGTTAAGGGTAAGGTTAAGATTAGGTTAAGGTTAAGGTTAGGGATAAGGTTATGGTTAGGTTAAGGTTAGGGTTAAGGGTTTGGTCAAGGTTAGGGTCAGGTTATAGTTATGGTCAAGGTTAAGGTTAAGGGTAAGGTTATAGTTATTTTAAGGTTAAGGTTAAGGTTCGGTTAAGTTTAAGATAAGGTTAAAGTGAAGGGTTTGGTCAAGGTTAGGGTTATGTTATAGTTAAGGTTAAGGTAAATGTTAGGTTAAGTTAAGGTTAAGGTCAAGGTTAAGGGTGAGGTTAAGGTTTGGTTAAGGTTAAGGGTAAGGTTAAGGTTAATGTTAAGGTTAAGGTAAAGGTAAGGTTAAGGTTAAGGTCAAGGTTAGGTTATAGTTAAGTTCAAGGTTAAGGTTAGGTTATAGTGAATGTTAAGGTAAAGGTTAAGGGTAAGGTTAAGGTTAAGGTTAATGGTGAAGGTTAAGGTTACGAGTCTTAACCTTAACCTTAACCTTAACCGTAACCTTCGCTATAACCTAACCTTTACCCTAACCTTCACCAAACCCTTAACATTAACCTTAACCTAACCCTAACCTTGACCAAACCCTTAACATTAACCTTAACCTTTACCTTAACCTAATCTTAACCTTAACTTAACCGTAACCTTAACCTAACCTTAACCTTAACCTTAACATTAACCTTAACCTTAACCTTAGCCTAACCTTAACCTTAACCTTAACCTTAACCTAACCCTAACCTTAACTTTACCCTTAACCTTAACCCTAACCTAACCCTAACCTTAACTTTACCCTTAACATTAACCTTAACCTTAAGCTAATATTAACCTTAACCTAACCGTAACCTTAACATAACCTTAACCTAATCCTTAACCTTAGCCTAACCATAACCTTAAGCTTAACCATAACCTAACGGTAACCTTAATTTACCCTTAACATAACCTTAACCTTGACTGTAACATTCCAAATATGGAATTTTCTGCTCCATCGGGAATATCTTAAGATATTCCATTTTCCTTCTATACAAATACCACAAGTCCATTCTAGAGATTTAATTTTGGGGAATTTATTGGATATGTCACCTTCACAAGGAAGTATGAGATCCAGAAGCTAGCTAGCCCTTCACAGACTCTGTCTATGGATATGCAATATTTCCACTTCGGGGATTTCTGCTACAAGGTCCTTGAGGACGTTGTATAAGGAAGCTACTGTAAAAATAAGAAAAACCACTGTTGGGATGCCCTAGAAAAATGTTACACAACTCCTATGAAAAATATGAGCTCAAATAAATACATCTAGATGGGTTATTCAGATCTCCCCAATATAGGTCTCTAAAACAATGCTCAATGAGAGAGCTTACAACAATACATGAACATAACCAGAAAATCTGCAAATATGAAATACATCATAAGAGGGAAAATGCTACAGCCATCATTACATTATTATATCAGCACTAAAATACAAGAATATCATGAGGGACAAGCCACTCAAGATTTAAGATCCAACCTCCAATGAATAAGCAGTGAAATACAAAGTTGCTGCAACTCCAGAAAATGCCGGAGAGTTGTGACTGCACAGTGTATATGAAGGTATAAGCTGTTGAACATGAATAAAATACATATGTGGATGAAATAATACAATAAATAGCCCAATAAAAAAGAAATGGGCTGAAATACAAGATTTCTAGCCAATCTATGAAGATTGCTAGAAATGCCTGAGAAAACCAAAATGTGATAATAGAGTTGTCACTAAAACTGAACCCAAACATAAATGAGGTTGTGGCTGATCTGAAATTTGATTTCCCTCCTCTGATAATTTCTCCAATACAAAGGGCTAATCCCTTTGTCTCAAAAACACCTCCTGATGAGCTCCAAGAACCCTCCTCACACTGCCTCCATAAAATAACGCAGTTTCTGCTATGGACTACATAGTGGGAGATGATGGAATGTTTTCCCATTCCAAATGATTTGAAATAAAGCCTGGGAATCTTCCTTGCAGCTCCTCCAATGAGTAGAACACTCCTCCACTGAAGAAAACAAACAATAATGACTCCATGAGTTCCTCCTTTGCTGCCCCCAGCAACACAACGTCCTCTCTGCTGTAGAAATAACATTGTATATGATGGTAGTAGTTGTGGCCAATGCAGGATTGAGGAAAATCATCTCATTTCTCATCCTTCCTTGAGGAAGAGGTATGGATTCCCTGTCGAGAACACCCTAGTGCTCGAGGGCACCATCACCTTGCTAAACAGCCCGAGGATGCAAGCTTGCAGACCCAAGTCTGAAACTCTAAATCATACCTGATGAAAATGGGCTGCTATCTCCTCCATATAAATAAATGAACCTCTTCTCCACCATGGTCCCACCAATCAGGGTTTACACCCTCATGAGAGTGTCTTCCCTCCAAAACTGTGCAACTTCTCTAGGAAGCCTCTCCTCCTTGTGTATCGCTGTTGACTTTAGTCAAAGATGACTAATACAAGTGAGCTGGGTTCCATTCACACCTTTAGGTGTTTATTTCAGCTGCTTATTTGCCTCCCTTTCAAATTAGGAGTATTATTTCTTCTTTAAAAGAGGGCTAAGGTGTCTCCTTACCCATTTTATTAAGAAAAAATAAAAATATGCCACTATAATGTTCAATTTTAGCTTGAAGCTAAAATTGGGAACATTACAGTCCTCCCCTCCCATATGTTGCTTGCCCTCAAGCAACTGCATAGAAAGAAAAAAAATTTCTCCCCCTTCTTCTCTTGTGGCTAGCTAATCAATGGTCCCACCAATGCTCAAATATGCTGCCATGAATCTATCCTCTAATGCTCTCTCCCAAGTATGCAAGCTAAAAATGATGCTCCTCATGGAAATATAGAAGGTGTAGTGGAATCATTCCTGCTAGAATGTGGCTTCCTTAAGGTAGGAGTTGATGATATGCATGGGAAAATTTGTCTCCCAATGATGATCCTCTCATCCATGCAATCATCCAAATGAAATCTCAACCCCCGGTTCCTGCAATGTGTTGGGGCCGAATGGAGAGTTGTGCTGGTGATTCTCATGATGGCCCTCTCTCCATTTGAAGTGTGCATGGGGCTGCCTCTATCTTTGGGATGAAAAGTATGGCATCCAAGAATGGCCCAAGCTACCCCATCAAGAAAATCAGCCATGAGCTGCCTCCTCAAATCCTCCAAGTGGTTCCTCCCACAAGAAGAGACAAGTAGTAATGTGGAAATCACGGTTTTCCCATGGTGTCTCCTACAATATTAAACATACACAATGGGGAGAATCATGCTCCCAATGGGTTTTACATACAATTATCTCCAAATAATTCTCCTCAATAAATGTACAACATCAGAAATATACAAGGAGCAATATGCAATAGAAACAATTTGTCAAATGACAACCGGAGAGTGGTTCCAAATCCTACTCATGGAACCTACGCAGTGCCTCCTTGCCCTACCTCAAAACCAAGTAAAAAATGCTAAACTAGCCACTTTTTTTCTGCCACAACATCTCCTCATAAGATGAAACATGAAAATACAAATTGGTGCCAATGGTGAACACCATGAAGCATGTGGCTTCCCCCACAACCATCACAAAATTAGCCAAAATCAAGGCTACAAGCAGCTGCAAGTACATCCTCATGAAAAATGCAAGAAGGAACAAGCCTCCTTGATACATCATTCTCCTCAATCAATGAAAAGAAGTACAATACAAAATATGAAATTATACCTCCTCCATCATGCACTAGAGCTCTTGAGCTGAAATGGCTCATCTGAATGCTCTCCCTCTCCTCTAATGAGTAAGGGAATGGTTGTGCCAACCTTTCCAAAATCAACCGTGTTATGCATATATCCATATTCTAATGTAGATCATACTGAATGCCCTCCCAAGTGAACTCCTCTAGCAAAGCAAAGTATGCATCCAAATGCATAGCTAGGAAGTCCTCATATGATGCATGCAAATAATTTCTCCTTGAGACTAGAATCCCTAGTCAAGAGGAGTTTTCCATGATGATATATGATCATATCATCCACTAAGTATCTTCCATCTCCATCAAGGCCATCCAAGAATCATGCATGCACCAAGATCCTGGGGAATACTCAACCAAAGCTTTGTCCTCCATCCCGGATCAATCCTCCATATAGACAACACTGGTATTCTACAATATGGTGCTCCATCACGCTGCTACCTACTACATTGACATCCCCTCATGCCAAATTCATCCTCCAAGTTGCTGCCATGCCCATCATGTAGCTGCTCATGCTCAAAGAAATGATGATCCCTAAAAATAAGCCTCCCATGAGAGACTATCACCTCCAAAGAATCTCTCGATCCTGGGAAATGTAAGCATGAGTGGCATCCATCTACTCCAAATCATGAAAGAGTTATTCCCCAAAGGAAGTAATCTCTCTCTCATCAAATCAAGGGAGCAATCATCCTGCATCATGAAGATGCTATCCTCCATCTATGCAGCAACTCTATCTGCGCAGTGAAACTAGTGAGAATGGGTGGTACTGAAAATGAGAGAGTGTATCCTTCCACCTCATGCTTATCCCCAAGCTCTCTATGCTGTGATGGATTCCTCCAATGTCTCGACCTCTCTAAAATCCAAAAGTGGTGAAAAAATATGACATGATGCCTCTCATCATCTCAAGATCATGTGGCCTCCCAAGTGGAATGCCCCAAAAGTGAGACATCAAGATAGGAAATGGACTGAATATATGAGGGGAATGAAAGTCCCTCTTTCTCTAATGTGCAGTGTAGTCCTTCTCCCATGTGAAGAGAATCTCTGAAATAGATAAGGGTGAATGTCGATCATCCCTTCATGCTGATCCTCCTGATATTCTTCTTCTTCCAATGGTGCAGCGTTGTATTCTTCTATTCACCTCCTCTCTACCAACATGTGAGTGTATCTCTTCCTCAATGATAAGCCTTGTATCTTGGCCCTCCTTGAAAGAAATATCTCCACACCATCACAAATGGAAGAGTTCCCTTCATACAATGGGGGTATTGCCTCAAGCAAGTCATTCTCTTGATTTTTCCCCCTCAAGAAAATGGAATGATCTTTGTTTCATGGTTCCCCTCCATGCATGCAAAGTGTTTGTAGATTTGTCACACCATGTTTCACATTGGTTTTCATTAATCCCCTTTGAAAACTCCTTGTGACTTCAACATATGATCTCTCATTTGAATGAAAACATGAAATAGAATTCTAAAACCAATCATCATGAAGCATACCTTTGAGTTGCAGCACTGCTCCTCCAACAGCCTCAATTCTTTCCCTCCATCCTTCTTGCAGTAGCTATGGTCAATGTACTGCGCTATATATTTTCATGTGTGGCTGAATGCTCACACCCTTCATGACAATAGATTGGGCTTGATCACTCACAAACCCTTTCAGAAAATTTCTCCAAATTTTCCCTTTCATCAAGATCTTCAATAATTTCCTCAATGGTCTGGGAAAGAAGAAGGGAAAAATCCTCTTCCTTCATTCCTCTTTCCTTGTTTCCTCTTTCAAACTCCTCTCCTTGGATAGAATCTCCTCTTGCTAATGGCAATAGATCTTGGGCACAGGCTAAGCCAAGATCATGCTCTGATACCACTGTAATATTCCAAATCTAGAATTTTCTGCTCCATTGGGAATATATTAAGATATTCCATTTTCCTTATATAGAAAGACAACAATTATGTTCCAGAGATTGAATTATGGGGAAATTACTAGATATGTCACCTTCACAAGGAAGTGTGAGATCCAAAATCTAGCTGGTCCTTCACAGACTCAGTCTATGGATATGCAATATTTCCACTTCGGGGATTTATGCTACAGGGTCTTTAATGATGCTGTATAAGGAAGCTACTGCAAAAATAAGACAAAACACTACTGGGATTCCCTATAAAAACGTTAAAAAAACTCCTATGAAAAATATGAGCTCAAAGAAATACATCTATATGGGTTATTCAGATCTCCCCAATCTAGGTCTCTAAACCACCCTGCTTGCTGCAACATTTCTCTGACTTGAGGATAACCCTCCAAGTACTTAGTTCCCACCAGTTCTATCCTTACTATGAGACCCATCACTTCTCTTTCCAACATTCAAATTGTTTCTCCTCTGTTCACAGTGACAATGGCTATTACAGGGATGTTTTTGCCTCACAGAAGTTTCCTCTATTTTACAGACTGAAATGGTTGAGAGTTGGCTATGGGAAAGAATGATATGGAGTGATTGCGGAATGAATATAATGAGGTGAGGATGATGTATATGATTTGAAAGATATCACAGAAGAAAATACCGCGGAGATATTTTGTAACGAATTCAAAATCATCATTAAATGCTTTGGCCTAGTGACATGACTAATCCAATCACTTCAGCACTTTAACCATTTATATTTTTAAATGATGATCAGATATGGGATTTGAAGTGGTGGAATAGAAGGAGTTTTATCCAAAGTTTCTACGGGAGGTTTTTTAGGCATGATCAACAAAATTAATTAAAAAAACTTTTTTAATTATTCATAACTTAACTATACTAAAAATTTTCTTGATATGTCATTATAATCAGAACTTTTACCTTTGCCTTTCCTCTGATTTTTTTTTGTGTTCTTCATATGCTTTGTTCTCTCCTGAAAATCATTAATTTTTGATTATTCATAACCTTCTTGATTTTTCTTGTTGTCATGGATATGCAGGATCATTTTATTGTATATCAGGTGATTACTAGACAGTGCCTTTAGGATCTCTGGCTGCAGAATGTCTGTCTGGCTGCAGAATGTCTGACTGGCTGTAGAATGTATGATTGATTGCGGAATGTACCTGTAAAGAACTTGAAACATGAAATGGAATGGTTTGGAGCATGAGTGGAATGTTGTATGGAATGAGTGAAGATGGATAATGAAATATGATGTAATGGAATATGAATGAAGTGAATAATGGAGTGGAATGGATCACAACTTATGAAATGGAGTGAAGTATGAGAAGTGGTCTGCAATTCATGATATGTATTATTCAATTGCAGAAATACATCAAACTTTAAAAATCTGGAATGGAAATGAGGTGGACCATGGAGTGAAATGAATGAAGTGTGTATGAATGAATGAAATGGAGTATGGATGAATGAATGAAATGAAATGGACCATAAGTGAAATGGATCTGCACTTATGATTTTGTAACAACTGCTTGCAGAAAAAAAAATTTGAAAAGCTAAAGTGTCAAAAAGATTCTGATTTTCACTCTACCTTTCTGTATAAACATGTTAATCAATGATTAGTTTTCGTGTTTATACTTCTTCTTCTTCTTCTTTTTTTCAATAAAATGACTTCAGAAAATTCAATTAAGTTGATGAAGAAGAAAGATTCTTCTTCATTAACTTCACATCACTGTTTTCCTGGAACTTCTTGACAAATTCTTCTCTTGAAAGTGGCTTATGATACGGCTTCAATCTATGACCATTCATAAGAAAAGTGACCTCTTCTTCATCTATTGTCCTGATTTTTATTGCTCCATTGTCAAAAAATTTCACAATTTCATATGGCCCAAGCCAATGTGTTTGGAATTAACCTTGAAAATATTTGAACTTTGAATCAAACAAGAGAGCCCAGTCACCTTCTTTGAACTTCTTTTCCTTGATGTAATTATCATGCGATCTAGTCCTTTGCTGCTGGACTATACTTGTTTTCTGAACTGCATCTTGTCTGATCTCATCCAATTCATTAATATGCTCCAATCTATGCTTTTGTGCCTCTGTTAGATCAAGTCCTAAATAAAATTCCATTTTGAAATTTTGAATCTGGAACTCTATGGGAAACAAAACTTGCTTTCCATAAAAAAGTTCATAAGGAGTATGGCCTGTTGTGCTTCTCCATGTAGTTCTATAGGCCCACAAGGCTTCAGGAAGCATATCTGCCCAATCTCTTCTATGTAAATGAACAGTCTTTGTTAGGATCCCTTCAATGACCTTATTAGTAGATTCCACTTGACCATTTGCTTGTGGATGATAGGGAGTAGATTTTATATGTCTGATTTTGTACCTCTCCATCATTTTTTCCACTAGCCTTGATGTGAATTGAGCTCCTTGATCTGTAAAAATTTCCCTTGGGACACCAAAATGAGTAAAAATATCCTCAAAAATAAAATTAACTATAGATGCTTCAGTAGCAAAAGGTAATGGCTTGGCCTCTACCCATTTGGTAACATAATCAATGCAAACTAATATATATTTATTTTGTCTTGATGGAGGACTAATAGGTCCTAAAAAATCCAAAGCCCATTTTTCAAAAGGTTCAATATGTACCTGAGGCTTCAATGGCATCTCACATGAAGGAGAAGGTTTCCCTACCCTTTGGCAACTATCACACCTTTTGACATACTCTTTAGCATCTTTAAAAATGGATGGCCAATAGTATCCTAAATGAAGGACCTTATAAGCTGTCCTCTTATCAGCAAAGTGTCTGCCACAAGGTTCATCATGACATGCTTTGAGAATCTCAGGCATCTCATCTTCCCGAACACATCTCCTAATGACAAAATCTGGACCTGTCTTGTACAACTCATTAGCAACCCATGAATATTTTGCACTATCATAAATTATTTTTCTTTTATCTCTTGCATTCATCATTGAAGGAGATTTTCCTGAAACAAAATAATTAGCAATGTCAGCAAACCAAGGAGTTTGAGTAGAAATTGCAAAAAGATATTCATCAGGAAATTGATCTTCAACTGGAGTGTCATCTTTGATATTTTGGAGTCTAGATAGGAAATCAGCTACTGTGTTTTGTTTTCAAGGCCTATCTAAAATGGTAATGTTGAATTCTTGTAAAAGCAATAACCATCTTATGACTTTGCCATTAGTAATTGATTTGTTCATTAAATATCTAATTGTAGAGTGATCTGTGTGAACAAAAGTTTCATAGCCTGTTATATAGTGTCTGAATTTGTTTATGGCATGAACAACAACTAAAAACTCTTTTTCAGTTACAGTATAGTTTAACTCTGAAGGAGTCAAATTTTTACTGGTATAGTAGATGGCATAAGGAATCAGGTATTTTTGTCCCAATACTGCTCCTAGAGCTGTATTTGAGGCATCTGTTGAAATATGAAAAGGTAGCTTCTAGTTAGGCCCCTTAAAATAGGTGCTTCAGAAATATTTGTTTTCAGGGTCTCAAAGGCTAACTGGCAGTCAGAACTCCATTTGAATTCACAGTCTTTGGTAAGTAATTTGAAGAGTGGAGATGTTATCTTGGTGAAGTTTTCTATAAATCTTCGATAATAGCCTGTAAATCCTAGAAAACTCCTAACATTTTTTTGACAACTTGGAATAGATATGTTAGAGATGACTTCAACTTTTGACTTATCAACTCTAATCCCATCCCCTGAAATGTGATGTCCTAAAACAATTCCTTCAGTAAACATCATAAAACACTTCTCATGACTAAGTGAAAGATTTTCTTCTTTACATATTTTTAAAAAAAATTCCAAGTTTGCTAAGGCTTCTTCAAATGTGTTTCCATAAACTATGAAATCATCCATATATACCTCTACACAATCATGTATTAGATTTGAAAAGATTCCTAATACTTCCCTTTGAAATGTTGCCGGTGCATTGCATAATCCAAATGGAAATACTCGGTAAGCATAGGTACCCCAAGGACAGGTAAATGTGGTTTTGTCTTGATCCTCAAGTGCTACTTGAATTTGATTATAACCACTAAACTCATCTAGAAATTAGAAGTACTTTATTCCAGCTAAGGTATCTAACACCTGATCTATGAAAGGTAGGGGAAAATGATCTTTAAGAGTAGCTTTGTTTAATTCTCAGTAGTCAATACATACCCTCCATTTACCATTTTTATTTGGCACAATTACTAAAGGAGAAACCCACTGACTATCTGAAATAGGCTAGATAAAGTTGACATTCAACAATTTCTGCAATTCTTCTTTAACAATCTCCCTAAGATTTGGATTCATCCATCTTTGAGGTTGTCTGATTGGTTTACAATTTTCCTCTATATAGATGTGATGAGTGCAAGTCTTAGGGCTTATCCCTTTCATGTCAGTGTACTCCCATGCATATGCAGAAGAATGTCTCTGTAATATCTTGACTAACTCTTCTTGTTGAGATTTTTCTAGGTTCTTGTTTATATTCAAAGTTTTGCCTGGAAATATCTCACTTGTAGAGCTGCCAAATTTATCCATAGAATGAAGAGACATCTGTCTTGATGAAAAAAACTCAATGTTGGATTCTTCTTGAAATTGTTCATGTTTATGTTCCGAAGAGGATTCAAATTTTTCTAAAGTATTCATAATTTGACTATCTTCACTAATTTCTGAAATTGTGAAGAGAGGTTGTAAATCTTCTTCATCCTCTATCCATTGAGTATCATCTAAATCTGTAATTGTCCTTGCTAGAGGATACAAAGTGAATTTCTTAGTTGAACTACCATCAGAGATGTACATATCACCGGATCTACAACTAATGAAAGCATCAGCTGTAGCTAACCAAGGTCTTCCTAATATAATAGGATGCCCTCCTAGATTATTCTTAGGAGTTAGGATCATGAAATCCACAGGGTACTCCCAAGAATATAGGGACACTGGAATGTCTTCTATTACCCCATCAGGTTTGATCACAGATCTATCTACTAATTGCAATAATGTGGGTGTAAAAAGAATATTAGGAAGTTTAAGTTTATCCATAATTTGTCTACTCATGCTATTGATTGCTGCTCCTAAATCAATGAGTGTGTTTTGGATCTCAATTCCATTGATGTGAATTTTAACAACTGGATTTTTCGGGTCTAGATACTTTGGAATGGAAATATTACCCATCATAATGTCTGCTATTTTTTCTACCAGTTGAATTTTATTTGTCTCTCTTATTCTTTTTCTTGTTTTCTTCATGCTCAACTCCTTTATTCTCTTTGCTAAAATTGGAATTTCCTTGATAGCTTGTAATAATGGAATATTAATGCAAACATTTCTCAGCTCATCTAGGAAATCATAATTAGGCACTATAATTTGTTTTTCTACATCCCTATCAATTTGTAATCTTTCTGGAAAGGGAGGTGTAGAAGTGGATGTTGATGGCTGCTCTAATACAGGAGTTGAAATTATTGGTTCTTTTTGTTTTGGTTTTTCAATGTTTGGGTCCTGAAAAGATGTGTCTTCTTCAAGACTTTTATTTTCCCATAGAGAATCTTCCTCAAAGTTGTCTTTTTCTTGTATGATCACAGAAGGTTTCCTCTTTTCAAGTATTCTTTCAAACCTAAGTTGAACATCACTAAGGTCTAGAGGAGTGATTGAATAAATTGGAAACTGTTGTCCTTCTATCATGTATGTATTCTGAGGATTTTTATTGTTGGGGTTTGGTATGGGTTGAGTAGGCAACTGATTTGATTTTTGAGGAAATGGTAATGGAAGTGGTTGATTTTGATGTTGTGGGTTCTGAGGATTTTGTTGAGGATTTTGTTGAGGACTTTGAGGAGAAAAATGTGGGTATGGTGGATAGGATGGTGGATACTGATAGTATTGAGAGTATCTTCCATAGGGATTTTCTGCTCCTTGTGCCCAAGCTTGAGATTGATTTTGAAATTGGGGACAAGGTTGCTGCCAAGAATTCCAATTTGATGGAGCTTGGTTATACATTTGATCATAGAATCCTTATGTTTGAGGTCCTTACTAAGGCCTTATAGAGACAAAATTGAAAGATTCTGTGGAATTTGTAGGAGTTTCCTCTTGAAAGATAGCTTTAAGACCAAGAAGTGAAGGAAAACTCTTGGTCTCATGTTTTTCTGAACAAATTACACAAGTCTCTACAACTTTTGCATCCAAAGGACATTCTCTCAAGGCATGCTTCTTTCTGCATTTGGGACAAAAGATTGCTAAGGCATCAGATTCAACTTTTTTTTTGTTTTGTAACTTAAGGCTGTCTATTTGTTCACTAAGACTCCCTAATATGTCAGATTTGAATTCATCAAGCATATGCCCTATCTCTGTCCTACTTATTGTCCCAGAAGTAGACTTACTTGCCCTTGCAAGAGCAGGGTCTCTTGGACCTTTTACAGTTTTGGATTTCCCTCTTGAAAGGTTGATACATAACTCAGATATTTCAGGTAATGTGAGCTGAGATATATCCCCTTTTCCCATCATGTTAAAGATATCTAACCATTCATCCCTAATTGTTTTCAACAAGAGAGCTTTTAAGGTGTCTTGATCTAAGTTCTCCATTTTTTCTCTTTTGATGTTGTAATGAAATCTCTCCAACAAATCTTCCAGGTTTTCATCTTCTTTTTGTATCATCTTAAGCACTTCCTCCTTATTATTGACTGGCATACAATAATCCAAATACCTTTCTAGAAATTCTTGTTTCATGTCTTCCCATGTCCTAATAGAACTGTTGATCAAACTCATAAACCACTTCAATACTTCTCCTTTCAATGTTGAAGGAAATAGTTTAAGTTTTTGAGCATCCTGTAAGTAGACATAAGTTCTACATAGGACTTCAAATTCAAATAGGAAGGTTTCAGGGTCTTCAGTTTTAAGTCCATAGAAGTTTGGAAGGACAGAGGGTGAATTTTTTTTCATAGTTGTATTGGTTTCTTCATCTACTATAGGAAACCCAAAAGATTTTCCCATTTCTCTTCTACCTCTTCCTCTACTTCCTTCTCCTCTACCTCTACCTCTACCCGCTCCAAATAATGTGTGTTCTCCATTAAAGACTCCTCCGCCCCCTTCTTCTGCCATAGTTGATTCTTCTGTGGAAGTGGAAAAGTTTGTATGTCTAGCAAGGGTCCTTGAATATTCTCCTAAGACAGGTTTAGTGGATGAAGTGGAAGGTCTTTCTAATGGAATATTTGATCTTAAGTCTTCTGGAAGTCTAGGATCAGTAAAGGATGGAGTGTGGGTCTGATTTGGAGGTGTAATGGCTCTTGGTCTAGGTGAAACAAGTGGTGTTCTAGGAATCAAACTTTTGCATCTGCTTCTTATGAATATACCCCTTGAGTCTCTCTCTCTATGCATATCATTGTTTTTTGGAGTTAAGAAACAAGGCTACCTAGTTACACTTCCCTGGAAACGACGCCAAAATGTTTGTGCTCAACCTAGTGTTCCTAAATTGAGTTCATTAATTGTCAATCAGGGTTGGTAAACTGCTAAAGTGTGGTGCACTATATGTGCCTAGGTATTTGTTTCTCACTACGTTGTGTTTAGTGTTTTATGATGTTTTTGGTTTTATGGTTTTATGTTTGAAAAGGGAAAGAACTAAGTGCTGGTGAAAAGAAGCTATTGGTTATTTAAAACAGAACAAAGCCTAAACTATGGATGACAAAAAACAAATGCAAAGCTTGATAATGACTTCATTGAAATAAAATAAATCAAAACATGAGCTTGAAATTATCCAATTCATTCATTAAAGGTGTGTTGGAAGAGCTTGAGAAATGGACAAGTTAAGTGTAAATGAAGTTCTCCTAAATAAAAAATCAACTCACAATATTACAAAATGATTATTTGTAACACAGTAAGGTTTCTATTCTAGATTAACCTATGATGCTGAAGTTACTCTATTCTGCAACTTGACTTATCACTTCTAGGCCTTATTCATAAGTTTTGAGATTTTCTAAAATAATGTTTGGGAAAAAGGCTATAGGTGAATTTGTAAATATTTGCAGAGTGATCAAAGCCTTAAACTGATATTACTGACCCCTGTTCATGTGATGATCTATCAATATAAATTCAGAACAAAAGTAAGTTTGTAAATAATGAAGGCCGAAAGACTAAATTTATCAACTAGCACTACTTGAAACACAATGGATAACACTAGGCTAGAAAGCGGTCTATCAATATTAAAAGACAGTGACTACAACTTAAACTAGAATGCCATTAATATTTTCTTGAAACAAAATGAACTGATACTGAACTAGAGTGCTTCTAATCTACTTGAAGTACAGTGAACAAAGTTAAACTAAAATTCCATTATCAAACTGGAAATGTAGTGACAAAGCTGAACTAAATGCAATCAACCTCCAGAGTGCTCTAACTAAATTAACATGCAACTAGTCTATGGAATTCTACAGCCCATCTCATTCAATAGGAATGATATTTTGGAAGAGTTTGTAAAACAATTTTGGCTGTATTATTCAATGAAATTGAACATAAACATAAGATTGAAAGAAAATACAACTAGAATCTAAGACACCACAACTGTTTCTTATTCATTGTTAATGATGTTTTGGAAGAGTTTGTAGGAGTAAGACCAGCTGTGACACTTAGTGTAAACAAGCATAAATCGTAAAATTCGAAAGGAAATGCAACTAAAACCTACAATACCATAGGTATGCCTTATTCATCGTGATGATATTTTGGAAGAGTTTATAAGAGTAAGTCTAGCTGTGATAATTAATGTAAACAAGCATGAACATAAACTTCAGAAACTTGCCTAATCTAGAAATGAAAACGAGACTAAAATACTTATCTAGACCGTATAAACAAGGATGATAAGGTAGTAGGGGCCCTATACCACCATAGTAGCACAAAATCTACTTCAAGATTGACTCAACGCATTCAAGGAATTGATACTTCTTTCATTAAAGAGAAATTACTTCAAAAACAGAGTTTTTTCAGACTTCTGAAATCTAGCAATCAACCACAAAATATAACCTGTCCCTCAGTTTCCCAAGCCATATTTGTAACAAAATTACATAAATATTTTGAGATAACTTAGGGATAATTGTCTTTCCAAATAAAAGCCAAACTAGGACTCTGATGGTGGTTACGTAATATAATTAAGGACATCTGGACCGTCCCTGTCCCATTAGGAGTCTCTCTCCTAGTTTGAGTTCCCACGTACATAACCACCTACAGAATTCCGTTTAAACTTCGTGGAGAGAAAAAAATGATGAGGGAATGATGTGGAATACGACTATATGTGTTTTCCTCTGAGATGAAACCTGGAACCTACGTAGACATAAAGACAGCTGCAGAATCAGCCACTAGCTACAGAATGTCTACATTCTGCAGCTAGATCTAGTTCAAAAGTTATACAATGACAAAATCATAAAAACATAGCAAGTTAGTCATGATATATATTCTTAAAGAAATTTTAACTAATTCTACTGATCATTTGAGCCTGTGATTAATAATGGAAAAATGAAATGGAGTGGAATGTGGTGGAAGAAAGAACATCTTTTGAAATCAACAAGTAGAACACTCCTCCACTGAAGAAAACAAACAAGAATGACTCCATGAGTTCCTCCTTTGCTGCCTCCAACAACACAACGTCCTCTCTACTGCAGAAATAATGTTGTAGTTGATGGTAGTAGATGTGGAAAATGACATATTGAGGAAAATCAGCTCATTCCTCATCCTTCCTTGAGGAATAGGTAGAGATTCTCGGCCGGGAACACCCTATTTGCTGAGGGCACCATCACCCTGCTAAACAACTTGGGGATGCAAGCTTGTAGACCCAAGTCTGAAAATCTAAATCATACCTAATGAAAATGGGCTGCTATCTCCTCCATATAAATAAAGGAACCTCTTCTCCACCATGGTCCCACCAATTAGGTTTTCCACCCTCATGAGAGTGTCTTCCCTCCAAAACTGCGCAGCTTCTCTAGGAAGCCTCTCGTCCTTGTGCAGCGTTGTCGACTTTAGTCAAAGATGACTAATCCAGGTGAGCTAGGTTCCATTCACACCTTTAGGTGTTTATTTCAACTGCTTATTTGCCTCCCTTTCACATTAGGATTATTATTTCTTCATTAAAAGAAGGCTAAGTTGTCTCCTTACCCATTTTATTAAGAAAAAATAAAAATATGCCACTATAAAGTTCCATTTTATCCTGAAGCTAAAATTGGGAACATTACAGTCCTCCCCTCCCACATGTTTCTTGCCCTCAAGAAACTGCATAGAGAGAACAAAATTTTCTCCCCTTATTTTCTTGTGGCCTCCTAATCAATGATCCCACCACTGCTCAAATATGCTGCCATGAATCTGTCCTCCAATGCTCTCTCCCAAGTATGCATGCTGAAAATGATGCTCCTCATGGAAAGATAGAAGGTGTAGTGGAATCATTCCTACTGGAATTTGGCTTCCTTAAGGTAGGAATTGATGATATGCATGGGAAAATTTGTTTCCCGATGATGATCCTCTCATCCATCCAATCATCCAAATGAAATCTCAACCCCCGGTTCCTGCAATGTGTTGGGGCTGAATGGAGAGTTGTGCTGGTGGTTCTCATGATGGCCCTCTCTCCATTTGAAGTGTGCATGGGGCTGCCTCTATATTTGGGCTGAAATGTATGGCCTCCAAGAATGGATCAAGCTACCCCATCAAGAAAATAATCCATGAGTTGCCTCCTCAAATCCTCCAAGTGGTTCCTCCCACAAGAAGAGACAAGTAGTAATGTGGAAATCATTGTTTGCCCATGGTGTCTCCTATAATATTAAACATATAAAATGGGGAGAATCATGCTCCCAATAGGCTTTACATACAATTATCTCCAAAAAATTCTCCTCAATAAATGTACAATATTAGAAATATACAAGGAGAAATATGCAATAGAAACAAGTTGTCAAATGACAACCGGAGAGTGGTTCCAAATCCTACTCATGGAACCTACGGAGTGCCTCCTTTGCCTGCCTCAAAACCAAGTAACAAGTGCTGAACTAGCCACTTGTTTTCTGCCACAACATCTCCTCATAAGATGAAACATGAAAATACAAATTGGTTCCAATGGTGCACACCATGAAGCATGTGGCTTCCCCCACGACCATCACAAAATTAGCCAAAATAAAGGCTACAAGCAGCTGCAAGTACATCCTCATGAAAAATGTAAGAAGGAACAATCCTCCTTGATACATGATGCTCCTCAATCAATGAAAAGAAGTACAATACAAAATATGAAATTATACCTCCTCCATCATGCACTAGAGCTCTTGAGATCTTAAGGTTTGGTCAAGTTTAGGGTTATGTTATGGTTAAGGTTAAGGTTAGGTTAAGGGTAAAGTCAAACTAAAGGTTAAGGTGAAGGTGTAGGTTAAGGTTAAGGTTAAGGTTATGGTTATGGGAAGGTTAAGGTTAAGGTTAAGGGTTTGGTCAAGGTTAAGGTTAGGTTAAGGGTAAGGTTAAGGTTAGGTTAAGGTTAAGGTTAAGGTTAAGGTTAGGTTAAGGGTAAGGTTAAGATTGGGTTAAGGTTAAGGTTAAGGTCAAGGTTATGGTTAGGTTAAGGTTAAGGTTAATGTTAAGGTTAAGGTTAGGTTAAGGTTACGATTAGGTTAAGGTTAAGGTTAAGGTTAAGGATAGCATTAAGGGTTTGGTCAAGGTTAGGGTTAGGTTAAGGTTAATGTTAAGGGTTTGGTCAAGGTTAGAGTTAGGTTATAGTTAAGGTCAAGGTTAAGGTTAAGGGTAAAGTTATAGTTAGGTTAAGGTTAAAGTTAAGGTTAGGTTAACTTTAAGATAAGGTTAAGGTTAGGGGTTTGGTCAAGGTTAGGGTTAGGTTATAGTTAAGGTTAAGGTTAAGGTTAGGTTAAGTTAAGGTTAAGGTCAAGGTTAAGGGTAAAGTCAAGGTTAGGGTTAGGTTAAGGTTAAGATAAGGTTAAGGTTAAGGTTAAGGTTAACATTAGGTTAAGGTTACGATTAGGTTAAGGCTAAGTTAAGGTTAATGTTAAGGTTAAGGTTTTGATCAAGGTTAGGGTTAGGTTATAGCTAAGGTTATGGGAAGGTTAAGGTTAAGGTTAAGTAAAGGTTAAGGTTAAGGCTTAAGTTAAGGTTACGGTTAAGTGTTTGGTCAAGGTTAGGGTTAGGTTAAGGTTAAGGTTAAGGTTATGTTAAGGGTAAAGTTAAGGTTAGAGTTAGGTTAAGGTTAAGGTTAAGGTTAAGGGTAAAGATAAGGATATGGTTAAGCTTAAGGTTAAGGTTAGGTTAAGGTTAAAGTCAAGTTTAATGTTAAAGGTAAGGTTATAGTTAGGTTAAGGTTAAGGTTAAGGTTAGGTTAAGGTTAAGATAAGGTTAAGGTTATGATTAAGGTTAAGGTTAGGTTAAGGGTAAAGTCAAGGTTAAGGTAAAGTTAAGGTGAAGGTAAGGTTAAGGTTAATGTTAAGGTTAGGCTAAGTTCAGGGTCAAGGTTAAGGTTAAGGGTTTGGTCAAGGGTAGGGTTAGAGGCTTAACCATAACCTTAACGTTAACCTTAACCATAACCTTAATATTAACCATTAACCTAACCTTAACCTTATCTTAACCTTAGCTATAACCTAACCCTAACCTTGACCAAACCTTAACGTTAACCTTAACCTTAAATTTACCCATAATCTTAACCCTAACCTTACCCTTAACCTTAACCTTAACATAACCTTGACCGTAACCTTGACCTTGACCTTGACCTTGACCTTAACCTAACCTTAACCTTAACCTTAACCTTAACCTTATCTTACACTTACCCTTAACCTTAACCTTTCCAAACCCTTAACCTTAACCATAACCTTAACCTTTACCTTGAACTTAACTTGACTAAACCCATAACCTTAACCTTAACCTTAACATAACCTTAACCTTATCTTAACCTTAACCTTAACCTTAACCTTAACGTTAACCTTAGCCAACGTTAAGGTTAAGGTTAAGGTTTGGGTTTAGTCAGGTTAAGGTTAAGGTTAACATAAGGTTAAGGTTAAGGTCAACGTTAAGGTTAAGGTTGCGTTAAGGTTAAGGTTAAGGTGAAGGGTAAATTTAAGGACCTCAACCTAATCTTAACCTTAACCAAACCTTAACCTTACCCTTAACCTTGACCTTAACCAAACTTTAACCTTTACCTTATCTTAACCTTAACCTAACCTTCACCTTCACCTTAACCTAACCTTAACCTTAACCTTATCTTCACCTTAACCTAAAATTAAACTTAACCTTAACCTAACTATAACCTTACCCTTAACCTTAACATTAACCTAATATTAACCTTAACCCTAATATTAAGCTTAACTTTACCCTTAACCTAACCTTAACCTTATATTAACCTTAAATTAACCTTAACCTTGACTTTACCCTTAATGTAACCTTAAGCTTTACCTTAACCTTATCTTAACCTTAACCTAAACTTAACCTTAACCTTACCATAACCATAACCTTAACCTTGCATTTACCCTTGACCTAACCTTAACCTTAACATGACTAAACCCATAACCTTAACCTTAACCTAAACTTAACCTTGACCTTAACTATAAAATAACCCTAACCTTACCCATAACTTTAACCTTAAGGTTAGGGTTAAGGTTAAGGTTAAGTTTAAGGTTAGGCTAAGGTTAAGATAAGGATAAGGTTAAGGTTAAGGTTAGGTTAAGTTTAAGGTTACGGGTAAGGGTTTGGTCAAGGTTAGGGTTAGGTTATAGTTAAGGTCAAGGTTAAGGTTATGGGAAGGTTAAGGTTAAGGTTTGGTCAAGGTTAGGGTTAGGTTATGGGTAAGGTTAAGGTTAGGTTAAGTTTATGGTTAGGTTAAGGTTAAGATTAGGTTAAGGTTAAGGTTAACATTAAGGGTTTGGTCAAGGTTAGGGTTAGGTTATCGTTAAGGTAAAGTCTAAGGTTAAGAGTAATATTCTAGTTAGGTTAATGTTAAGTTTAAGGTAAGGTTAAGGTTAAGATAAGGTTAAGGTTAAGGGTTTGTTCAAGGTTAGGGTTAGGTTATAGTTAAGGTTAAGGTTAAGGTTAGGTTAAGTTAAGGTTAAGGTCAAGGTTAAGGTTAAGTTAAGTTTATGATTAGGTTAAGGGTAAATTTAAGGTTAAGGTTAGGGTTAAGGTTAAGGTTAACCTTAACCTTGACCTTAGCTATAACCTAACCCTGGCCTTGACCAAACCCTTAACCTTAACCTTAAACTTTCCACACCCTTAACCTTAACCTAACCTTAACCTTAACCTTAACCTTACCCTGACCCTTCACCTTCACCTTAACCTTAACCTTAACCTGAAAGAAGCTCGTGGTGTCTACAGACTCAGCCTCATCTTGCACTTC
Organism: Pinus albicaulis; assembly: GCA_034641835.2. Classification (NCBI taxonomy): domain Eukaryota; kingdom Viridiplantae; phylum Streptophyta; class Pinopsida; order Pinales; family Pinaceae; genus Pinus; species Pinus albicaulis. Next base: position 978,785,653 of record CM076578.1, on the reverse strand, counting down.
AATATTTTCCAGGGAGGGGTTATCAGAAGTATAATCAATGGTTCTTGCAGTAGAATCAGGACCTTGATCTTAAGCTAATTGATAGGAGGATGGAGAGTCTTCTAGGGAGAATCTGGGAATATCTGTATAAGCTGATTATCTTTCTCTCCAACCTCTCTTGTGCAAAATCTTCTCTAGGTCAGACACTGAAGGTGTTCTCAACTAGGATGTATCTAACCTGAGGTGTGGCTTTCTAGAAGCCAGGACTACAAATATATTTATCCTTTAAATGACAGTGGAGTCACCAAGGTGAGGGATCTACAACTCCCAACCCTTCCTGCTCACCTATTCTGAAGGGTGGATGAATATTTGTCGAGGCCCAGGGATTTAGCTCTTCAAACTCTTTCCCTGGCAACGCTGCTAGAAAGATGTTGTAGCTCCTAGAGACAACCTTGAGTTATATAAATACCAGTGCCTAGGACATCTTAAATGCAACGAGCATATGAATCAACTGATTGCAGTTGACAATGTTAGGCTCTCATGCTACTATCACTCAGATGAAGGGTTTTAATAAGGGTGGAACCAAGACCCCAAAGTTAAACAAAATAACTAGGAAAACTGCAGAAAAAGAGTACAAACTGCAATAAGTAAATGTGTCATATAGCTTTAAGATAGAATGTTGTAAAGGTGGCCAAATTCTAAAATGAATACAAAGATATCAAGTTATATGTGAGTGATGACTATGACAGAAGATGGAATAAGATACCAACTATAACCGGGCTTATTCAAAGATAAGAGTCCATATATACTGGGCCTATGCAAAGATAAGAATCCATATATCTGGGCTCGTTCAAAGACAAGAATCCATTGTAATTAGCATAAGAAGAATGGCGGTATAGAGAGGAAATGAAACAAAGTATCATGCCTGAGCCATATTTAAAGCACTATGGATGTGTAAATATGAGTATATGCTATGATAAATTCATATTCAAACATGGGAGCACTCGCATTCTAGAACATTAGATACAAGAAATGTGGAGAGATACGAAATGAACCTTTGTATTAAAAAACATGAAGAAGAGTTACAAACTATGAATCATTCAGAGCAGAATCCCCAATTCCAACCTGAGTCCCTACGGGATCTTCAAACATGTACTATCAAATTTCACACAAAATACATACAGAAGACTCAAACTAGTGGGTCCTTTGGAAAATATGGAACCTTTTGTTAGTGTTGTCTTCTTGCTTTTATAACCTCTGATTCCTATGCGAGGGAAGATATTTTGGGAAAATATCTTCCCCACGTGCTTGTATGATGTTGTAGGTCTAAATAAAAAAACAGAAACCATGATGAGGTAGAACTACCTCTCATCATCTTACAACACATGCCCAAATCCATTTCTAACTGAAATGTAAACAATGCTAACTGGAAGTAAAAAATTCCGGAGTGAAATAAGGATTTCACTTGAAATGAGAAAGTGAAAAGAACATTAGGTAAAAATTCCACACAAACCAATTCATGAATTATCATTGATGTTTGATGAGGCGGAGCCATTGCTACTACTGGTGAAGACAGTACCTTTAGTCATGGGATGAACTGGCCTTCTGTGCTGGAGGGTGTGGTACTACTAGTAGTGGATGAGTTGGCCTTCTGTTGGAGGTTCCTATGGAATGGACAACGGTCATGATCCATTGAATTAGATGTGGAATTGAACCTCTTCATATTTCATCTCCGCTTCCTTGGGTGTGGAGGATTTTCATCCTCCACCTCAAGCCACTGTGATTAGCTATTAGAGGGCCTGTGCATTTAAAATGCCATTAAAAACTTGCACAGACAGCAAACTAATTAAATAAATCTTGCGATGAGTGGTTGACTACTTCAGAAGGCTCTGGTGAAGGTAGAGGAGCAACGCAGAGGCAGGGAATGCAGCGGAAGCATTTCCATGGTGAAAACAATGTTTAAATTTGATTTGGTGTGAAATTGTGTAGAAGGTGGTTTTGTGGAAAACCTGAGTGGTTTTTGCACGAGGTTGAAGTGATAAGCGGTAATGGGCCAAGTGAATGCGATACAACTTGGTGGATGACGCGTGTCCATAGAAAATCACCCGTTTTGCATGGAAACAACACGATCTGTTATTTGATGAAATGAACATGAAAATGAATGACAACCGTCTAATCTGCGCAATCCAGAACAATGGCTGCAGATGAACGCGACAAACATACTTGCATAGTCGGATGGGACCAGCGATGATGTCAGTAACCCTATCATGTACCGTGATGATCAGTTATGAGGTTAAAAAGGTGGGAGTGATGTGAGCCATTGGATCATGATGGATATCAATGGTGGGAATTGACTGTGGGCACACTTGGGGGTACAAACAGGTTTGTCGGCCGGGTGCCTCCGCACTGAATGTGGACCGTTAGATGAAGATCTCCTGTAGTCAAAGGAGTCAACTGTGCGGCACTGGGGAGTACGGGCCACTTTGGTCGGGTGCCCCCACAATGAACCTATGCCGTAGATATGAGTGTATAGGATGATGGGTATTAACTGCAAAGGGAGAAAGGATGTGCGAGAGGAAGAAAGGGGGAATCAATGGGAGCCGTTGGATCGTGAGGATCAATCCTCTAGATCATATTGCAGGGGACAAAAAATGGATGAATGAGGTATAGGACTGCGATGCAGCGAGACAACGCTGACTGTTGGATTTAGGGGAGCCAGATCAATGGCTCTGATTATATCGGCAGGGAATGAACATCGACGATGAAACATAAAGTGGAAATGGGGAAGAGCGATGCGCGATGTGCGATGGAGCAATGAAGAGATGACCATTGGATCTACGGAAGGATATCAAAAGTCTGGAAAAGAATTCAGGAGTGATAACTTTAGAGTGCTATGATGTGCGATGAGCGATGGATAAGCGCAGCGTGATGGAATGATGACTGTTGGATCTGGGAGAGATCAATAGCTAGGATTCCATTGGCACGGGATGATCATCGGTGGAGAAAGAGAGGCAGAAGGGAATGGGAGAACCCTAATGTGATGCACCGATGTGATGGAGTGATGAGATGGCCGTCAAATCTTGAGGAATGGACGGTCCAAATCATATCAGGGATCGGCCATCAGTGAAACATAGAACTTGGAAGTAGGAACTTGGAAAGAGCGATGTGCGATGGCCAATGGGCTTAGCGCTTGATCACGGGGACCGGTCTCATGGTAGAAAAGGGCCTCGAGCTTAAGCGAAAGGGGCTTAGAGGCCTGATATGTAAAAATGAGTGCTTTTAAAGAAAAATGGTGGATTTTTTTCCTTTTCAAGGGTTCCTATAGGTGAAATTTGGGCTTTGGACAATCCATGAGGTCCTTGTTGTATTTTCTTTGCAGCATAAGGCTCCTTGTCATTAGACATTCCAGCTTAGTGAGGGATGTCATAATAATAGGCGACACGACACTGGATTTGGTAGTATTTGACATCAAGAGATCTGAGGTCATGGCGATGTGCCAAAGAGAAGATGAGAGGTCAAAATAGATTACCCAAACCCATGGAGGCAAACAAATGATGAAGTGAGATGTCCCCAACCCAACACCAATGCAAATAGGTGCCATGTTCAAGAGCAACATACTGCCAACACGACTACAATCTGGTTCCATTTTCCCCCACCATTTTTGGCAAGTACCCAAATTATTTTTGGAAACAAGCTTGAAGGGGATAGCATATGCTTGCGATGTAAGTTTTTCCTTTGGAAAAATCTAACCTAGTACATTTTATGAGCCCTAGGAAGGAGGAACTCGGTTAACGCCATGGTGACAAAGGAAGAACTCAACGTCATTTCATGTTTAGAGAGTTTGAAAAGAGGCAGAAAAGAAAACTCTAGTAGGTTCCTTTCATAAATATTCCCTCAGATACGAAAAGGTATAAAACAATATCTAAAAGAACCTATTAGTCATGATAGGCTAAGGTATTCCTTTTTCATAAATAATCTATCCCAACCAGAAAAAGGGGCAAACTTATACTAGGTAGATATCGTTTTGCAGCCATTTAACGAGTTCAAAACGATAAGAGTCTCAACAATCTTTTCAATTTTAGAGAGTTAGAAAAGAGTTGAAAATGACTCCTCCTGGAGGAATGATTGGTATTAAGGGTAGCTACTGGTTCTGGTAATGGTGGAACTGCTTAGAATAGGTAAAGGTCAAGAGTTTGGCTAACAAGACCACTCATCGTAGCGGTTCCTCAAGAATGGGAAAAACAACAAAGTGAAGCATATGATCGGACAAGCAGATGGGGATGATGAAATGAGAAAACCAAGATAAAATGGCAATCACGAGAGGTAAAATAGGAATGGTTTCATTTTTACACAAGCTTGAAATTAGGAAACTCTGCTTGAAACAAGTTTCATTTTTACAAAAGCTTGAAACAGAACCTTAACCTAACCTTAACTTTACCCTTAACCTTCACATTACCCTTAACCTTCACCTTAACCTTAACCTTGACCAAACCCTTAACCTTAAACTTAACCTGACTAAACCCGTAACCTAAGGGTAAAGTTAAGGTTAAGGTTAAGGTTAAGGTTAGCTTAAGGTTAACCTTGACCTTGACCTTAACCTTAATCTTAACCTTACCTTTAACCTTTAGCTAACCTTAACCTTAACCTAACCTTGACCTTAATTATAACCTAACCTTAACTTTAACCATAACCTTAACTTCAACCATAACCTTAACTTTACCCTTAACCTAACCTTAACCTTAACCTTAACCATAACCCTAACCTTGACCTTAACCTTGACCTTAACCTTAACCTTACCCTTAACCTTCACCCTTAACCTTAACCTAACCTTAACCTGACTAAACCCTTAACCTTGACCTAACCGTAACCTTAACCTTACCTTAACCTAACTTAACCTTGACCTTAACCTTAACCTTAACCTTACCTTAACCATAACCTTAACCTTAACCTTACCCTAACCATAACCTTAAATGTACCCTTAATGTAACCTTAATCTTGACCTTAAGGTTAGGGTTAGGTTAAGGGTAAAGTTAAGGTTAAGGTTAGGTTAAGGTTAAGGTTCAGGTAAGGTTAAGGTTAAGGTTAATATTAGGTTAAGGTTAAGGTCAAGGTTAGGGTTAGGTTAAGGTTAAGGGTGAAGGTTAAGGGTAAGGTTAAGGTTAAGGTTAAGTTTAGGGGAAGGGTGACGTTAAGGGTTTGGTCAAGGTTAGGGTTAGGTTAAGGTTAAGGGCGAAGGTTAAGGGTAAGGTTAAGGTTAAGGTTAGGGGAAGGGTAAGGTTAAGGGTTTAGTTAAGGTTAAGGTTAGGTTAAGGTTAAGGTTAAGGTTACGGGGTTATTCAGGTTAAGGTTAAGGCTTACCCCCTTAACCTTAACGTTAACCTTAACCTTAACCTAACTATAACCTTACCTTAACCTAGCTTAACCTTAGCCTTTACCTTGACCTTAGCCTTAACTTTAACTTTACCATAACCTTAAGGGTTTAGTTAGGTTAAGGTTAGTTAGGTTAAGGTTAAGGTTAAGGGTTTGGGCAAGGTTAGGGTTAGGTTATAGTTAAGGTCAAGGTCAAGATTAAGGTTAAGGGTTTGGTCAAGGTTAGGGTTAGGTTATAGTTAAATTTAAGGTTAAGGTCAAGGTTAAGGGTATGGTTAAGGTTAAGGTTAAGGGTTTGGTCAAGGTTAGGGTTAGGTAATAGTGACGGTTAAGGTTAAGTTAAGGGTAAATTCAAGGTTAAGGTTAAGGTTAATGTCAGATTAAGGGTAAGGTTAAGGTTAATGTTAAGGTTTTCTCAAGGTTAGGGTTAGGTTATAGTTAAGTTTAAGGTTAGGTTAAGGTTAAGGTTAGGTTAAGGGTAAAGTTAAGCGTAGGGTTAGGGTAAGGTTAAGGTTAAGGTTAGGTTAAGTTAATGTTAAGGTTAAGGGTAAGGTTAAGGTCAAGGTTGAGGTTAAGGTTAATGTTAAGGGTTTGGTCTAGGTTAGGGTTAGGTTATAGTTAAGGTCAAGGTTAAGGTTAAGGGTAAGGTTATAGTTAGGTTAAGGTTAAGGTTAGGTTAAGGTTAAGATAAGGTTAAGGTTAAGGTTAGGTTAAGGGTAAATTCAAGGTTAAGGTTAAGGTTAGGGTTACAGGTCTTTTCCTTAACCTTCACTATAACATAGCCTTAACATTAACCTGAACCTAAACCTTTACCATAACCTTAACCTTAACCTTGACATGGACCTTAAACTTATCTTAACCTTAACCTTCACTATAGCTTAACCTTAACCTTGACCTTAACTATAACCTCTGCCTAATCTTGACTAAATCCTTAACATTTGTTAGGGTCCTGTGATTTAGTAGATTGGTAGATCAAATGCACAGGGTAACATAAGACTAGTCTTTGGAGTCCTAGGACCTAGCCTTCTTGGACTCAGAGAGGGCTCTCTCTATTATATGCAAAGGATTTGAACTTGTTTGCTTCTAGGGTTTGGATTTTAGGCTTGTTGTTAAGTGTAGTGTTTGTTGTTTGTTTTGGTTGGGTAAGATGATCAAGTAGAAATAGGTGGAGTGAGAGGTCTTCAAATCACTAGGATATGGAGTCTATGAAAGTCATGGATATCTCAATAATGAAATTAGATTCTTCATAATAGGGAAAATCTAACATGGTCAAATGGATCTATGAGGCATGTGTGAAGTAAAATGAACAATAAGTTGGTGAACAAAGTAGGTGTGTAAGGGTAGTGAAGAATCCTTAAACAAATACCTTTTAAACAAGATGTCTCAAATAATAATCAACATAAGAACATAATCATAAGGTAGGTCAAACCAATAGCTCTTAGATTATACTTTAAGCAAACAAGCATTCAAGATGAGCAATTCCTATGAAATATAGAATGCGAGAAACTCATTTAACTTCTAGTGATTTCACCTTCAAGGATTGAAAACATTCAAGATAACAAATAACTTTAATCAATGAAGAGGGAACACCTAAACATCAATTATCAAGCTATAAATAATCTTTAAGGCAACTTCTCAAGCATGGAAAAAGGGCATGATCAAAATATGGCCTCTTTGGCTAAAACGTAACAAGTAATACTTCAAAGAGAGATTCCAAAATAGAGTTTAAATAGCATCAAATAAGAAGGGCTAACCATAAAACATATTTAAAACTACTATATTGAACCATTTGTGGAATAAACAAGCATATATAGATCTAAGGAGTAGCTAAACATTCCTTAAACAAATCCAGCAGGGGAAAACATAAAGACAATAAACAACAGGAAGGACCAGGGTACCTCCAACAACATTTCTTGGCCTATACTTTTCTGTTCTACTGCAGCATAGAAGGATGGAAACATAATGAAAACATGAGAAAAAAATAACATGAAAGAGCAGAACTTCACCAATAACCAAGCTCAAGGATCCTACAAGCTATCCATCTTCATCATCAATCAAAGCAATTCATTCAAAAACTCCACAAGACCAATTTATTCTTCAAGCTCAAGAAAACCATATATTGCTCTCAAAACTCATCAAATGCTAAAATTTAAAATGGAACCCTCATGCTATATTTATATTATCAAGAGAGGAGGTGGAAACCATAAGAGGCTTCTAGAAACCCTAATTTCATCATAAATGTCATTTATGTTCTTGAAGACCATGCAAGGCCCAAGACACATAATATCTAAGCTAATAAATGAAAGATAACATAACATAACTCCTCAATCAAATATGGATTGATTTGCCCAAGAAAACATTAAAAAATAAATTTTCCATCAATTTTTGTTTTTTTTTGACTTTTTGGCCAAAAACACACAGTGATGTTCATAAGTGCAGTGCCACCCTAAGCCGAAAATAGGTCCTGTTGCAGCCAAGTTTTGGGGGCCTTCTCGATGTCAGCTTTTGCTCCGTGATATCTCATTGGAAATATTTTTGAGTTCTATTTCCATATATTCATTTTTTTTTATGATTGAGCACCCATACTCTGTTAAAAAATTTAAATCCCCAAGACTGCTTTGAGCGCAGTGCCATGCCTGAAAAGGAGGCAGAATGGTGAAAAATGAGGTGTTTTTTGACCTTTTGAGGGGTCAAAACTACTCCAATTGCTCTTAAATTTGGTGAGAATAGTGTGTTAGCCATGAGGAATCCAAAAATTTATAGTTTTTCCTCTGATGATTCCTGAGGGAAAAGCGTAGCGTCAGTGCCGTTGCGCTATAGGCCTTAGCAAAAACCAAAATGTGTCAAAATTTATCTATGCGTAGCACCTTTTGAAGATGGAATTTGGAGGCCTTAATGATGTCTAAATTGGACCCATGATAGCTTGTTGTAAATATTATTCTGTCTAATTTCAAAATACACCAATATTTCTCTTATTGGATTTGTTTTGCCTTATCAAAATTTGATTCTCCCAAGACTGGTCAAAAAGTGCTGAATGATGGTGCAGAAATGTAGAGTGCTGGTGCAAACAACGTTTGGAGGCCTTCATTAACTCCCAATTGAGCTCATGATAGATAGTTGGAAAGATATTCTAATTTTCTTTCCAAATATACATTTTTTTCACTAATTGGAGTTTACCTGTCAAAAGTTGATTCTCCCAAGACTGGTCAAAAAGTGCTGAATGATGGTGCAGAAATATAGAGTGCTGGTGCAGACAACTTTTGGATGCCTTCCTCAACTAAAAATTGAGATCATGATAACTCATTGGAAATATATTCCAGTATAGTTGTCTTTTGACCCATCAAGAAAGCCATTTGGACACTCCAGCTATGAGAAAACCTGATTTTCCCAGGGTCACTCCAAAAGTGCAGCAATTCTCCTGTGACATCTGTATTTTTAACATTTCTCCCAAACCATGACACCTGTGTAAAATATGAAGGATTTATTTCTTCTTGGACCTATTATGGACAAAAAAATCTCTCACTTTTTTCAAATTCATCTCTGTTTGGTCAGAAACATAGTTTGAAGCAAAATTGGCCCTAGGTGTGGCAAATGATTTGTCCTTTGGAATGAATTCTTGGAAATGATGAAGGAATGATGTATATGAGTTGGAATGGCTTTATGATTTCTGATATGATCTATAATATGGATAATTTTCTCTTATGCCTCCTTTCCATAGAAAACCCTAGCTTAGTTGGAAGAGGAAATTAGGGTTTGGTGTAGGGGATTTAGGACTGCCTTGTAGAGGGAGGGGAATGAAGGGGTTAAGGGTTGTCTAAATTCTTGGGGAAATTTTGGGAGATAGGGATAGATGTTATAGAGTATGGGAAAGTCGAATTTCAAGGATTGAGTTAGGGGAAAGGTTCCAAAAGGGAATAATACAAGCCTAGTCTCAAAAAGTGTCAAATTGTGGCAATAGACTAGGTTTTGTAGAAAAATGATGAGTTTGAGGGATAGGAGTGATGGGAAGTGTTTATGAAGGTATATTAAGGATATTGGAAGGTGTAATTGCATCAGGATACAAGCCTTGTTTATTATTTAACCATGGAAGTCATGAAACCAAGAAAATTTCCCTCAAAAACCCTAGTTTTCCTGTCTCCCTTGCTGCAAGATGTCATGATTGAGTAGAAGACCTCTTACCTTACCAATTTATTCTATTGGTTGGCCTCTTATTACTTCTGAAAAAGTTTCAAGATAGCCCATTACATTATGTGCAGACTTTGAAGCTGAATGGTAGTCTTTTTGGAGATGATGACCTTGAAACACATGAAACCCTAATTGACCTAGTGGGGATTCTTTGACCTCTCTTTGACTGAAAATTGGTTTGGAGTATTCAAGTGTAAAAAGAGAGTATTGAAAAATTGGTGTATTGAAGATCCAAAATCCAATTTACTTGATTTATCTAAATATTCTACAGAGATAGTTTAGATACCATCAATGCTTGAGGAACTTGCGGATCATGGGCATGAGTTAGGGTTGTAAGAAACCCTAGATTGCAAATGGAGTTATGGGAAAGGAAAAAATAGAGGGATGAGGTTATAGGTGGGAAAATACGATGTATATGAGTGGCATAAGCCCATGAGGGGTCTTTTAGAAGTGGTAGGTTGACCATGGAATGACCAAACAGTAAAATAGTGAAAATTTTGTTCTAAGGATAATGAAGGCAGTGAGATTTCTAAAACTCACAATATTTAGGAATCTTGTTTTTAGAAATATAGAACCAATATATATTCATCTAAAGATAGTAAAAATTACGGATGAATAATAGTGGCTCCACTTGGGGATGGCAGCTCCTTTTCAGGAGGTGTCTAGAACCTCAGAGTTCAAATCTCTGAGCTTTGAAGATCAATGCCTTACTTGCACTTTGCAAATATTTCTTTCTTCACTTGCTGATGTTATTTTGAAGATATGATCTCAAAATCTAAAAGAAATTTTTGCTTCAACTTATTTCCTACCTACTCATCTTACTTGGCCTAACATTTTTTCTTAACTTGGGTGCACTTGGAATGGAAAAACCTTGACATCATTTTATTTTGAAATCATAAAAGACTATCTATTTCTACTCTTATTACTTCTGAGAGTTAATATTAGGATAATGAACTCTCTTATTTTCTACCTAGTCTAATAATTTGTCAAGATTAAGCTATTTGAAAAACTTCATTCTCTAAGTTATTAACATGAAATTGAAAACACTGTTCAAAACAGGATTAGGCAATCTAACTTACCATGGGTTGTGGCATTAGGACAAGTTTCTTAAAAACATTATTTCTATACAAAAAAAAAGAAATCATGAGGGCTATGATTTATCATTTGTTAAGCTTCCTCATCTTTCTCTTTGGTTCATATTTGAGCATGGAGAACCAATATCTTCTCTTCCTAATCTATTCCTAATGACAAGTCAATTTTGAATGATTTGACAAGCTCTCTTTCACTAACTTATCAACAACAACCAAAAAAACATATTCAGGCATGATTAGTCTAGATGACTGAACAAGATGTTATTTTGAACAAGTAGTGGCATTTAGGATTTCACACTTTCAGTATTACTATTTTTTGGGTATGGGGTTGTACCTCTTTTTCTAATCTGCCCTCTTTTTCTTCTTTTATCTAATTTTTTTTTTTGGATCAGCATTTTAAAAAACTAGAAAGATGCTTATAGTGTTGAGCTTATTTTCATTTCTATCTATCCTAATCTAACTTATACATGATATACATTCAGCTGGTGAACTCTCTTTTCCAATACAACCAATCAAGCAAATGATTCCATGAGGGATATTGGTTCAGCTCTTTGAGGGTTTTGAAAAAATCAAAAGGCCACCCCCACCTCACTTGTGTTTGAAAAGTAGTGCCTAAACTTTTCTTTAAATCTGCCATCAAACTGCTCTTAACATATTTCACTTCCTCTTCAAATGTCTCTAATAAATCAACAAAGGGATCTTGAAAAAATACTTGAATGTGAGGATTTAGAAAATAAGCTTGATCCAGGACTGCTTCTTCCTCCACTTGGCTAAATTTGGGACTCTTTTGGGAAAGACACTCCACCTCCTCCTCATGATCATCCTCACTATCAGAGTCATCATATATTTCAATGTTGTCCTCTAACAAACCCGATGTGATTTGATAGAGTGAGTTGAATTCTGCATAAAGGCCATCATTTTGATGAGTACGAGAACTCTTTGGGAATAAATCTTCTTCAGAAGGCAGTGCAAAAACTCTTATGTGATTATCAAATTCTAGGCCTTCATTTGAAATTTGTAATTCAATGGAACTTGGTGGCTGAAAATATGGAGTTAAGGATGATTCCATGTCCCAAATGATTTCCTCAACCATTTCAGAAAAAGGCTTCTTATTGACAACTTTCTCAAGAAGTTCATCATCCTCCTCAACCTCAACATCAAAACTGAAAGACTGTTGATTTCTAATTACATGAAAGTTATTTCTGATGGACTGAAGTGAAGTAGAGAAAAGAGTCAGAGACTCCTCACTTACTTCTAAACTTTCAAGGCCTTCCTCATCAGTTTCATAGGTGACCTGTATTTGCTGATTACTTTTTTTAAGCTGATGATAGTAAACTTCATCCCACAAATAAAATTCTAATGGCTCTGCAAGGTTAACTTATGTTTGGAACACATAACTGTCATCGTACTGATCAAACTTTGGAAAATAATAAAAATAAGTAGTGTTACCAATCAAGCAAATTGGAATATCAGATTGTTTTTCTTTGAATTGATATGACAAGTTCACTTTCAAATATATGGTAGATGGGATTAGTAGGAGAAAGAACATAAATTTTTTGTTCACATGAAGGTTTAGAGGTTGGCTGCATGTTTATGATTTGATTTATTTCCTTTTCAGTCAAAAGAAAATGCATTTTTCTCTTTTTTTGGATAGAAGTACAACATTTCTCTTTCTCTTGTGAAGGCTGATTTTGGGGCTGAATGTTTTCTTGAGCCTCACCTAGAAGAGATGGTGAATCATTACTTGTGCCTCCAGAGAGATCCTGTGGGTTTTATTCTATTTCTTTATTTGGTTCTTCCTCAACTAACTCCTCTAGGCTTTCATGATAACTATCTTGAGAATGAAATTTATGAATGGCTTCTAATAGATCCTCGGGATGCCAATTTCCTAAATATTCATCAATGTTTACAAGGTATTGTATGAGGTCTTCGAATTTATCACAGAAATTTTCAGTTAATGGTAGAGATGGATAATTTTCTTTATAATTCTCACAAAATACCTTGTGGAGATCTTTTAAGGAAAACAAACTAAACCTGTAACCTTAAGCTTAAGGTTAAGCTTAAATTTAAGGTTAAATTTAGGTTAAGGTAAGGTTAAGGTTATGGTTAAGGTTATGGTTAAGGTTAAGGGTAAAGTCAAGCTTAAGTTAAAGTTAAGGTTAAGGTTAGGTTAAGGGTAAATTCAAGGTTAAGGTTAGGTTGTAATGTTCCAAAATGGGGATTGTACAACAGGCTTGTAGAAATAACGCAGTCCTGGAAGATTGATGTACAGAAATAAGTTTACAACCCTTGGATACCTTAGATCAGCAAACCTAGAGTCTATATCAAAAATGGGAGCAAAAACAAATAAAACTAGGTGTGGTAAACAAATCTCCCACCACCTAGTCTAGCTGAAGAACACCCTACAAGAGGGGTTGCAGCTATGCACAACAACTACTTCAATAATAATGCAGTATTGGAAAATATGAGTAGGAGGTCATAAAATATGATTAAAAAATGAATGTACAACATCAAATCAGAAGTAAAGTGAAGCTCTTTCAATATATAGTAAAATACATGAGATAATAGAGCAATATATCTTCAGAAAAGAGAGCTACAACACATATATATCAGCAAAAATGGCTCAAAAAAGTTATTTTCAAGAGCTTTAGAAGCTACATATTACAACTCAGATCTAGGACAGATCTGTGGACCAAACATCAGATCTATTTCAAATCTGGAAACTGGATAGTTTTCTTTACAATATCCCCTTGGGGTTTTGACCAAATCATGCATAAATAAGAGTAGATCTGAGATACAAGTTTCAGATCTATAAAATGCTACATTAATTTCTGAATATAACATTACATTACAATATATCATATCTAAACAGAACATGGATCAGCAAGCTAATCCATGGATCACCAAAGTGAAAGGCAAAGTCTAGCACCAGAGATCTCTGATCAAAATTGGAATCAAAACACCATAAATAAATTCATATCAAAATAATGCAGTCCATCAATGGAAACAACACTGTAGCTCAAATGTCATAGATTTCCCACTGCCAAGTTACAGATTTGAAGTAAAAATAGAAGAGACACTCTTCCAGGAGGTTAAAAGACACACTCCATGAGAAGAGGCTCCCAAAACATGCTATATCTCTATAGATCTAGAATCCCACTTGCTGTAGCTTGCAAAAGTAGAAAAACCCTCACTAGATCTGTGCTGCAATTGGAAGTAGAGCTTGGCCTCAAGCTTGATAGTGGATCAAATAAGAAAATACTCCTCCAAGAATCCTCAAAGGAAGAGGTGAAATCCCTGCATAGGAACTCCAAATGCTAAACAACATAATTATCTACCAAAATAGCAGAGAATAGTATTTTTCTAAGCAGACAATATACTTAAAAATATGATCAATCAAAAAACTTCTCTTGTTGCCTTCCCTTTCCTTTTAAAAGGTGAGAGCCTTTGCAAACCCTAAACCACCTTGATGAGTTAGCTCTTTTCATATGAGGGGCCTCCTTCTAAAATTTCATTGTCGCTTTAGGAGATACATTGAACCTAGACAGTGTTGTATATTTGGTCAAGCTTGACCCAGTCTCACAGCTCAAACCCCTTTCACACCTGCAAGTGATAATTTACATGGCCCTGATTTATCCGTGTTCACATGGGCATTGATTTATTCAGTATTTTTAGGAGTTTTACATGTCCTCCTTTATTCATTTACTCATGCAACAGAAAGTAAAACAAAAATGAATATTCCTCTTAGCTTAGGCTAAGTAGGAATATTATAGTCCTCCCCTCCAAAATGTTGCTTGTCCTCAAGCAACTGATAGGGTAAGAGTTGTAGTTCTTCTCCTCCTCCATTGATGGCATCATTAAGGATCAAGTCCTCATCATAAGCCAAGTGCTCAACTAGCCAATGCATCATGAATTATTCCTCCAAGGCCAACATAATATGAACATATTCCATCCCTTCAGGAGTGAAAAACTCAACAGAAATAAACATAGTTGGAGCAATGCTACATCTAAAACATGTATCATGAAATATAGGTAGAAGTTCCAACCCATGTTGTACATACACACTACCCATCCTCTGTCCATACAATCCCATAAACAACACAACTATATCATCAATTTATTGAAGCAAGAATACATACATGCAAACTAAAATCTGCACTTGAGGAGGTGGGTTAAAATCCCACATGTGATGCCAGCGCAGTGCACCTCTTGTATTCATTAGATCCAAGTGTGGTAAGTGGCATTCCCACCACACTTTTCCTGCATGAGTCACCTTAACATTGTTGAAGGTGTTACATAAGTTTGGTGCCTTTGGGAAGCACCCATCATGAAAAGGAGTCTCCCTTTGCACATCAAGGGAGTGGCCAAGTTCAGAATTTCCATTGGTCCCCAACAAACTATGAGATCCACATGATATCTCACTTCCTTTAGGAGTCATATCTTGAAAAAATATGGCAAATTAATGTAATATATCAGAAAATATAACTTGCTTATCATGATCAAATCCTTTACCATCATAGTCCTTCACACACATGGAGTTGTGCATGAGCATTCCCCTCCTCTCAAGCAAAGGAAGAGCTGGCTGAGATGACTCTTGTAAAGATTCCATTGGTTACCCCAATCCTCCATAGATATTGCACTCTTGAAAGTGCTGATGTAAGTCCTCTCTCATGCCTTCCCAATCAGAATTCTTCATGATCAGGGAATAGATCTTCATCGAATACATATGGCTGAGGGAGAATTCTTCATATGTTCCTTGTAGGATCTTCCTCTTGAGCTTGGAGGCTCTAGCCAAGAAGACCTTACCATGATAATAGATGACTCCCACTTGGACTAAGTAGCCCTCTTCTTGCTGCATGCCATCTAGTATCATACTTGTGTGGAGATCTTTGGAATACTCTACAAGCAGTTGAGATTTCCAATAAAGAACCACACTACTCAACAATGACATCGCTCTTGATATATCCATGGGAGTGCTTTTCATGTTGTTGATTCCCTCTTTGGCATTGTACATGTCAAAACTGTTTGTTGGAAGGCTAATCCTCCCATTCTTCTCCTCCCACAATGCTATAGCTTGGTCTTCCATTGCTCCAATCCTTCCTGGATCTAGATTTGGAGCAACACTTTGTGAGGTGTTATCTCCCCATAATTCCAGCAGATTGGTGAGACCAGAACTGTGGGGAGGACACTTATACCACTTTGGGATTCTAGGATCTAGCCCTCCTGAATCCAGAGAGGGATCTCTCTATAAGTGCAAGATTTATCTTTAAGGCTATTATGTGTGATATTAGGCTAGTTATTAAGAACAAGGGTTTTTGTTTGGTTTTGGATGGTTGAGCATGATTTTTAGTTGAGTGGAATGTCCTAAAATGAAAGAGTTTCAAAAGTGTGAAGTTGTAAGAAATCAGAACAAGCTTTTTCTAATAAGATATATATAACGTTGGTTTTTAGTCCATTGGGTTATGGAGTCATAAAATGGTTTAATTGTGCAACAATTTCAAGAGCGGTCCAAGGGGCAAGTCATCTATATCACAAGATATTTGAGATTAAATGATGGAATGGAAACAATAAAAGTGTTGAAGGGGTGGAAAAAGACAATAATTTCAACTAGGATTTATCAGTATTTCCAAACAAGAAAATCCTTTTAAGTAACTGTTTAAAACAAACCAAAGGATAGGGCTAACCACATACTTCTTTGGAAAAGTTCATATTAAAGCTAACTCTTTAGAAAAAAAATCCAGTAATCCACATAATTACTTTCAGAAGGGATGAAAACAAATAAGAAAAATAAAGTGCAGCCTAAGATCATATAAGATACTTTTATATCTAAACTGTTTTCAGCATACTCTTATGGAAACTTTCAGAACTACCTTTGGAGAAAGAAACTAGAAGACAGGGCAAACCATAAACTTTCCTAGTCTAACTCTACTGAGCATATAATGAAAATAACATTCAAGAAATTCCTTTAAAGCTTTGCACATCAAGACAGGGGAAAACAAACATTCCTTTATAATGTTTATACTTAACTTAAGTCATTCTTAAATGCACAATTTGGAGGAAAACATTGAGATAAAGCTTATCAGTCAGAGAAGGGTACTGTAAACAGTAAATACTAACTCTATGCTTGTTGTTATTTATTAGAGAATAAATGGAAAAAATGGCATACATGAAAGGAAAATAATAACATAGAAAGAAGCACTTCACCAGTGATATAGACTAGGATACCAAGAATCAGCTTGTATATTGATGTCAATCTAGTTACATTCTTCAAGTCCAATGTTTTAGTTCAACAATCATCTTCTCTTCTTAGCCTAACTTATTTGATTACAAATAGAGCTTCAAGAGCCTATGAACACTATTTACATATATAAAATTTCGAGCACAAGTATTACATCAAATTTTTGCAACCAACCTACATCCAACCCTTTACAATGAGCTCCCCAAAAAGATTTTATAGGAAAATGAGGAGGTCGAAGAGAGAAGAGATCTATGGGTTCAATTAATATAGTTTAATTATTTTCATCCTTTGAGGGGTTCAATGGAGAAGATTTCATATATTTCTCTGTATTAATTGGTTTACATTAAGTATTAAGCTTGCTGGGGAGATTTTGTTGACTTTAAGGCTCTGTGTCATCTTTGTAATAACTCTGCTGATATTTTGCAATAAGTCTCTTTGGCTTTGGAATAAATGTTCAGCTGTATTAAGGCAGATATCCTCTGTTCTAGTAATAAATATGCCATATTTTGAATGATTTGAGGCTACAGGTGGCTTTCGGTAGCTGAGAGGATTCAATTAGCCTCTGATGTGGTAGTGGAGGCTTTCTCGGACTGACATATATTATTGTTTTTCTTTAAACACTATTAATTTGCTTTATCTCTGTCTGCTTAGGCTTAATTAGGACTAATTTCTGTCTTTGTTCTTCGGACTGTATTTAATTTAGTGAATTAGGCTTTTAATTGTCGATTTTAGCCATAATCCACCCAAACTGTGTAAACCATCTTTAATTCTCCATCTCTGGTTTGATTTCAGGCTATCCAACTTATACTCTTTGTTTGTTTAAGATTTGATGTGTCTTGTTGATGTGCAGGTGTTACAGTGGGCTCTTATAATGTTGCCAACGTTCATGAGGCACCGGAAAATGTTGATGGGAAACCCTGTGGAAAGATCCTTTTTAATGAATAAAGGCCTAGGGGATCGTCATCCCCGGCCTTCAATCTTCCTTTAAAATAATTAGAAAACTATTAAAACTTGCATAAACAAATAAAAGTTAATAAAATCCTACATATTTGGGTCAGACTGCTTTGGAGGCTTAGGTTTAGAGTACGTCCGTTGGATGAAAGCATCCACCGACGAGGATTTCTTTGCGGGGTTAGAGGAGAGGCGGTTTGAAAAAAGGGCGAGGAGATTAAGTTAGAAACGTTGATTTGCAGAGATCAACGGTTGAGATCAACCATGAATATGTAATGCGGAGGGGCCACTTTACAATGGAACGAAATAAAATACAAAGAAAATGGGTAAAAAGAAACATGGGCAGAGGAAATATGTTAAAATGAAAATTGGGGTTTCTGAAAGGATTCTGGGCCATCGGATGAGATTGGCCTCAGAGATCAGCGGCGGAGTTTTATCGATGAAGCCCCTTGGAGAATGGTGGATGGCAATAGTTCAATGGTCAGATTGAATGTGAGTCATTGATCTGTAGAGATCAACGACGGGGAATGAACGCGATGAAATGCAATAGAAAATGGGTAAAGTGGTTTTGACTGAAGAAACAGTTGTTTTCGCGTAGCAAAAGGGGAGAAAGGCATTATTTTCTTTTTGAACACGATATGCATAAGAGACTGACACATGGTATTTCAAAACCACCCTCATTGCATAATTTTGAAACATTAACGCTCAGGCTAAGAATCATGCGAAAATGCGTGTCGGCCGTCAAATCAGGGGTCTTAGATTGGATGGTCGGGGAGAGAGCGCGATGGAGGATAGATGCACGAACGGAAAAAGGTGGGGTGGTTTTAATCTGGACCGTCCGATCAGGGAATGGACAGTAGAGATTTAATCTGGGAAGGGTAGGACCCAAAGGAGTTGGGCCTATCGCGTTTATTATGGACCGTTTGATTGAAACAGGTCAAAAATGAAGATTCATTTTTAAAAATTTATACAGCGGGGTTCATGAATTTAATCAAGGTGGCCAGGAATGATTTGGACCGTTAGATCTTTTCGTATGGATGGTCCAGATTCAATCTGGAGTTCGCGATCAGTGGGGGAAAAAGGAGCAAAGCGCCGATGCAATTGAACATAGACCGTTGATTTGAGGAATAGATTGATGGCAGAGAATGTATCGGAGGAGGTCACAGGTGGGGTAATGGGCTTTGGGATGGAGCGATGTGGGCCGTCGGATCTGGATCTGGCGGGGGAGATCAACAACCGAGAATCCATCGGGAGATTTCCAATCGGGAAGGGGGAATAAAATATTACAACGCGGCCAATGGAAATCTCTGATGCGAGATTCCGAAGGCCATTTATTGGTTTTGAATTAATGGTTGGAATCCGCGCTAACCAATGAACCCTCAAGTCTCTTTTAAAACATAAAAAATTAGATTTTTTGTGAAATACAAAGGAATATTACATCAGGGAAGGGTTTTATTTTATGCTTAGTGCCTGATTGCGAGCTCCAGGTTATGCGAAGGAAACAAGGGATTGGGGGTTACAAAAGAGGGGTCAATCGCATCGGGAGTTCTCGCTTAAACAAAGAAATGCGCCCATCGAAAGTTGCGATGCAATAAGCACCTTCGATTTTTAACACTTGGTTCTAGGGTGTGGGTATATGGTGGGGAAGTGGTTTAGGGCTTAGCCCAAAGGGGCTTAGGCCTATAATGAAAAAATGGGTTTTTTATGAATTTTCAAGGATTTTCAAAGGATTTTGAGGGTTTTGGTAAGGTTTAAAAAGAATTTTTAAACCTTACAAAAGTGGATTTATGAATGGAAGGAGGGAAATAATGGAAAATAGAGGAATTTTATGGGAAAAAAGGGGATAAAAATGGAGGTTAATTTGAAGTGAAAGGAGGGGTAAAATGAGGGGAAAATGGAGTCTTTCTGCAGTAGTATTTTCATCATGAAAACAACAGATTTTCAGAATTAAGGGGGAAACAATAGTGAAGATTAATTAAAAAATAAGATGTCTTCATAAGACTTCAAGAACTAACAATTTTGCAATAAAACTTGTTTCTTGAAGGCTTCAAAAATGATTTAGCACCATTTGATATGACAAATTTTATAGGTGGCTAACAATGGCTCTACATGGGGATGGTGCCTTCTTGAAGGCATCAAGAACTTCAGACTTGTATTCTCTGGGGGCTGATCAGTGCCTCATCCATTGGGATGCAATTTCTTCACTTGGATGATCTTCTTTTGCTCTAAAAATGTTAGCAGCCATGAAAGACAATGGAATACTATCAAACCAAGCTCTCTACCTACCCAATCCTACTAATCTAACATTTTTTCTTCTTTTAAGAGTGCATTTGGATTGGAAAAATATTTTACAAACATTTTATTCTTTTGAAAGCAAAAAAACTAATCTAAGTCTACTTCTCATTCCTCCATGAACTCAGATTAAATAGTTGAGTTCATAAGTTTGTCTACCTAATCTACTATCTGTTAGGATTAAACGGTCTAACAGATTTTTATTCACTAATTTCTAAAACATAAATTTAAAATCATACAAGTCAGGATTGAACAGTCTAACTTGTTGCTGATCTATAGCATAAAAACAAGATGCACATATATTATTATTTGCAGAAAATTAAATCAAAAAGGTGAAGGCTTAAGATCTTAAATTTATAAGCACATCCTTCTCTTTTCTTCAGCTCTGTTTTTGAGTTTGTTTGAGCTATTTTACATTATTTTCTGGTTCAAGCTTTGGGCTTATTAGAACCAGTTTACTTCTATATTTGACTCGGGATTTAAACAGTTTGGAGTCATTCTTCTTTTGGAAAATCTACCTAACTGATAAGCCAAGATTAAGCTGTTTGGAAAATCTAACTCACTAACCTATCAACAGTAAATTGAAAACTAATTAGTCAAAATTAGGTTGTATGACTAACTAGAAGTGTGTTTCTTAGGAGTGGCATTTGAGCTTGAAAACTTTCCGATTTTGTTTCTCTTTTCTGGTATGGAGCTGTACCTTTCTTGTTTTTACAATCTGCCCTCTTTTCTCTTTCTATTTTTTTGTATTTTTTATTTTTCTAACTTTGAATGCAATGATGGAAGAAATATTTATAATGAGAAAAAGACAAAAAAAAGCTTCAAAACATGATAGGATCAAGAGAAATAATGTTTGAGCATCCTTCCATTGACAGGACTCCCAAAAAGTTCAGGTCCATTCAATTCCTGCAAAAAAATAGGCATTGTTACCAACAGTAGAATGAATAAGATAAGGGCCAAGCCATAAGTTATCAAATTTCCCATGCTTTCCCTTGTCTTCTCTTCTTGAGTCCCACTATAACACTTTGTCCCCAATGTTGAAATTGTTGGCCTTTGTTCTTCTATCAAAAAATCTTCTTGATGCTCGTTTGATTTTGTAATGCTCTGTTGTAGACCTCCTCCCTGGTTTGCTGAAGATGTATAGTCTGATTAATCCTTCCGATCATGTAATTGTCTTCAGACTGCACTTCTTGAATCAACTTCATAACTGGAACACCAAGGCTGGTTGGAAAAATTACATCTGTACCATACACAAGTTGATAGGGTGACATTTCAATAGATTTCTTAAGTGTTAATCTGTCAGCCCATAGTGCATGTACTAGCTTTGTGTGCCAAGGCTTCTTGTTGTCCTCCAAAAACTTCTTGATTATGTTCACCAAACTCTTGTTTGAGGATTCTGTTAGCCCATTACCGTTGAATGGCTCAATGTAATCTGATATTTGTGACATAATTCAACCATCTTCTTGGATCCAAATGTAACTGCATTATCAGTGATGATCTTCCTAGGACAGCCAAATCTAGAGAGGATATGAGTCTCAATGAATTTTATGATGACAGAGTCATTGGCTTGCCTAGAATGGATGGCTTCTATCCATTTTGTAAATTAGTTTTTTGCAGTGAGAATCCATCTATGTTGGGAAGATGAGGGCAGACGGATTTCTCATATGAAGTCAAGTCCCCACTATTGAAAAGGAGCTTCAAAAGTGATTGGATGCAGAGGTAAGGGCAATAATTTTCTTTTGCCTTCAAAGAGTTGGCATTTATGACAAGCAATTATCATCTTGTGTACATCTAGAAAGAGGGTGGGCCAATAGTAACCAGCTCTAAGGATTTTGTTGGTTGTTGTCTTCCAGTAGAGGTGGCCTCCACATTCTCCTTCATGGAACTCGTGCTTAACCTTCTCTGCATCATTCTCAGGCAAACATTTAAGCAATATTCCACTTGCATTTTTCCAATAAAGACATTTATCGATAATGCAGTAGTTTATACCTTTTAACTTTAAAAGCCTTGTCTTTGTTTTTGATAAACCAGGAGGTGTATTCAAATTAAGAAAAACATATATAATATCGACATACCAAGAGGAATTCATAAAATGGTCTTCAACAATGGGAGTTGAGAATTCCTCTTGTTCATATAAAGCATTTATCATATTTATATCAAGAACTTCAAAATTTGATCCGGCCATTAATATAGCTAGACCTTGACCTTTAATGAGTTTAGTGGGCTTGATCTCTAAATCATATTCAAGTATCATAGCTATCCACTTACCTCTCTTACCAACTGGGCCCTGTGTTAGAATGTCTTTCACAACTGAATTTGGGACAAAGGCAATGATGTGGGAGTGTAAAATATAAACTCTGAAGTCTTTTAAGGCTTTGACTAAGGCAAAGACTTTTTTTTCCATAATGTTATACTTCAGAGGTGCATATCTCAATGCCATGCTAAAGAATGCAATGGGATGCTCTTGTCCTTGTGGATTTTTCTGTAATAGGACAGCAACTATTGTATGTTCTAATGCAAATGAAAAAATGCAAAAATATTTTGAAAAATCAAGACTTATCAGAACTGGTGTTTTGGTTAATGCTTGTTTTACGAGCTCAAAGGAATTATTTGCTTCCAAGGTCCACTTAGCCCCTTTCTCCTTTTTCAGCATGTTTGTGATGTTTCTAAGGCGCTGAGCTAAGTTGGGTATGAACCTTCTCAAGAAATTAATCTTTCCAATGAAAGTTTGAAGTTCCTTGATGTTTCTCAGATGAGTGATTTGCAATATAGTCTCAATCATTTCTGTGTCTATATTTATCCCCTCTTCTAATAGGATGTGCCCAAGAATTTTACCTTCTTAGAGAACAAAAAATGTTTTCTTTGGATTTAAAGATATCCCAAACTTTCTACATTTCTCGAAAACTTTTCGTAAGTGTTATAAGTGCTCTTCATCTGTCTTGGAAAAACCAGTGACATCATCCAGGTAAATAATGATGAAGTAGCCCAATTCTTCCGAGAATGCAATGTCCATGGCTCTCTGAAAATTAGCACCAGAATTCATTAAACCAAAGGGAATTTTCACATACATAAAAGTGCCCCAAGGTGTAGTAAAAGCCATCTTTAATTGATCATCATGATGTACTAAAATCTGATTGTATCCTGAGTAGCCATCTAGCAAATAAATTCTTTTAAAACCAACTACCCTTTGTAAAAGATGATCCATTTTGGGTAAAGGGTAGTTGTCTTTCAATGAAGCTTTGTTTAAGTCTCTAAAGTCAATACAAAGCCTTATCTCTCCTGTTTTCTTCCTAACTGACACTAGATTAGAAACCCATTCAGAATATCTAATAGGGACAATAATACCAACTTCATTCGTTTTCTTGATCTCCTTCTAATACCAACTTCATTCGTTTTCTTGATCTCCTTCTAATACCAACTTCATTCGTTTTCTTGATCTCCTTCTCAACCAAAGGTAACTGAACAGGATTTATTCTGCGCAGTTTTTGTTTAAATGGCTTTTGGTTTTCCTTGAGAGGTATCTTGTGCTAAATTACTTCAGTGTCATAGGATTTCATATCCTCATAACTACATGCAAAAACATCAGAAAATTCATTAAATAGCTCTATGTATTTGAGTTTGATGTGAGCTGGTAAAGTTTTAGATAGTTTGATCATCTTTGGTTTTAGTTCACTGCCTATATTACACTCTTCAACTTCAGTTTCCACAGGCTCCAGCTTTCGCTTCTTGGCCACATCATTGAAATCAAACAACTCTTCTAAGGGGACCAGACCTTTTGGAAAACCTTGATTGTTAGACTGCAGAGTTTCTAAGTCTTCTTTTTCTAACTCTACAACCACTCTTGTTGTGTTTTCAAGTTTGTTGGACATCATATTTAGATCAGCTATCTCTAGAGACTCTTCTTCTTCATGAAGTAGATTTTCTTCACTAGGAAAGTCTGTTTCATAATCTGAATCTGAACTTGGTAGTACAAATTCATTTCTGGACTGTAATAAGTCTTTTATTTGTTTGTCTCCATCAAACACTTGCCAATATTTCTCGTTATCAGGAACAACTAGTCTAAATTTAATCTGGGTCGTACATTGTTTGGTTTCAAATGGTGTTAAACATGTTCTAGAAGCGAAAGCTAAACTGTGGGCCATGATATTGTTTTGTCTTGGGACAAAAATAAGTTGGGATTCCTCAAAAAAATTTAATAAATCCATGACGTCGTTTTGATAGGCTATGAGTCGGGGGTTTTTTGCTCTGTATTCCCCATTTACTTGCTTAATGATTAACTCTGAATCCCCATGCACTTTTATTCTTTTAGCTCCTAATTTCTTCAACAGGTGTAAGCCTAAAAGAAGGGATTCGTATTATGTTATGTTATTTGAACACTGAAAATTTAATCTGTAGGAATGGCCTTATGTGTGATTATTTTCGGTGTTGTGTATCCATACGCCTGCACCAGCATTGCTCCTAGTGCAAGACCTGTCAAAGTTCATAATCCAAAGAGGAATAGTTTTAGGTTCAATAGTTTGACTATCATCCTCTTCAACTAACGTGCTCTCAGATTTTTCTTGAAGGTCAAAAATTTGTTGAATTTTTTTTAACTTCTTAGGTTTTTCATTGAGATGAGGACTACTTTCTTGACTCTCAAGGTTTAAAAGCAAAGGATGGATGATTTGCAGCTCTAGACCTGTGTTTGGTTTGTTGTGGTTTTCTGGTTTAGCAAACTATTTTGATACTTTTGTGTTGTCTTTCTCCTCCTCTCTATCTACCATTAATTTAGTTAAGGTCACTTGTTCATTGAATGTTTCATCGTTAAAAAGGATAAATGAATCAAGTCCTGTGTTTACAGAATAAAGGGGATATTTTTGCAGTCTCTCTTGGATAGTAACCATGTATTTCATATGAGACTCCCTGTAAAGTCTTCTAGTTTGATTGAAAATAGGGATGGTCGCATATTTCATGTCCATCTGCATAGTTCCTTCTAACTTAGCTCCCCAAGATCTTGATAACAGCATATCGTACTTTGGGGGTACATCAGCCACTACAATATCCATGACTAAACATTTGGTTGGGATTTGTGCTAAGTTAACACAAAGGTCTTTGATTAATCCTAAACATTTCACTCTGATTGAGTCAAAGGAGTAAAGATATTTGTAAGGTCTAGTGATTTCAAGGCCTAGGCTCTCCATTACAGCTTTGGGCATTAAATTGTGAGAGGCCCCTGAATCATGCATAGTGTTATGCAAAATCTTGTCATGAACATTTAAACTACCATAAAAAGGAGGAACTGGTCCCTCTTGTTATCTACCCTCAATCTTAGGACCAAATATGAGCTCTGGTTGGTCATCATTAATATTGTCAGTTTCATTATTCTCTTCTATGTTTAAAGCTTTAAAATTTGAGATCTATATACATTTTTGGTAGCTAATTCAGTGAGAGGAACAAAGATTTTGATTCTGGAAATTTCCTGCTCCAAACTAAAAGGCATATGATTCTTTGAAGTGCTTGCTTCAGCCTTATTAACTACCACTATATCAGCAAAATCAGTTTGCTGATTTCCCCTATTTATATTTCTCAGAATTGTTTTAACAGGAGTACTAGCTGAGGTACTAGTACTGCTGAGGTCTGCACTCTGTTTTTCATTGTTTTGAGTGATTTTCTCTTTGTTTTTATCAGAATTTACATCTATTGTTTTATCTTTCTGCTTTGTAACTTTGGGTTTATTTATAGTGCTATTTTGTGAAGAATTGACAGAGGTTTTTTTGTTGGGGGTTTCCAGATTCTTTTTACTTCTAAGGTCATATTCCTTTGTGGTTTCTATGATGACATTTTCCATTTCTTGGTAGTAATGTTCATCTTCTGGTCTTTTATCATCATAGGGTGTATATAGACCTTGTTTTCTATTGTAATGAACTTCAAAGTCATCATTATCTACTCCCAACATGTTTATATCATCCTCCTCTATTTTTTCTAATGTTTCTTCAACCTCACTTACGTAATTTTGATGAAAAGTGGGAGTCATCTATTGATCATCCTCCCTTGGTATGTTTTGAGGCTGGTTTCTCCTAAAATTTTGATTTTGGTTTTGATTTCTGTTTTGAGGAGCTTTTTGGTTTTGACTTGCTTGTGCTCTCTCAAGTATGCTCATCTTTTTCATCATTTCCTCCATCATTCTTTCCATATTTGAGCTGGATTTGGAAGGTGTAGATTCCTCTCTAAAGGACACTCTCTTCTCATTCTTAATTCTTGCTCTTTTCTCCATTAAGTTAACTTCCACAGAAAGAGCTCCTTTTTGCATATCTTCAAGAGTTAAAGGATCTTTTTCTCTTAGCTGGTAGGCCATATCAAGATCAAATCCTTCAGGAAAATTGTTTAAATTTGAGCCTTGTGGAGGTTTTAGGTCTGGGGAGAGGGCATTGTAAACACAGTTAAAACTAGTGAAATAGGCTTGTACACTTTCCCCAGCGTTTCTTTGGAGATTTTTATAATCAAAAAGTATTTGAAGAGGGTTTTTTCTAACTTCCAAATTGTTTAAGAATATCTGATGGAAGGCTTGGAGATCATTAATACTGTGAGGGGTTAAGCTTTTGAACCATTTTCTTACTTCTCCCCCTAAAATCTGAGAAAATAATCTAAGTTTGATAGTTTCATCAACAATTTCATTTCTGTCAAAGTAGTCATTCATATTATCCACATGTTGTGAAGCAGTAGTAGCATTACTGGCATCATACAATGG
The DNA here is from genome assembly GCA_034641835.2 of Pinus albicaulis. Lineage (NCBI taxonomy): Eukaryota > Viridiplantae > Streptophyta > Pinopsida > Pinales > Pinaceae > Pinus > Pinus albicaulis. Next base: position 978,758,820 of record CM076578.1, on the reverse strand, counting down.
TATCTTGGACTAATAGTCCTATGGAAGATTGACTAAGGGCAAAGGAAGGACTAGAGGGGCATAAAATGTTGCCATGATAGGTGGTTGTGGAAACAATGGGGGGTTTACAAGTGGTGGATTAACAAGAGGAAAAGTGGGCTGAAATGTAGTGGTTTGGACAGTGGATGTATGGAGAACAGATGTGGATGTACCAGCAATATATTGTTGAGCCGATCTTGGATGAGAGACACCTAAATTGTAAATAAAATGTAAATCAGGTGGTGTAGTCTCTCTACTACCAGGATGTTCACTTTGTTCTAGGGATGAAAGTGAAGACTCTGAATCTAGATGATATAAATCATCAAGCGACCTAGTTCTAAATGGATTTCTTAAGTCAACTTGTGATTCTTGTAGAGCTACAAGGTTCTCAGGAACATAATTAGCTCTAAAGGGTGATCTGAAAACAGTTGAAGATTTAAACTTAGGAGACTTCCTAAGGATTCTTTCAGGGTTATCAACTATCTCAGGAGGGTTAGGGTCAGGGTAAGCTCTAGTATGAATCTTTCTAGGAGCCACTATGCTGTGTTTTTCAAACCCAACTAAACAAGAAAAGTTTAACCAGATATGAAAATCTTTAAGAGGCTAACTGATCTGTTAAACAAGAAAAAATTAATCCTAAAGTCCTCTAACTGATTTTATATAATTTTATGATGATAATGGGTCTTCCTAGTGGAGCCTTAAGGTCTTTTTATGATTTTGGAGTCACCGGGTGGAAAGTTTTAGCTCTTTTGGAGGTAAAAGGTTTTATGGTCCACCACCATGTTTATTTGAATACCAATCTGAAATATTTTTGGGTTTTTCTGAGTTATTTCAGTCCTATGGGTTCTAAGAGTGTCATAAATATGTTTCAACACTTAGCTATGATGATGAGACAAAGAGAGTTTACTCTTATGGCTAAGCTAGCTAATCCTTCAAGGTTTGATAAGATCTTATGAGAATCCTAAGGTTTCCTTAGTTTGCCACTAATTCAAATAAGTTTTCTCATGATTACCATTTGATTGGTAGTGCTTGAAGAGGGCTACTTGTACTCACTGAACAATATTCCTGAATTAAGGGTATTCTTGAGGTCCTAAAGCATGTATAGGTGTAATTTCACTCAGAATTACCCAACGGAGTCACCAGAAATGTTATCTCCCTGTAATTCCAGCAGATTGGTGAGACCAAAACTATGGGGAGGACACTTGAACCACTTTTGGATTCTAGGATATATCCCTCATGAATCCATAGAGGGATCTCTCTATAAGTGCAAATATTGATTTATCTTTAAGGCTTTTATGTGTGATATTAGGCTAGTTATTAAGAAGAAGGGTTTTTGTTTGGTTTTGGATGGTTGAGCATGATTTTTAGTTGATTGGAAATTCCTAAAATGAAAGAGTTTCAAAAGTGTGAAGTTGCAAGAAATCAAAACAGGCTTTGGCTGATAGGATAGATATAAAGCTGGTTTTTAGTCCATTGGGCTATGGAGTCATAAAAGGGTTTAATTGTGCAACAATTTCAAGAGTGGTCGAAGGGGAAAGTCATCTATATCACAAGATCTTTGAGATTAAATGATGGAATGGAAAAAATAAAAGTGTTGAAGGGGTGGAAAAAGACAATATTTTCAACTAGGATTTATCAGTATTTCCAAACAAGAAAAGCCTTTTAAGTAACTGTTTAAAACAAACCAAAGGATAGGGCTAACCATACACTTCTTTGGACAAGTTCGTATTAAAGCTAACTCTTTAGACAAACAATCCAGTAATCCACTTAATTACTTTTAGAAGGAATGAAAATAGATAAGAAAAACAAAGTGTGGCCTAAGATCGAATAAGATACTTTTAAATCTAAACTGCTTTCAGCATACTCTTAGGGAATCTTTCAGAACTACCTTTGGAGAAAGAAACTGGAAGACAGGGAAAACCATAAAATTTCCTAGTCTAACTCTACTAAGAATATAATGAAAATAACATTCAAGAACTGCCTTTCAAGATTTTCACATCAAGACAGGGGAAAACCAACATTCCTTGATAATTTTCATGCTTAAATTAAGTCATCCTTAAATACACAATTTGGAGGAAAACATTGAGATAAATCTTATCAGTCAGAGAAGGGTACTGTAAATAGTAAATCCTAAATCTATGATTGTTGTTCTTTATCAAAAAATAAATGGAAAAAATGGAATACATGAAAGGAAAACAATAACATAGAAAGAAGCACTTCACCAGTGATATAGACCAGGATCCCAAGAATCAGCTTGTATATTGATGTCAATCCAGTTACATTCTTCAAGTCCAATGTTTCAGTTTAGTAATCATCTTCCTTTCTCCCCTTTTTCTTTCACGCAGCAAAAGGGGAGAAAGGAGGTATTGCATTTTTGAATGAAATATGTGTCAGAGGCCAACACGTGGTATTTCAAAACCACCCTCATCGTGTAATTTTGAAACATTAAGGCTCGGGCTAAAAATCATGTGAAAATGTGCGTCGACCGTCAGATCAGGGGTCTTAGTTCAGACGGTTGGGGAGAGAACGCGATGGAGGATAGATGCGCGGATGAAAATGGGTGGGGCAGTTTTAATCTAGACCATCTAATCAGGGTATGGACGGTAGAGATTTAATCTGGGAAGGGTAGGACACAAAGGATTTGGGCCTATTGCGTTTATTATGGACCGTTGGATTGAAACAGATCAACGATGGAGATTCATTTTTAAAATGTTATACAATGGGGTTCGTGAATTTAACCAAGGTGGCGAGGAATGATCTGGACCATTAGATATTTTCATATGGACGGTCCAGATTCAATCGAGAGTTCGCAATTAGCGGCGGCAAAAGGAGAAAAGAGTCGATGTGATTGAACATAGACCATTGATCTGAGGATCAGATCGACGACGGAGAATGTATAGGAGGAGGTCACAGGCGAGGGAATGGGCTTTGGGATGGAGCGATGTGGGCCGTCAGATCTGGATCTGGTGAGGGAGATCAATGGTCGAGAATCCATCGGGAGATTTCCAATCGGGAAGGGGGAATAAAATATTACAACGTGCCCAATGAAAATCTCTAATGCGAGATTCCGAAGGCTGTTGATTGGTTTTGAATCAATGGTTGGAATCTGTGCTAACCAATGAACCGTCGGGTCTCTTTTAAAACATAAAAAATTGGATTTTTCGTGAAATACAAAGGAATATTGCATCGGGGAAGGGTTTTATTTTATGCTTAGCGCTTGATTGCGGGCTCTAGGTTATGTGAAGGAAACAAGGGATCGGGGGTTATAAAAGAGGGGCCAATCGCATCGGGAGTTCTCGCTTAAACAAAGAAACGGGCCCATCGAAAGTTCCAATACGATAAACGCCTTCAGGTTTTAACGCTTGGTTCCAGGGCGTGGGTATATGGTGGGAAAGTGGTTTAGGGATTAGCCCAAAGGGGCTTAGGCCTATAATGAAAAAATGGGTTTTTATGAATTTTCAAGTGTTTTCAAAGGATTTCGATGGTTTCGGTAAGGTTTAAAAAGGAGTTTTAAACCTTACAAAATGGGATTTATGAATGGAAGGAGGGAAATAATGGAAAATAGAGGAATTTTATGGGAAAAAAAGGGGATAAAATGGAGGTTAATTTGAAGTGAAAGGAGGGGTAAAATGAAGGGAAAATGGAGTTTTTTTGTAGCAATCTTTTCATCATGAAAACAACAGATTTTCAGAATTAAGGGGGAAACAGTAGTGAAGATTAATAAAAGAATAAGACATTTTCATAAGACTTCAAGAACTAACAATTTTGCAATAAAACTTGTTTCTTGAAGGCTTCAAAAATGATTTAGCCACCATTTGATATGACAAATTTTATAGGTGGATAACATGAGGCTATCCCCATAGGATCTGAATCTGATGGAATTCCAGGTGGCTTTCCATGAGATAATAATGTCCCTTGTAGCATCCTCATGAACATGAGAGAAGGAACTATGATATCCCTGCCTCCACTACGCAAATCCATCTCTGTTGTTTGTGTGGAGGAATTAGGTGAAGGTTAAGTGTGCATGCCTTGAATCACTTGTGGTTTCCCACTCTTCAAGTCCACCCACTCCATTTTCAAAGCTTTCCAATCAGTGGTAACCTTCCCCAAGGTAATCAACCTTTGGAAACCCAAGATGATGTTGGTGTCTTGTATGTCAACTAAAAAGAAGTGATCCACCAATGTGTACAATCCCATAGTGATAGAGAGTGAGGGAACATATTGCATGCATTGCATATTCCTATCTCCTGGGACCAAAATAGAAAATCCCTCAAAATTATCAGTGGGGATTCCTCTTCTTTGCACAAGGTGAGCATCAATAAAGTTGTGGGTTGCCCCACTGTCAATGAGGATAGATACTCTCTGATTCATGACTGAACCTTGTACTCTTAGGGTCAAGTACTTAGGCACTCCCCTCAAAAAGGCAAGAGTCCCACTTGTTGGAGAAAAGGCTCCCTTCCCATCTCTGGATGGTGTTTGATCTCCATCATCATCATCATCAGTGTCGTGACCCCTCCTAGGTTCATCACCTTCATATTCCTCCTCAAAATCTGAGAAGACTTCTATGTAATGTGCTTTTCTAGTAGCACACCTATGTCCTGGTGCCCATGACTCTTGGAAAGTGAGGCATAGTCTCTTCTTCCTCAATTTCCTCCTGAGATAAATATCAAGAGGTTCCTTCAAAGAGCTCTCCTTGGGTGGAGCAGCTTTTCCTTCCTTCCCCTTGGAAAAGTGAGGGGCCTTGCTCTGGAAAGTTTCCTTTTGTTTTGGTAAGGCATCTTGGAGATCTCTAGCCCTCTCAATGGCATCATGAAAAGTGATGGGCTTGGTATATTTAACCAAAACATGTAAAGGTTCCTCCAAGCCATCGATGAACATGTAGACTCTCCTTGCTACAGATAGATCAGGGACCATGACTGATAATCTCAGGAACTCAGAGATATAAGTGTCTACATATTCTGACTTCTTCAGCTTTGCAAGGCTTATGAAGGGTGCTTCAAGATCCTTCCTGTAAAACCTCTCCACCAGTATTCTAGTAAACTCAGAATAGGTAGTCACATTGATATGTCCCAATGTAGACAAACCATCGAACCACCAATTATGTGCTTCAGCTTCAAAGTCCAGCGCTGCAATCTTGATGGCTTCAACTTCAAGGACTTTGTTCAACTAAAAATAGATATCCATATTTTCTACCCATGCCTTGGTAGAGTTGGAAGATTATCCATCAAACTCGGGCAAAACTAATCTTCCCATAGAGTGGTGTCTACCATGAAAGAATCCACCTTCTCTATAATGCTTCCCTGGTCTTCTTCTGTCCTTGAGGTGACAAAATTCTTGGAAACTCAAGTTATCCTTGAATCTATGACTCTAAGAGTCATAATCCACAAATTAACCTTCAAGGGAGGCTTTCTCTTGTGGTCCTTCATTCTACACAGCCAAGAAGGTAGCATAGTGGAGCATTGTGAGGCTTGTGGGGCTTGTGGAAAATTCACTGGTTGACCAGTCCCACGATGAGACATGTCAGAACTTTCTCCTAGCTGAAATCTCCCAGGAGATTCACTCATTCTATTCATCCTCATCTCCTTGATCTCTCTGGCAAGATCTTGCATGGCCACCAATACAGTTCTTACAAACTCTTCCCATTATTTGTCACTTGTAGTCTTAGGGGCTTTACCGTTGTCTTGATCTTCAGTAGTATAGTCATAATTCTTATGACTTATGTTATGATACATCTTCTCCCTCTCAGTAAGAGGATATTATTCTTTTGAATACAACATGGCTAGTGCTCCAAGGCAAGCATGGGCTATTCCAAGAAAGTAGCTCTGATACCACTCTAATGTTCCAAAATGGGGATTACACAACAGGCTTATAAAAATAATGCACTCATGGGAGATTGATATAAATAAATGATTTTATAACCCTTGGATCCCTTATATCAGCATATTAGGAGTCTAGATCCAAAAGGGGAGCAAAAACAAATCAAACTAGGTGTGGTAAACAGATCTTCCACCACCTAGTCTAGCTAAAAACACCCTACAAGAGGGGTTGTAGCTATGCACAACAACTGCTTCAAGAATAACATAGTATTGGAAAATACGAGCAGGAGGTCATCAAATATGAGTAAAAAATTAATGTACAACATCAATTCAAAATTAAATTGAAGTTCTTTCAATATACAATAGAATACATGAGATAATAGAGCAATATATCTTCAGAAAAGAGAGCTACAACACATATATATCAATGGAAATGATTAGGAGCTCAAATCTGAGCTTGGAAAAAAGCTCAAAAATGAAAGTGCTCAAATTGAGTTGGAACCTGAGTGACGGGATAGGCTCATTGATATGATCCCAATGCCGCAAACGACACTGAAAACCGATGCTATATGAAGAAGTTATTCAACTTTGAAGTTCTTCAATTTTCGTAAAAAAAAGACCAGTTTGACTTTAGAAATTGGAAAATATTAAAAAAAGAATATTTTGGGAATATTCCTCAGAATATTCTAGGAATATTCTTTGGAATATTCCATGGAATATTCCCTGTGGACTAATTGTATTGCGACAAGTGGCAATCTGTTGTTTGATACAGGTTTGACTTTTCATAAGTTTGACCAATTACAGGCTGCCACGTGGAAGGCCCGGAGGGTGCCATGTGGCACCCTGGTTGGTGAAATGGTGGTCATTTAAAATTTTTGACCAACCTGTGAATTGAACCCACGACCTGTGGTTGAACAACGCAATGTCTTACCGTTGGCCCGCGCCTTTGGTTCTTGCTTTATAAGCGGTAGGACATGTATTTGAATTTTAAATTTAAATTGGGCGGGTCCGAAGGGGGCCAGCCCCCTCAGCAATAAGACCACCGCTCAGAACCTGGAGCCAATAAAACTGGCAGTCAACAGAAAATGGTTAAGATTAATGCTATGTGGATAGGCCACATGACTTACGGCAGAGGTTCCGTAGAGTGTTAAATGCTATGGTTATAACCGTTAACACAACGTTTTATGTTGCGATGGTTGTGGTCACATGCAACCTGACATTTAATGTCACAAAAAATGTTGCCACCATTTTAGCACCACTTTCCCCCAATTAAGGTGGGCCTCCACATTTAACTGCAGCTAACTACAGTTGGCCCACAATTAGTGGGATTTTTGCCTAATATTGGGCAAAAACTTCAGTTGGTCTTATCTTTCACATGGGAGATCATTTTGGAGTGAATTGTTTTTTGATTTTGGGTCTCTTAGACCTTCTGGACTCAATGGAGCAGGTCTGAAATCTAACAGAGGTCATCTTTAGATTTTTAAGCATAGAAGAAGATGAATGAGCCATCAGGGCCTAGAAGGAGAAGGCTGTGTTTTGGACTGTATTTCTCTATTTAAGGTAAATGAATGGGCATTATTAGCTATTTCATGCCTTTTGAATATGTTTAGATGGTTTTCAAAGCCTGTTAAGAATTTTAGAAAGATGAAAAGCTTCATTTAAGTTCTAGAGGCCATTTTCCAAAAAGAGTGTGTAGGCGAAACCGGAGCAGCCGGAGGCCATTTTTGATGAAAAAAAACTATATCTTGATTATTTCAGTCATTTTGGAACCAATGGAAGTGGTTTAAAATAATTTTTAGTACTTATACATCTTGAGAAGTTGATATGAAGTCGTGGGCAACCCTGGGAAGACCATGGAGGAGAGCCATTTTTGGGGATGCTATGCTTAACGTAAGAAATTTATCAGTTGATATTTGATGTATGATAATTATTGGATGTAGAAGTAGTGGTATCAGGGATAGAAATAGAAATCTGGGGGAGTTTGTGCCATTTAGAAGCTCAGAGAAGCTTAGTGCACCAACATAAGGATGTGTGTCCATGGAAGCCTAAAGCTGTTTGTAGGAATTGGATAGCCATTAAAGGGATTTAAAATGGTATTCTCAGCCCTTTGAATCATTTTTGTATTCATTGTGGTTAAGTGTGGATCTTGTAAAAGAATTTAAGTACCTTAATCCCAAAGAGTCTAGTCATGTTGACGAAGCTGAAAGGAGATGTAGCCCAAGAGTTGGGGTGAACTCCTATATTATATTGTGGTTGTGTTTTGTTATTATATGGCTGAATTATGTTGCTGATATACATTTTAAGTTTCAGCAAAAGCAAATAAACTTAAAACACATAAACAGAAGAAAAGACATACACCTCTTCCAAGAAAAAATTCCGCATAATGTTAAGTTTGAGTAAGGTCATTTTAATTAAGTTTGAGTGTTTACTTCTATTATTTCTTTAGGCAGAGTCTGTAAGAGGGCCAGGTAGCTTCTGGATTCATCCTTTCTTTGAAAGGTGACATATTCAGTAAATTTCCCTACATTCTATCTCTATATTAGAAATAAGAAGTTCCCACATTTTCAGATTTAAAATTTGGAGTATTAGCACTCATTTACATAAATGAAAATGGATACCTTGCACCATTTTCAAGTACATTCCAATTTCAGATCAGACGGTATCAGAGCTCGGGTTGATCATTCCTTATTGTGAAAAAGGTTTTAAAACAGTGTAAGAGATTTACTATTTTATTGGTTGCAAAATGGCTGCTTGAATGAGAAGGGGTCTTTACTGACATTTGGTTAAAAGCTTGTTGTTTGTTTGAAAGCTTTGAGGACTTTTATTTGGAAGTTCCTTTTGGTTGTTTTGACCATTTACATAATGTCAACTTCTTCTACAATTGAATTTTCCTCCTTCATGAGATTCTTCAATGATGACATGAATAACAATTTCTTTAAGGTGAAGGACATGGTGCAGATTCTCCTTGAGGATCAAAGAGAAAGTGTTCAACTTCATGCACAATTGCTAGCTATGCAGGAAGAGAAAGAAGCCATTCTTCAAAGACTACATGATATGGAGTTGAAGCTTCTGCAAGCTCAAGAAGATTTTTCCAAGAATATACCTCATCTTCAAGATGTAAATCATGAGGTAAATCATTCTGATTTGTCTTCAGTTTCCTCTATTGAAAAGTGTGTTGGTTCTTTTGAACGACATACAAGAGGTATTGGGTCCAAATTGATGTTGAAAATGGGCTATCAAGAAGGAAAAGGTTTGGGCAAGCATGCACAAGGAATTTTTGAGCCTATTTGTGTTGTGGAGCATCCCAAGAATTTTGGTCTTGGCTATGACCAGCTTAATGGCGAAGCTTTGAGCACATGCATTGAAGAATGTGATGCAAATTTGAAGAGAAAATTTCTCCCAAGTTCTCAATTACATCAATGTCATGATGGAAATCTTCCTTACCATTTTTTTAAGCCTTTGTTGCAGCAAGAAGATGGTAGACATGAAGCTTATGTAAAACATGCAATTTTAGGCAATTTTCAAGACAAGAACAATGATGTTAGTCTACAATTGAAAGCTGGAGCCTCTACTAGTTCATCTCCTCATGGAGGAAAAAAGGATGAACATGCAAAGTAGCATAAGAGGTATAAATCTTCTCATGATCAATTTGATTGTGTTTCTGCAAGGCATTATAATTTTACATGCTTTAATGGAAGAAATAATTCTTGTACATATTGTGGTCGATCTAACCATGATGTTTCAAGATGCTGGATGAGGAAGAAGGCACACAAGAAGTAGATGAAGCAAAGACTACCTTCAAAGAAGGTGCATATGATTTGCACTTTTTTCCAAAAGAAGGGACATGTTGTCTCTCATTTTTGGACTTTGCATCCAACTCGTCGTCCCACGCACATGCAGAAAGAGGACACAAATATTGGTGAAGGTGGAATCATGGATTCCATTATTGATGTGGAAAGGGAAGTTTCACATGAGGAAAAGTTGCAGCAGCAAAAGTTGCCATGGAAGTGGCTTGGTGAGAAGTGGATGGACTTCTTGAAATATTAAGACATACTCCTTTTGTACATATGCAAATTTCGGATGTATGCATGTATTTTATGCTGTAATATCTTGTTTTTTTTAGCCACCTTAGATCATGGATCAAGGCAGCGTTGTACAGTTTCATTCTATAAATTTCTCGCCAGAAATTTCTATGTGAGTTCAAGAAGGTCAGTTGTGGACAGATATGGACAAGCACATTCAGGAAGGGAAATGTCAATTTCTTTCCATTTGTGGTTCAATTTCATTTGCTTTCCAAGGAAAAAAAAATTGAAGGGCTGAAGAGAAGAGGATGTTCATTCTCTCATTTTCTGTACTACAGATCAGTTTAGCATTTCAGTAAGCTTTTGGGGACCAAAAGCCTCTCATTTGGGAGGTGTGATCAAGAGCTCAAATCTGAGCTTCGGAAAAAGATCAAAAATGAAAGTGCTCAAATTGATTTGGAACCTGAGCAACGAGATAGGCGTCGACGATACGATCCCAACGTCGTGAATGGCACTGCAAACCGACATTGTATGAAGAACTTATTCAACTTTGAAGTTCTTCAATTTCAGTAAAAAAAGGGCCAGTTTGACTTTAGAAATTGGAAAATATTTAAAAAAGAATATTTCGAGAATATTCCTCGAAATATTCTACGAATATTATTTGGAATATTCCCTATGGACCAATTGTATTGCGATAAGTGGCAATCTGTCATTTGATACAGGTTTGACTTTTCATAAGTTTGACCAATTACGGGCTACCACGTGGCAAGCCCGGAGGGCACCACATGGCACCCTGGTCGGTGAAATGGTGGTCGTTCAAAATTTTTGACCAACCTATGAATCGAACCCACGACCTGTGGTTGAAGAATGCAACGTCTTACCATTGGCCCGCACCTTTGGTTCTTGTTCTATAAGCGGTAGGACATGTATTTGAATTTTAAATTTAAATTGGGCGGGTCTGAAGGGGGCCTGCCCCCTTAACAATAATACCACCACTCGAAACCCAGAGCCAATCAAACCAACAGTCAATAGCAAACGATTAAGATTAATGCTATGTGGATAGGCCACATGGCTTATGGCGGAGGTTCCATAAAGTGTTAAATGATATGGTTATAACCATTAACACAACGTTTTATGTTGTGATGGTTACAGTCACATGCAGCTTGAAATTTAATGTCACAACAAACGTTGCCACCATTTTAGCACCGGTTTCCCCCAATTAAGGCAGGCCTCCACATTTAATTGCAGTTAACTACAGTTGGCCCACAATTAGTGGGATTTTTGCCTAATATTGGGAAAAAACTTCAGTTGGTCTTATCTTTCACATGGGATATCCTCTTGGAGTGAATTTTTTTTTTTTTTTTAGGTCTCTTCAACCTTCTGGACTCAATGGAGTAGGTCTGAAATCTAACAGAGGTCATCTTCAGAGGTTTAGTCATAGAAGAAGATGAAGGAGCCATCAGGGCCTAGAAGGAGAAGGTTGTGTTTTGGACTGTATTTCTCTGTTTAAGGTAAATGAATGGGAATTATTAGCTATTTCATGCATTTTGAATATGTTTAGATGGTTTTTAGAGCCTGTTAAGAACTTTAGAAAGCCGAAAAGCTTCATTTAAGTTCTAGAGGCCATTTTCCAAATAGAGTGTGTAGGCGAAACTAGAGCAGCCGAAGGTCGTTTTTGATGAAAAAAAACTCTATATTGACTATTTCAGTCATTCTGGAACCAATGGAAGTGGTTTCAAATCATTTTGAGTACTCATACAGCTCAAGAAGTTGATATGAAGTCGTGGGCAGCCCTGGGAAAACTGTGGAGGAGAGCCATTTTGGGGATGTTATGCTTAATGTAAGCAATTTATCAGTTGATATTTGACGTATGATCATTATTGGATGCAGAAGTAGTGGTATCAGGGACAGAAATAGAAATCTGAGGGATTTTATGCCATTTAGAAGCTTAGAGAAGCTTAGTGCACCAACAGAAGGATGTGTGTCCATGGAAGCCTAAAGTTGTTTGCAGGAATTGGATAGCCATTAAAGGGATTTAAAATGGTATTCTCAGCCCTTTGACTCATTTTTGTATTCATTTTGGTTGAGTGTGGAGCTTGTAAAAGAAATTAAGTCCCTTAATCCCAAAGAGTCTAGTCATGTTGATGAAGCTCAAGGGAGATGTAGCCCAAGAGTTGGGGTGAAATCCTATATTATGGCTGAATTATGTTTCTGATATATATGTTAAGTTTCAACAAAAACAAATAAACTTAAAACACATAAACATAATAAAATACATACACCTCTTCCAAGAAAAATTTCCGCATAATGTCAAGTTTGAGTAAGGTCATTTTAATTAAGTCTGAGTGTTTACTTCTATTATTTATTTAGGCAGAGTCTCTAAGAGGGAAAGGTAGCTTCTGGATTCATCCTTTCTTTGAAAGGTGACATATCCAGTAAATGCCCCTACATTCTATCTCTGTATTATAAATAAGAAGTTCTCACATTTTCAGATTTAAAATTTGGAGTATTAGCACTCATTTACATAAATGAAAATGGATACCTTGCACCCTTTTCAATTACATTCCATTTTTAGATCAAGAAATGGCTCAAAAGTGTTATTTTTAGGAGTTGTAGTAGCTGCATATTACAACTCAGATCTAGGATAGATCTGTAGACCAAACATCAAATCTATTTTAGATCTGGAAACTAGATAGTTTTCTTTACAAGATCCCCTTGGGGTTTTGACCAAATCATTCATAAATAAGAGTAGATCTGAGATACAAGTTGCAGATCTATAAAATGTTGCAGTAATTTCTAAATATAAAATTACATTACAATATATCAGATCTAAATAGAACATGGATCAACAAGCTAATCCATGGATCACCAAACTAAAATGCAAAGCCCAGCACCAGAGATCTCTGATCAAAACTGGAATCAAAACACCATAATGAACCTCATATCAAAATAACACAGTCCATAAATGGAAACAACGTTGTACCTCAAATGTCATAGATGGCCCACTTCTAAGTTACAGATCTAAAGTAAAAATAGAAGAGACACTCTTCCAGGAGGTTAAAAGACACATTCCATGAGAAGAGGCTCCCAAAACAAGCTATATCTCTGCAGATCTAGAATCCCACTTGCTGCAGCTTGGAAAAGCAGACAAACCCTCACTAGATCTACACTGCAATTGGAAGTAGAGCTTAACCTCAAGCCTAATAGTGGATCAAATCAACAAATAATCTTCCAAGAATCCTCAAAGGAAGAGGTGAAATCCCTGCATAGGAACTCCAAGTGCTAAGCAACACAATTATCTACTAAACAATAGAGAATCATATTTGTCTAAGCAGACAAGATACTTAAAAATATGATCAATCAACAACCTTCTCTTGTTGACTTCCCTTTCCTCTTATAAGATGAGAGCATTTACAAACCATAAACCACCTTGATGAGTTAGCTCTTTTCACATGAGGGGCATCCTTCTAAAACCGTGTTGTCCCTTTAGGAGATACATTGAACCTAGACAACGTTGTAGATTTGGTCAAGGTTGACCCAGTCTCACAGCTCAAACCCCTTTCACACCTGGAAGTGATAATTTACATGTCCCTGATTTATTTTTGTTCACATGGGCATTGATTTATTCAGTATTTTTAGGAGTTTTACATGTCCTCCTTTATTAATTTATTATGCAACAGAAAGGTAAAAAAAAATGAATATTCCTCTTAGCTTAAGCTAAGTAGGAATATTACATAGGTTAAGGTCAAGATTAAATTTAAGGTTAATATTAGGGTTAGGTTATAGTTAAGGTCAAGTTTAAGGTTAGGTTAAGGGTAAAGTCAAGGTCAAGGTTAAGGTTAAGGTTACTGTAAAGGTTCAGGTTAAGGATAAGGTTAGGGGTCTAGTCAAGGTTAGGGTTAGGTTATAGTTAAGGTTAAGGTTAAGGTTATGGTTAAGGGTAAAGTTAAGGTTAAGGTTACTTTAAGGGTAAAGTCAAGGTTAAGGTTATGGTTAGGTTATAGTTAAGGTCAAGGTTAATGTTAGATTAAGGTTAAGGTGAAGGTTAAGGTTAAGGTTAAAGTTACGTTAAGGTGAAGGTTAGGTTAAGTTTCAGGTTAGGTTAAGGGTAAAGTTAAGGTTATGTTTAGGGTAAGGTTAGGGTAAGTTTAAGGTTATGGTTAGGGTAAGGTTAGTGTTAAGGTTAATGTTAAGGTCAAGGTTAAGGTTAAATTTATGGTTAAGGTTAAGGTTAATGTTAAGGGTAGGTTATAGTGAAGGTTAAGGTTAAGAAAAGTAACCTTACCCTTAACCTTAATCATAACATTAACCTTAACCTTAATTATAAGCTAGCCTTAACCTTGACCTTAACTATAACCTAACCCTAACCTTGACCAAGCCCTTAACATTAACCCTAACCTTATCCATAACCATAACTTTAACCTTAACCTTAACTATAACCTAACCCTAACCTTGACCAAACCCTTAACATTAACATTAACCTTATCCATAACATTAACCTTAACCTTAACCTTAACCTTGACCTTAACTATAACCTAACCCTATCCTTCAGCTAACCTTAACCTCGACCAAACCCTTAATGTAACCTTAACCTTGACTTTACCTGTTGATATTGTAACAAGATGATGAGCTTAGTGAAAAGAGTCGCTTTCACTAAGTGGGCACGCAGGCTATTTTTGGCGAAAAGTATATTTTTAGAATATCTCTATTTTTAGACATATGGATCATGTTCTATGAGTTGTAGGGTGCTATTTTTGGATGGTTTGTCAAGTCGGGAAAAATAGATGGACTTCTATTTTTAGACATACTGGGTGAAATCTATTTTTAGATTTCCAGTCTAAAAATAGATATGTCAAATATTATTAGCTCTTAATAATATTTAGACTCTAAAAATTATCTTATTCTCTTGGAGAACTTCAGTTAAGTGCACAAATGTGGCACAGGAGCTGACAGAAGGAATTACACTATTCCTAAGGGTTATGTGGAGCTATTGCATGGATACTTCAGTTAAAACTCATGTGAGAGAGTTTGGTGGAGTTGATTGAGGAAGTTAGTGGAGTTGTATTCAATTTAACTAATCTAAACATAGTTGAGCTATTTGTATTCATTAATACTAATTGATACAATTAGTGAGAGTGGTATGAATCAATTATTAATTAATTCACTAATTATAAACTCATTAATCAACTAAAGAATACATCAGTTAACTTCAATGCATGGACAGTTTCAGTGGAGACCAGTGCAGAAATAGGTGAAAGAGCAGGTTAACTATCAGTTGTGACTATACAGTTTCTATTTGCAACACACAGATAGGTGGATAAGCCCATGAGGATTGCACAGTACAATCCAAGTGGTTTATCTATTTAATGAATCCATCCCATAGCATTGAAAACGCAATAGAGGCTGGCTATCAAGTGGCAAAATATTGGAGCATGTGTTTTGCTAGATCTAGCTTGATAGTGTGTAGCAATTGAGGGTGTGCATGAGAGCTTGTGAGGAGCTTTTGCACTATGATTGTTACATGATCTCCATGAAATATAATATACAGATAGTTGGGGTTTTCAGCTTTAAGCTTTCCCATTAAATACTGTGTTCATATGTGTGATTGTTCGTGGTTTTAATGTGTGCATGCAATTGATTTTATTTCCGCATGTAATGATCAATGGTAGAAGAGATTTTGTATTATGCATGAAGCTAAAATAGTGTGTGATCAGGAGAATCTCAGTGAATAATATATCAGTTATTCAAATTTCTACATGGTATCGGAGCAATATTGATCATTGGAGCAATTGCAAAACATTGAAGCGGTTGAGTTTTGTGCTAGTCGAATTTGAATTTGCAGCAGTGTTTTCTTGGTGTCGAAGTTGAGATGTCTTTCAACAGATTGCGATTGGAGTATGCCCTTAAGGGAAGCTTGAATTATATTTCATGGAAGGACAGGATGGAGGTAGTGTTGGATGACAATGGGTTGAAGGAGTTCATAGATGCAGAAACTCCAAAGCCTACTTCTAGTGATGCTGCCGTACTTGACGCATGGCAAAAGAAGACGGCAAAGTGTCGAAGGATTCTGTTGGAGGGCATGAAGGATCACATAGTGTCTAGCCTTCATGGTAAGGCTTATCCATTATTCATGTGGAAATATTTGACAGATTTATTCCAAAGCAAGAGCGACCAGAGGAAGTTGGCGCTCAAGGATAAACTCAAAAACATAAAAATGGAGAAAGGCAACAGTATGCCCAAGTACCTCACGAAGTTCATCCAATGCAGGGATGAGTTGGGAAGTGTGGCGATGACTGTTGATGATGATGACTTGGTGAGCTTGGCTCTCCTTGGGCTTCCGAAGAGTTGGCATTCCTATCAAGACTCTGTCAATGGTCGGGAGAAATTGCCAGGATGGGAGCGACTTTGGACGGATCTTGTACAAGAGGAGATAAGGCGAAGTACCAGGGACGGATCTTCATCAAAGAACTATAATTAAGAGAATTTCACTTTGGCTACCAAAGAAAAGAAGGGGAAGAGCAAGAAATCTTCTCAATGCGGTGCGAAAGGCAAGAAGTAGGACATGTCCAAGGTGAAGTGCTTTCACTGTCACCAAGATGGACATTATGCCACTAGTTGTCCACAGAAGAAGAAAAATAAGCAGGCTACTGGGACTACAGCTGGAGAGGCCTTAGCCTCGCAGTTTGAGCTGGATTTTTCACTGATCGCATGCTTGGTATTAAGTATCATGGGTTCAGGGTGGTTTCTTGACAGTGGTGCATCTTTTCACATGACAGGAGATAGAGATTTGTTTACTGATCTGGATGAGAAAGATCTTGGAGTGCACATCGAGATGGGAGATGATGGTAGATACAATGAAACTGGTATCGACACCATTTCCTTTGAGAGGGAGTCTGGTAAACCCTTCGTATTGAAGGAAGTGATGCAT
This sequence comes from Pinus albicaulis, assembly GCA_034641835.2. Classification (NCBI taxonomy): domain Eukaryota; kingdom Viridiplantae; phylum Streptophyta; class Pinopsida; order Pinales; family Pinaceae; genus Pinus; species Pinus albicaulis. The sequence goes on along the minus strand of CM076578.1, from coordinate 978,742,036 downwards.
GTTCCAGGATTGAAGAAGAATATTATCTCTGTGGAGATGTTAGAAGATAAGGGATATGATGTTTTCTTTAGCAAGGGAAAGGCTTTCCTGCGCAGTAAGGCAACTGGTGAGACCCAGAGGATAGGGGTTCAAGTTAAGAACCTTTATCAATTGCAGGTAGATGACTGCGCAACAATGGCAGGCAAGGTAGAAGGAGTGGTGAGCTGGGATGATGGCGAGTTGTGGCACCGAAGATTGGGCCACCTTCACCATGAAGCTTTAAAGATACTGCAACAGATTTCTACTGGGCTTCCTAAAGGCACTCTTGCACAGTCAGATCAGTGCAAGGGATGTACTTTGGGAAAATTTGTGAAAGCCACCTTTCACGAGAAGGATAGTCGGGCCATGACGATCCTTGAGAGAATTCACACAGACATGTGTGGACCTTTCTCAGTAGCTTCGACAGCAAAGCACAGGTATTATGTGATATTTGTTGATGATTTTTCTCGTAAGTGCTGGATCTTCTTCATGCAGAAGAAGAGAGAGACATCCTCAAAGTTCTATGAGTTAAAGGCACTGGTTGAGAAAAAATCAGGGAAGCAGGTGAAGGCTCTAAGGAGCGACAATGGTGGTGAATTCATCTCTGGTGAATTCAAGGACTTTTTCAGCACAGAAGGAATTCAAAGAGAGCTCATAGCACCTCATAATCCACAGCAGAACGAGGTTGCTGAGTGGAAGAAAAAAACGATCGTGGGTGTTGCACGAGCGATGTTGCATGATCAGGGCCTACCCATACACTTGTGGGCTGAGGCATGCAATACTACAATATATGTGCAGAACCGTTTTCCTCACAGGATACTTGGCATGAGTACACCCGAGGAGGAATTTTCTAGTAAGAGGCCTAATATTTCCCATTTAAGGATTTTTGGTTCACCTGTTTACATTCATGTGACAAAGGATGCCAGGAAGAAGCTAGAGCTGACTGCAGAGGTTGGGATATTTGTGGGGTACACTGATACACCCCACAACTATCGTGTGTATTTTCCAGACAGTCGCAAGACTGTTGTACGATGGGATATCAAATTTCATGAGGATAAAGCCATGAAGTTTTCGCTTGAGAGGGAACCACACTTGCATGCAGATGAGGAGCTATTAGTTCCTAAGGATGAGTCTAAGGATGTGGATCAACCAAAAGATGAGGTTCATGGAATGGAAGATACCACTTAGGCAGCGCCAACCATCAGAGGGCGGAAGCGCACTACAGAAGCCGAGCGACTGGCTCAAGATGTAGAGAAGGTTGTAGGAGCACCTACATCATAGCGTAGACAGAGACAGTCACCTGACCAGTATACTGGATACATGGCTCTTATGAGCAAGTGTATTGTGATAGAGCCATCCTCTTTCGAGGAAGCTGTGGAGGACCCCACATGGGTAGATGCCATGGTGCAAGAGTATGATTCGATTGTCAGAAACAATGCATGGGAGATTGTCCTGAGACCAGAGGGGAAATCAGTGGTGGGTTCAAGATGGATCTACAAAGTGAAGCAGGCAGCTGACGGGAGTGTGGAGAAGTATAAGGCAAGATTTGTTGCTGGAGGCTTTTCACAGATTGAGGGGATCAATTATGAGGAGACCTTTGCACCTGTCGCAAGGTATTCTTCCATACAGACGATTCTTGATATCTTAGTGCAGATGGGGTGGCACATTCATCAAATGGATGTGAAGACTAAGTTCCTCAATGGAGTCATTGAGGAGGAGGTGTACACAGAGCAACCTGAAGGTTTCGAGATCTTCAGCAGCGAGTCGCATGTGTGCAGGCTCAAGAGAGTGTTGTATGGGTTGAAACAAGCACCTCGTGCTTGGTACACACGAATAGATAGTTATTTCACCGGACTTGGATTCTCCAAGAGTGAGGCAGATCCTAACCTATACCAGATTGTGGTGGAGGGTAAGTTGTTGATCATTGTATGGGTGATGAACTATTGATACACTCATGCAAGGATGATCTTGCAAAGGAGTTTGAGATGAAGGACTTGGGCCTCCTTCATTATTTCTTGGGATTGGAAATTTGGTAGTGCAGTGATGGACTGTTTTTTTCTCAAGGCAAGTATGCCCAGGCGATACTAGAGAAGTTAAACATGCATGGATGCAAGCCTGTTGATACTCTTCTTCCTGGTGGATAGAGGAAGGAGGATGCTACTTCGGCGGAGGTAGTGGATGCCACTGTTTATCGACAGTTGGTGGGGTCGCTTATGTATCTAGTCAATACACGACCCGACATATGTTATTATGTGAACCAGCTTTCACAAGCTATGGTTAAGCCTACCAAGTTCTACTGGAAGGTAGGCAAGCATGTATTGAGATATCTCAGAGGCACATATCTCAGAGGCACATCTTGATATGGATCATGGTACAGACAGGAGGATGATTTGAGGTGGCATGGCTTCACAGATCGGTATCATCATATCAGATATTGTGTGCAGCATAAGATCATGTTACTTTCATACACTCCTACGGAGGATCAAGATGCTGATATATTGACGAAGGTGCTCACCAGGAGCAAATTCGAATACCACAGAGGCAGGATAGGGGTGGAAGATAATCCTTATCTTATTGAGAGGGAGTGTTGAGATTTCAACAAGATGATGAGCTTAGTGAAAAGAGTCACCTTCACTAAGTGGGCCTGCAGGATATTTTTGGCACAAAGTCTATTTTTAGACTATGTCTATTTTTAGACATATGGATCATGTTCTATGAGTTGCAAGATGCTATTTGTGGATGGTTGGTCAAGTCGGGAAAAATATATGGACTTATATTTTTAGACATACTGGGAGGAATCTATTTTTAGATTTCCAGTCTAAAAATAGATATGTCAAATATTATTAGCTCTTAATAATATTTAGACTCCAAACATTATCTTATTCTCTTAGAGCACTTCAGTTAAGTGAAAAGATGTGGCACAAGAGCTGACAGAAGGAATTATGCTATTCCTAAGGGTTATGTGGAGCTATTGCATGGATACTTCAGTTAGAACTCATGTGAGAGAGTTTGGTGGAGTTGATTGAGGAAGTTAGTGGAGTTGTATTTAGTTTAACTAATCTAAACATAGTTGAGCTATTTGTATTCAGTTTAACCAATTGATACAATTAATGAGAGTGGTGTGAATTAATTATTAATTAATTCACTAATTACAAAATCATTAATCAACTAAAGAATACATCAGTTAACTTCAGTGCATGGACAGTTTCAGTGGAGACTAGTGTACAAATAGGTGAAAGAGCAGGTTAACTATCAGTTGTGACTATACAGTTGCTATTTGCAACACACAGATAGGTGGAGAATCCCATGAGGATTTCACAATACAAGCCAGGTGGTTTATCTATTTAATGAAGCCATCCCATATCATTGAAAATGCAATAGAGGCTGGCTATCAAGTGGCAAAAGAATAGAGTGTGTGTTTTTCTAGATCTAGCTTGATAGTGTGTAGCAATTCGAGGTAGTGCTGAGAGCTTGTGAGGAGCTTTGTACTATTATTGTTACATGATCTCCATGACATATAATATACAGATATTTGGGGTTTTCAACTTTAATCTTTCCCATTAAATACTATGTTCATATGTGTGATTGTTTGTGGTTTTAATGTGTGCATGAAATTGACTTTATTTCTGCATGTGATGATCAATGGTAGAAGAGATTCTGTATTATGCATGAAGTTAAAATAGTGTGCGATCAGGATAATCTCGATGAATAATATATCAGTTATTCAAATTTCTACATTACCCTTAATGTAACCTTAACCTTGACCTTAACCTAACCCTTAACTTTACCCTTAACCTTAACCTTAACCTAACCTTAACCTTTACCTTAACCTTAACCTTAACTTAACCTAACGTTAACCTGATTTTAACCTTAACCTTCCCACAACCTTAACCTTTACCTAACCTTAACCTTAACATTAACCTTAACCTGACTAAACTCGTAACCTTAACCTTAACTTTAACCTTAACCTTCATTTTACCCTTAACGTAACCTTAACCTTAACTATAACCTAACCCTAACCTTGACCTTAATTTTACCCTGAACCTTGACCAAACCCTTAACCTTAACCTTGACCTTACCCTTAACCTTCACCATTAACCTTACCTTAACCTTAACCTAACCTTAACCTTTACCTAACCTTAACCTTTACCTAACCATGACTTTAACTATAACCTAACCCTAACCTTCAACTAACCTTAAACTTAACCTTAACTTTACCCTTAACCTAACCTTAACATTAACTTTGACTATAACCTTACCCTTAACCTTGACCTTAACCTTAACTTTAACTATAACCTAACCCTAACCTTGACCCAACCTTAACCTTAACGTTAACTTAACATAACCTTAACCTTAACCTTAACCATAACCTTAACATTAACTTTAACCTTAACCTTAACCTTACCCTTAACCTAACCTTAACCATGAATTTACCCTTAACATAACCTTAACCTTGACTTTAACCTTACTAAACCTGTACCCTTAACCTTATCTTAACCTTACCTTAACCTGACCAGACCTTAACCTTGACCTTAACCTTAACTTTACCCTTAACCTTCACTATAACCTAACCTTAACCTTAACCTTAACATTAACCTTAACCCTTAAAATTAAGGTTAAGGTTTGGTCAAGGTTAGGGTTAGGTTATAGTTAAGTTTAAGGTTAAGGTTAGGGTTAAGGTTAGGAGAAGGTTAAGGTTAATGATAAAGTTAAGGTTAAGGTTATGTTAAGGTTAAGGGTAAGGTTAAGGATAAGGTTAAGGTGAAGGTTAAGGTGAAATTTAAGGTGAAGGTTAAGGCTAAGTTAGGTTAAGGTAAGGTTAAGGTTAATGTTATGGTTAAGGTTGGGTTAAGGTTAAGGGTAAGGTTAGGTTAAGGTTAAGATAAGTTTAAGGTTATGGTTAAGGTTAAGGTTAAGGTTAAGGTTAAGTTAAGGTTAATGTTAAGATTAAGGTTAGGTTAAGGGTAAAGTTAAGGTTAAGGTTAGCGTTAAGGTTAGGGGAACATTAAGGTTAGGTTAAGGTTATGATTAAGGTTAAGGTTAGGTTAAGGTGAGGGTTAAGGGTAAGGTTAAGGTTAAGGTCAAGGTCAAGGTCAAGGTTAAGGTTAAGTTAGGTTAAGGTTACGGGTTTAGTCAGGTTAAGGTTAAGGTTAAGGTTTTGGTCAAGGTTAGGGTTAGCGGGGAAGGTTAAGGTTAAATTCAAGGTTAACGGTAAAATTAAGGTTAAGGGTAAGGTTAAGGTTAAGGTTAGGTTAAGGGTTTAGTAAGGTTAACATTAAGGGTAAGTTTAAGGTTAAGGTTAAGGTTTTGGTCAAGGTTAGGGTTAGGCTATAGTTAAGGTTAAGGTAATGTTAATGTTAAGGTTACGGGTTTAGTCAAGTTAATGTTATAATTAAGGTCAAGGTTAAGGTTAAGGTTAAGATGAAGGTTAAAGGTTTGGTCAAGGTTAGGGTTAGGTTATAGTTAAGGTCAAGGTTAAGGTTATGGTTAAGGTAAGGTTAGGTTTTGGTTAAGGTTAATGATAGGTTATAGTTAAGGTTAAGGGTTTGTTCAAGGTTAGGGTTAGGTTAAGGTTAAGGTTAGGTTAAGGGTAAAGTCAAGGTTATGTTTATGGGAAGGTTAAGGTTAAGGTTAAGGTTAGGTTAAGGGTTTGGTTAAGGTTAAGGGTAAGGTTAGGTTAAGGATAAAGTTAATGTTAAGGCTAAGGTTAAGGGTTTGGTCAAGGTTAGAGTTAGGTTATAGTTAAGGTTAAGGGTAAGGTTAAGGTTAAGGTTACAGGTTTAGTCAGGTTAAGGATAAGGTTAAGGGTTTGGTCAAGGTTAATTAAAGGTTAAGGTTAAGGTTAGGTTATAGTGAAGGTCAAGGGTAAGGTTAAGGTTAAGGTTATGGCTAAGGTTAAGGTTATGGTTAGGATAGGGTAAGGTAATGTTAAGGTTACAGTTAGGTCAAGGTTAAGTTAGGTTAAGGTAAGGTTAAGGTTATGGTTAGGTCAAGGTTAAAGGTTTAGTTAGGTTAAGGTTAAGGTTAAGGGTTTGGTCAAGGTTAGGGTTAGGCTAAGGTTAAGGTTAGGTTAAGGGTAAAGTCAAGGTTAAGGTAAAGTTAAGGTTACGGGTTTAGTATGGTTAGGGTAAGGTTAAGGTTAGGTTAAGGGTAAATTTAACGTTAAGGTTATGGTTAAGTTTAGGTTAAGGTTTACGTTAAGGTTAAGGTTAGGGTTAAGGTTATGGGAAGGTTAAGGTTAAGGTTAAGGGTTTGGTCAAGGTTAGGGTTAGGCTATATTTAAGGTCAAGGTTAAGTTTAAGGTTATGGGTAAGGTTAAGGTTAAGGTTAGGTAAGGTTAAGGTTACAGTTAAGGTTAAGGTTAAGGTCAAGGTTAAGGTTAAGTAAAGGTTAAGGTTAAGGTTAATGTTAAGGGTTTGGTCAAGGTTAGGGTTAGGTTATAGTTACATTCATGGTGAAGGTTAAGAGTAAGGTTATAGTTAATTTAACGTTAAGGTTAAGTTTAGGTTAAGGTTAAGGTTACGGGTTTAGTCAGGTAGGGCTATTATAGTTACAATAACATTAGTTAGGCTATGATTTTAGTCAAAGTTACGTTTACAAGTATGGTCTGGTCAAGGTTACGTTTACATGTTTCCACTCTCTTAAAGATCAAATTTAAGGTAAATTGTTTATTAAGGTTTATATATACAAGGCGGTAACCATGTCATGTTTGTTGTTGGTTCAAGTATGGTTAGTCGTGTTATGCTATCTTCAAGTTAAGGTTGAGGTTATGGTTAAGGTTAAGGGTAAATTCAAGGTTAAGGTTAAGGTTAAGCTTAGGTTAAGGGTAATGTTAAGGTTAAGTTTAAGGTTTGGTAAAGGTGAGGGTTAGGTTATAGTTAAGATTAAGATAAGTTAAGGTAAAGGTTAAGGTTTGGTCAAGGTTAGGGTTAGGTTATAGTTAAGGTCAAGGTTAAGGTTAGGTTAAGGTTAAGGTTACGGGTTTAGTCAGGTTAAGGTTAAGGTTACAGTTAATGTTAAAGTCAAGGTTAAGGTTTTGGTTAAGGTTAAGGTTAAGGTTAGGTTAAGTTAAAGTTAAATTTAAGGTTAATGTTAGGTTAAGGGTAAAGTTAAGGTTAAGGTTAGGGTTAAGGTTAGGGGAAGGTTAAGGTTAGGTTAAGGTTAAGGTTAAGGTTAAGCTTAGGTTAAGGTGACGGTTAGGTTATAGATAAGGTTAAGGTTAGGTTAATGGTAAGATAATCTTAAGGTTGCAGTTAACGTTAAGGTTAGGTTAAGGTTAAGGTCATGGTTAAGGTTAAGGTTAAGGTGATGGTTAAGGCTAAAGTTAAGGTCAAGGTTATGGTTAGGTTATAGTTAAGGTTACGGTTAGGTTAAGGGTAAATTCAAGGTTAAGGTTAAGGGAAAGGGTAAAGTTAAGTTTAAGGTTAAGGTTTAGTCGAGGCTAGGGTTAGGTTTTACTTAAGGTTAAGATAGGTTAAGATTAAGTTAAGGTTAAGGTTAAGGTTTGGTTAAGGTTAGGGTTAGGTTATAGTTAAGGTAAAGGTTAAGGTTAGTTTAAGGTTAAGGTTAAGGTTAAATTCAAGGTTAAGTGTTTGGTTAAGGTTAAGGTTAAGGTTAGGTTAAGTCAAGGTTAAAGTTAAGGTTAAGGTTAGGTTAAGGGTAAAGTTAAGGTTAATTTTAGGGTTAAGGTTAGGGGAAGGTTAAGGTTAGGTTAAGGTGAGGGTTAGGTTATAGTTAAGGTTAAGGATAGGTTAAGGGTAAGATAAGGTTAAGGTCAAGGTCAAGGTTATGGTTAAGGTCAAGGTTAGGGTTAGGTTATAGTTAAGTTTAAGGTTAGGTTAAGGGTAAAGTGAAGGTTAAGGTTAAGGTGAAGGTTTAGGGTAAGGTTAAGGTTAAGGGTTAGAAGTTTAGTCAGGTTAAGGTTAAGGTTAAGGTTAAGGCTAAGGTGAAGGTTAAGGGTAAGTTTAAGGTTAAGGTTAAGGTCAAGGTTAAGGTTAAGGGTAAGGTTATAGAAAAGTTAAGGTTAATTTTAAGGTTAGGTTAAGGTTAAGGTTAAGGTTACAGGTTGAGTTAGGTTAAGGTTAAGGTTAAGGTTACGGGTTTAGTCAGGTTAAGGTTAAGGTTAAGGGTTTGGTCAAGGTCAAGGTTAAGGTTAATGTTAGGTTAAGGTTAAGATTAGGTTAAGGGTAAAGTTGAGGTTAAGGTTAAGGTTACAGGTTTTAGTAAGATTAAGGTTAATGTTAAGGTCAAGGTTAAGCATAAAGATAAGGTTATGGTTAGGGTAAGGTTAGGGTAAGGTTAAGGTTACGAGTTTAGTCATGTTAAGGTTAAGGTTGAGAGTAAGGTTAAGGGTGAGGTTAAGGTTAAGGTTAAGGTTAGGTTAAGGTTAAGATAAGGTTAATGTTAAGGTTAGCGTAAGGTTAAGGTTAGGTTATATTGAAGGTTAAGGGTCAGGTCAAGTTTAAGGTTAAAGTTAATGTTAAGGTTAAGGTTAAGGTTAATGTTAAGCATTTGGTCAAGATTAGGGTTAGGATATAGTTAAGGTCAAGGTTAAGGTTAAGGGTAATATTAAGGGTCAAGGTTAAGGTTAAGGGTATGGTTATGGGAAGGTTAAGGTTAAGGTTATGTTTAAGGTTAAGGATAAGGCTAAGGGTATGGTCAAGGTTAGGGTTAGATTATAGTTAAGGTCATAGTTAAGTTTAAGGTTAAGGGCAAGGTTAAGGTTAAGGTTAGGTTAAGTAAAGGTTAATATGAGGTTAAGGTAAGGTTAAGATAAGGTTAAGGGTAAGGTAAGGGTATGGTTAAGGTCAAGGTTAGGGTTAGGTTATAGTTAAGGTGAAGGTTAATTTTAGGTTAAGGGTAAAGTCAAGGTTAAGGTTAGGGTAAGAGTTAAGGTTAAGGTTAAGGTTAAGGTCAAGGTTAGGTTAAGGTTAAAGTTACAGGTTTAGTCAGGTTAAGGTTAAGGTTAAGGGTTTGGTTAAGGTTAGGTTATAGTAAAAGTTAAGGTTATGGTTAAAATTAGGGGAAGGTTAAGGTTAAACTTAAGGTTAAGGTTAAGGGTAAAGTTAAGTTTAAGGTTAAGGTTATAGTAAAGGTCAATATTAAGTTAAGGTTAAGGTTAGGTTAAGGTTAAGGGTTTGGTCAAGGTTAGGGTTAGGTTATAGTTAAGGTGAAGGTTAAGGTGAGGTTTAGGTTAAGGTCAAGGTTAAGGTTAGCTTAAGGTTAATTAAAGGTTATGGTTAGGGTAAGGTTAGGGTTAGGTTATAGTTAAGGTTAAGGTTAAGGTTAAGATTAAGGTTATGGTTAGGTTAAGGTTAAGGTTAAGTTTAAGGTTAATGTTAAGGGTTTGGTCGAGGTTAGGGTTAGGGTTTGGTCAGTAAATTTTTGTCACAACAAATGATGGCTAAAATAGGTCCTAAGCCTTCAAGAGATATTTTCAAAGAAAATTTCTCATTCTTGAAGCCTTCTGATGCTTTCTAAACTGAAAGAGTAATATTCACTATTGTTTCATTCAAGAATCCACCAACAAACCCTGCTGATATCAAAAGAAACTATTTTTTAAGCCATTTACCATCATTTACTAAGCCTATTTCACTCATTTTTCCATTTTATTATCCTTCAATTTCCTCTAAAAAAATCCCCTTTTCCTGTTCTCATTTACTCTTCATTCTCCTAAAAAACCTTCAAAATCCCTTTTAAACTCATAAAAAAACCCTTTTTATGGTTTAAATTGTCCCATTTTACCTATTGAAACACTAAAAAAACACCTCAAAAAGCCTCATATTAAGCCTTTTCTCTCATATTAAAAATTTTGGTTTTAAGCCCTTTTCTGATTAGCCCCATCTCCTTCCTCGTCATAGAACAAAGGCACTGTGACCTAGCGCTAAAATCCTAGCCACTAGACCCTTTTTCTCCACCCCAGTATTTTCCTACATAGGACCCTGCCCTTCCTTTTCCTCTGAGCCGCGCTCCCCTTATAAAAAGCCTTTCTCCTTGTATTTTCCCCCGTTACCTTTGTCAAACCCCGATAGATCTTAGCTGTAGATCTATATGATCTGACGATGATAATTCACCCCTACCCTTCCTTTCCTTCCTTGGCCATATTCCTTCATTTTATTTTATTCCTGCCTTATCACTCCACAAATCAATCCCTGCCATTTATCTTTAAAGATAAACAACCACCATGCATTCCCATTCTTCCCATATCCTCCCAAATTAAATATTTTATTTCACCCCTTTAAACGATCCCCACCGTTGATTTATTTGATCCAACGACCCTGATCAAACCTGAGATCCCAACCCCGCCAGGGCCTACCACCCACTATTCAAACACCCATCCAATCATTTCTTGCCACCTGGCTCCCACTAAAACTCCCGCCTATGCACCTCTCTCCATCACGCTCCCCTGTACCCATTGGATATTCCCACCTAGATCGAAAGATCTACATTACATTTCGCGTAGATTTTTCCGGAGGGGTTTAACGATCCAAAATTGCACGATACCACTAGTTTTGTAAAGGCCAAGTGTCTCATTTTGATTGAATCGAATTCGATCGCGACAAACCGTTTACCACTCAATCATCGCGCGAAAACTGCCAATGATTTTCGCAAAACCACCAAGCTACCATTTCGCTCCAAAGTCCTTTTAAAACCAAGTTTTTGCAGGTTTTCTACATAGAACCTCCTCTGCTTGTATTTAATCTCCTTTGCATAAGCTCCTCCACCTCTGCCAGCCTCCAAAGCAGTTTTTCCAACACACTACTACATTTGGTGGAAATTCCGACACTTGCTTCCGACGCTTTTGACCAAATGTCGGAAATTTCCCCAAATTTTTTCCATCCCGCCCAAAATTGTCGCTATACTGACATTTATAGAAAAGTGTCACAATATTGACACTTAGAAAAGTGTTGCCATTGCGACGTTTGGAGGAAGACGTCGCAATTGCGACACTATGGCCCAAAGCGTCGTTATTGCGACAACTGCCTCCAAATGTCGCAAGTGCGACACAATGTCTAAGTGTTGCAATTGCGACGTTTGGAGGCACCCGTCGCAATAGCGACGCTTTTTCCATCGTCAGTATAATGAAACTTATATGCACTCTACATAAAAATATGAAACTTATATGCACGCTACATAAAAATGATTTTATTGTTTCGTATCGGTCGCAATAGCTACATTAACGTCTAATATCATGCGCGCATTCACCCTCTGCTCTTACAGAACAACATTCGCCCTCAGCTCTTGCAGAACAACAATTTCCCTCAGCATTCGCCCTCAATGTTCACCCTCAGCTCTTGCAGAACAACATTTTCCCTCATCTTTTGCAAAATGTTAATTTCTTACTGCAAGCCCTTCCTCCTATAGTAGGGTTGACTCTATTTGGGTTTTTTTGGTCAGTTCCATTGGATTGTGTTAGGCTGTAGGGTTCTCTCTAGATGTCAAGAATCAAGATTCAATACCCTCTATTATCTTCATCACCCAATACAAGATTTAAATTTTTTCCAAAGAAACGCTTATTAATTTGGCAGCCATTATTTCTCCCTGCTTTAAAAACCCTACATTTAAATGAAAACAAGCATTGCATTTCAACTACAAAAATCCATTAGTGTTCAAATGTACATGTGTGCATCACTTGTGTAGGGTATTCCTTTTCCACTTTCACATTATCCAAGAATGTGTGCAGTATAGTTCATATTTTTTGTGATTTAGATTATCTTGGAAAAGGAAAGGTAAATTATTTCCCATGGAAAAAGAAGGTTTTCCCTTTTTACTACTGGAAATGGTACAACAAAGTTCCATTTCTACCCGAAACTCCTATGAAACAGGAACCAAATAAAGTCCATGTCCTCAATGGACATCATTTGGCTTTGAAAATGGCCATTGCACCGTTTTGTTTCTTATATTACATCACGATAGTTTCTTAGGTCATTTCTTGTTTCTTGAGATGAAAAACAACCAAAGAAATTGTGAAGATCCTTTCAAGAAATAAATGACCATTTTTCAATCATATCTCAACTATTTTTTATTTTATTCAGTGGTTGCTTACTTTGAGAGAAATTTGACACTTTTATAAGGAATATAACATAAAAAACACAAAATGGGAAGGAATTGATGAGGTAGATGACCTTTAGTTGTTGTCAATTAAGAATTGATAATACACGATGCATGTTCTGTAATACAAACTAGATTCCTTCCTGGAGTTAGGACACAGTGTATTGAATCAAAGTTGTAGTTTCTAACTTCTTGTATTGGTTCATCAATCTTGAAATTCAGACATTGCATGTCTTCATTGCTTCATGTTTGAATAATTTGCATCATATCGTACAATATGAAATTAGGAATTATGATTATTATTACTTTATGGATATGTTAAGTTACTTTTAAGTTTGCATGGTTTAGTGTGAAATTATTCTAGTGTGCCCCTAGGCCTAGGTGAAGGAATGCCAAGGACTGAGAACCCTAGTTTTTAAATGGTATTGTTTCTTATACCCAAAAACCCCTCAACATCACTTCTTATTAGTTCTTAAAAATAGTGTTGTAAACAATTTGAGAATTGATATAGCAAAATCTCACACTTCTCAAGATAAATTCCTAAAGCTAAAGTGTGATACCATGTGTAATTCAATAGCCCCATTGTCACCTCACCAACCTCTTTTCACTTCGGGCTAGCTCTCCTCCAACTCAAGGGGGGTTCTCCTAGTAGATGTTATGGATCTAATGGCCCAACCAAACCAAGTCAAGAGCCCCCTAACTCTCTATGTTTACTACTATCAATCAAAATATTGAACAATAGGGTCAGACATGCATCCTGAAGATAAAATTGCCAGGGTATTTTTGGGTAATTTCAAAGGGAAAGTCCCAAAACACACATAATCAAGGAATTATAACGTGATTTCAAACATTAAATATCAACAAAATCGTTTAAAGGATATTGAAAGGAAAAAGGTGATGGAAGATAGAAAGTGCCTTACTTAAATGCTCTAAGGATTTTTCAATAGTTGCTCCAAAAGCTTCACTTCAAGGCCCTTCAAGATCATCTCCAACAATGCTATACCATCAGCTTCAACAATATTTCTCCAAAAATATCCTCAAGGTATTCACAACAAGTTTACTAGAAGTTGCTCCAACAATATATTTAATAAGGTATTCATTGTCAACTCGTCTCTTCTTTGGGTGCCTTAATGTGCAATGACATGTTTCCAAGACTGAATTCAATGCAAGGCATATTTGAAACTCTAACTCTGTCTTCCGGTATATTATTACAAATTATTTCAATTTTCATTTTGTGTTTTCAAGTTAGATATTGTTTTCAAGTTTTTACATTTATAATTTTATTGCAATGTGGCAGACTGATCAGAGCAGTGCAGGAACAACCCCGAGACGAGATGATCATAGAACGAGGCCAACGGAAGAACATGTAAAGTTCCATCATTGCTCTATCTTCATGTATTTTAGTTATTTACATAATTGAAATAATATTAATTTTTTTCAAATATGCAAACACCTAGCCATGGTACGCTTGATGATTCCCTCTTTGAGGAAGAGCTTTCTTCATCCCTATCTCCAGTGTTCTTGTTGCGAAAAAAGGCACGAGATGCAAGGTCGAAATTTAATACTTTGATAGACGCGCCTCAAACACCTGAAACAGAAGAGAGGATAAAACAACTTATGAGCCAGCTAGAAACATATCAGGTAATAATAAAAAGTCAAAAGGATATTTTTTTTTGTTCTACATGAGATGAATTGTGATAGTTTGATTTTTAATTTTTACATTGACTAAACTAACAAAAAGTTCTTTTGTATGTAGCGTTTTCTGGCACTTGCTGAACCCGGTGTTGGTGGTAGTGGGACACAAGGGCAAGATATTGCCCAACAACCCTCTCGTACACCTTCTACTCCTTTAGGTGCCAGCCAAGAAACACACCCTGCCCAAGCAGACACCCAGCCAACCGCTGAACGTGTTGGCAATGATGAGGTTGATATGGCCAACTACATTATTGCGTTTCCTGGAGCTACACGTGTCAGCTCCACAGGGACCATTAATGGCACGTTGTTGGTGAACGATGAGGGTGTCCCTATAAAGCATGTACAAATCCCAGGTAAATTTTAATATTTTAACTATTTCATGTACTTTATCTAAAACATATTTGTCATGATTTTTATTTTTAAATTAATGATAATATCTTCTTCTTTTTTCTGTGTAGGAAACAATGAGTTCTATAGGTTTTTGGAGAGCCATGCATTGGCAATTTTTGGCCCAACCATATGCACAAGGTGGAATTCCCAGAATTCCAACCTGAAAAAAGAACTTCTAGATTATCTAGAAGCCCTTTTTGGGGTCGGCACATTTGACAGAATAGCGGTGGCTCGGGTAGCCGACAAATATTTGAAATATACTAGGGACACCTATAGGACGCAATTTCAATTTAAACCTAGATATGAGCATCCTTTTGTAGTTCCAGAGAGTGGGTGGAGAGCACTCATCCATGAAGAAAAAGAGAAAAGGGCAAAGAGAGAAGGAAAAATGCCAACTAGACCTGCAAGGTAAATTACAACTTTAATTCAATAGCTTTAATTTTCTCTATGTCTAAAATAAAAGTGTGCTACATCATATCTGACTTCAATATTTTGATGCTAGGTTGCCTAACACCTCAAAGGAAACCAAATCTAGGATTGAAAAAAAGGGCCATCACAAGATAGGCCAGGGCGGCTACTTGAAATTAGCTGCAAGAATTGTAATTAAGTAGCTAAACATATTATAATTAATTGTATCGCCTTCCAACGCTTTTTTAATCCTATCAAATATGATTAAAAATACACAATAATATGTAATGTAGGGTGATGACTTCAGAACAAAAACTATAGAGGAAGATAAAAATATCGCTTTCCATTTCAGCTATCAAGCTGTAGTTGAACGTCACGGAAGCTTGGGCCAGGTCCCAAGATCTAGAATGCCTCATAAGGTAAAACATTAACTTTTCAATATGTTTATTTTCGTCCATAAATTTAATGTCTAAAAAAATTGTTTAAATCAGGGGAGAAACACTACCGATGAGGCAAATAACCCAGTTTTAGAGCCAGATGTAGATGATCCTCACGTGCAACCTGATCATTGTAGTGTGGACCAGGCCGACAATGCTACTATTAGTGAGGGCTGTGACGGTAATTAATTTCCACTTATAATTTTTTCTAATTATACCTTGATGGTTGTCCTTATAACATTTTTTGTTTAAATGACAGAGAATGTTTCCCTCGAGGATCTTACCACCAGAGAGGAAGACAGGGCAACAATCCCAACGACGACAACTGGTGCACCAGGTAAATAATCTCATTGCAATTTTTTTTATTAATATTACCGAACTAGTTCAATGATATTTAAAAACTGACAATTAAAATTTAATATTATCTATTTTTGTAGGCGATGCCCCGTCACTGGATGAGACCAGACATCGTGACTATGCAACTAGGTTAGCGGCGACAACTGGTGCACCAGGTAAATAATCTCATTGCAATTTTTTTTATAAATATTACCAAACTAGTTCAATGATATTTAAAAACTGAAATTTAAAATTTAATATTATTTGTTTTTGTAGGCGATGCCCCGTCATTAGATGAGACCAGACATTGTGACTACGCAACTAGGTCAGCGGAAACAAATGGTGCACCAGGTAAATAATCTCATTGCAATTATTTTTATTAATATTATCGAACTAATTCAATGATATTTAAAGCTAACAATTAAAATTTAATATTATCTGTTTTTGTAGGCGATGCCCCGTCACTGGATGAGACCAGACATCGTGACTACGCAACTAGGTCAACAGTGCAGGTTGAAAGGCACGAAACAAGAGCAGAGCATGATGATATTGATGATGTAATTAGGAGCTTTAGAAATAGGAAGAAGACAATTCGATAATGTAAAATATTGTATTATTATAAGACAAACGTTACCATACTTGGAACGTTTTTTGCGTTATATAAAAAACTCATTTATTATACTATTTTTATGTCAAGAATTGATTGCAATGTTTCCTTGCATACTTTTTGTTGAATTGTTTTTTTATTAGTTATTGAATATTTTTTTCTATGCTCATGAAAGTAAAAAATGAAATATAGATTGGGTATTGGGGAATTGAGAGTGATGTGAGGGGGGGGGAGAGGGGCCATAAGAGCTTCCACCTTCACGTGGTTGGCCCTGTTTAGTAGAGAATAATTTATTGGAGCGATTTAATCTTGGAGCAAACCTCCCTTGATCCAGCGTAGCAACAAAAAAGTCACTGTTGACTTAGTTGCTACTCTTTCAGATCGTGGGAGGCTTGTTCCAAGTTCATGCGACTCCAATAAATTATTCTTGAAATGAAGAGGAGATTATTTAGGTATGTTTTGACATTTTCAACATATGTTCTAACATAATCATAAGAATGCATCTTACAGTAAAAAATACTACATCAATTACTTGTATTTATTGTATAGATAATGATGGATTTTGATTGACTTGGCAATGCAGGTACAAATCCTCTTGCATCATGAGCAATACAACTTGTCAACCAGGGTCATGTCCAGGATATTTTTGCTTGTGCACTTGACCAGGTTCGTAATGTCACATTTTGTAAGTTCCTTTACATTTCATAATTCAATATTAAGCTTGTTCATGATTATTATCTAGGTTTTTGTATGTTTTTTTTCATCTATTTGATTGTAAGCAACTCTGCATGTTTCTTGTTGTTCACTATGATTTCTCCCATTACCACTCCCAGGATGAATCCAAATTTATTGTTACATAGGTTACTTTATTGTTACTATGATTTCTCCATTTACGATTTCATAGGTTACATCATGTAAATTTGTTCTTGCACATGTTGGAATATTGAAAAATTCCAGAACAATGAATGGAGAATAAATATCCCTTCTTTTAACACAGAGAAAATAAAAATTTCTTTGACAGGAGACAGAGTTTCAATACTTTGAAAACAAACTTCTATTCCCTTCAATAACTCAAAGAAAAACTATTACACTTCTTCCTCACTGAGAGGGATTACAAAATTATGACTGCTACAAAACGCAGTGCATAAAACCAACTCATTGTCTGTTCAAAACAAACATACTCTGTCTCTAAAACACTCTGCTGTGTTTTTTACTTTCGCACTGCTGTGCATACACACTTAAAAAGTTACACTCAGTCTTTCACTTTTCACACACTGCTGTGTAATAAAAAATTTACGTACTGTCTATAAAAAAAACTACCAAGCTTTTTTGTCCTTTTTATTTTTATATGCCGTAACATATAAAACATATTATAATAAACCCTCTTTTAAAAAAATTAAAATTAAAACTAAATTCTATAGCCCACCTTTCATTTCGCATATGATATATGTATAACATATGTTTAAAACATATGTATATATTAAAGCATACATAAAATTAAATTATCAAAACATTAAAGAACCCTTTCCGTCGGACTTCAAAAGTCTGAATAGATTGAATTTCAAACCAAATTCGCGTTCCAAAATGGGATGCTAACGTCTGCCTAATTTGTAATGCGAATTCTCAATCCAATGTGCCTTATAAAAAATTCGGGTCCGGTTTTCAGGTTTTCAGATTCCCTTCAATTTCATGCGATCCAATATTAATGCTCCATGTTTCCTCCTTTTGAATTTACAAAACTGGGGGGTAAATTTTTGTTTGTTTAATTTCTGGTTGGTGAATTGCGTTAATGCTGGTTGTTGTGTTTAAATACAATCCTGTACAGAAATATGGTTGTGGCCGTCTACAAAAAAAACTTGCGGGAATTTTAAATGTTGAATTAAATTTCTGGATTATGTGGAAGTTCAAAGAGTGACATAATCCCTTCCCCGCAACTAATTTATAAGATAGTGGAAAGTATGGTGAGAGGAAAATGGTGGGATTTACAATCAACCATATTCACTTTGAAAACAATGGGGAATTAAGAGACCATTATACCTAACAATTCCTTATAAATATTGAAGCCGAGGCACAAATACATGACAACAACCTTTATACGAGAATTATTTTATTTGAGTAAGGGAATAGTAGTTGTAACTTAAGGTTGCAACAATGGTTCCATAAAACAATTACTTGTATCCGACTGCAGTAACTATGGATTAAAGTTGCAACAACTGTAGCTTGAGGTTGCAGAAGTTGTGACTTGGGGATGCAACATTTGCGACTTAGAATAAAACACATTATATATATATATATATATATATATAAAGAGATTATTATACCTGAAAAATACTTGTCAATATTGAAGTTGAGGCATCGATACACGGTAACAATCTTTATACGTGAATTATTTTATTTGAATAAGGGAACAATAGCTGTAACTTAAGGTTGTAACAATGGTTCCATAGAAAATTTTCTTGTATCTATTTGCAGTAACTATGCATTAAAGTTGTGCCAACTATGGCTTGAGGTTGTAGGAGTTGTGGCTTGGGGATATGATATCCGCGACTTAGAATAAAAAATATTATATATGAAAGAAAGTATATATATTAAGAGATCATTATACGTAACAAGTCCTTTTAAATATTGAAGTTTACGCATAGAAACATGACAACAACCTTTATACGAGAATTATTTTATTTGAGTAATGGAACAACAACAGTAACTTAAGGTTGCAACAATGGTTACATAAAACTATTGCTTGTATCTAGTTGTAGTACTTGGGTGTTAAAGTTACAGTAGCGATGCCTATGACTTAGAATAAAACCAATTATCTATAAAATAATATATATATATATATATATATATATATATATATAGATATATATATATATATATATAGAGAGAGAGAGAGAGAGAGAGAGAGAGAGAGAGATTAGAAAATATATTACAACAATATTTATTTAACTAGTATGTTAAAAAAATAAAATTTACCCGGTCGCAAGTGTGGGGGCATCTGGAAAGGTATGGATACCAATCCATTTAGAATATACATGGCATCAACACCCAAATCCGTGATTAGTTTTTGAATATGGAAGATGAAAAACAAGAGATACATGCCTAAACAAATTAAGAAATGCTACTATTTTGATCACTCACACATTTACATATGCTATTGTCTACGCACCTTCTATTGGTGGACGATGTTATCCTATTTCTTGCAGGATATAGTAGATAGGACTAGTATGTGAAGACTCATTAGAGCTCTAAAATAATTTTGGGTTTCATTTGGAATATAAGTAAACCTACTCAAGTCTACCATCACTTTCAATGATTTGGAAGATATGTTAGAAAAACAATCAACCAAGTGCACCCATTTCAAATACTTGGGATTTATGTTAAGATTTAATGACTATAGGTATGGAGATTGGTTCTTTCCACATCAAAAAGTGGGAAAAATAATCACAATATGGTTATCCTTGGGTGGCACATTAACCTTAGTAGTGTCCATACCAGGATATTGGCATTCCCTAGCTTATATTCTTGTTGGTATCTTGGAAAATATTAGAAAAAAATGCTTTCATTTTATCTAGAAGGAAAGGAAAAGAAAAGGAGGCATCCCTATAGTAAAATGGAAATGGATTTCCAAGCCAAAAATCACATGATTCGTTGGATACTAAAGAATATTCATCATTTTTGAAAAGCATTATTTTCCAAGAGTCTTTGGAGAATCATAAAACATTTAGGCTTGTGGCAGGATGTAATAAAATCAAAGTAAATAAGCAAAATTTCATATAAGGATAAATTTTACAAAAGTTCCAACAATTTTTCCCACCATTTATCTTCTGGTATTCTAGTCCATTGAAGTTTTATCAATGTATCATCAGCCTCAGTATAGCTGAAAAAGGTAGGCTAAATTGGAAACAAATGCTTTACTTCATGCTCAAGATAAAATAAATTTTCCAATCTGTCATGAAGATTTTTTCCTGTTGGCAATGCTACTTCTAATGTACTGGTTGAAGAATTGGCCTGATTGTCAGCATACTTGTCCAATTTTTCAACATAGCTTTCAAGGTCCATTAGTTTATCCTCTGAAACTATAGGACTGAGCAATCCTTTTTTCAACAAAATATCAAATATTTCTCTGAAGGCAATGATTTCTTCTTGCATATCTGAGCACCTTCGTTCTATATTATGCATAAGGGTTCTCTTAGTAAAAACTATTTTTTTTTCCAAAATTGTTCCAGTCCTGTCCTGAATACCAAGTTCTTCAAGTTGGTGTCTGGTTTGAATGTTTAGAAACTATATGAGTTGATTGGCTTCCTCAGGCCTATTTCCCAATTATTTTCTTGTACTTTGAACTTCTTCTATAGACAATTTCACTAAATCATTCTGTTCATACATAATTTGAATTGAAGACCAGACATCCTTTATTGATTGGATAATGTTGTCCCAAAGAATTTCATTTATTTCCTTTAAAGGTTTCTCCAATGTGAGATCCTTTTCCAATGCTTTAACCAATTTTTCTAATCTTTTGAACTCTCTTGTTTTATCAGCAACACTCATTTTTGAGAGATCATATCTTTGTTCTAAATTAATAAGCTGTAACTTTGTGTGTTGGAGTTCTGTTACTTGAAGTTTCAATTCATTCATTGACTTTATTAATTATTCAGAACTCAAATTAGAAGTATTTACCTGTGATAGCTCTGTTGGCTGACCTGTTGTGGATTTACCTATACCTATAATTTCCTCTGTTGTTGATGCTGGAATAGTAGACGACTTGTTCTTTAATGCCTATTCAAGCTCTTTTTCTATTTCATTTAGTTGCTCATTTAGTTTCAAAAGCAAGTCCATCATTTCTTCTTTAGAATTTTTCTTTATCATCTCTTCAGTTTGTGGATGTCTTGAAGCTGTCAATTTCAACTGCTTTCTCAAAGCTGCAATATCATCATCTTTTTTCTTGATTAGGGCCTCTATACCTTTAACATATTTAGGATTGTGACCCATTCCAATGATTATTTCCTCCAATGTCTTTATCCTGTTGTCTTTGGCCTGAGAAGAGGCTTTTTCAAGCTTCAATTGTGCATTAGTGTTCTCTAAAGAATCCTGCAACTTCTGAGTTGCCATTGCTTTATCGGTCAGAGTAAAATAGATCATTTCACCAGTCTGCTTATGTAACTCAATCTAATCTAAAGGATGAATATCCTTTGCTAAGACTTAAAAATTTGTTCTAATATAATCTGCAGTTGTTTGAGGCTGCTGTACTTTTGGTTTGAAGTGACTCATTATCATTTTGCCTTGCTGAATGTCATAAGCTGACATAAATCTTTCTTGATTCTTAGGAGCCATCTTCAAATACGGATTGTAAACCTGGAGTCTTAGTGGATCATTCCTGGCTTTTATATTGATAAATGTTTTCTTTATATCTCCTGCATATTTAACTGGTGGTTTGAAAGAAGATATTTCAACACTCTGTTGCTTTTGCAGCTCTTTTCTCTGTAAAGTAGTGGATGCCCCACTGACTGTACCTGTTTGTTGACTATCCAAATCTTCTCTCTCGCTATCAGGAATTTCTTGAACAAAATCTACTTCTAGAAGAGGATTTAATTTGTCTTTTAGCATGAGGTTGTTCTGAAGATCCACCAATAGGGGTAGCATCGTCAACATCTCTCTTCTTACCTTTTTCTATATTTATAGGAGTTTGTAAAATCGAAATTTCTAGCTCATTTATCTAAATAGGAGGAATTTTTACTTGACCCTATTCTTTAGAAGTCTCAGGTTGCTCTGTCATTGTGAATTTTTCAAATACTTGTATGCCAGGCTCCTTTTCTTTTCCTTCAGATTTTACTGTGGTCAATGCACTGATCTCCTGTAAATTTTGCTGAGAAGTCCCTGCAGAAGAAGGACCAATACCTGGTATCTGCACCTATCCAAAAGAGTCTAGGTCAAGTATTTTCTCAAGGTCTTTCATTACATTTTCAACATTGACCTGCTCACTATCATGTTCTACCAATGTTCCTTCCATCCATTCATCCATATTGGCATATTTTTTAATTTCTTGAATTTTGTGATGAATGTATGGTGATAGTTTATTTTTCATTCTTCTATAACAGATAAAGTTATTTGGGTCATAAGGCACCTAGTAAATGTTTTTTTGTAATATGAGATATTCTTCTAAGATTCTTCCTGCTTCCTTTCCAACATCTCTAGAGTTACAAACAAAGGGACCTAATTGACTTTTGATCCTGAGTTGAGCCTTTTTCTTTGCATTGAAGAAATGAACTATATCTGAGTTAATCATCTGCCTGAAATACTCTAGTGAAAATATTCTCATGAGGACATATTTGGGAAACTTGAATGGGCACAATTCACATCCATATATTCTAATATCAGTGTGATTTTAATACAAGTACCAGTCACCTACCCTATATTGTTTTGAGAGTTGTAGAATTTTCTTGATTTCATTATTGACTCTAGATTTAATTATTGACTCTAGGAGGGGAAACTCCTATTAACAAAGTGGTTGCAGGGTGTACAAATAGGTCAATAAACTCATGATAGGAGTAAGGAGAATGAGAGGAATTATGGGTGATGGCAGACCAAAATATCACAGACCTAGGATTTCCTTTGGCATCAAGTTTCTGAACATGTGTTGACGGGAAAATTTGTCCGGCCAACAGTAGGGGATCTCCCCGGTAGAAAGTCCCAATTAGACCTTAAACCGTTTGGAGTAGGGATCCCGTCCGGGGTGTGGGTCCGGCTACCACTTAAGATGACTTCCCTCCGGTCTCAAAAGAACCTGTTTGAACCTGCGGACATACACTTATTCACATGATACAGAATACAGGATTGATGTGTTAAACACGAATCAAACACTATGCGTAGCAAGATTATAGATAAAGCACGTACACCTCAAGAGATGTCATTAGCAACACATCTTTTGTGGGGTAATACTTGTAAGGTAGTCTGATCACAAAAGAAATAGTTCTTTATGATAAGATACCTCTTTACTTCCTGAAAGATGAAACGAAATGCTAACAAAATAGTTCATTAACATTCATTAATAGAACAGATAATAAAATGAACATCATTGATACAACACGGATAGCCATGACGCATAAACGATGACATGAATAGTGCAGCTTCATTAATCATAGGATGTTTTGAAACTGTACAAGGAATACACACAGTGTTCACACAGCAAAACACATCATAACCATAGGGTGTTTTAACAAGACTCTATATTCATATGCTCAAGTGTAGAATCTTTCAATACAATTGCATGTAGCTCTTGAGTTTCCAAAAAAGAAAAGCCTTTTTTACAAGCTCCCGTAGGAGTATTTATAACGCCAAAACTGCCCATTGAGCTTCCTTGACTGTTCACCTTCTTTATAGTTGGGTTGCCTTGCGACCTGTGACCTGGGCCGCTGTTGCGACCTGCGACCTGGCTGCTGTTGTGACCTGCGACTTGACTGGGTCGCGGGGTCGCAGGTTGTAAGATAATTTCCAAGATGCGACCTTGCGACCTTGCGACTAGGTCGCTGGGTCGCAGAGTTGCAAAAGGTGGAAAAAACATAGATATCCGACCTTGCGACCTTGCGACTAGGTCGTTGGGTCGCTGGGTCGCAAAAGGTGGAAAACCGACGAAATGCGACCTCGCGACCTTGCGACAAGGTCGCTGGGTCGCGGGGTCGCAAAAAGGAGGAAAACCCAAGAAATACGACCTTGCGACTATGCGACTAGGTCGTTGGGTCGCGAGGTCGCAAAAGGTAGAAAGACTGAAAAGGTGCGACCCTGCGACCTTGCGACTAGGTCGTTGGGTCGCGGGGTCGCAAAAGGCGAAAAAACATAGTCGTGCGACCTGCGACCTCGCCAGATCTGCGAGTTATTTGGAGTTTCGCCCGCATCTTCTTGTTCTGAAAATGTCTCCTTGTGTGCTGGGGAAAACCTTGGCTCTTATGTGTAACAGAGTGGTTCCTCCTGCAATAAAATAACATAGGTCACAGATTGAAAAATAATAATGCTGAGGGCATTTTAATTAATTTGCAAAAGAGAAAAAAATGAATTTAGACCCCTGTGTGGTCAAATGTTATGTTGCAGCATGGTCCTTATCAAGTTCTTATGGGATCCAAATGTTTGTAGTGAAAACCCATTGATGAGGCAAAAGGCTTTTGCTTGTGCCATCTCCCACTGCATGTGATGCGTTCCTGGTTCCCAGCTTTTGATTTAGTAGGGGACTAGGAATAACCAACACATATGCCATCAGTGTACCAACTCTCTCGCTTGCTGGGAAATGCTTTGTTCCTCATGCCAACCAACAACGTCCACCGTTATGTCATAGGAGATACTAATTGAACGGAAGTGTTGATTTGGGTAACATGCTGCTTGTGTTCTCCACAACGAAAACTATGCTGGGCTTTGATGATACTTTCGCCATGTTCAAAGGTTTGCGCCAAGATCTTAATGAGGGAAGGCCCCTTCGAAATGGGGTTGATCTAAGAAATGATTAAATGAAAATTCATCTGTTAACTATGAGGAGTGATCCTTCGAACGATAGTTCCCAACTCTTGGAAAATAGCTCACGAGTCTGCATGTTGTCATCACGAATAAAGGTGAAGGCGTTGTTCCTTAGTGAATTTGCAGGGTCGCACTGTAGTGGGGCTGCGCTGCCAGCTCGTTGCTGAGCTTATGCATCCCATCAACATGTGAGGAAATGCGATTCAGAGCTGTCCTATGAAAAGCGGCTTTGCAGAGGTCGCACAGTCGCATTGCAACCCTTTCCTCAATGCTGCGACCCAGCGACCTCTGAATAGTGCGACCTATTGGTTTTCATGAAATGGAGAACATTCATTTTCTCATTGTCGTGCTAAAAAACCAAATCGACGGGGTTCAAGCTTCTTTCCATATGAAAACCGGTCACGTCGAGCATGGTCATTGCATGGCAGAGTTGAGAGGTGCAACGGCTGTCATGTCCTTGCATGTCGGGCGCAGAGCTGAATGATTCCTGACAAGCTGTGTGCCAGCGATATTTTCGATCAGAAACATCTGTCACTTAACATCCACTTTTAGAATGCGCCAGCCTTCATCCTATTCCGCATGGCCTGAAATCACGGTCTGCTGAGATATGACAGACATGTCGTGCGTTACATTTGCCTCCTCCAGCGTGTGCGTCGTCTAACTTGGCATCGGTGGTGAGCTGGACCTGCTCTGTCACCCATTGTCCATTTAACAGTTTGTTCATAGCTAAAATCCGGTGGTTAACGAACCTGCATCAATAATCTCCATCCGTCATAGCTTAAAACTAGCGTTGCATGTATTTCTCAAATGGAAACTGTATAACTTTGATTACGGACAGACGGGCCTGCAGCAAATACATCATCGATTTTTGACATGCTTATCTAAAAAGAATGTCCCGTGCGCCATCAGTGAAACCCAATTTAAGAGTATCATCCTCGTAGGAGTCGCTCCCCAAGACACCGGAGTTACAAACCTAAACAGAGATGAATTACCAGCTTGTTAACTCTACTTCGTCGTGATCGTCGAGCTTCTTCTTATGATAATGGGATCGATGTTGAAGTCGTAATCGATAATGTTCTACCTACATGTTGAATTGTTTAAATTCAATTGCAACAGTGCAACTGTGCCTAAAACCATGACTCATCGTTCAACGTATTGTTTTACAATCCTGCCCTTGCTTTTACTATTATGGCGCTGCAGCATTATACACGCCATCGTGGTTTTATTATCTCGCTCGTATTTTTAACATGCGTTTCAAAAGACTAGACTTCGGTCAAAAACATTAACGCTCAATTGGCAACGTGTTCACATGGTTCTGCGCCATGTTTCCAACGCAGAGTCGACCAACGTTCCATGCAGCTCCGTTCGCTATATAATACACGTCGACGAACATCTACACCATGCAACGTGCCATGGTCATTTCTGCGCAAAGTTGACCGTTGTATAAATAGACCTGTCCCACATGTCTAATCATGGACTAGAACTGCTCTATCGTCCATTCGTGATGCTCCATAGTTCTGCGTTTCCGTCGATTATAATCATTCCAGCGGTTTTACCATAGTTTTAAAATCCATCATTGAAACGTTGCGTCAATTTGTACGCGTGGCAATAGTTTTGCTCTACGTTTTGTTCGAAAGGTTTGACCGCCACGTATGCATATAAAAATTTCATTTGGCTCCACGTAGAAATTTCACGTTGGACTTGATGTTGAAAAACACTTGTTTGAGCAAATGTTTTATATTTTCTCTAAAGGATACACTTCGCCCCATGCTTTAAGTATACGTTTAATTACTATGTCCACCGCGGAAATATTCAAGCCCAATTGAAATGTGTTTTCCATATGGTTTCGATCCGCCAATTATATATATTTTTAAACACTATATTAAAAACACTATATTACTTTGCGCCTTGGTTTAAATGTGCAACATCACTTTGGTCCATGGGATGTGCGCTCCTTGCAATGTTTTCACATGGTTTTACTCCAAGATAACTTATGGTTTTAAACCGATGTGCTTCGAGCCTAGCTTTAATTTTCTTTACCTCATAGTACGAAGGCTGCTTGTCTTGAAAGATGTTTCAAACCACATTAATGCCTCTTTTGATATGAACCCTTTCTATCTGGTGGTTCTGGAGGCTCTCTTTGCATATGCATCAATGCGCCTAGCTACAAAAGGTGTATGCATTTAAACATGACCCTTTAGGTTCAATCTAACATTCTCCATCTCATATGGTCCCACATACACAAACTTTATGGATATGGAAGAGTAAAGGCGACTAGGGTTGTAAGGCCATTTTATTGCTCCACGTTGTACTCCTTGTAGCATAATTAATTCCACACTATGCAGCTCAAGATCCATAAATGTTGCTTCCAAAGGGTGCGCTCATATGTTTGAAACCTTGTCGTTGGCTTGCCACAGAAACACGTATGCTTTTGCACTGCTACCTGGGACGAGCACGCCTTGAATGAGATTGTCATTCCGTAGGGAAATTTCCTAAGTCGGATATGCTCACCGGGCTATACTTCAGGCTAGATTCATCGAAGTGGCGAAACATGCTTCTTTGTGTGCGCCCACCGACATTGAGATGGTATGATGCAAGATCTGGAAATTTCCAATAGAGCGCTTTAAAACATCTGGTGCGCATTAGTGAAGGAATCTTTTGCATCAGTGACATAGAAGGTTCTCTCTGATCAACATGTATCACACTATCCCCCTTTTAATAGTACTGATCGTTTGCTCCTGCTCCTCCCCTGCTCCGCAGCTTTGACCTCGTCGTTGAGCCCAATTTTATTTCTCTTAATGTTGTGACATGACTGAGGATTTTGTCACCCGTGGGGGTCAACCTGTGTGGAACATAACGACATCATAATTATTCTTTGATAATGGTGATCACAGATAAAACATATGAAACTAACAAGCCTAAGAGAACTATTCAAACAACAGCTTAATGACCCACAGCAGGAGGGCTTTTACTCATCAATACACACAAGGTTCTCGTTCAAACAAATGCATGGCAATCTCATTACACATGGCGCGACTGCGACAAGAGTGTTTGGGCGTACACTGGATGATCCTTCCCACATATGGCATGATTGCAACAACGACATTTGATCACGGTGGCGAGAAAACTCATGAGGATTTGGGGATAGGTCGCTGGGATGTAGCTGGCTGCAGGTTCGGTGAAAGACCTTAACGACAATGCAAGCAGAGGGGGAACCGAAATTTTAAATATATCCAAAATTTTGGGTGGTGTTGTAGCGGCTACAACAAATGGCGAACCACTGGTAGAATCCAGCATCTCTGTCAATATCACAACAATAGCCCGAGCCAAGATAGTGATGCAAGGGAATATTGAACAAGTTGCACGGGTACCCTTTGTATTACTTTGGCCCTTTACGAGTATGCCTAATCCTTGTGCCTCAACTAAGTCCCGCTAATCAGAAAACACATTAAAGAGAAAGCTCACATGATGCCAGTAGCTTGATGATGATGTGACGAGAAAGGCAGTGGGCTTATTATTTTCAGGATTTTTAAAGTAATTTTCTGGTGTTGCTCCGCTACCAGCAGGCCTGGACAGTACCCCGGCGGAGTCACTTCAAGAAATCACAAACGTTGCTCCGCTGCCAGCGAGCCTGGTCAGTACCCCGGCGGAGTCGTCGCATTACCTCTCTGCGCAGGAAGCCTTTCTCGATCCTTTACCCTCATTTGTCTCATGTGCTTACAGCACTTATTTTCATGTGCTCGTGGCACTTATTTTCATGTGCTCATGGCACTTATTTTTCATGGGCGGATGAGGGATCCCGACTTATTTTACGAGCAAGAGAGGTTGTTTCTTGTGTTACAGAAACTGAAAAGATATCCTGATTTGAGTTTACCTCGTGCCAAACCTTCACATCCCATTCACCACAATAGGCGCCGCGCGCAGAACAACACATTAAAACGTCCAAGACTATGCTAGGCACAAGTCTTAGGCTCACGGGTATAGGCCATTTCAGCTCATCAGGTCTCTCACAGACAACCAGCTCGTATCTCCCCAGATAATAAGTTTAGACTCATAGGCATCTTGTTGAGAATGCGGCTTCGACGATTGGTCCTAAGAGGAAGTTGCCTCTTGAGATAGCCACCGCAACCTCACGCAAAACAATGGGGTTACTGTTTCAGCAAACAGGGCAAAACAAGCCTGCAAGGTGATAGGGTTGCAATGAGGGCTCATGAAGTGGCAGGCGATATGACAAAAATGATGTGAGAAAGAGAGTGTATGATGCAACATAATAAGCCAGGCTCAAGATGCAATGCAACGCCATGTGCGAGAGCGATCAAACAGTTGTAAGTGCAAATACAAACAGTGATTATTTATGCAACGATAAGCAGCTAAAAAGGAAATGAAAGGAAAATACTTTTAACATGATGATGCCTAAAATATTAATCGTAAACAAAAACAACAAAACAAACTTTTAACCTATGAAATTTTTTTTTTGCAAGTAAACCTAATTAACTCTGAACTAAAAATTTTATTGCAGGTCCTAGCTAGCCTACACCTAAACCCTAGTTTAACCAATGATGCGGTCGGGTTAGGTAAAATCAGTTTTCCAGTGCAGCCACCGCATTAGTTCCTGACCTGCAAGAGCAACAATGATCAGGATCAGAGCTAGTATCCATAGAAGTGCAACAGCAACAAAACTTACCTGAGGAGCAGGTGCCACGGTAAGATGATCAGAGATACTTACCAAAGAACATACCATAACAGACTGTGCAAGCTAAATCCCATTCTTATCTTGATAACCAGTAGTATGTTCTTGAAACTCAACATTATGGATAAATGACATAAAATCATTCATGCATGATCCTGGATTTGAGGGGTGATGGGTAAGCCAATTCCTATTTGTAAGCACATTCACCAAATGGGGTCGGTTGAGTTGATTGACAATCTCATCATGGTGTTGGGGACCATCAGCTTTATGGAATGGAAACAATACGCAAGTGCCTGGCGAATTATAGATGCATGCACATCCAAGCGTAGAAATTCTAGTTTCGAAAACCCTAGTCCGGGGTTGCTCCTAGGTTTTGTTAATGGTATGGGGATCTAGATCCACGCTTAAAGGAGCCTGAAATTCCTCACTGCCTTGAACAAACTCTAGATCTTCGAGCAAGGGGCTTTCCAACTTTGACTGCGTGGCGAGATTGATAGGCGAATGGGCGTGATTGTCAATTGCAATGATTTGAAAGATGTCAGTAGGCTTTGTATCAATTTGGTCAAATGTTTGCGCACTGACAGATTGATAAATCAAAATGTCGGATTCTCCAGATTTTCCAAGATGGGGTGAATTCGACGCGTTTATGCTGGAAGGAGCATGGTACTGGGGAATTGTCATTTCAGAAACGGTCGGCGGAAGCTGAAGCGTTTCGATTTTTTGGTGGGTATTTGAATCTTTTGAAAGAGAATCATCGAATTCAGGTGTCCTCATAGGGTCAGCCAAGAGATCCGAGTGATAGTCCTCGATGGTATGATTGAACATGTTTTCAGATAAGAAAGGATCACTGTAATCATTGATTTGTTCGAAATGGGTACCTGAGATGTCAGGCTCCCCGAGAGTTACCGACTGGGATGGATCAACAGAGGGAACATCTTGAAGTTGTTCAGACGGGGCATCACTCCTATGGCTATCTAAAGATCCCAAGTGAGAAAAGTCAGATGTAACAGATTCATCGATTTTGGACTGTGATTGTGAACACCATCTACGTGCTTATGATTGTCGCCAATACCAGTATAAGGCAATTTTGAATGTCTCGAAGAAATTACTGGTGTGGCGGGATCGAGAAACAAACTAGGAAATAATGAACGAAAAGATTGAATTGTAGGGGCGTTAACCACACGAGGCTTTTCAACACGCACATTAGTGTCGTTCAGAGGACACAATGATTTGACAGGCCTTGTAAGGGAATAAACTTTATGCGGGGTAGGAGTCGATTCATAATACGTATGTAAACCAGATTCATAGTCTGAATGTGAGCTAGATTCATTATCCGAATCTAAACCGGATTCGTAATCTAAACGTGAACCAGATTCGTCGCCCGAATCGGATTCATCATCCGAAACTGAACCAGATTCATAATCCAAATATGAACCAGATTCATAATTTGAATGTGAACCAGATTCAGGACTAACTCCCGGGAGACATCGAGTGGGCTCGGGGTAGGTGTCATGAACCGAGAGAGGTAATGAGCCACTGGGGTGTTTAAACTCTGATTCGACATGGTACGTGAAAGACTCAAAGTCAGAACAGTTGTTTACTTGCGGGTTGTCATAGGGCACCCTGGGATCTAACTGAAATTGTTCAAGGGAAGCAAGAATCACATACTTGAACTGTTTACTTAAACATTCCCAATTTACATCCCTCTCAAGGAACTCAAAACAATAATGAACAAATCTGATAGCAAACTTGTCTAAAGATTCCTGAGGTTCCATTCTGATGTCATTTAGCTTTATTACAATGTTATGAAGATCATACCTGTGAAAAGCTTGCTGTAATTCCCTGGCGAGCTGTTCAAACGAGTGGATGGAAGCTTCAGGCAATGTGCAACACCATTTTTTAGCGCGACCTTCGAGAGTGAGGAAGAAAAGCAAACAAATGAAACCTTCATTTTCAATTTTGTAGCACTCACCAAAGTCATAGAAATCTAAAAGGTGTTGGGTTATAGGTACCCCATTTTCACCATCAAATTTTAACTGGGACAAGCGATACATAAGTTTATCGGGGATGAAGTATCCAGGTTCATAAGACTCTGACAAACATCTCAGGAGAATGATTTGCGAATGAGCCATTATAGATATGAGATTAACTGTAGGCTCTAAAGGCTCAGCTTGTCATCTAGCCTCCCCCTTTTCGTTAAACATCTGGTCGGAGGTCAGGCCCTCCTTCTAGCGCCAATTCTGTTGACAGGAAAATTTTTCCGGCCAACAGTAGGGGATCTCCCCGGTAGAAAGTCCCAATTAGACCTTAAACCGTTTGGAGTAGGGATCCCGTCCGGGGTGTGGGTCCGGCTACCACTTAAGATGACTTCCCTTCAGTCTCAAAAGAACCTGTTTGAACCTGCGGACATACACTTATTCACATGATACATAATACAGGATTGATGTGTTAAACACGAATCAAACACTATGCGTAGCAAGATTATAGATAAAGCACGTACACCTCAAGAGATGTCATTAGCAACACATCTTTTGTGGGGTAATGCTTGTAAGGTAGTCTGATCACAAAAGAAATAGTTCTTTATGATAAGATACCTCTTTACTTCTTGAAAGATAAAACGAAATGCTAACAAAATAGTTCATTAACATTCATTAATAGAACAGATGATAAAATGAACATCATTGATACAACACGGATAGCCATGATGCATAAACGATGACATGAAGAGTGCAGCTTCATTAATCATAGGATGTTCTGAAACTGTACAAGGAATACACACAGTGTTCACACAGTAAAACACATCATAACCATAGTGTGTTTTAACAAGACTCTATATTCATATGCTCAAGTGTAGAATCTTTCAATACAATTGCATGTAGCTCTTGAGTTTCCAAAAAAGAAAAGCCTTTTTTACAAGCTCCCGTAGGAGTATTTATAATGCCAAAACTGCCCATTGAGCTTCCTTGACTGTTCACCTTCTTGATCGTTGGGTTGCCTTGCGACCCATTCCTTTTGCGACCTATGACCTGCGCCGCTGTTGCGACCTGCGACCTGGCTGCTGTTGTGACCTACGACTTGACTGGGTCGCGGGGTCGTAGGTTGTAAGAGAATTTCCAAGATGCGACCTTGCGACCTTGCGACTAGGTCACTGGGTCGCAAAGTCGTAAAAGGTGGAAAAAACATAGATATGCGACCTTGCGACCTTGCGACTAGGTCGTTGGGTCGTTGGGTCGCAAAAGGTGGAAAACCGACGAAATGCGACCTCGCGACCTTGCGACTAGGTCGCTGGGTCGCGGGGTCGCAAAAAGGAGGAAACCCAAGAAATGCGACCCTGCGACCTTGCGACTAGGTCGCTGGGTCGCGAGGTCGCAAAAGGCGGAAAGACTGAAAAGGTGCGACCCTGCGACCTTGCGACTAGGTCGCTGGGTCGCGGGGTCGCAAAAGGCTAAAAAACATAGTCGTGCGACCTGCGACCTCGCCAGATCTGCGAGTTATTTGGAGTTTCGCCCGCATCTGCTTGTTCTGAAAATGTCTCCTTGTGTGCTGGGGAAAACCTTGGCTCTTATGTGTAATAGAGTGGTTCCTCCTGCAATAAAATAACATAGGTCACAGATTGAAAAATAATAATGTTGAGGGCATTTTAATTAATTTGCAAAAGAGAAAACAATGAATTTAAACCCCTGTGTGGTCAAATGTTATGTTGCAGCATGGTCCTTATCAAGTTCTTATGGGATCCGAATGTTTGTAGTGAAAACCCATTGATGAGGCAAAAGGCTTTTGCTTGTGCCATCTCCCACTGCATGTGATGCGTTCCTGGTTCCCAGCTTTTGATTTAGTAGGGGACTAGGAATAACCAACACATATGCCATCAGTGTACCAACTCTCTCGCTTGCTGGGAAATGATTTGTTCCTCATGCCAACCAACAACATCAACCATTATGTCATCGGAGATACTAATTGAACGGAAGTGTTGATTTGGGTAACATGCTACTTGTGTTCTCCACAACGAAAACTATGCTGGGCTCTGATGATACTTTCGCCATGTTCAAAGGTTTGCGCCAAGATCTTAATGAGGGAACGCCCTTTGAAATGGGTTTGATCTAAGCGATGATTAAATGAAAAGTCATCTGTTAACTATGAGGAGTGATCCTTCGAACGATAGTTCCCAACTCTTGGAAAAGAGCTCACGAGTCTGCATGATGTCATCACGAATAAAGGTGAAGGCACTGTTCCTTAGTGAATTTGCAGGGTCGCACTGTAGTGGAGCTGCACTGCCGGCTCGTTGCTAAGCTTATGCGTCCCAGCAACATGTGAGGAAATGCGATTCAGAGCTGTCCTGTGAAAAGCGGCTTTGCAGAGGTCGCACAGTCGCATTGCAACCCTTTCCTCAATGCTGCGACCCAGCGACCTCTGAATAGTGCGACCTATTGGTTTTCATGAAATGGAGAACGTTCATTTTCTCATTGTCGTGCTAACAAACCAAATTGACGAGGTTCAAGCTTCTTTCCATATGAAAACCGGTCACGTCGAGCATGGTCATTGCATGGCAGAGTTGAGAGGTGCAACGGCTGTCATGTCCTTGCATGTCGGGCGCAGAGCTGAATGATTCCTGACAAGCTGTGTGCCAGCGATATTTTCGATCAGAAACATCTGTCACTTAACATCCTCTTTTAGAATGCGCCAGCCTTCATCCTGTTCCGCATGGCCTGAAATCACGGCCTGCTGAGATATGACAGACATGTCGTGCGTTACATTTGACTCCTCCAGCGTGTGTGTCGTCTGACTTGGCATCGGTGGTGAGTTGGACCTGCTCTGTCACCCATTGTCCATTTAACAGTTTTTTCATAGCTAAAATCCAGTGGTTAACGAACTTGCATAAATAATCTTCATCCGTCATAGCTTAAAACTAGCGTTGCATGTATTTCTCAAATGGAAACTGTATAATTTTGATTACGGACAGACGGGCCTGCAGGAAACACATCATCGATTTCTGACATGCTTGTCTAAAAAGAATGTCCTGTGCGCCATTAGTGAAACCCAATTTAAGAGTATCATCCTCGTAGGAGTCGCTCCCCAAGACACCGAAGTTACAAACCTAAACAGAGATGAATTACCGCCTTGTTAACCTACTACAAGTGATCGCCGAGCTTTTTCCTTTATAATAATGGATCGATGTTGAAGGTAGACCATAATGTTCTAACTACATGTTGAATTGTTTAAATCCAATTGCAACAAAGGTGCAACTATGCCTAAAACCATGACTCATCGCTCAACGTATTTACAATCATTTGATTTAATCATATATTACGGTAAAGATTATACACACCATCGTGGTTTTATTATCTCAAGCCAGATTTTTAACATGCTCTAAAGACTAGACATCGTCAAAAACATTAACGCCAATTGGAAACGTATTCACATGGTTCTACGCCACAGCCGGCGTATTCGTTTTCGCTATATAATACACGTTGATTTAACATTTACACTTATGTAACACTATGGTCATTACAAGAAGTTATTCATTGGAGAAGAGACTGCCCCACATGTCTAGTCATGGACTAGAACTGCTCTATCATCCATTCGTGATGCTCCATAGTTCTGCGTTTCCGTCGATTATAATCATTCCAGCGGTTTTACCATAGTTTTAAAATCCATCATTGAAACGTTGCGTCAATCTGTACGCGTGGCCATAGTTTTGCTCTACGTTTTGGTCGAAAGGTTTGACCACCACGTATGCATATAACAATTTCACTTGGCTCCACGTAGAAATTGCACGTTGGACTTGATGTTGAAAAATGCTTGTTTGAGCAAATGTTTTATATTTTCTCTAAAGGATACACTTCGCCCCATGCTTTAAGTATACGTTTAATTACTATGTTCACCGCGGAAATATTCAAGCCCAATTGAAATGTGTTTTCCATATGGTTTCGATCCGCCAATTATATATGTTTTTAAACACCATATTAAAAACACTATATTACTTTGCGCCTTGGTATAAATGTGCAACATCACTTTGGTCCATGGGATGTGCGCTCCTTGCAATGTTTTCACATGGTTTTACTCCAAGATAACTTATGGTTTTAAACCGATGTGCTTTGAGCCTAGCTTTAATTTGCTTTACCTCATAGTACGAAGGCTGCCTGTCTTGAAAGATGTTTCAAACCACATTAATGCCTCTTTTGATATGAACCCTTTCTATCTGGTGGTTTTGGAGGCTCTCTTTGCATATGCATCAATGTGCCTAGCTAGAAAAGGATTATGCATTTAAACATGACCCTTTAGGTTCAATCTAACATTCTCCATCTCATATGGTCCCACATACACAAACGTTATGGATATGGAAGAGTAAAGGCGACTAGGGTTGTAAGGCCATTTTATTGCTCCACATTGTAGTCCTTGCAGCGTAATTAATTCCACACTATGCAGCTCAAGATCCATAAATGTTGCTTCCAAAGGGTGTGCTCATATGTTTGAAACCTTGTCGTTGGCTTGCCACAGAAACATGTATGCTTTTACACTGCTACCTGGGACGAGCACGCCTTGAATGAGATTGTCATTCTGTAGGGAAATTTCCTAAGTCGGATATGCTCACCGGGCTATACTTCAGGCTAGATTCATCGAAGTGGCGAAACATGCTTCTTTGTGTGCGCCCACCGACATTGAGATGGTACGATGCAAGATCTGGACATTTCCAATAGAGCGCTTTAAAACATCTGGTGCGCATTAGTGAAGGAATCTTTTGCATCAGTGACATAAAAGGTTCTCTCTGATCAACATGTATCACACTATCCCCCTTTTAATAGTACTGATCGTTTGCTCCTTCTCCTCCCCTGCTCTACAGCTTTGACCTCGTCGTTGAGCCCAATTTTATTTCTCTTAATGTCGTGACATGACTGAGGATTTTTTCACCCGTGGGGGTCAACCTGTGTGGAACATAACGACATCATAATTATTCTTTGATAGCTATATCATGTATAAACATATGGAACAACAAGTCAAGAGAAAGATCAAACAATGTTTTAATGACCTCCTAGGAGGCTTTATCATTAATACTACTACACACCTGTTCAAACAAATGCATGGCAATCTCATTACACATGGCGCGACTGCGACAAGAGTGTTTGGGCGTACGCTGGATAATCCTTCCCACATATGGCATGATTGCAACAACGACATTTGATCACGGTGGCGAGACAACTCATGAGGGGTTGGGGATAGGTCGCTGGGATGTAGCTGGCTGCAGGTTCGGTGAAAGACCTTAACGACAACGCAAGCAGAGGGGGACCCGAAATTTTAAATATATCCAAAATTTTGGGTGGTGTTGTAGCGGCTACAACAACATGGAAAGGGAAACTTTCTGATTGGTAATAAATCATGAGATGATATATAATAGAAGAATATTTGAACACTTTTTCATTCTCAAATCTCATGAACTGATCATGGATTTTATCAGCAATGTAGGATGCAAAATCATACTTGACAGCATGGGACTGTCTAGGGGTAAATATAGACAACAATACTAGGGTTAATTGATCAACATATTCACTAGTATTGAAACCCATGATAAAGGATATCATATTTAGAATAAACTTGCCCACATCAGTGAAAAAAGTATAACCATAGGGGGGAGGGCCTTTGGGCTGATGCTCTGGTAACATGAAGGTTTGAAAAATGCGATTTAACTCTTCATGGGACAAATTGGCAGACTTTTCAAGTAATTATCCCATGGACAGGGGAGTGAGGGCTTGACCAGGTTGAAATTGAGGCATTTCATTTATCGACTGAGTAGTGATTGGGAAAAGGATTTTCTGACTCAGGGAAAAAACTGCACTTTGATTGGGGTCATATTTTGCATGGCAATAATGAATTAACTCAGGAAAAATATGGACTGAGGGGAGAAGATACATGGGGAGATTGGATTCCCATAATCCAATAATATCAGAACCGTTTATAAAGTTATCTTTGCAGCGGAAAAAGGTTTGAAGAGGATTATCACTAAGAACGAGGTCTTTAATTTGAAAATCTCTATCTACTAGGGGTAGATAGTCTAAATCTCTGTGAGGGGCATTCAAAGGTGCGACGTTCAGAGCCATTGGAACCTCCATTTCTGGTTCTTGTGGATTCAGAAATGAATTTCGGGTTTTTGTGAAGAACAAACACAATTACAAGTTTTGGGAATGCAATTTACAATTTTGGGGATTGAACAAGACCAAATTGAACTCTGTTTCTGTCTTTTGTGTGGAATTTAAAACAAAAGCTAGGATTTCACAGAGTTTTAACAGGAATTGGGGTAAATACCTGTTTTTTGGGAGATGAACAGTGATTAAACAGGTACATGCTATGGCGTACAAACTCTGGATTACTGGTATGCAATTATCTTCAGCAAAATACAGTTGATGGTGCTTGACAATTTGTTTTTTAAATTCTTTGCATGAGACTTTGGTCGTTCACAGAATAATGAAAATGAGGCGGGAAAAATTGTTTTATTCACAAAGTCCAAAGGGTGACGGGGTTTTATTTATTTATTTATTGGATTATGTCAACAGGTACTGAAGATGAGTCACGGGAGGCAAGCGGTAAGCGGTTTCCATCGCACCGCTTTTGGGGAAAAGTGGTTTTGGGCGGAGGGCGAGCGATTCCATAGAATGATTGACGCCTGGCATGGAACTATTTGAAAACCGCCAGGCCAATTCACGTTATTGTTCAGACACGGATGGCTAGCGATATCATTAATAACTGTTGATCTCAGATGGGTTGATCAAACAGCGATGGGGACATCGAAGTGATGGGGATTTAATATGGAGGGCCCGACGCAATTAAACTTTAGTTAATCTCATTGGGGGGAATCTAATCGGCGGAGTTAATTAATCGTGAGGATTAATCAATTTGTTTATAAAAATGCAAGAAAGTGATCGGGAAATGATTTAACCAAGGTTAGCAGCTAAGGGAGGTATTGGGGATTTTAAAAAGGGTTTATAGTTTTAACCTTGGGAAAGGGATTCGGGGGATTAAAATACAGAGGGGAAGAATTATTTTTGTATTAAAACACATAATAAAACATGTTTTAGTTATTTTTTCAATATACTTTTATTATATGATAATTAAATCAGATTAATATAATTACCATAGGGGGCGGAATTTAATATTACGATAGATTTAGCCAAAGGGGGCATAAAGTGGGTTTTTTATTTAAACATGTGGGAATAAATAACTTTGGATAAAATTTATTAATGGGTTTTTCGGGATATTATATAAAAAGGAGTTATATATAATAGGAGAAGGTTATTTTTGTAAGGATTTAATACATAAAATCAATGTTAGTATGACAAGGGGACAATGTAAACTCAAAATACATTAATATAACTAAGAAAGTGAAGATTTAAAAGTAAATTGCATTATAATCACTTCATCACTTAGACTTGGAATAAAATGTGATTTTGAGGGTTTTTTATGAAATAATGCATAATTTCCTAAGTAAAATGGGATTTTACTTAGGAAAAGATGTTTAGAAGTGAGTGATGTTATGAAGAATGACTTCAAGTACTTAGGGTTTTCCAATTATTGGGCCGAGGGTCCGGTCCCTCCAAAAGTCAAGGAAATGCCTTGAGCCCCTCTAATTTTCAAACACCTTAGTACTTAGAGGAAATTAGTGAAATATTTAGGGGAAGATGAGAAGGGAAGTTAATAAATTTGACTTTGTTTTTCTTTGAATTTCTTCCAGTATAGTGTCTTCCTTTGCACTTTGTGATGAAAGTAAATATTAACACATTTAGAGTCATTGTCCATCACATGCAATTCTGCAACATCATCTACCTACCCTACCTACTTTACTCTACCATTTTTTCTTCTTTATTAGGGTGCACTTATACTGGCAAACACTTATCACACTTTCTTTTCCTTTACATGTAGAAATATATCTAAGTCTAACCTTATTACATCCAAGGGCTCAGATTAAGCTATTGAGCTCCTTTTATTTACTCTACCTATCTACTTATCTGCCAAGATTAAACAGTTTGGTCAGATTTTATTCTCTATCTCTAAAACATGAAATTGAAAGATGAAATAGCCAAGCTTAAAGTGTTTGACTATTCATAAATTGTGGCATAGGATACAAGTTGCACACAATTTTATTTATTACATAAGAGAAAAAATTAGTGGCATTTAGACTTGCACACTTTCCTTGGCCTTTATTTTGGTGGGGTTCATTTTCTTTTACTTTTTTGGCCATTTTTATTCTTTTTACCCTTTGATTTTTCTTTTAGGGTATACCCTCTTTACATTTTTTAAATTTTTTTGATTTTTTGATAATATGGAAAATCTTTGCAACAAGAAAATGTATGAACATATTACATAGCCCATCAAGTCAATCATGAAATATGACACCTATTGGTATAGGAGTCTAACACTGGCTCCAATTGGGGATGGCTTTCCTTGGTGAAAAGTCAAGAACAGCAGGTCAGTTGTCCTCATCCATTGAACTTTGTGAACCTGTAAATGTCTTCTGTCTTCTACAAACTGAAATCTGATCTGAAACTAAAACAACACACAAAAGTTTTCAAACCAACTTAATGAAAAACCAGCTGAAAATTGAAAACTAAAAAAAAAATGCTCAAAATTCTGAGCTTATTGGCACTCATCTACCTACTCAATCTACTAAAAATCTTATTGAATAAGGTAATACAAAAATGCCAATGAAGCCAATCAAGTAGCTGTAACAATAAATGGATAACTTGATTGCTTGTGATCAAAATTGGAAGTATATTATGATCATGTGTCTTTATAATAAATGATATGATGTGTAAAGGCCACTTTTGATGTATTTGATCCTTATAGAGAAAACATGTTTGCAGATTTGGGCTAAAAATATTCTCCATATAATCTGATATAGGATCAATAAAAGTATGATGTATGTTATTTACTTCTAGGCCTTCAATGACCGGTTGCTCAGTTGTATTCTGAATATTAAGCCTTGAAACTATTTCTTCTGTCTTGTGTTTGAAAGAATAATCATCCTCAATATGCAAGTCAAAATATAGTACAATTTCCTCTTGCTTAGGAGAAGGAAGATTTTCAAAGAATTCTTTAGGATTTCGGAAATTGTATGACTGAATTTGAGAATGCAAAAGTTTAATTTCATTTTCATAATTTTCAGAAATTATCTCAAGAACACATATTTTCAGTTTGGGAGGATATTTTCTTGATTTCAAAAGAAGAAATAAATCTCTTAAAAAATCCTCATCAAGCTGAAGTTCTAATATCTCATCTCTGAAAATAGCTAGTGATTGTTTTGTGAAATTATCATAATTATCATCATACTAATCATGTAAGTCTAAAAAATCTTCTAAGAACATTGATTTTCTTAGGAATAAGTCATTTTGTAATAGCTTGCATCTTTTGAGGCTCCAACTTCACTCCTTCCTATAAAACAATATGAACCAAATACTCAAATTCTTATTTCCCAAAAGCACATTTGGATATTTTTACATAAAAATGATTGTTCTCAATAATTTATATAACTTTACCACATGTTTAGTAGTGTGGTATTCCCATGATTTATTATAAATATGTGTATTATCAAAGAAAACCAACATAAATTTTATAAGATGGGATCAAACAAAATTGTTCTTAAGTCGAGCCCGCCAGACTTCAAACGTCGATAAACCATAATTCAAACCAAATTCGCGTTCCAAAATAGCCTGCTGATGTCAGCGAATTTTGTGACGTGAAAACCAAATGAATTCCGCCCTAATATTTTTCGGGTCCGAAGTTGGGCTAGCATACGGAGGGAGAGTTGTGACGCGAATTTCTTATCAAATTCACCCTAATATTTTTCGGGTCTGGATTTCCATTGCGCGAGTGGCCCAAACAAAGATCCGCTCCAATCAATTTCTGCCACGTGTCCTCAAACAGAACTTGCCCTGCTCCCGGCTGCGGGTGCATTCGATGGCATTTAAGGCGATGGGACATGGATGTGGAGATTTCATATCAATCACATTAAGTTTTAACGTTGTTCAATTAAGTTCCAAGGTTTTCACATCTAATCGCATTAAGTTTTAACACCGTTCAAGATCAGACCTCCACTCCTGTTAGCGATTCCGCATGCTCCAATATGATCCGGCCTTCAGCTCTCATTAATGATCAAAGATTAATTATGACGGGTGTCCTTCGATTGCATTGTAGTCGGGTAGATAAAATGGCATTTCGCTATGGTTTTTCAGACAAGCCGGTTGCTAGGTTACACTGCCTGCTCACTGTGACGAGAAGGAGAAGTGGCTAGATGAACTGCTACATAGACCTTGTTGTATATCTGCATTTCTCTCGGTCTAGTCCTTGTCTGTCTTCCTTTGTTTCTTGGAATTCTGCTTCTCCGTCTCCTCTTGTGCCCACTGCTAGTGAGACTGCACCCATGCCTCGCGTGCGTCAAAGGATGCGTTGCCGCAGGGGGAGCACTAGAGGTCAACTCCTGCGCGCTCCCTCCAGCCCCTCAACCGAGTTGTCTTCTGGCCAGTCCAGTGATTATGCAGGTCGCTATCCAAATAATAGGAGTGGGTGGGGTCGGGTTATAGGATCTGGCCACTGTATGGATTCCCCTGCTCCTCGTTTCCCCACCGCTAGTTCACCTTCTCCCACGACGCGCACTGCACAATTTTCCTTTAATTGCTCTCTCAACCGCCCACGAATTACAGCTTCAGTCACTGTGGTTTTCCGCGAGGAGGCCCAAACGGAGGAAGAATGCACCCGTCCGGTGGGTCTAAGATCGGAAAAAGCCGGCCAACATTCGGGCCTTCAAGAGGGGAGCCGTGGCATGAATGTGGAGGTAGCACCTAGCGATCCTGGACCTTCCGAAGGATGGTGCCAAATCGTCGAGGAGCCGGAGGAGTAGTTTGGTTAATTTGTTTTTCTTGCTTCGCGGCCCACTTAATTGGGCTTCTTTTAGATTATTTTACTGTGCTGGACCTTTGTAATATTTTTGAATTCTGTAAATTAAACGTTCAAGACTGGTTTCCCCGTATGAGGGTAGTCTTCTTAATTTTTTGATTTTTTGATGACAAATTTGCCATGAGTCTGGGCAATGATTTTGACTTCGGTGTAATTTTATTCCCACTGTTAATAGATTAACTTTACTTAGAAAAAAAAATGTTTCCCTGTTTCTATTTTAAACCTGCTTTTTGAAATACAGAGCCATGTTTATATGGTCTATGTATTATACTCTTTCTCTGTATATCTACAGGAACCTTTTTGCTATGAACAGGGTGGATGTTGTAGCAGGCTACTAATGGAAACAAGTGAGCCTGAACCTTACATCTCGGATGCAACAGATGGTTACCAATTTTGGAATCAAGCGAGCCTGGGTTTCTGCAGATGGTTATCACACTCCTCACATGATTAGCGTTTTTCTCTGTTCAAGGATTTTGGGTAATTTAATTTGTATTTGGAACAATGGACATCGGTACTCTATCTGTTGCTTTACTATTCTACATACTGCTATTTCACTTTCTTATAGATGCCTCGGGCATATTTGGATGCTTTCTCAGATTGTCGATAATCTCCATGTGGACCGTTACTGGGTTTTATATCATGTCCCTGTATGTGACATGGGGTATTTTTCTATCATTGTCCGGGGTGGGACTTCCACTTTTCTGGATGGATATTTGGGTTCCAATCTTCAGATGTGAAAATGTAATGACTTCATGGACTGTTTTACTTCATATAATATATTCAAAATAGCATTTTTTCTCTTCTGAAAAAAAATGATTAATGTTTATCATTCTGCCTTCAAAACTAGCGATGCTGGTCTATGTTGATGGTTTATTGATATGGTCTGATGGTCTTTTTATATTTTGGACATATCACACTCCTCACATGATTAGCGTTTTTCTCTGTTCAAGGATTTTTGGTACTTTAATTTGTATTTGGAACAATGGACGTCGGTACGTACTCTATCTGTTGCTTTACTATTCTACATACTGCTATTTCACTTTCTTATAGATTCCTTGGGCATATTTGGATGCTTTCTCAGATTGTCGATAATCTCCATGTGGACCGTTACTGGGTTTTATATCAAGTCGCTGTATGTGACATGGGTATTTTTCTATCATTGTCTGGGGTGGGACTTCCACTTTTCTGGATGGATATTTGGGTTCCAATCTTAAGATGTGAAAATGTAATGACTTCATGGACTGTTTTACTTCATACAATATATTGAAAACATCGTTTTTTCTCTTGTGAAAAAAAAAATGATTAATGTTTATCACTCTGTCTTCAAAACTAGCGATGCTGGTCTATGTTGCTGGTTTATTGATATGGTCTGATGGTCTTTTTATATTTTGGACATATCACACTCCTCACATGATTAGCGTTTTTCTCTGTTCAAGGATGGGTACTTTAATTTGTATTTGGAACAATGGACGTCGGTACTCTATCTGTTGTTTTACTATTCTACATACTGCTATTTCACTTTCTTATAGATGCCTTGGGCATATTTGGATGCTTTCTCAGATTATCGATAATCTCCATGTGGACCGTTACTGGGTTTTATATCAAGTCGCTGTATGTGACATGGGGTATTTTTCTATCATTGTCTGGGGTGGGACTTCCACTTTTCTGGATGGATATTTGGGTTCCAATCTTCAGATGTGAAAATGTATTGACTTCATGGACTGTTTTACTTCATATAATATATTCAAAACATCGTTTTTTCTCTTCTGAAAAAAAAATGATTAATGTTTATCATTCTTCCTTCAAAACTAGCGATGCTGGTCTATGTTGCTGGTTTATTGATATGGTCTGATGGTCTTTTTATATT
The DNA here is from genome assembly GCA_034641835.2 of Pinus albicaulis. Taxonomy (NCBI): domain Eukaryota; kingdom Viridiplantae; phylum Streptophyta; class Pinopsida; order Pinales; family Pinaceae; genus Pinus; species Pinus albicaulis. The sequence continues at coordinate 978,698,102 of CM076578.1, read as the reverse complement.
TTGGACATATCACACTCCTCACATGATTAGCATTTTTCTCTGCTCAAGGATTTTGGGTACTTTAATTTGTATTTGGAACAATGGACGTCGGTACTCTATCTGTTGCTTTATTATTCTACATACTTCTATTTCACTTTCTTATAGATGCCTCGGGCATATTTGGATGCTTTCTCAGATTTTCGATAATCTCCATGTGGACCGTTACTGGGTTTTATATCAAGTCCTTGTATGTGACATGGGGTATTTTTCTATCATTGTCTGGGGTGGGACTTCCACTTTTCTGGATGGATATTTGGGTTCCAATCTTCAGATGTGAAAATGTAATGACTTCATGGACTGTTTTACTTCATATAATATATTCAAAACAACGTTTTTCTCTTGTGAAAAAAAAATGATTAATGTTTATCACTCTGCCTTCAAAACTAGCGATGCTGGTTTATTGATATGGTCTGATGGTCTTTTTATATTTTGGACATATCACACTCCTCACATGATTAGCATTTTTCTTTGTTCAAGGATTTTCGGTACTTTAATTTGTATTTGGAACAATCGACGTCGGTACTCTATCTGTTGCTTTAATATTCTACATACTGCTATTTCACCTTCTTATAGATGCATCGGGCATATTTGTATGCTTTCTCAGATTGTCAATAATCTCCATGTGGACCGTTACTGGGTTTTATATCATGTCCCTGTATGTGACATGGGGTATTTTTCTATCATTTTCTGGGGTGGGAATTCCACTTTTCTGGATGGATATTTGGGTTCCAATCTTAAGATGTGAAAATTTAATGACTTCATGGACTGTTTTACTTCATATAATATATTCAAAGTAGCGTTTTTAATCTTTTAAAGTTTCATTCTTTTTTTTTAAATTGAACCCACCATTGCTATACCGACGCCTTGTAAGCATCGAAATTGCGACAGATTAAAACCATCAGAAGATAGACAGTATAAAAATGTTAGACGAGTGACGTTCAAAACGTCGAACCACATTTTGTCGAAATTGCGGCAATTTACGAACGTCGGAAGAGCGACGTCCAAAACTTCAGACGACATTTCGTTGGAATTGTGACAGTTTACAACCATCGGAAGAGCGATGTCCAAAACGCCGAACCACATTGCGTCGGACTTGTGACAGTTTACAAATGTCAGAAGAGCGACGTTCAAAACAGCGGACCACATTTTGTCGTAATTGTAACAGTTTACAAACGTTGGAAGAGCGACGTTCAAAACGTCGGACCACATTTCATCGGAAGTGCGACAGTTTACAAAGGTCGGAAGTGTGACGAATTGGGAAACGTCGGAAGAGTGACGCTTGTTTGGAAGCAACGGAAAAAGTGTCGATAGTGAAACACTTTTTAATTGCATTGGAACTGCGACAGTATGGCAAACCACGTTTTTCCCGCCCTCGAACTGTCACTCTTGCGATGACTATGTGTCGGAATAGTGACGAATTGGCCGTCGAAATTTCTGCCAAATTTTCTAGTGACACCGCAGGGCTTTTTAACGTGTTTATTTCTTTTATACAGGGTTTGATATCGGTTTTAAAGGAGGAAACCCTGTCCACATCCCACAAAGGGACAGAGCCAAATATTTCCATCTCTAAGGCAAAATCACGAATAAAAGGAGCTGCCAGGTTTCATCTCATGGTTTGGTCAGTGCTGTGTGAGCACTGGTTATAGCATTGAACCCTCCAACGCACATAAATCCACCTGTACATAGCGAAGAAGAAAGAACTGTGAGGATAAATCTTGAAGATAAAGTTTAAAGTCAAAAATTCTGGAGATAAATAACTTAACCAAAGATTTAAAGATTAATACAAAGGATTAAAGAGAAAGTGATCGAAAATTTTAGGATAAAGGGTCAAATACATAAATATGGAAGATTAAGGAGCTTAACCCAACAACGAAGACTGAAAGCCAAATAAAAAGGGATCAACACAGTGAATAAAGTTCAAAGATGATTACAAAGGCCTAAAAAGTAATATTAAGGCTTAATTAGGGTTTAAAAGTGATAAAGCGGATAGATCAGCAGAAGAAATGCTTTAAATGCCAAATCACAGAAGCCTTTACTTCTCTGGAGACCAAAACTGCCACCTACAGGCCTATTTTCTGAAAAGAATACAAATTGAATGCACAATCAGAGATATTTGCCAAGGATAGATCAGAATTAATTTCCAGCCTACCAAGAACCCCCAAAGTCAAAAAAAGTGACTGAAGTTGATAAAATTTAATGTAATAATCAATTAGCAGAGTTAAAAAATTTGAAAACTTCTCCACTTGGCCTCTCAAAGGCCTAGAAGAATTTACTCTATATTAATTAAACAATTAAGCCTTCCTTTCACTCCACCTCCTCAATTCATCTATAAATATCATATGAGGAGGCTAGTATTATTGTTGGTCTTTGAATACTCATTGAATGTAAATAGCTATTGAGGCTGCTGAAGCTCTGTTTGTAATTGAAGAAAGTTAGGCTGAGAAGAGAGTTTTCTAAGTTGTAAAGACCCACTGGACTTGAATATTGTAATTGGTTTGGACATCAAATATACAAGTTGATTTATGGGATCTTGGTCTATGTAAATGGTGATGTTTTTCTTACTGTAATTGTCATTTTTTCTCATGTTTTTCATATTGTTCATTTTCTCTGATAGAGAACAAAAAATATAGATTAGGATTTACTGTAAAGGTACCCTAAATCTCACTGATAAGCTTTATCCTTTTGTTTTATTCTAAATTTTGTTTCAATAGTGATTCAATAGATTATAACTAGTGAAGTGTTGGTGAGCCACTGTTTTCTGAGTACAAATTGATATATTGTCTTTGAAGTTCTTGAAAAGTCTACTAAGTAAAGTTACACTAGGGAAATCTATGGTTAGCCCTATCCTCCAGTTTATCTCTAATAGTAGCTTTGAAAAGTTCCCTAAGAGTATGCCAAAATTAGGATAGGTTCAAATTCCTTACCTGATGTTAGGCTATTCTTTGTTTATCCTAAATGTTGTCTTGAAAATTCTGCTAAGTAAAGTTGAACTAGGGAAGTCTATCGTTAGCCATGTCCCCTAGATTATCTCCAACAGTAGCTTTGAAAATTTCACTAAGAATATGCCAAAAGTAGGATAGTTTCAAATTCCTTACCTAATCTTAGGCTATTATTTGTTTATCTTAAATGTTTTCCATTGAGAATATGCTGAAAGCAGGATAGATTCAAAGTTCTTACTTGATCTTAAGCTATTCTTTGTTTTCCTTTGAGTATGCTGAAATCAGGCTAGGTTAAAAGTCCTTACTTGATCTTAAGCTATTTTTTTATTTTTTTCTTCTTTCACTACACTTTAATGTTCCATACCATAAATCAAGTTAAAGAGATCTTTTGACATATATGACTTTCCCCATAGACCACTCTTGAAATTTGTTATGAAATTAAATCCTTTATGACTCCATAGCCCAATGGATTGATACCGTTTCTTACATATCCTATTAGCTGAAACATTATTTCAACCTACTTACACCTTTACCCCTCAAAAGACTCCCTTCTTTTTGATGATGCTCATCCCAACCAAAAAAAAAACAAAATCCTTTTACTTCATAACTAGCCTAATATCATATCATAAACCTTAAATATCATATCTTTGAAAACACTTATATAGAGAGATCCCTCTCTGAATCTAGTAGGGCTAGATCCTAAGATTCCAAAGTGGTTTTGATGTTGGTTCTGCAGCATTTTTTCTTGCCAATCTTGCAAACTACAGAGACCTAACAGAGTGGCGACCATACTGGGGAGATTTATTGAGTAATATATAACTTCAAAACTCAAATAAATCCTATTTCTAAATGAAACAAGTGTCACCAAGACTGGTTATTATTGATTTTTGATGGTGAACAACAACGAAACCTTAAAAACAAGTAAAAATCCTTCACCTGGTGACTCCATTGGTATTCAGTAGGCCTACTGACTCCATTATTTTTTCCTAAAACTCCACGAGGATATTCTGAGTGAATTACATCTTGTACATCCTTAAGACCTCAGAAAACTCAGACCATTTTAGATTAGTGTTTAAATAAATCAATGGTGGTGGACCATAAAAAATTTTACCTTCAAAAAGATAAAAATTTCCACCTAGCGACTCCACATCTCCCAAAAGACCAAATGACTCCACTGGTAGAAGAATTTCAACTGGTTGACAAGATGCAGTGACCTCTTTTCCGATTTACAAACATGGATCCAAGGATTCAAAGGAGATATGCTCCAATGAATAGAGATCATATCCCTGGATTCCCACACAAAATGCCTCAAATAGATTGGATGAAATATATGCCTATTTTTCAAGGTGAATATTTTGATGATCCTTTGTTACATCTCATCAAATTTCATATACATGTATGGAGGTTAAAAGTAGAATGACATGAATACTGCCTTATGAAAATGTTCATGTTAGCATTAGAAGGAAAGGCAAGGGATTGGTATGAATGGTTGAGGACTGGTAGCTTCTTTTCTCTAAGAGACCTCCACATAATGTTTTATGATCATTATAAAGAAAAATCCCCTTATCTATCATTGGATGCAAGTTGTTGTAATCAATATGAGACCCTCATAGAATATCTCGTAGAAATTTATGAAGATTTGAGAAGTTGGCAGTCTGAAGATCTCATAGCAGCCATCTATGAATTCCATACTCAAGGAAACTATCATAAAAACCTAGATGAATTAGTTGAGGAAGAAATTAATCAAGAAATTGAAGAAAACCCTCAGGATCCAATTGGAAACATAAATGATGATTCATCACCCCTTCTAGGTAAGGCTAATTTAAATATTGATGATCTAGAGCAGCCCATACCTTTCCATGATCAAACAAAAGCGCAACCATTACAAGACCTATAGAAGGATCAAAACATGTATGATGATCAAGACTTTAAAAGAGAAGATGAGGAAGGTTGTCAAGAAATTCTTGATTGCCTACCTATAACTTGGGTTTTACTATTAAAATATCTTTACAAACAAAATGCAAATACCAATAGTGAGCAATGCTTTGAGGAAACAAGTAGCCACTTAGAAAACACAGAATCTGATATGGAAGAAGAACCAGCACATATGGAGACTCCCCCTCTATATGACAACTCATTTTAGATTACATAAGAAGAGTGGCATCCTGATAATGTAGAAGAAACAACTCATGAACCTTGTATCCTAACTGAGTGCCATAATAATCATGAGGAATTGTTTGAAACAGAAGAAGATTAGGAAATAGTAGAAAATACTCAAGGTTTCCCTACAAGCACAAGCGAAGATCCCCTAGAAGAGGCTCAAAAAGACATCCAACCTCAAAACTATTTAACACAAGAGAAAGAGGACTAATGTACTTCTGTCCAAAGCCAAATCAAAATCCCACCTCCTTTGACGGAAGAATAAATTGATCAAATATTAAAAAAACATCCAACCTCTGAAATATTTTATAAAACAAACACTTCCACTCATCTACCTACTGAACCTTGTTGTCTTGAATCAAAAAATAAACTTGTAGATCAACTTAAAGAAAAACAAACTGATAACCCAATATGCTTGATTGGTGAGATTGTTTATACTAATGATTGTTCAATTTTTGATCAGTATGATGATGATGATGAGCTTAAAATAGAAACTAATCATATAGGGTAACCAACAGTTCATTGGTGTCATGAAATTCACTATCATCAGCCTGATAGAAACAATTAGCCAGTCCAATCCATCAGAAATAGATTTCATATAATTAGGAATCAGCAGTCTTTCAGCTCAAAGGTTGAGGAGGAAAACCATGAAGAATTTCTTGAGCACGATGAATATAAAGAACCTTCTCCTGAAAGGGTTGAGGTAATCAAAGAGACCCCTGCTTAGGAAAATAAAGACCTCTTCACAGAGTTCAGTCCACTAAATAAGAACATACCAGGATTACAAGAGGACAATACTGCCAAATATGATGATTCCTCTAGTTCAGATAATAATGAAGATGAGGAAGATTTTCTTTCTCAAAAGAATATTTTTCTTGATCCAGTGGTGGAAAAAGTAAGCTTGGTTGAAACCTATCTTCCAAATAATCACAACCGGGTATTATTTCAAGATCGCTATGCTGATTTTTTGAAGACATTTGAAGAAGGGATGAAGGTTATTCGTAGCATTTTATTGCCAAATTCAAGGAAATTTTTTAGCACTACTACTAAAGAAAAAGTGAGATGGGAGTGGCCCTTTTGTTTATCTAACATTCTCAAAAAGATGAGCCAAGACTAGTCATGGAACCATCTGATTGACTAGATGTATTGGAAAAGATAGTTTGTTAGTTAAAACATGTAAATATTTTAGAGTTAGAATAGGTTAGATAGGAATACCAATAAATATCAGCCTATAATGAGCATTTAGTTAGTTTTTTGTTGTTTTTTTCTTGAAAATAAAAGATAAAAATACAAAAACAATAGAAAAGAAAAAGAGGGCAGAAATAAAATAAGAAAGGTACAACACCATACCAAAAAAGAAAGGGAAAATATGAAAGTGTGTAAGCTTAAATGCCACTACCAAAAATAACACTGCTATTTAGTCATACATCCTAATCATGACTAGATATATTTCAATTTACTGCTGATAGGTTAGTGAATCAGATTAGCCAAACAATGAAATCTTGGATTATCGGTAGATTATATTAGGATAGAAAGAAATGGCTCTAATCAGACCAAAATTTGAGCCAAAATAAAAAATAATGGTTCAAACATGCCAAAAATCTAAACCAAGATAAAATCAAAGGAATGACTCAAAACAGATTAAAATCTGAGGCATGTGAATATTGAAGGATTTTTTAAATTTTCATCTCTTAAGCCTTCACAATTTTGTTTAAAATTTCTGCAAATAAAGTCTATGTGAAACTTGTACATACAGCCATAGACACCATGCAAATCAGATAATCTAATCCTAATTTGACTTTGTTTAATTTTCTGTTTTATAAAATATAGAATAAAATATGCTAGACAGTTTAATCCTGGCAGATAGTAGCTTAGGTAGATAATTAATGAGTTCAACTGCTTAATATGAACTCATAGAAGAAATAAGGTTAGATTTATATTTATTTCCTGCTTTAAATAAAATAATAAAATATTGATGTCAAAAGGTTTGCAAGTCCAAGTGCACCTTATGAAGAAAACATGTAAGGAGAGGTAGGCTGTGTAGGTAGAATGTTTGGGAAAAATTTATTTGCTGATATGAAATACTGATCATCTTTTCTAAATTAACATGATCAGAGAAGAAGGATTTTCAATGGATAAAGGCACAGGTCTACATCCCAGAGATCTATTTCTAAAGTTCTTGACACCTCCAAGGAGCTTCCATCCCCAAGTGGAGCCACTGCTAGCCATCGGTAAAATCTTTTCATAGCTAATGATGGCTAAAACAGGTCTTAAGCCTTCAAGAGATTATTTTCACAGAAAATTTCTCATTCTTGAAGCCTTCTGATGCTTTCTAAACTCAAAGAGTAATCTTCACTGCTGTTTCATTCAAGAATCCACCAAGAAACCGTGCTGATATAAAAAAAAACTATTTTTTAAGCCATTTAACATCATTTACTAAGCCTATTTCACTCATTTTTCCATTTTATTATCCTTCAATTTCCTCTAAAAAATCCCCTTTTCCCCTTCTCATTTACTCTTCATTCTCCTAAAAAACCTTCAAAATCCCTTTTAAACTCATAAAAAATCCTTTTTTATCGTTCACATTGTCCCATTTTACCTATCAGAACACTAAAAAAACACCTCAAAAAGCCTCATTTTAAGCCTTTTAACTCATATTAAAAATTTGGGTTTCAAGCCCCTTTTTTCTTAGCCCCAGCTCCTTCCTCATTATAGAACCAAGGCACTATGACCTGGCACTAAAATCCTAGCCACCAGCGTCTTTTTCTCCACCCCCAGTCTTCTCCTACACAGGACCCTGCCCTTCCTTTTCCTCTCAACCCTGCTCCCCTTATAAAATGTATTTTTCCTTGTATTTTCCCCCGTTACCTTTGTCAAACCTCAAAAGATCTTAGCCGTAGATATATATGATCTGAAGGTGATAATTCACCCCCGCCATTCCTTTCCTTTCTTGGCCATATTCCTTCATTTTATTTTATTCCTGCCTTATCACTCCACAAATCAATTCCCTCCGTTGATCTTTAAAGATCAACGGCCACCATGCATCCTCGTTCTTCCCATATCCTCCTGACTTAAATATATCATTTCACCCCTATAAACGATCCCCACCATTGATTTATTTGATCCAATGACCTCGATCAAACCCGACATCCCAACCTCGCCAGGGCCTACCGCCCACTATTCAAACATTCATCCAATCATTGCTTGCCACCTGGCTCCCACTAAAAATCCCACTCGTGCACCTCTCTCCTTCGCGCTCCCCCATAGTCGTTGGATCTTCCCCCCCAGATCCAATGGTCTACATTACATTTCGTGTAGATTTTTCCGCAGGGGTTTAACGATCCAAAATCGCACGAGACCGCCGGTTTTGCAAAGTTCACACGTCCCATTTTGATTGAATCGTGTTCGATCGTGACAAAACCGTTTACCAGTCAATCATCACGCGAAAACCACCGACGGTTTTCACAAAACCACCAAGCTACCATTTCGCACCAAAGTCATTTCAAAACTAGGTTTTTGCGAGTTTGCTCCACAGAACCTCCTCCATGTTTATTTCATCTCCTCTGCATAAGCTCCTCCGCGTCCGCAAGCCTCCAAAGTTGTTTGGCCAACATCGCGGGGTTTTTTAACGTGTTTATTTGCTTTATGCAGGGTTTGATTTCAGTTTTAAAGGCGGAAACCCTGTCCATAGCCCACAAAGAGGCAAAGCCAAAGATTTCCATCTCTAAGGCCAAATCATGAAGAAAAGGAGCTGCCAAGTTTCATCTCATGGTTTGGTCAGTGCTGTGTGAGCGCTGGTTATACCATTGAACCCTCCAACACACTTAAAGCCACCTATACATAGCAAAGAATAAAGAACAGTGAGGATAAATCTTGAAGATAAATTTTATAGTCAAAAATCCCAGAGATAAATGACTTAAAGAAATATTAAAGATTAATACAGAGGATTACAGAGAAAGTCATCGAAAATTTAAGGATAAAGGGTTAAATACATAAAGATGGAAGATTAAGGAGCTTAACCCAACAATGAAGACCAAAAGCCAAAGAAAAAGGGATAAACACAGTGAATAAAGTTCAAAGATGATTAAAAAGGCCCAAAAAGTAATATCAAGGCTTAATCAGGGTTTAAAAGTGATAAAGCATACAGATCAGCAGAAGAAAGGCTTCAAATGCCAAACCATAGAAGCCTTTACTTCTCTGGAGACCAAAACTGCCACCTACAAGCCTATTTTCTCAAAAGAATACAAATTGAATGCCCATTCAGAGATATTTTCCAAAGAAAACTCAGAATTAATTGCTAGCCTACCAAGAACCCCCAAAGTCAACAAAAGTGACTGAAGTTGATGAAATTTAATGTAATAATCAATTAGCAGAGTCAAAAAATTTAAAAACTTCTCCATTTCGCCTCTCAAAGGCCGAGAAGCATTTACCCTATATTAATTGAACAATTAAACCTTCCTTTCACTCCACCTCCTCAATTCATCTATGAATATCATATGAGGAGCCTAGTATTATTGTTGGTCTTTGAATACTCATTGAATGTAAATAGCTATTGAGGCTGCTAAAGCTCTGTTTGTAATTGAAGAATTTTAGGCTGAGAAGAGAGTTTTTTAAGATGTAAAGACCCACTGGACTTGAAGATTATAATTTGTTTGGATATCAAATATACAAGTTGATTTATGTGATCATGGTCTATGTCAATGGTGATGTTTTTCTTACTGTAATTGTTATTTTTTCTCATGTTTTTCATATTGTTCATTTTCTCTGATAAAGAACAGAAAATATAGATTAGGATTTACTGTAAAGGTACCCTAAATCTGACTGATAAGCTTTATCTTTATGTTTTCTTCTCAATTGTGTTTTAATGGTGATTCAATAGAGTATAACCAGTGAAGTGTTGGTGAGCCAATGTTTTCTGAGTACAACTTGAGATATTATCTTTGAAGTTCTTGAAAAGTCTGCTAAGTAAAGCTACACTAGGGAAGTCTATGGTTAGCCCTGTCCTCCAGTTTATCTCCAATAGTAGCTTTGAAAATTTCCCTAGGAGTATGCCAAAAGTAGGATAGGTTCAAAGTCCTTACCTGATCTTAGGCTATTCTTTGTTTATTTTAAATGTTGTCTTGAAAATTCTACTAAGTAAAGTTGAACTAGAGAAGTTTGTCCTCTATTTTATCTCCAACAATAGCTTTGAAAAGTTCCCTAAGAGTATGCCAAAAGTAGGATAGGTTCAAATTCCTTACTTGATCTTAGGCTATTCTTTGTTTATCTTAAATGTTTTCCATTGAGAATATGCTGAAAGCAGGATAGATTCAAATTTCTTACTTGATCTTAAGCTATTCTTTGTTTTCCTTTTATTATGATGAAAGCAAGCTAGGTTAAAAGTCCTTATTCGATCTTAAGCTATTCTTTGTTTTTCTTATATGTTTTCTTCTTTCACTACACTTTAATATTCCATACCATAAATCAACTTAAAGAGATATTTTGACATAAATGACTTGCCCCATAGAGGACTCTTGAAATTTGTTGTGCAATTAAATCCTTTATGAATCCATATCCCAATGGATTGATACTATTTATTACCTATCCTATCATCTGAAACATTATTTCAACCTAATTACACCTTTACCCCTCAAAAGACTGCCTTCATTTTGATGATGTTCATCCCAACCAAAAACAAACAAAACCCTTGTACTTCATAACTAGCCTAATATCATATCATAAACCTTAAATATCATATCTTTTTAAATGCTTATATAGAGAGATCCCTCTCTTAATCTAGGAGGGCTAGATCCTAATATTCAAAAGTGGTTTTGATCTTGGCTCTGCAGTGTTTGTTCTTGCCAACCTTGTAAAATATGGAGACCTAATAGAGTGGTGACCATACTGGGGAGATTTATTGAGTAATAGATAACTTCACAACTAAAATAATTCCTATTTATAAATGAAAAAAGTGTCACCAACGCTGGTTATTATTGATTTTTGATGTTGAACAACAACCAAAACTTGAAAACATGTAAAAATCCTTCACTTGGTGACTCCATTAGTATTCAGTAGGCTTGCTGACTCCACTAGTTTTTCCTAAAAATCCATTGTGAAATTCTAAATGAATTACATCTTGTACATCCTTAAGACCTCATAAAACTCAAAACATTTCATATTAGTGTTTAAATAAATCAATGGTGGTGGACCATAAAAAAATTTACCTTCAAAAAGCTAAAAATTTCCACCTGGTGACTCCACATCTCCCAAAAGACCAAATGACTCCACTGGTAGAAGAATTTGAACTGGTTGAAAAGATGCAGTGACCTCTTTTTTGATTTATAAACATGGATCCAAGGATTCAAGGAGATATGCTCCAATGAACAGAGATCATATCTCTAGATTCCCACACAAAATGCCTCAAATAGATTGGATGAAAGATATGCCTATTTTTCAAGGTGAAAAGTTTGATGATCCTTTGTTACATCTCATCAAATTTCATATACATGTATGGAGGTTCAAAGTAGAATGGCATGAAGACTTCCTTATGAAAATGTTCATTTTAACATTAGAAGGAAAGGCAAGGGATTGGTATGAATGATTGAGGACTGGTAGCTTGTTTTCTCTAAGATACCTCCACATAATGTTTTATGATCATTATAAAGAAAAATCTATGTATCTATAATTGGATGCAAGTTGTTGTAATCAATCTGAGACCCTCATAGAAGATCTTGCAGACATTTATGAAGATTTGAGAAGTTGGAAGTGTGAAGATCTCATAGCAGTCATCTATGAATTCCATACTCAAGACAATTATCATAAAAACCTAGATGAATTAGTTGAGGAAGAAATTAATCAAGAAATTGAAGAAAACCCTCGGGATCCAATTGGAAACATAAATGATGATTCATCACCCCTTCTAGGTAAGGCTAATTTAAATATTGATGATCTAGAGCATCCCATGTATTTCCTTGTGTTATCACTCATATTTTCCTTGAAGTTGTTGGGAAGAGGAAAGGGGTCCAAGGTAACCACAAACCAACTTTTAGGTACAGAATCTAGCCAATATGTACCCAGAGAGGGCTCTCTCTTTAAGTTTTACCTTTGTTTTTGAAAGATATTAGGCTAGTTATGAAAGTCTAGGGATTTTTATTGTGTTTGGCTGGTGGAATTCAATAGCCGAGGGGTATGACTGAGTAGTTTAGGCCATTGGGCTAATGGATTCAAAGAAGATGGCTTAACTGGATTTAGTTTCTTAACAAGGGATGGTTTCATAGGACAAGGTAATCAAATAGGGAACAAATAAATATTTAGAATAAATGGAATGGACTCAAAATGGGTGAAAGGAAATTAAGAATCCTTCAACATATTCGAAAGAGGGAACTTGAATGATTATTAATAAAGAGAAATTAATAATTCTTTACCAAATAATCAAAATGAATAAACTAGAAAACGGGAGCAGTTAAGAATTCACTATTCATACTAGTTCAGAGGAAAACATTAAGAATAAAAACGATTGAAAACATATTGCACTCAAGCACTTTTTGAATTATTCTTTTTCGTTTATCATTTAGATATGAAGCATAGATGGTATAATAAACAAGAAAAAATTTAAAACATAAGAGATAGAAGACTTATTGATCTGATGTCTAACTCAAGAATCCTGTGAAAAGTCCTTTGCATCAATTATTTATCTAGCTAGCCATGCAAAATTTGTCCAACAACACTTTATTCCAAAATAATTAGTATTACAGCAAAGTCTAAGAATCCACCCCCCTAAATACTCTAATTGAGGGAGTATTTATACAAAAAATTATAAAAATATCTCTTAACAGAGTGAGATATAATTTAGCATGACTCATGAATAAGTTACAAGAAAATAGAGACAGATCTTGTAGATAGGAGAAGAGGTAAACCGAGGTTGTGTTGTTCCTATTTTTATGTGTGTGCTGGAGGTAGGCCCTATGATTTGGCTTGTTGCTGTCTTCTTTGGTAACTTTGTGCTGGCTACCCTATTTTTACTGATATTATTTATCTACACTGATACACTTTGACCTGTTTGATCTCTGTTTATCCTTTTACCATTACTTACTATAGTAAATAATCAAAATTAATCCAAAGATATTTTTACAAAATGTTCAACATGTCTTCCCACCATTGTGCTTATGGTATTCTGTTTCAAGAAGTGAATAGTGAGGAAACAGGTGTGGGCAATAACTGATTGGTCCAACTGAAAATCGTTTGGAAAAGTGGCAGTTGGAAATCTTCAACAACTGATTTTGACGTTTTGCATGGGAACACTGGTCGCAACATAAAATGATGAAAATACGTGCATTTGTTTGTTTTATTAAAAAATTCAAGGTTGGCAGGGGTTTTTTTATTTCAAACGGATGACGTACGCGGGAAAAGGTCTTTTGTCGTATGCGGAAGGTGGTAAGTGGTATGACATCACACCGCTTTTGGAGATGGGCAATATTTGGCCCGGAGCTAGTGATTCCATAGATATTGCAACGCGTGGCAGGGTACTATTTACAAAACCACTATGTGATTGCACATTATCGTTTGGTCATGGAGGGTGATGCGATATGGACGACGATCATTGGATGCGAGGTGTTTGATCAAATGGCTATTGGGGAGGCGGGATGACGGGTGTTTAATGAGGGCAGGCCCAATACAACAATGATCGTTTAATCATATCGGGAGCAACATGATTGGTCGGGTAAGTTATTAATTAACCATGGGGGTTAATTAATCATTTTTAAAATTAATATTGTATTATGGTGATATTTCAACCAAGGGGCGGGATATGTAATATTTGGAAATTTTATATAGTTAGAGTAATACAGGAATGGGTAGATGTTATAAGGAAATTAGATAATATAAGTTAAAAATTAATATGTCAAAATGAATGAAAAGCGCTAAGTATAAAAACATTAGGATTGTGTATTTAACTTAGTCTTGAATGAAAAAAAGGGTTTTATGGAATATTGCGTAATTTTCCTAATTAAAAGTGGATTTTACTTAGGAAAAGACTTATGAAAGTAAATTAATGACTTATGGATGGTTTTAAGTACTTAGGTTTTTTAAATTATTTGGGCTGAGGGTCCGGTCCCTCCAAAAGTCAGAGAAATGCTCTGAGCCCCACTAATTTTCAAATGCCTTAGTACTTACGGGAAATTAGTGAAATTTTTAGGGAAAAAATGAGAAGGGGAGTTAATCATTTGACCTTGTTTTTCTTGAAATTCCTTCAGTGTAATGTCTTCCCTTCATTTGTGATGAAAGTAAAGATTAACACATTTAGATTCATTATCCATCACATATAATTCTGCAACATCATCTACCTACCCTACCTACTTTAACCTAGCATTTTTTATTCTTTATTAGGGTACACTTAGACTGGAAAACACTTATCACACTTTCTTTTCTTTTACATGTAGAAATATATCTAAGTCTAACCTTATTACATATAAGGGCTCAGGTTAAGCTGTTGAGCTCCTTTTATTTACTCTAGATATCTACTTATCTGCCAAGGTTAAACATTTTGGTCAGATTTTATTCTCTATCTCTAAAACATAAAATTCAAATATGAACTAGCGAAGTTGAAACTGTTTGACTGTTCACCAATTGTGGCATAAGTTACAAGTTGCACACAATTTTTTTATTACATAAGAGCAAAAAGTAGTGGCATTTAGACTTGCACACTTTCATTGGCCTTTCTTTTGGTGGGGTTCATTTTCTTTCACTTTTTTGGCCATTTTATTTCTTTTCACCCTTTGATTTTTCTTTTAGGGTATACCCTCTTTACATTTTTTAAATTTTTTGATTTTTTTGATAATATGGAAAACCTTTGCAAAAAGGAAAGGTATGAACATATTACATACCCCATCGAGTCAATCATGAAATATGACACCTATTGGTATATGAGCATAACACTAGCTCCACTTGGGGATGGCTTTGCCTGGTGAAAAGTCAAGAATAGCTGGTCAGTTGGCCTTAGAATGAGTTTTGGTTGAACTATGGAATATTCTTCTACTTGTTGCTTTATTTTATGTATGACAGTGATACTTTTGAATATTAGGGCCTTCTCTTTGGGCTTCAACTCTAGTAAGTTACTATCCAATAAAAACTGTGACATTACAAAGGATATAGTATGTACATGTTAAAAATCAGGATACATTAATAAGTAGGATCAAAGTAATGTTTCAACATTCGACCATTAACTGGCCCTTCTTCCATTTCTGTATCATCCAAGTTTTTCAAATGATATGTATTGTCTCCTTGTAAGGCATAGATAATATAAGGTCCTTTCCACAAGAAGTCAAACTTCCCATGTTTTCCCTTATCCTCTCTTCTGGAATCCCATCTTAACACTTTGTCTCCAAAGTAGAAATATTCTGCCTTGGTTATTTTATCAAATATATTCTTAAGCTTCTCCTGCAACACTTGGGATCTTTGATATACTTCCTCTTTGAATATCATTAGGTTCAACCTAAGCTTCTTGAAGTAATTTCATTACAGTAACTCCTAAAGATGAAGGAAATACAACTTCCATGCCATATACTAACTCATAAGGACTGGTCCCAATAGATTTTTTGGTGGTGAGTCTGTCTGCCCATAGTGCATTTGTAAGTTTCTTGTGCCAATTTTTCTTGTTTTCCTCCAATAATTTTTTAATAATATTAATGAGACTCTTGTTGGAGGACTCAGCCAGTCCATTTCCTTGAGGGTAATAGGTTGTGGAATGGGCTAAGGTGATATGGTATTTTTTACAGAAACTTATCATCTTCTTAGATTTAAAGGCAACATCATTATCAATTATGATTTTAGCAGGATAGCCAAATCTAGATAATATGTTGGTTTCTAAGAATCCTATGATCACAGTGTCATTGGCTTGTCTGGAAGGAATAGCTTCTATCCATTTGGTGAAATAGTCCATGGCAGTGAGGATCCATTTGTGTTGGCCAGAAGAGGGAGGATGGATTTCCCCAATGAAGTCTAGGCCCCATTGTTGGAAGGGCTTTTCAGTGGAAATTGGTTTTAGGGGTAAAGGTAATAGTTTCCTCTTGCCTTCAAAAATTTGAAATTTATGGCAAACAGTGAAAATTTTCTTTACATCAGTGAAAAAGGTTGGCCAATAAAATCCAACCCTTAGGATCATGTCTACAGTTGATTTCTAGTAAATATGTCCACCACAATCTCCTGCATGAAATTCTTGGAGAGCCTTGTTAGCTTCTTATTTTAATAAAAAATTCAATAGAATACCTTCATGATTTTTCCAAAAAAGAACATTATCTAAAATACAAAACTTTGAAGATGTCATCTTTAAAAACTTTTTCTTTGTTCTGGATAACCTTGGAGGAGCTTGCAAGTTTAATAGTACATAAATTATATCATACCAAGGTGAATCTAAGAAGGCTCGGGTGATTTGTGGAGTCGCCATCTCTTGTTCGTTATCCAGTACGTTAATGTCCAGGGCTTGACAATTTGTTTCTGTCATGAGCTTGGCCAATCCTTGTCCCTTTATAAGCTTTGTAGGTTTTATTTCAATATCATACTCTAATATGGTAGCAATCCATTTACCTCTTTTGCCCTCAATTCCATCCTGGATTAAGATGTCTTTGACAACAACATTTGGTACATAGGCTATCACATGGGAATACAATATGTAGACTCTAAAGTCTTTAATGGCTTTTACAAGATAAAAAGCTTGTTTTTCCATGATGTTGTATTTTAATGATGCATCTCTGAGTGCTTTACCAAAAAATGATATGGGTTTCTCACATCCTTGATCATCCTTTTGTAATAAAAAAACTTCTATAGTGTTTTTGATGCAAATGAAAATATTATGAAGTCTCTATCAAATTGTGGACTTGTAAGGACCGGTGTTCTGGTCAAAGCCATTTAAATTTCTTCAAATGCTTGTTTGGCTTCTACTATCCATTTAATACTTGAATCTTTTTTTAACATATTATTAAGAAATATAATTAGTTCAGCTAAGATAGATATGAATCTTCTCAAAAAAATTATTTTTCCAAGGAAAGATTGAAGTTCTTTGACATTTCGAGGGTGAGGTATTTGCAGTATAGCTTCTATTCTAGCGGGATCAATTCTAATGCCATATTTGGAGATGATATGGTCTAAGAGTTTACATTCCTCTAGACCAAACAAGGACTTATTTGGATTCAAATAAATACCATATTTCTACATTTTAAGAATACTTGTCTGAGATGGTCCAAATGCTGCTGATCTGATTTAGAAAAAATAGTTAAGTCATACAGATATATAGCAAGAAAATCATGAATTTCTTTAGCGAATTCTATGTCCATTGCTCTTTGTAAATTTTCTCCTGCATTTTTAAGTCTAGATGGAATTTTAACATACTTTAATGTGCCCCATGGCATTGTGAAAGCCATTTTTTCCTAGTCATCAGGATGAACCAGAATCTTGTTGTATCTTGAGAACCCATCTAGAAGTGAAATTATAGAAGCACCTACTACCCTTTGTAAAATGTGATCCATCTTGGGTAAAGGGTAATTATCCTTCAAAGAAACCTTATTTACATTTCTTAAATCAACACATAATCTTATTTCTCCAGTTTTCTTCCTAGTAGGTACTAAATTAGACACCCACTCTGAAAACCTAAGGGGAGCAATTATCCTTGCTTCATACATAAGTTTGATTTATTTTTTAATTAAGGGCAGTAGTACAGGGTTAATTATTCTGATTTTTTGTTTGAATGGTTTCTGATTTTCTTTCAGAGGTGTTGTATGCTGAATTATAGAGGTGTCATATGATTTCAAGTCTTCATAGCTCCAGGAAAAGACATCCTGGAATTCTCTCACTAATTCAACATATTTTAGTTTTTGGTCAAGGGGAAAAGATTTAGATAACTTTATCATCTTTGGATTTTCTTCAGTCCCCAAGTTATATTCCTTAATATCTTCTTTTAATGGCTCCATGTTAGGTTTCTTTAGAATGTCATTAGAATCAAAGAGATCTTCTAGAAGAGTTAATCCTTTAGGCAAATGATTGTCTTTTAAATTAATGACCTTAGATTCTTCTTCAGTAATCTCATCAATATCCATTTGTTTAAGGTCATGCATTTCTTTGTTGGTGAACTTTGTTGGATGAAGCATTTTAATTGCAAATTCTTCTGAAATGTTTTTTTTTGGCTCATTTGTTTGATCAAATTCAATGACTGTATCTTCATCTATGTTACAGTTAGAAAATTTTTCGTCTAAAGTTAGGAAATTGTTAATCTGCTCATCACTTGCAAACACTTTCCAATTCCTAAAATTATCAGGTATGGCTGGTTTGTGTCTAATCTCAGTTGTGAACTAATGATTAGGTTCGAATGGTAATTTACAGGTGCTGGAATGCATTGCCAGACTATGGGCGTGAAAGTTTTATTTTCTTGGGATTTTAGCAAGCTGAGCTTGTAGAAAAGTATTGAGTATCTCTACAACTGCTCCTCTATATTCTCTTAGTCTAGGATCATTTTTTAGAAAGTGTCCTTTGATATGTTGAATGATTAAATCAGAATATCCTATGACAGATACTCTAATTGCCCCTAATCTTTTGACAAGTTTAAGAACTAGCAAAAGAGCTTCATATTCTACCATATTATTGGTGCATTTAAAGTTTAATATGTAGGCATGGCCTTCAGCATGATCATTTTCAAGTTTATGCACCCAAACTCCTTCTCTGGCTCCTAATTTGTTAACTGAACCATCAAATTCTAAGTGCCAAAGAATTTCATGTTCATAATTGGTATCGGGAGTTTCAGGAACTTTTTTAACAGTGAGATCTGGTTTTTTACTTTCTTCTGGTTTCTCTTGGGTATTTGATGTTTAATTGTTCTTAGAGATTTCCTGGATTTGAACACTATATTTTTTATTTTTAATTACTTTTGGTTCTACTGCTAGAACTTCTAATTCGGTGGGAGGATCAATTTCAGCATTATAAAGAATAAATGAATCCATATCATAGTGTACTGAGTAGATGGGAAAATTTTCGGGTTTCTCCTAACTACTAACTACATATTTCATTAAAGTTTCTCTGCATAGTTTCTTAGGTTGCCCGAACACTGAAATAGTAGCGTGTGACATCTAAAATTGAAGAGTTCCTTGAAGCTTTGCACCCCAAGATCTGGACAATAACATGCCATACTTTTGAGGAATATCTGCTACTACTATGTCCATCAAGATTGTTTTTTTAGGGTATTGAACCAATGAAACACACAAGTCTTTGATTAACCATAAACATCTCACCTGACTTGAATCAAAATAAAAGAGGTCTTTGTATGGCCTGGTGATATCTAGGTTTAATTTCTCCATTACATATTTGGGCATTAGGTTGTGACATGCCCCAGAATCCAGCATGGCATTATGAAGTATTTTATCATGTATGTTTAAAATTACGTAAAATGGAGGAGTTCCTCCATTTACTGGTTTTCCATTTCCTTCAGGTCCAAAGAGTAATTTAGGTTGGTCATCAAAAACGTTTACTGAGTCTTCATTTCCAGTGATATTGAGTGATCTATTGATTTGACTTCAGTAGACATCATGTTTAGCTAATTCAGACAATGGAACATCTATTTTTTATTTGCCTACTTTAGCCTCTAGATTAAAAGGTTTTTCAGTATGATTTATTATATTTTGGAAAGTTGGATTCTCTTTATCTTCTGTATTTTCTATATTTTTCTCATTTTCAGGAGTGGGGTTGCGGGCTGAGGTTATTTTCGAATCAAATTTTGGGGGTTCCTCTACATTTCCTTTGGGAGGAAGAGTATTGGAAATTTTTCTATTATTAGGTTGATTATCGGATACATCTTCAATAATTGGATTAGCAGGATTAAGATTTGATCTAGAAAGAATATGTATAGGGGTAGTATTGGTTTTACTTTTGAGGGGTTGTTTTGTAGATTTCTTTTTATTTGTTTCAGGAACATCAATTCTTCTGCTCCTCAGATTATATTTCTTGTGGACTTCATAAATGGTTGTATCATATCCCTCCTTGAAGTCAAATGATTCACCTGATTGAGTTTGGAATTGTTTGAGAATGTGAGCTTCTTGATCCTCTTGGGTCAATAAAACTTGTTGTTCATTATTGAGTCCCATTAAGTTATTTATTTGAGTATCTCCTATTGTTTCATAAGAATTTGAGGCTTCAACATAATTTTCCTGAAATGGGGGCCTAATGTTTTGGTCAGGACCAGTCTTTCTAGTGTTTTGGTTTTGGTTCTTTCTGAATTTTGGATTTCTCCCAGTATTGCTCATTTGACCATCCCAAGGAGATTTACTTCCAATTGTTTCTACTCTATCGCCTAGCCTTTCCATCCCTTTAATAATAGCATCCAGTTTCTATTCAAAGGCCAAGGTTTCTTCTTTTAATGGTATCCTTCTTTCACTTCTGGCTTTAGTTCATTTGGATATCAGGTTGGCTTCAACACTGAAAACTATACTTTGCATATCTTCTAAAGTTAGAGGAGATATTTCCCTAAGATGGTATGCCATATCAGAATCAAATCCATCAGATAATTTGATTAATGCTAAATATGGAGGAGGTTTGAGGTTTTTCGGGATAGCATTATAAACATTATTGAACCTAGTGCAATAATTTTTCATAGTTTCTTGTGTTCCTCTATTCAGGTTTTCATATTCTGATAAGATTTGGAGAGGATATTTCTTCTTTTCCCATCTATTTAAAAATGTTCTTTAAAGATATTTTGGGTCATTGATACTATTTGCAGGAAGGGCTCTAAACTAGGTTCTAACTTCTCCATAAAGACTTTGAACAAATATTCTCATTCTTACATCATCTGTATCTACTTCATATATTTCAAAATAATCAGTCATTTTTTTAGTATGCTTCTCTGCAGTGTAGGTACCAGAACCATCAAATGGAGTGATTTTACTTTGGTAGTCTTGGGGCATAGCCTCTGGATTGGCTGGTAATACCAAGGGAGCATATTTTTTCGCCATTGTAGTAGGTAGTGATGAAACAACGACCGAGGTTGATCTAGGTGTGGTGGATGGAGGGGTAGAAGGGGTGGTTTGAAGTTGAGATGTTTGAGGAAATGTTGATGAACTTAGAGAGGCTGAAGTGATCACAGAAAGATTTAGTGTTGCTTCAGAGGAAAGCTCAGATTGTACAGAGTAACGCAAATGTTTTTCAAGATGTGAAGTAACAAATTCAAGTTGTAAATCTTCAATAAATACTGGGTCTTGAACCAAGTGGGCCAACTCAGATTTAGAAAAAGTTACAAATAAAGAGGTTTCAAATTTCTCATCAAAGGGTTCATCGTCAAGGTAAATCCACTTGATAGGACACGATATTGATCTATAAAGAGGCCGAGAACTAGCAGAAATTTCTTGGCTCTCATGTCTCCTAAGAATTCTGGGGATCGGATTAGGATTTTAAAACATAGGTGGTGGATTTGGATCACGATTAGCCCTAGTGTAATGAGTCCTTTCTGAAGCCAGGTTTCTAGGTGATTTTTTTTTTGTTGGTTTTTTGTCTAAATGGAATTAAAAATACAACTTCAACAATCTCCTTAAGAAGTTTTAGATATTGGATTTAGATTTTATTAAATATTTATTTGACTAGAGGAACTGATCAAGTTTTTGAAACCGGATATTCAATTCATAAACTAGACCGGAGATAGACTGAAGCAGCATTTATTTTCTTATGCAATTGGAAAGAAAAATCATTTCAATGGTTACCTATCTAGCTTTAGGCTCCATCTGTAGTTTATAAAGTAAACAATAGTAACAATAAAAAATTTTGATTCCCCAGTGGGGTCGCCACTATGTTATCACTCATATTTTCCTTGAAGTTGTTGGGAAGAGGAAAGGGGTCTGAGGTAACTGTTGGTGTCCCGTGTTTTGATAGTTTGGAAAATCAAAATACAAGGCAACATCAGAACCAATCTTTAGAGTTCCAGGATCTAGTCCTTCTGTTGTCAGAGAGGGATCTCTCAAAATTTTGTTTGCAAAGGTTTATCTTGTGTGCTTTGAGTATTGATTTTAGACTAGTTATTAAGTGCAGGTATTTATTTCTTTTTTTGGTTGGGTTGGAATGATACAAAAGAACATGAAAGCCCTAGGAAAGATATATAGGATAGAGAAATATCTGGTTCATTGGGCAGTGGAGTCAAAAAGAGGTCATAACATACTCATCAATGGATATGGGATATCAAAGGGCAAATCTAACTTGGCCACAAGTTTTTTTTGTTTTTGGAATGAGATGAACATTAATGATTTGGAAAGAGAGGTTTAATTCTAGACAAAGGGAATTTGAAAGAATAATTTGAACAATAAAGAGATTTTTGATAGATAGGGCTAACCATAAATTCTACAAATCACACCTTTAAGAAAATAATAATTTCAAAACAACTTTTAAAATGAAATCTAAGATTCGGGGAACACCCTATTTCCTCAAAGATTTTATTTCAAATGACTTAAAACCATAAAATATTCACTGATAATTTCAGTCATAGAAGAGGGAACACCTAACACATCTATGATCAAAACTATAAAAGACCTTTAAGCCAACTGTTTAAGTGAGGACAAAGGGCAAGATCAAAACAGACCTCTTTGATTCATTGTAAGCAAAGAACTTCAAAGGGAGACTTCAATAACAATTTTTAAGTGGTAGCAAACAAGTAAGGAGAACCATAAATCATGCTGAAACCAATTGTTCAAACTATTAAGGAAATAAACAAGCATGAATATTAAAGAGAAACAATAAAGACTCTAAAATACTTTAGCAGAAGAAAACATGAAACAATGAAGGATGAATAGGTCTAAGGTTGTTCCAGGAGTCATTTCTTAGCCTAATACTTTCTATCCTACTGTAGTAAGAAGTTATGGAACATAATGAAAACAGGGGAAAAACACTAAACAGTTCAGAATAATTCACCAACAGCCAAGCTCATGGATCCAATGATAGAGCCTTCACAGTAACAAGCATGCAACATTATCATCAAGGCTTCCAATACTTCAATTTCTTCTTCAACTTCAACGGACCATGTATTTATTTCAAAGAGTTTCAGTATTACAACTTGTGATCAAACAACAACCAACAACCAACCCCTCACTCATCTTCTACAGAAGTATATATAGAAGAATGAGGAGGTGAGACCTGATAAAATATCTCTAATTACAATTAATACAGACTTAAATGGCTTCTTGGCCTTTGGGGGGCTCAATGAAGCAACTTACATAGGTGTCCTCTGTATAAAATCATTTACATTAACTATTAGGTTTACTGGAAAGAATTTTTTGACTTCAAGGCTTATCATCATCTTTGAAATAACTTCTGCTGACAACTACAATAAGTTCCTTTGGTTGAAATAACTGTTCAGCTGTGTTGATGCTAAATGTCTCCTGGTCTGGTAATAACTTCGACTTTCTTTGATTACTTTGAGGTTACAGGTGGCTCTGCGGTGGATGGAAGTTTTAATTAGCCCCTGAGGTGACAGTGGAGGTCTCTTTTCTGATAAAACAATCACGAATTTCCTTTAAAACCATGGTTTAGGCTTCTGATAATCCATTTTTAGCCGTAATCCCCATAACTCTGTCTTTAATTCTCTGTCCTGATAATTTCATCTTTGGCACTGATAATTCTCTGACTGTGCTTGATTCATGGTGTTTTTGCGGATGTGCAGGGCTACGTAGGGGCAATATGGCATCAATGCCTCAATAATCATTAATGAAACGTGAATTCTAAACCCTGTGTTTGATTTTCTTTGGTGAATCGAAGGAATGAGGATCGTCACCCTCTGCCTTCAAATTTTCTTCAAAACAAATGGTGAGAAAACCATTTAAACCCTGAAAAATACAAAAAACTATTATAAAATCCTGCATATATAGGTTTACTGTTGTAGAGGACACGTGGAGGAAGCATGGTCGTTGGATGGCATCATCCAACGATCAAGATTGATCAGACAAGGCAGAAGAAATATTAAATCAGAGCCGTCGATCGTGCAGAGATCGACGGTCAGGAGAAAAGAGGAAAGTCAAAAAATGGAGAATCATTGACTAGGCGATGGAATCAGGGCGATGGAATATGGATCGTCGATCTGCAGATCAGATCAACAGTGGAGATTAACTGGATGGCGCGATGTAGCCCAGTTAACTATCAGGCATCTTTGGTGAGAGATAACCGTTGGATGGCTCGCCCCAGATTGGATAGTGGATAGCAATATCGTTGGGTGTTCACGTCCGAACGATAATGCACGATGGGCAAGTGGTTTTGAAAAAGTACACGAGATGTGTTTCATGCGATGAGTGGAATCGCTGGCGATCGGGAAAAAACCGCCATCACCGAAAGGCGGTGCGATGAAAACTGCGTGGTTTTTGGGATGGGTTAGTGGAATGTGGGGACCACCAGGAGATGGACTTCGCACCGTCCGATCTTCAGATCAGATCGACGGTGCATAATGATTTAAAACTTGTACCAGCGGAAAATTTAATAATATAATAAAACGTCAGAAAGTTAATATAAACAGAGGTTTTATATATATAACCAAAGGTTTTAAACTTTGGCAGGAATAATTAAAAAATGGCTTGGTGCCCGATTGCAGGGCCGTGGGTCATATGGTAAATAATGTGACCGGGGTTTTTAAGAAGAGGGGCTAAAGACTTAGCCCGAGGGGCTTAAGTCCATAATACATTAAAATATGATTTTTATGAATTTTCAATGGTTTTCAAGGGAAATGGAGGGTTTCGATATGGTTTAAAAATGAGTTTTAAACCACATAAAGAGGATTTTCATAAAAGGGAGAAAAGGAATCATGAAAATAAAGGAGTTTTATGGAGAAAGAGGGGGGAAAATGAGGGTTAGTTTGGAAGAGGGGAGAAAGGGAAAAATGGTGTTTGCAGCAGTTTTTCTTCATGTAATGACAACAGAAATTTCGAGTTGGAAAGGGGAAAAGCAGTGACGATTATCCAAAGGATAGGATATTATCAAAAGACTTTAAGCATCAGCAATTTTAGCAATGAAATTGTTTCTTGAAGGCTATCCAACATTATTTAGCCACCACCTGATATGACAGAATTTATGGGTCACTAACAGTAGCTCCACTTGGGGATGGTGCCTTTTTGAAGGCATCAAGAATTTCAAACTAGGATTCTCTAGGAGGCTGATCAGTTGCCTCATCCATTGGGTTGCCTTTCCTTGGATGAGATGATTTTTTCTGACAACATATTATAAGTCATAAAAACAATGGTTCTTTACCAACATAAGATTCTACCTACCCAATCCTACTGATATAACATTTTTTCTTCATTTAGAGTGCACTTAGATTGGAAAACTCTTTTGAAAACATTTTATTCTTTTGAAAACATAAAAATAATCTAATTCTACTCCTTATTTCTCCCTGAACTCAGATTAAATAGTTGAGTTCAGATGTTTCTCTACCTATTCTATTATCTTTTGGGATTAAGCTGTCCAACAGACTTTTATTCTCTAAATTCTGCAACAGAAATTGAAAAGCATTCAAGTTAGGATTGTACAGTCTAACTTGATACTGGTCTATGGCATAAAAGACAAGTTGCACATAGACATTTATTTTGCACAAAATTTAAAAACAAAAAATGGAAGGCTTGAGATCTGAAACTTGAAAACATTTCCTTCCTCTTCTCTATAGCTCTGTTTCGATCTTTTCTTTGAGCTATCTTTTCTTTTCTTCTAGTTCAGGTCTTAATCTGATTAGAACCAGATTTTTACATCTTTTGACTCAGAATTTGAAACAAATTTGAGTCATTTTCTCTTTGAAACTTTAGGTTCAAATTTTGAGCATGTTTGAACCTTTAATTTCTATCCTAAACTATCTACTAATAAGCCAAGATTAAACAATTTGGAAAATCGCATTCACTATCCTATCAGCAAAAAAATTAAAGCTAATTAGTCAAGATTATACTGTTTGACTAACTAGAAGCGTGTTTTTTTTTAGGAGTGGCATTTGAGCTTGCACACTTTCAGATTTGTTTCACTTTTTTGGTATGGGGCTATACCTTTCTTGTTTTCACAATCTGCCCTCTTTTCTTTCTTTGTTTGTTTTTTTATTTTGATTTTTCTAACTTTGAATGCAATGGTTAGACTATGATATTTACAATGAAAAAGAAAATTATTTGAAACTTAAGATTCTTGGAAGAAGTAATGTTTGAGCATATTTCCATTGACAGGACCTCCATATAGGTCTTCTCCATTCAATTCTTTCAAGAAAAATGCATTGTGACCCCTCTCAGCATGAATAATATAGGGCCCTTTCCACAACTTCTCAAATTTTCCATGTTTTCCCTTCTCTTCTTTTCTTGAATCCCACTTAAGAACAACATTTCCAACTTGGAAATTGTTTGCTTTAGTCCTCTTATCAAATAGTTTCTTCATATTTTCTTGGACTAACTGTGTTCTCTCATAAACTTCTTCTCTGGTCTGCTGTAAATGAATTGTTTGGTTGATCCTTCTTTGCATATAATTCTCTCCGCTCTGCACTTCTTGAAGGAGTTTCATGACTGGAACTCCTAATGAGGTAGGAAAAACTACATCCATGCCATAAACCAACTGATAGGGGGACATACTTATTGACTTCTTTGTAGTTAATCTATCAGCCCATAAGGCATGAACCAGCTTACTATGCCATGATTTATGATTTTGCTCCAACATTTTTTTGATTATATTGAGGAGACTCTTGTTGGAGGATTCAGCTAATCCATTTCCATAGGGGTAGTAAGCAGTGGAATGGCCCAAGGTTATGTGGTATTTGTAACAGAAATCAGCTATTTTCTTAGATTTAAAAGCAACAGCTTTGTCTGTTATGATTTTTCTGGGACAACCAAATCTGGATAGGATATTTGTTTCAAGGAACTTGATAATGATAGAGTCATTAGCATTTTTGGAGGGTATAGCTTCTATCCACTTTGTAAAGAAGTCAGTGGCTATGAGGATCCACTTATGTTGAGCTGAGGAGGATGGATGAATTTCCCCAATGAAGTCTAGCCCCCATTGTTGAAAAGGTGCCTCAACTTTGATAGGATGTAAAGGTAAGGGAAGGAGTTTTCTTTTGCCATCAAATATTCGAAACTTATGGCAAGACATGACCAAATTTTGAGTGTTTGGGAAAAGTGTAGGCCAATAGTAACCAGATATAAGAATTTTGTTTGTTGTGGCCTTCCAGTAGAGGTGTCCTCCACATTATCCTTCATGCAACTCATGCATGATCTTTCCTGCATCATCTTCAAGTAAAAATTTAAGCAAAATTCCAACAACATTTTTCCAATATAACACTCCATATAAGATACAAAAACTCAAATCTTTTTGTTTCAAGAATATAGCTTTAGTTTTAGACAAAGAATGAGGGGTATTTAAATATAAAAGCACATAAATAATGTCAGCATACCAAGGAGAATTTAGAAATGTTTCTTCAATAACAGGAGCATCAGATTCTTCTATTTCTTCCAACACATCTACCATATTGATGTCCAGTGCTTGGAAGTTAGACTCAACCATAAGTTTTGCTAATCCTTGCCCTTTAACTAGTTTGGTGGGGCTAATTTCTAAGTCATATTCAAGAATAGTTGCAATCCATTTTCCCCTTTTACCATCAGGGTCTTGACTTAGAATGTCCTTGACAATGGTATGCGGAACAAAAGCAATTATGTAAGAGTGTAAAATATAGACCCTAAAGTCTTTCAATGCTTTCACCAATGCTAAGGCTTGTTTCTCCATGATATTATATTTGAGAGGAGCATCTCTTAAGGCCCTACTAAAGAAATATATTGGTTTTTATTGCACAAAATCATTCTTTTGAAGTAAAAATGCAGCTATTGTATGCTCAGATGCAAAAGAAAAGATGTAAAAAATTTTGGTAAAATCTGGACTAATCAAGACCGGTGTTTGGGTAAGAGCTTGTTTGACCAGTTCGAATGATTGTTTAGCTGGTAAAGTCCATTTTACACCCACATCTTTCTTAAGCATGTTTGTAATTTTTTTTAATAGCTCAGCAAGGATAGGGATAAACCTTCTCAAAAAATGAATCTTTCCGATGAAAGATTGCAACACTTTGAGGCTTCGTGGATGACTGATTTGTAATATGCCATCTATCCTTGTAGGGTGTATTTTGATTCTCTCTTCTGAAAGTATATGTCCAAGAATTTTACCTTCTTGGAAACCAAAGAGTGTCTTATTGGGATTTAATGACAAGCCAAATTTCCTGCACTTCTCAAAAACTTTTCTTAAGTGAGTCAAATGTTCTTCATCAGTTTTTGAAAAGAAAGTTATGTCATGAAGGTAAATAATTATGAAATAGCCAATATATTTTGAAAAGGCTATGTCCATGGCCCTTTGGAAGGTGGCCCCTGCATTCATTAACCCGAAAGGAATTTTGACATACATAAAGGTGCCCCAAGGTGTGGTAAAAGCAGTTTTGATTTGATCACCTAGGAGCACTAACACCTGGTTGTAACCTGAGAACCCATCTAAGAGTGATATCCTTTTTGACCCAACTACTCTCTGAAGTATATGATCCATCTTGGGAAATGGGTAGTTTTCTTTTAGGGATGCTCTGTTTAGGTTTCTGAAATCGATACAGAGTCTGATCTCCCATGTCTTTTTCCTAACAGAAACTAAGTTTGATATCCACTCTGAAAATTTAATGTGTACTATGATTCCAGCAGCATGCATCTTTTCAATTTCTGCCTTAACTAAAGGGAGTAAAAGAGGGTTTATTCTCCTTAGTTTTTGTTTAAAAGGCTTTTGATTTTCCTTCAAAGGGATTTTATGCTGGATGATGTGGTATCATATGATTTTAGGTCTTTGTATCCCCAAGTAAAAGCAACTTTAAACTCTTTGAACAGCTCTATATACTGCAATTTTATGTGAGCTGGGATACTGTTGGACAGTTTAATCATCTTGGGTTCTGCTAGACTACCTATGTTATGTTCTTCTACATCTGTTTCCACAGGCTCCATTCTTGGTTCTTTGGCTACATCGTTAAAATCAAAAAGGTGTTCTAAAGGTGCTAGACCTCTTGGAATTTTATCATTTTTGCATTGTAAAACTTCCAAGTCTTCTTGGTCAGCATTTTCAATTATCTCCAATTCAAAAGGATTCTCACAATGATTTATATCAGAAGTATATGTCATTTCAACTTCTGGGATTTGTTCAATGTACAAACAATTTTCTTTATGGCTGTTTTCTGATATTGGTATGCTGAAATCGTTTTCTAATTTTAAGAAATCATCTATGTGTTTGTCCGAATCAAACACTTGCCAGTAATATTTTTTATCAGGCACTGTAGGCCTATGTTTTACCTTTACGCTAAGTTTTTCATTTATCTTAGGTATTGGACAGTTACTGGAATTAAAAACGAGTCCATTTGCTAAATGATTCAATTCTCTTGAAATGAAATAAGTTCATACTTTTCAAAGGTTTTTAATAGATCAAGGGAAACGTTTCGATATTCCCTAAGTCTTGGATTTTTAGCTGAGTATTCTCCTTTGATTTGTCTTATGATAAGTTCAAAATCTCCGAAGATTGATATCTTCTGGGCTTCTGACTGTTTAAGAAGTTTTAAGCCTAGGACAAGTGCTTCATACTCAGCAATATTGTTAGTGCACGGGAAATCCAATTTGTATGAAAAACTCTGTTTTGTATTTTGAATCCAACACCTGCTCCTGCACTTGTTTTATTACAAGATCCATCAAAATTTATTTTCCAAATTATGCCATCCTTATTTTCATTTTCTTGTTGCTGTTGATTGTCAATGTTTTGAATTTGATTGAAGGGAAGATTGGATTGTTGTGGTGAACTGATTGGGTCTATGTTTTCTTTATCTTGTTGAGTAATTTCATCTTCGTTACATAAGATAAAGGAATCTAAACTTGATTGAATAGAATATATCAGAGAGTTGTTTGGTTTGTCTATGTTTCTCACCATGTACTTCATGTGAGATTTCCTATATAGTCTTCTATTTTGGTTAAAAACGAGAATGGTGGAATAAGACATGTCCATTTGAAGGCTTCCCTGAAGTTTGGCTCCCCAAGATCTTGATAATAGCATTCCATACTTAGGGGGAATGTCAACTACAACTATGTCCATGACTAAAATCTTAGTATGGATTTGAGCTAAATTAACACACAGGTCTTTGATTAAACCCAAACACTTGACTCTGCTTGAGTCAAAGGAATACAAGTCTTTGTATGGTTTAGTAATTTCTAAGCCTAAGCTTTCCATCACTACCTTGGGCATTAGATTGTGTGAAGTTTCCGAGTCTAACACAGCATTGTGTAAAATTTTCTCATGTATGTTCTGTTAGACTCCTATACCAATAGGTGTTATTTTTCATGATTGACTTGTTGAGCTATGTAATATGTTCATACCTTTTCTTGTTGTAAAGGTTTTCCATATTCTAAAAGATCAAAAAAATTAAAAAATGTAAAGAGGGTACACCTTAAAAGAAAAATCAAAGGGTGAAAAAATAAAAATGGCCAAAAAAGTGAAAGAAAATGAACCCCACCAAAAGAAAGGCCAAAGAAAGTGTGCAAGTCTAAATGCCACTACTATTTCATTTTCTGTAATAAGAAATTGTGTGTAGCTTGTTAAAATTTTGCCACAATTCTTGAAGAGTCAAACTGTTTAAACTTGACTCATTCATCTTTCAATTTTATGTTTTAGAGATAGAGAATAAATATTGGACCAAACAGTTTAATCTTGGCAGATAAGTAGATAGGTAGAGTTAATAGAAGGTGCTCAACAGTTTAATCTGAGCCCTTGGATGTAATAAGTGTAGACTTAGATAGATTTGACATGTAAAAGAAAAAGAAGATTGATAAGGGTTTGCCAGTCTAAGTGTACCCTAATAAAGAAGAGAAAATAGTAGAGTAAGCAGGGTAGGTAGATGTCGTTGCTGAATTACATGTGATGAATGATGGTTCCAAATGTGTTTAATTTTAATTTCATCACAAGTGCAAAGGCATATACTACATTGGAAAAATTTCACAGCAAAGCAAATTCAAGATTATTAACTTCCCCTTCATTTTCCCTTAAAGATTTCACTAATTTCCCTAAGCACTAAGGTATTTGAAGATTAAAGGGGCTCAAGGCATTTCCTTGACTTTTGGAGGGACCGGACCCTCGGCCCAAATAATTGAAAAAACCTAAGTACTTGAAATCATTCATTATCACATTCATTCACCTCTCAAAAATCTTTTTCTAAGTAAAATCCCATTTTACTTAGGAAAATCCTTCAATATTTCATGAAAAGCCCTCAAAATCACTTTTATTCTAAGTTTAAGTGATGAAAGTATAATAATGCCATTTACTTTTGAATCTTCACTTTCTTGGTTATATTTGAGTTTTTTGAGTTTACATTGTCCTTTTGTTATATTAATTCTAATTTATATATTAAATCCCTATGAAAATCACCTTTTCCTATTATATATAAATCTTTTTATAGTAATATCCCCAAAAACCCTTATATTATGACTTTTTAGCCAAATGTATTTAATTCCTATTTTATTCAAATAAAAAAACCCACAATATACCCCCTTTTGGCTAAAATATAACATTAATATTATTCCCACCCCCCTACAGTAAATAAATCGCATTGATTTAATTATTGTATAAATAAAAATATGAAAAAGCATTTAAACATATTATATATGTTTAAAAATAAAAATGAAATAACTCCCTGCCATCTACCACACCAGGGATTAATTAATCCACACGATTAATTAATAACCGACGACAGCCAATCGAATTCCACCCGGTGGGTTTAATTAACAGTTAATTACATTGGGCCCATGTCGTTATTTCCCCGCCATCTTCCCATCCCGTCGACAATACGATCAACCTATCAAAGATCTATGGTCCTCATCCATTTCGCTGGCCATCCGCGTATGAAAGATAACGCGCGATGGCCAAGAAGTTTTCAAACAGTGTCATGCTATGTGTCAGTCGTTGTATCGCATCGCTGCCCTTCCGCCTAAAACTGCCTTCCCTCATAAGCAGTGCGATAGAAACCGCTTACCACCTATCCTCTGTGACGCGTCCATCGTACCTACTGACATCATCATTAAAATCCCACCAACCTTTTGACTTTGTGAATAAAAAAAAGTTGCCCGCATTGTTTTCATTATCTCGTAGACGAACTAGTCTCCTGGGAAACCAATTTCGAATGTAATTGTCAAAGTGTGTTAACCGCTATCTCGATGAAGAATTTTGCAGTCAAGTAATTCAAATCTTACCCACCAATATCAACCGTTTACCCGTTTAAGCAGAAACGCCCTATTGTTTCTCATTTTCACCTGATTGTGCAGTAAAACCCATTGTAACCGGGTTGTGCAACCTGAAGCCTCTGTTAACCAATTCGAGCATGGTTTACCTCTCAAAACTCATTCTAGATTCACTCCACAGACCTCTCAAAATCAAATGAAAAATTTTCGACCTCCCATGCAAACCAATGCTTTTTTGACAATTTTTTTTGTTTTACAGGTGATCAGAAGACCACATCCTTGGATAAACAGTCTTAATACTAGTCATAAGACTTGTTTACTCCAAGAGTGTTATCAAATATATTCAAACAGAGATGGAAGATAAAACATACAGTTGAAATACAAGTAAAGGAAACAAAATATTAAATGATTTACTGTTGAAACAGATAGTAAAAACCTAAACTACACATTAAAGGTAAAAAGACACAGTAAAGAACGGTTAGAGAGCATAACAGTTAAAGAGTATCACTGGTTAAAGTGTATCAGGTAAAAGTCAGAGTGAAAGTTAAAATGAAGTTACAGAGAAGTCAAAGGTAAAACAGTAAAAGTAATTACAGAGGCAGTAAAATGGTAAAAAGAGATGAAAATACTTTCACCACATTGAATTTTGTCTAAAGTGAAAGTAAAACAGTCAAAAGAAGAAAAAAGTGAAAAGATGAAAAGAAAAACAACAAGAAGGAACATTTTTGCAGAAATTTCATGTTTTAGTCATTGTTTTGCAGAAACTATTGTGATCAATCCAAGATGAATTTTGCAAAAATGAAGGAGGTTTATGTTCTTAAGAAGACCTTCTACAAAAAACTCTCTCACTTTTCTAACAGCTATTTTGGTTTTGGAAATATTAAACAATGTTGGAAATCATTTTTTTCATAAAATACCAGTTAAGTCATCATTTTGCAGAGAATATTGTGGTAAATAAAAAATACATCATACAAAACTGAAGGAGGTTTTTGTTCCTAAGAGACCCATATACAAAAACCTATCTCACTGTTTTCACAGTGATTTCAGAATGAGAGATACATGCACATCTTTACAGGTTATTTTTCAGACTCTGTAAAACTCTGTTTTACACATATTTTTACAGAGCCTATTGTGCACATATGGAGAGGAATTTTAGGAAACGGAAAGAATTTTATCTCACCAACATATTTATCTACAATAACCTCTTTCACTTTTTACATATCTATTACAGATTGAGAAATAAAAATGTATCATTGGACGCCAAGTTTGCAGAATTGTTGGAGCAGAATGCACAAAGAAAGGAAGCATTTAGTGACTTGGATGCCTCATCATCAACTAAGAGTTGGATCAAATGCGAATTCTTCTCTTTTTCATCACCTATCCATACAAAATAGTGCCAAATAGATGCATTATTTTGAGTTTACTTTACTTAAGTTCTATTTAAGTTAAATAGTTGGAGAGATTTGTGAACCAATCTTGATATTTTTTTCAAGATATTTTAGTTTAGAATTTGTATAAATACTTCACTCTTGGAAGTATTTTGGGGTGGATTCTTCTACTTTGATGTAACATTGATTTTTGGAATAAAGTGCTTTTGGAGAAATTTCTTTGTGTCTTGCTGGATGATGAATTGAAGCTCAAGACTTTTTGCAGGATTCATCTATCAGACTACAGTTCAATAAGTCATTTCTATCCTGTGTTTTAAGTTTTATATATGTTTACTACGTCACTATGTTTCATTTCTGAATAATTAAAAAAAATGATTAAATCAGAAATTGCTTAAGTGTACTCTGATTTCAATTGTTATTATTCTAAATGTTTTCTTCTAAACTGGTTATAACCAATGAATTCTTAATTGCTCTTGTTTCTCTGGTTTAAGCATTTGATTACTTAGTAAAGAATTCTTAATTTCTCTTTATTGGTAATCACTCACTTTCCCTCATTTAAACATGTTGAAATATTCTTAATTTCCTTTCATCCATTTAAAAAATCCATTCCATTCACTTTAATATCCAAAATTGTAATTTGTTTTGGCTATCTTGCCCTGCAAAGCCATCTTTAGTGTAAAAACTTAATCCAGTAAAGCCATCCTTTCGACTCCATAGACCAATGGCCTAAAATACTCAATCTTTCCATCAGTTGGTGGATTCCACCACACAAATTCAAACAAAACCCCTGGACTTTATAACTAGCCTAATATTTTCAAAAACAAAGCTAAATTTTATAGAGAGAGCCCTCTTTGGGTGCAGATTGGCTAGATTCTGTACCTGAATGTTGGTTTGTTGTTACCTCGGACCCCTTTCCTCTTCCAACAACTTCAAGGAAAATCTGAGTGATAACATAGTGGCGACCATACTTGGGACTCGGAATCATTTTATAGTTACTATTGTTTGATTTATAAACTACAGATGGAGCCTGAAGATTAGCCAGGTAGCCTTTGAAATGCTTTTTCTCTGCAATTGCATAGTAAATAAACGCTACTTCAGTCAATCTCCGATTTAGTTTATAGACTAAAATTTGGTTTCAGAAATTTAATTAGTTTCTCTAGTTCAATAAATCTTTAAGAAAATTTAAATCCAATATCTAAAGCCTCTTAAATAAATCATAGAAGTTGTTTTGAAAATTCATTAAAAAAAAAAACAAAATAATCATAAAATACTCGAAATTTGGTTTCCTGAAGAACTAAATTTTTATTCAAAATTGTTTTACAGGTTTAGATCTGATCTATGATGATGGACAGGGATCAGACACACAAAGGTTAAAATCATCCACCTGGCGACTCCAAAATCAATCTCACAATCAAGACTCCACTGGAGGAATGAACCTCAAAGGACAATATGGAAATATCAGGCTTTCAACTTGGATCTTAATCCAAGACATTATGTTCTTTCTCATTAAGAATTTTTTTCAATGTATATTGTATTTTATAGAAGATCTTAGATTAGTTTTTAGTTATTTTCCTTTGAATATTGTAATTAATAATTCTCCTAATCTCTTTGAGCAACTTTCTTATGAATCTAATGATGATCATTTTCCAATTAAGAAGCCTCAAATAATCAAGACTGATCTTACAATCCCTGTACATATCCCTGTGCCATATAAAGTTATAGATAGATATAAGCCCCTTATTCTACCTCCTTTACTCCATGATTTTCCTAAAAAATATTACAAGTATCTTCCTAGATTTGATGGATAGAATGGTATCACTGCCCAAAAACATATTCAAGGTTTTGAGAATTATTTGGATTTATTTGAGATTGATGAAGATGATGTTAAAATCAGACTTTTTTCTCTTTA
The DNA here is from genome assembly GCA_034641835.2 of Pinus albicaulis. Lineage (NCBI taxonomy): Eukaryota > Viridiplantae > Streptophyta > Pinopsida > Pinales > Pinaceae > Pinus > Pinus albicaulis. The sequence goes on along the minus strand of CM076578.1, from coordinate 978,662,449 downwards.
TTTGCAAAATAGAATAAATAATTGGTTCAAAAATCTGCCTAATGCTAGCATCTCAAATTTCCAGCAGTTTATCAAAATTTTCCTTGATAGATGGATAATAAAAGTTAATCATTTTGTGATCATGGAAGAATATAATCAATTAAAAAGACATCCAAATGAAACAATAAAACAATTTTCTGACAGATTCAATTAATTTTATAATTCATTGCTAGAAAATATTAGACCTCCTCATAATTCAGCTCTCTTGCATTATCCAAGTGCCTTTGATCTAGAAATAGAATTTTGATTAAGAGAAAGAGATCCAAAAACACTTGTACAGATGCATAACATTGCAGTTGATGTGGAAGTTAATCTCCAAATCAAATAGGAAAAGTTAAAAGCAGAAGAAGAGGAAAAGAAACACATTGTAGAGGTAAAACTCGGCCTTTTGGTAAGAAAACTAGATGAAAGAACACAAGAGATCACTATGAAAGATAAATTTTTTATTCAAAATCAACATGAAGAAATAGAAGAGGTTGATAGCCATGAACAAATTCCTCTTGATTCAAATTATCATAGATCAGAAAATGAATTTATAGATCAATATGAGGAAGAGGAATCTACTGATCTAATGTGTATGTTCGATGAGATTCCTTATTTTGATTATTTGCCTAAGTATGATCATTATGATGATAGTTATGTTCTCCAAACTCAAGCTAACTTTACAGATCAATCAGAAGCTAGTTTGTGGGATGAAGAAACTCAGTTTCAGCAGATTGAAGATAGTGATAAATCAATACAGATAAACCATGAGAGTGAGGAAGAAAAAGAAAAAAATGTGGAAATAAGTGAAGGTTATTTACCTCTTTGTTTTGCTTCATTTCAGATCATTAGAGACAGCTATCATGCCATCAATAATCAGCAATCTTTAGGAATTGTGATTGACAACAAAGAAGATAATGAAACTATTGATCAAGATTTTTTAGTTTCACAATTGCAGTTACCAGTTCCCATTGAAGTAAATGATCAAATAACACAAGAAACTTCCATACCACTATTTTTTGAATCATTTCAGTGTTTCAAGGAAATGTGGTATAACATATTTAATGAAAAGGATGAGAAACTTTTTGAAGCTTATCAAGTCTCATGGAAACCTATATGCTATAGGTTGTAGCCATTTTTCCAAGTTTTTCAGGATCCAATAGTAGATATGTTGAATATTGAAGGCATTCAAAGCATTTCTCTATTAACTAACTATGATTTTCAGAATCAAGATGATAAAGGATTCAACAGTCAAACATTACAATCAGTAGGAATATCATCACAAATCTTATCTGAAATTTTGCAGGGAGATAAAGACGAAAATATCATTTTAGATTCATGGCATGGAGGCTGTTATGACTCCTATACCAATAGGTGTCATTTTTCATGATTGTCTTGATTGAACTATGCAATATGTTCAAACCTTTTTCTTTTGAAAAGGTGTTCCGTATTCTTAAAAAATCAAAAAATCAAAAAAGTTAAAAAATGTAAAGAGGGTATACCCTAAAAGAAAAATCAAAGGGTAAGAAAAATAAAATGGTCAAAAAAAGTGAAAGAAATGAACCTCAAAACAAAAATAGACCAAGGAAAGTGTGAAAATCTAAATGCCACTACTATTTCATTTTTTGTAAATAAGTAATTGTGTGCAGCTTGTTAAACTTTGCCACAATTTATGAAGAGTCAAGCTGTACAAACTTGACTCATTTATTTTTCAATTTCATGTTGTAGAATAGAGAATAAATATCTGACCAAACAGTTTAATCTTGGCAGATAAGTAGATAGGTAGAGTTAATAAAAGGTGCTCAACAATTTAATCTGAGCCCTTGGATGTAATAAGTGTAGAATTAGACAGATTTTCCATGTAAAAGAAAAGAATATTGATAAGGGTTTGCCAGCCTAAGTGCACCCTAATAAAGAAGAGAAAATGGTAGAGTAAAGTAGATAGAGTAGGTAGATGGTGTTGCAAAATTTCATGTGATGAATGATGGTGCTAAATGTGTTTAATCCTTTACTTTCATCACAAGTACTGAAGCAGAAAATACATTGGAAGTATTTCACAGAAGGCAAAGTCAGAATCATTAACTTCCCATCTCACTTTCTCCCTAAAATTTTTACTAATTTCCCCAAAGTGCTAAGGAATTTGAAGATTAGAGGAGCTCAAGGCATTTCCTTGACTTTTGGAGGGACCGAACCCTCGGCCCAATAATTGAAAAGGCCTTAGTACTTGAGATTATTCATCATTACACTTATTCACTTTAAATCTTTTCCTAAGTAAAATCTCATTTTACTTAGGAAAATCATGCCATATTTCATAAAATCTCCTCAAAATTACTTACTATTCTAAATCTAAGTGTTGAAGTTGATATAATGAAATTTGCTTCAGAAATCTTCACTTTCTTTGTTGTGTAAAGTATTTTGAGTTTTCCTTGTCCCTTTGTCATATTAACATCTGATTTATTTATTAAATCCTTAATAAAATACCTTATCCTATTATATTTAACTCCCTTTTATGATAATATCCCCAAAACCCTCTTATTATAGATTTTTAGCCAAAGTATTTAATTCCATATGTTTGAAATAAAATCCCTCATTACAATACCCTTTGGTTAAAAACATATCCTTATAAACTATCCCCGCCCCTATGGTTAATAAATTGCATTAATTTATTACCATATAATGAAAATATTGAAAAAGGTTTTAAACATATGTTGTATGTTTTAAACGAAAAAATAAAATAAAACCCGAGGTTTTAATTTAAACCAAAAACTTCGAAAAACCCCGAGTCTCCGTAACCCGACCCCTATTAAACCACTGAAATTAATTAATCATCTGGATTAATTAATCGTTTAACCTCCAATGAAAACCCTCCCGGAATGATTAACTTATAATTAATCGTGTCGGACCCGCGCATTAAAACCCCACCAGTTCCACATCATATCATCCGTTCGATCACCCGCCTGAAGATCTATGGCTCACGAACATTCCACTGCCCATCCTCCATCCAATATTTAACGCACGAAATCAAAGTGGTTTTGAAATAGTGCCATCGCCACGTGTTAATCTCTAAATGGAATCGCTGCCATTTCACTAAATACCGCCAACTCCCGAAAGCGGTGCGGAATTTAGTGCTTACCGCCCGACCCCGGTGACGTGTCCTCCCATACGCTGATGACGTTATCTTCGAAAATAATAAAAAATTCATGTTGACTTTGAAAATAAAACAAAATTCTGCGTATTTTTTATCATTCTGTCTACTGAAAGTGACTGCGCCCTCCACTGAGAAATTTGAAAAATCCGCTGTCAAACTGCTGTCAACTAAAATTGCTGAACGCCATTGTTAGACCAGTGCCCAAGCATTCATCCACCGTTAACCATTGCCTGTTAATTTCGACATTCTTCATAAAATAGGTATTTATCTGATTTCCTGCTGGAACTCTGTGAAAAATCTGCATTCCAGTGTTAAATTCACGCCATAGTCTGAAAGGAAGTTTAATATCGGTCTGTTATAGTTCCTGCAACTGAAATAATACTTCCAAAACTGAAATTGTGCCTGTTTCCGTGAAAAACCTCGAAATTTCCACTTTGAATACACAAGAACCAAAATGGAAGTTCCTTTAGCCCTGAATGTAGCCCCACTAAACGCCCCTCATAGAGAATTGGAATATTTTCCATTAGTGGATAAATATTTTCAAATTAAAGACTTAGTTTTTGATGAAAATCCCCTTTGAAGTTATTTTCGCTGCAGAGATGATTATTCGAAAGGTTTGGATATCATTGGGTTATGGGAATCCAATTTTCTGAGATATCTCATCCCTTCAGTCCGTATTTTCCTAGAAATTATCCATTACTGTCATTCCAATTATGATCCAACTCAAAGAGCAGTATTATCCCCAAACCAGAGTATCCTTTTCCCCATTACTCCTCAAGCTATCAACACAATGCTCCATTTTGAACCTGATCAAAATCTTACTCTCTTGTCCATGGAAGAACTACTTGAAAAGTCTACTCAATTGTACCAAGAAAAATTGAAATGCATTTGCCAAACTTTTATGTTACTTGAACATCAACCTAAGGGTCCTCCTCCCTATGGTTTTGCTTATTTTACTGAATTAGGCAAGCTCATCCTGAATATGATTTCTTTTATCATGGGTTTTAATACTAGTGAGTATGTTGATGAAATAACCCTAGTGTTACTATCTATCTTTACCCCTGGGCAACCTCCTGCTGTTAAATATGACTTTGCATATTTCATTGCAAATAAAATCCATGACCAGTTCATGAGGTTAGATAATGAGAAAGTGTTTAAGTATTCCTCAGTCATTTACCATCTCATCCTTTATTATCAATCAGAGAACTTTCCTTTTCCTGTTCAAAAGCTTGATGCTAAGGGAAACCCTAGGTCTGTTATATTTTGGTCTGCCAAAACTCACAGCTCCTATGATTCTCCCTATTCTTATACTGAGTTCAATGATCTTTTCATACATCCTGCAACTACCTTGTTGATAGGAATTGCCCCTCCAAGGCTCAGCAATGAGATTAAGAAAACTTTGCAGCTTTCAAGGATGTACAAAGTTGGGGATTGGTATTTGTACCAAAATTATTCAGAAATCGGAATATATGGATGTGAACCTTGTCCATTCAAGCTGCCTAAATATGTGCCTATGAGACTTTTTCCCTTAGAGTATTTCAGGCAAATGAATAACTCTGATATTATTCACTTTTGTAATGCTAAGAAGAAATCCAAACTCAGAATCAAAAGTCAGTTAAGTCCCTTTATATGAAATTCTAGGGATGCTGGACAAGAAGCAGAAACAATATTACAAGACCATTTCAAGTTACAAAAGAGTTTCCATTAGGTTCCCTATGACCCATTCAGTTTTATTTGTGATAAAAGAATGAAGAACAAATCAGCACCATACTTTCACCACAAAATTCCAGAAATAGAATAGTATGCTAATAAAGATGAGTGGATGGAAGGAACATTAGTTGAACAGGATAGTGAAGAAGTCAATATGAACAAAATTATGAAAGATCTTGAGAAAAAGTTTAACCTAGAATCTTTTGGGCAAGTGCAGGTACCACATATTGGCACTTCTTTAGCAGGAAATCCTCAACAGGGGTTACAGGAAAACATTCCATCAATTGCAGTTGAATCTAAATGCAAAGGGAAAGAACCAGAAGTACAAGTCATTGAAACTTTCATCATGACAGAAAAGCCTCAAACTTCCAAGGCACCAGATCAAGCACATGTTTCTCCTATTCAAGTTAATCACCCTGAAGTTTTAGATTTGCAGACTCCATCTAATGTGGAAATAGGCAAGAAAAGACAAGTTACAAATCCTACTCCTCCCAAGGAATCTTCAAAACAACCTCAGGCTAAAAGGCAGAAACTGAATCCACTTCCAGAAATGGAATCTATTGATGAAATCTTTGATGATGAAAGGGAGGATAGTCAGCTAACTGGTTCAATTAGCGAAACACATACATGTCATAAAGGAAAGGAATTACAAAGACAGCTAAGCACTGAAGTGTCGTCCTTCAAACAGCCAAAGACAGATGCAGGTGATATAAATAAGAATTTCATCAATATAAAAGCAAGGAATGATCCACTGAGGATGCAGGTGTATAATCGGTATCTTAAAATGGCTCCACGGAATCAAGAGAGATTAATGTCAGTTTTTGACATTCAGCAAGGGAAAATGTTAATGAGCCATTTCAAATCTAAAGTGCCAAAACCCCAGACAACAGCTGATTACATTAGAACCAATTTTGAGGTCCTAGCCAAAGATATTCATCCATTGGACCAGATAGAATTACACAAGAAAACTCGAGAAATGATATATTATACCCTTACTGACAAAGCAATGGTAGCCCATAGATTGCAAGATTCTTTGAATAATACAAGTACCCAGTTTCAGATTGAGAAAGCTTTTTCTCAAGCAAAGGATAACATAATAAAATCTTTGGAGGAAATAATCATCAGTTTGGGTCATAATCCCAAAGATATAAAAGGCATTGAAGCACTGATTAAAAAGAATGATTATTACATTGCTACACTGAGGAAGCAATTGAAATTACCAGCTTCAAGGCATCCTCAAACTCAAGAAGTTTTGAAGGAAAATTCAGAAGAAGAAATGATGGAGTTGCTCCTGAAAATGACTGAGCAACTAAGTGAAACAGAAAAGGAACTGGAGCAGGCATTGAAAGAAAAGAAATATATCATTCATACATCCACAACAGAGGCTACTACAGGTACAATGGCAGCAGACCAACAAACAGACCCATCACAGGTGAATACTTCTAGTTTAAGTTCTGATGAATTAGCGAAACAAATGGAAAGTTTAAAACTTAGAGTAACATAACTTCAATCTACAAAGTTACAGCTCATAAATTTGGAACAAAAATATGATATGTCAAAAAAGACTGTTGCTGATAATACAAGAGAAATCAAAAGGCTGGAGAAATTGGTTAAAGCTTTAGAAAAATATCTCTCATTAGAAAAGCCTTTGAGAGAAATCAATGAAATTCTTTGGAATAATATTATTGATCCAATAAAGAATATTTGGTCCTTCATTCAAATAATCTTTGAACAAAATGATTTGGTCAAAATAGCTCTGGAAGAAATTGACAAAACAAGAGAAGAATTGAGGGACAGACCAGAGCAAGCAAATCAACTCATATAGTTTTTGAACACCTAGAACAAACAACAGCTTGTAGAGCTTGGGATTGAGGACAGAAAATGTACAATTTTAGAAATAAAAAGAGTTTTTACCAAGAGAACTCTTATGCAAAATCTGGAATGGAAATGCTCAGATATTCAAGAAGAGATCAATGCCTTCAAAGAAAAGTTTCAGGTTTTATTGAACAGCGGGTTGCCCAGTCCTATGATTTCAGAAGACAAAATAATGGGCTTGGGAACTTATGTTAATAGATTGGACATACATGCTCACAACATAACTGCTCACTCTATCAGTTCATCAGAATCAACATTGCCTACAGGAAAGAATCTCTACGATAGATTAAAGAATTTGTTTCATCTTGAGCATGAAATAAGGTATTTGTTCCCAAATCGGCCCAATTTCTTCAGATACACAGAGGCCGATGAAACATTAAGAAAACTAAAACGAACCATAATAGCAGAAGACAAATGGTCAGAAGACCTGTTAGAAATTTTGTAAAATTCATCTTCAGATAGAAAATTTTGCCTTTTTACTATTATGTAAATGATAAATAGATGAACAAAGGTTAAAGAGTATCAAATTGGCAGTTGAAAGTGTATCAGTAGAAATGAAGAGTATCAGACAAGCAAGACAGTCAAAAAAGAATTACTCAAAAGGACAGCATCGAGCCATATTGTAGGACCTGCCTCCAACACATGCATAAAAAGAGGAGACAACACACAACATCAACTTATTTATCCTATCTACGAGACCATCTGTCTCAAGTTGTATTGTAAACTATCCATTAGTCACCCTAGATTATATCTCTTTTGTTATGAGATATTTTAAATCATTATTTGTATAAATAAGCCCTCGAATGGAGTATTGAGGGTGGATTCTTCTACTTTACTATAACATTGATTTTTTGGAATAAAAGTGTTTTGGAGAAGCTTTCTGTGGCTTGCTAGATGATGATTTGAAGCTCAAGACTTTTTGAAGGATTCATGTGTCTGACTACAGTTCAATAAGTCCTTTCTATCCTATGTTTTAAGTTTTATATCTATTTATAATATCACTGTGTTCCATTTCTGAATAATTAACATAAAAGAATAAATCAGAATTTACTTAAGTGTACTCTGATTTCAATTGTGATTATTCTAAATGTTTTCTTCTAAACTGGTCATAAGCAACGAATTCTTAATTGATCTTATTTCGCTGGTTTAAACATCTTGATTACTATAGTAAAGAATTCTTAGCTGCTCTTTATTTGTAATCATTCACTTTCTTTCTTTTGAACATGTTGAAATATTCTTGATTGCCTTTCATCCCTTCAAAATCCATTCCATTCACTTTAATTTCTAAAATTGTTCTATGTTTGGCTATCCTGCCCTGCAAAGCCATTTTGTGTGTAGAAGATTAATCCAGTAAAGCCATCCTTTTGAATCCATAGCCCAATGGACTAAAAATCTTCAACCTTGCCCTCAGTTGGCGGATTCCACCATTCAAATTCAAAACAAATTTCTTGGACTTATAACTAGCCTAAAACTTTCTAACAACAAAGATAAATTATAAAGAGAGAGCCCTCTCTGGCTGCAGATTGACTAGATTCTGCATCTGAAGGTTGGTTTGTGGTTACCTCGGGTTTACTTTCCTTTTCCACAACTTCAAGGAAAAACTGAGTGATAACATAGTGGCGACCATACTGGGGATCTGAATCATTTTTATTGTTACTACTGTTTGCTTATAAGATATAGACAGAGCCTGAAGATCAGCCAGGTAGCCTTTGAAATGCTTTTGCTCTGCAACTGCATAGTAAATAAATGTTGCTTCAGTCTATCTCTGGTTTAGCTTATAAACTGAACTTTGGTTTCAAAACATTCAATCAGTTTCTCTAGTTCAATAATTCTTTGAGAAAATTTTAATCAAAAATCTTAAATTTCTTAAAGAGTTTGTCAAAGTTGTACTTTCATTTTATTTAAAACAAAAAACTAAAAAAAGAGAATTATCTAGAAAACTGACTGGGGAAGGCTAACTTTTTTCTTCAGAAATACTTTACAGGTTCAGATCTGATCTATGATGGTGGACAGGGATCAGACACACAAAGGTTAAAATCATCCACTTGGCAACTCCAAATCTATTTCACAATCAAGACTCCACTGGAGGAATGAACCTGGAAGAAAAATGTGGAAAGATCAGGCTTTCAACTTGGATCTTAATCCAAGACATTATGTTCTTTCACGTTAAGAACGGTTTTCAATATGTATTGTATTTTATATAAGTATCTAACTTGGTTTTACAGATATCGTGGCCTTTCATTATGGCTTATTTTCAAGATGATCCAAGAATAAAATGAAGATATGCTCCCATGAGCAGATATCACATACCTGGATTTCCACATAAACTACCGAAGGTAAATTGGGGTGAAAATCTGCCCATGTTTCAAGATGAGAATATTGATGATCCTTTACTACATCTCATTAAATTTCATATACACTCATCAAGATTGAAGGGTGATTGGCATGAGGATTGCCTCATGAAGATATTCATGGGAACCTTAGAAGGAAAATCAAGGGAATGGTATGAAGCTCTCAAACCTTCAAGTTTGTTTTCTCTAAAAGATTTTCATAAGGTATTTTATGAGCATTACAAAGAAGATTTTCCATCTTTATCATTAGCTGAAAATTGTTGTGATCAAACTGAAGATCTTATACATTACCTTAAAAATATTGATGAAGATTTTGGAAATTGGTTTTCTGAAGATTTATTAGAAGAAGTTCAAAACTTTCATTCTCAAGTTAAATGTCATAATAATCAATAGGAGTTAAACAAAGATGAAATAATTCAGGAGATAAATCAAGATTCACAAAATCCCTTTGTATTAATAAATGATGTTTCATTTAATGTTTTGAATGGATTTAAAGACAATAATCAACTTCATGATCAACTTTTAGATGAGGTAAAAAGCAATTTTAATTTCAATCTAAGAATTCAGAGATTCCCACCCCTCCTCACCGAAGAAGAAATCAATTTTCTTCTAAACATACAACCATCCTCAAAATATTTACATAATGAAGAAATTTTTTCTACTTATTCTAATGTTGATGAATGTACAAAAGTTTTTATCCATAAAGGGACAGAAGAACAAGTTGATGCTCATGTTATTCTTCTTTCCCAAAAAGGCCCATTGCTTGATAGCACTCCTATTGAGAAAAATAATGACTTTCGAAAAGAATGCAACCAATCTAATCAAGACATATTGGGATTTTTGGAAGAGAAATATGTTGATATAATGTTTATAATTGATGACATTCCTTCTTCTGAAGATTTGCCTAAATATGATCAGTATGATGATAATTATGTTCTCCCAATTCAAAGTAATTTTCTAGAACAATCACTAGCTATTTTGAGGGATGAGATATTAGAACTTCAGCTTGATGAGGATTTTCTAAGAGCTTTCTTTCTTCTCTTGAAATCAAGAAAATGTTCTCCTCAAGTTAAAAAATGGCTTCTTGATATAATTTCTGAAAATTATGAAAATGAAATCAAACTTTTTCATTCTTAAATTCAATCATACAATTTCCGAAATCCTAAAGAATTCTTTGAAAATCTTCCTTCTCCAAAGCAAGAGGAAATTGTACTATCTTTTGACTTGCATATTGAAGATGATTATTCTTTCAAACACAAGACTGAAGAAATAAGTTCATGGTATAATACTCATAATTCAATTGAACAATTAGTCATTGAAGGCCTAGAAGTAAATAACATACATCATGCTTTTATTGATTCTATATCAGATTATATGGAGAATCTTTTGAGCCAAAATCTGCAAACATGTTTTCTCTATAAGGATCAAATACATCAAAAGTGGCCTTTACACATCATATCATTTATTATAAAGGCACATGATCATAACATACTTCCAATTTTGATCACAAGCAATCAAGTTATCTATTTATTTTTACAGCTACTTGATTGGCTTCATTGGAATTTTTGTATTACCTGATTCAATAAGATTTTTAGTAGATTAGAGTAGGTAAATGAGTGCTAATAAGCTTAGAATTTTGAGCATTTTTTTTAGTTTTCAATTTTTAGCTAGTTTTTCATTAAGTTGGTTTGAAAATTTTTGTGTGTTTTTTTAGTTTCAGATCATATTTCAGGTTGCAGAAAAAGGACTATATTCAATTCAAGATTTTCAACCACATCAAATGCATGTTTGGGATTAGAACAAGGCAGAAAATTCCTAACTGGGCAACAAAGTTTTAAGTTTTGAGTGGATTCTACTACTTCGCTATGACATTGATGTTTTTGGAATAAAAGTGTTTTGGAGAAAGTTATTTGTGGCTTGCTGGATGACAATTTGAAGCTCAGGACGTTTTGCAGGATTCATGTGTCGGACTGAAGTTCAATAATTATTTCTATCCTATGTGTTAAGTTTTATATCTGTTTATAATATCATTGCGTCCATTTCTGAATAATTGACATAAAAGAATAAATCAAAATTTACTTAATTGTACTCTGATTTCAGTTGTAATTATTCTAAATGTTTTCTTCTAAATTGGTTATAAGCAACGAATTCTTCATTGCTCTTGCTTCGCTACTTTAAACATTTTGATTACTATAGTAAAGAATTCTTCACTGCTCTTTATTTGTAATCATTCCATTTCTTTCTTTTGAACTTGTTGAAAGATTCTTAACTACCTTTCATCCCTTCAAAACCCATTCCATTCACTTTAAATTCTAAAATTGTTCTCTGTTTGGCTATCTTTCCCTGTAAAGCCATCTTGTGTTCAGAATATTAATCCAGTAAATCCATCCTTTGACTCCATAGCCCAATGGCCTGAAAATATTCAACCTTTCCCTTAGTTGGCGAATTCCACCATTTTCAAACAAACTCTGGGATTTATAACTAGCCTAAAAACTTTCTAAGAACAAAGATAAATTATAAAGAGAGATCCCTCTCTGGATGTAGATTGGCTAGATTCTGCATTTGAAGGTTGGTTTGTGGTTACCTTGGGTATACTTTCCTTTTCCACAACTTCAAGGAAAACCTGAGTGATAACAAAGGCCATCCAGAACAGATGTACAGTTGTTTAGATCAGTTAAACATCAGTGTATATATTTTGGAAGATCCTTTTGTATAGTTTCTAGAGTCAACAAAGGAAATCAAGTGTTTCTTTATCCTCTCAATTGTTGACAAGTTTCTAATAGGTTGTAGAAGTTCAATTTTGCTAATCAACAAGAAAATGCAACAAAATCTATCAAAGTACATAATGCTTGAATGGTTGCATTGGGTATTTCATTTTACCTAATTAGCAGTTGAACAGTAGATTGAGTAGGTATATGAGTGCTAATAAGCTCAGGATTTTGAGCATTTTTTTTAGTTTTCAATTTTCAGCTAGTTTTTCATTAAGTTGGTTTGAAAATTTTTGTGTGTTGTTTTAGTTTTAGATCAGATTTCAGTTTGCAAAAGACAGAAGACACTTAATAAGATCATCAAAGATCAAATTTGAGGGCAACTGACATGCTGTTCTTGACTTTTCACCAGGAAAATCCATCCCCAAGTGGAGCCAGTGTTAGACTCCTATACCAATAGGTGTCATTTTTCATGATTGACTTGTTGAGCTATGTAATATGTTCATACCTTTTCTTGTTGCAAAGGTTTTCCATATTCTAAAAGATCAAAAAATTTAAAAAATGTAAAGAGGGTACACCCTAAAAGAAAAATCAAAGGGTGAAAAAATAAAAATGGCCAAAAAAGTGAAAGAAAATGAACCCCACCAAAAGAAAGGCCAAGGAAAGTGTGCAAGTCCAAATGCCACTACTTTTTTCTCTGATGTAATAAACAAAATCGTGTGCAGCTTGTCAAACGTTTGCCACAATTTATGAAGAGTCAAAATGTTTAAACTTGACTCATTCATTTTTCAATTTCATGTTGTAGAATAGAGAATAAATATCTGGCCAAACAGTTTAATCTTGGCAGATAAGTAGATAGGTAGAGTTAATAAAAGGTGCTCAACAGTTTAATCTGAGCCCTTGGATGTAATAAGTGTAGACTTAGATAGATTTTCCATGTAAAAGAAAAGAAGATTGATAAGGGTTTGCCAGTTTAAGTGCACCCTAATAAAGGAGAGAAAATGGTAGGGTAAAGTAAGTAGGGTAGGTAGATGTTGTTGCAGAATTACATGTGATGAATGATGGTTCCAAATGTGTTCAATTTTACTTTCATCACAAGTGCAAAGGCAGATACTACATTGGAAAAAGTTCACAGCAAAGCAAAGTCAAGATTATTAACTTCCCCTTCATTTTTCCCTAACAGATTTCACTAATTTTCCCTTAGTGCTAAGGTATTTTGAAAATTAGAGGGGCTCACATTCCCCTTAGTGCTAAGGTATTTCCCCTTAGTGCTAATCAAAATCATCCATTATCACATTCATTCGCCTCCCAAAAATATTTTTCTAAGTAAAATCCCATTTTACTTAGGAAAATCCTTCAATATTTCATGAAAAGCCCTCAAAATCACTTTTATTCTAAGTCTAAGTGATGAAAGTATAATAATGCCATTTACCTTTGAATCTTCACTTTCTTGGTTATATTTAAGTATTTTGAGTTTACATTGTTCCCTTGTCATATTAACTCTAATTTTATTTATTAACTTCTTATTGAAATAACCTTGTCCTATGTATATAAATCCTTTTATAGTAATATCCCCAAAACCCTTATATTATGACTTTTTAGCCAAAAGTATTTAATTCCTATTTTATTCAAATCAAAAACCCACAATATACCCCCTTTTGGCTAAAACATAACATTAATATTATTCCCGGCCCCCTACAGTAAATAAATCGCATTGATTTAATTATTGTATAAATAAAAATATGAAAAAGCGTTTAAACATATTATATATGTTTAAAAATAAAAATAAAATAATTCCCTGCCATCCACCATACCAGGGATTAATTAATCCACACAATTAATTAATAACCCACCCCAGCCAATCGAATTCCACCCGATGGGTTTAATTAATAGTTAATTACATTGGGCCCGCATCGTTAATTCCCCGTCATCTTCCTGTCCCGTCAACCGTCCGATCGACCCGTCTGGAATCAACGACTGTTATCTATTTCGCTGGCCATCCGTGTACGAAAGATAATGCGCGATGGGCCGGCGGTTTTCCAAACAGTACAAAGCTACGTGTCAAACATTGAGCGGAATCACTGCCCATTCGCCCAAAACAACCTTCTGCCAAAAGTGGTGTGAAAAAACCGCTTACCGCCTATCCTCTGTGACGCATCCATCGTACCTGCTGATGCCATCATTAAAAACCTTCCAACCTTTTGAATTTGTGAATAAAACAAACGTGCCCACGTCGTTTTCATTATCTCGTGCACTAACCAGTCTCCCATGCAACAAATTTCAAAAATCAACTGTTGAAGTCTGCCGACCGTTACCTTGCTGAAGAGAATTGCAGTCTAGTATTCCAAGGTTCTTCCGCCATAACTAGTACCTGTTCAAATCACTGTTCATTCAAAGCTTACCCGCCAATATCAACTGTTTACCCGTTTAAACACAAACACCCTAGTGTTGCTCATTTTCACCTGATTGTGCAGTAAAACCCTTTGTAACCCAGCTGCACCACCTGAAGCCTCTGTTAACCAATTCGAGCATGGTTTACCTCTCAAAAATCATTCTAGATTCACTCCACAGACCTCTTAAAATCAAATGAAACCTTTTCGACCTCCCCTGCAAACCAATACTTTCTTGACAATTTGTTTTGTTTTACAGGTAATCAAAACACCACATCCTTGGATAAACAGTCTTAATACTAGTCATAAGACTTGTTTACTCCAAGAGTGTTATCAAATCTATTCAAACAGAGATGGAAGATAAAACATACAGTTGAAAGACAAGCAAAGGAAACAGGATATTAAACAATTTCTTGTTGAAACAGACAGTAAAAACCTAAACTACACTTAAAGGTAAAAATACACAGTAAAGAACGGTTAGAGAGCATAACAGTTAAAGAGTATCAGTGGTTAAAGTGTATCAGGTAAAAGTCAGAGTGAAAGTTAAAATGAAGTTATAGAGCAGTCAAAAGTAAAACAGTAAAAGTAATTACAGAGGCAGTAAAATGGTAAGAAGAGATGAAAATAATTTCACCACATTTAATTTTGTCTAAAGTGAAAAGATGAAAAAAAAATAAAGAAGAAGGAACATTTTTGCAGAAATTTCATGTTTTAGTCATTGTTTTGCAGAAAATATTGTGATCAATCCAAGATGAATTTTTCAAAACTGAAGGTGATTTCTGTTCTTAAGACGACCATCTACAAAAACCTCTCTCACTTTTCTAACAGCTATTTTGGTTTTGGAAATATTAAACAATGTTGGAAAGCATTTTTTGCAGAAAATACCAGTTAAGTCATCATTTTGCAGAGAATATTGTGGTAAATAAAAAATACATCATATAAAACTGAAGGAGGTTTTTGTTCCTAAGAGACCCATCTACAAAAACCTATCTCATGTTTTGCACAATGATTTCAGAATGAGAGAGAGATTCACATATTTACTGGTTATTTTTCAGACTCTGTAAAACTCTGTTTTACACATATGTTTACAGAGCCTATTGTGCACAGCTGGAGAGGAATTTTAGGAAACTGAAAGAGTTTTATCTCACCAACATATTTATCTACAATAACCTCTTTCACTTCTTACATATCTATTACTTATTGAGAAATACAAATATATCATTGGACCCCAAGTTTGCAGAATTGTTGGAGCAGAATGCACAAAGAAAGGAAGCAGTTAGTGACTTGGATGCCTCATCATCAACTAAGAGTTGGATCAAATTCAAATTCTCCTCTTTGTCATCACCTATCCATACAAAATAGTGCCAAATAGATGCACTAGTTTGAGTGTACTTTACTTAAGTTCTATTTATGTAAAATAGTTCGAGAGATTTGTGAACCAATTTTGATATTTTTTTCAAGATATTTTAGTTTAGAATTTGTATAAATACTTCACTCTTGGAAGTATTTTGGGATGGATTCTTCTACTTTGCTGTAACATTGATTTTTTGAATAAAGTTATTTTGGAGAAATTTCTTTGTTGCTTGCTGGATGATGAATTGAAGCTCAAGAATTTTTGCAGGATTCATGTGTCAGACTACAGTTCAATAAGTCATCTCTATCCTGTGTTTTAAGTTTTATGTATGTTTACTACATCACTGTGTTTCATTTCTGAATAATTAACAAAAAGGATTAAATCAGAAATTTCTTAAGTGTACTCTGATTTCAATTGTTATTATTCTAAATGTTTTCTTCTAAACTAGTTATAAACAATGAATTCTTAATTGCTCTTGTTTATCTGGTTTAAGCATTTGATTACTTAGTAAAGAATTCTTAATTGCTCTTTATTGGTAATCGCTCACTTTCCCTCATTTAAACATGTTGAAAGATTCTTAATTTCCTTTCATCCATTTAAAAAATCCATTCCATTCACTTTAATATCCAAAATTGTTCTTTGTTTTGGCTATCTTGCCCTGCAAAGCCATCTTTAGTGTAAAAACTTAATCCAATAAAGCCATCCTTTCGACTCCATAGCCCAATGGCCTGAAATACTCAATCTTGCCCTCAGTTGGCGGATTCCACCACACAAATTCAAAAAAAACCCCTGGACTTTATAACTAGCCTAATATTTTCAAGAACAAAGCTAAATTTTATAGAGAGAGCCCTCTCTGGGTACAGATTGGCTAGATTCTGTACCCAAAGGTTGGTTTGTGTTTACCTCAAACCCCTTTCCTCTTCCAACAACTTCAAGGAAAATCTGAGTGATAACATGTTCAAGCTAACATAGAAGGGAGGGACAACCCCTTCTTGGTATCTTCCTTCAACTTCTGGACCAAACAACAACTCAGGTTTGTCATCTGTCAAGTTTAAGGTGTCAGTATCACTTCCTAGGTTCAAAGCTTTCAAAACCTTGTTTTTGTACACTTCTTGGGTTACTAGTTCAGCTAGGGGAATGGAAATTTTTGTCTTAGCAATCTCTCCCTCAAAGCTGAAAGGAATAATTGATTTGTTGATATTTGCATCTATTTTTTCAATTGAATTCTTTTCAAGAACTTTGATTGGCTGAACCTTGTTTGGACTGGTAATTTGGACAGTTTTATTAGGACCGCTAGCTGAAGTGCTAGGGGTACTCTGTTCAACATTTGGCTGGACACCTTTGTCTTTGTTTAAATCTGGTTTTTTAGCCGAAATGTTGGTTTTCTATGTTGTCTTTTTGGGTTGGTTTTCTGCATTTTTCTTGAAAGTAGTGCTAGTATTCTTATCTTTTGAATTATCTATGTTTCCCTTGCTCCTAAGATCATATTGTTTGTGTACCTCCATGATTGCATTTTCAAAACCTAATCTATAGTCATCAGAACCTTCATAGGTGTTTGTATTTTGATCAAAAGAGAAAAAATCTTGTTCTTCCTCAGTGAGGAAAACATCATCCCCACTGTCTGATCCAATCAAGTTTACATGGGATTCTTCAAACCTTTCCAACTCCCTATCTTCCTCATATTGATCTACATAGTTCTGATGAAAAGGAGGTGTGATCTCTTGATCATCTTCCCTGGGTCTGTTTGGAGGTTGGTTTCTTCTAAAATTCTGGTTTCTATTTTAAGGAGCAACTTGGTTTTGATTTTCTTGTGCTTTCTTAATTATGCTCAGCTCTTTCATCATTTCTTCTAACATCCTTTCCATTTTTGAGCTTGAAGTAGGAGTTCACTATTCTCTAAAAGATACTCTCTTCTCAGTTTTCATTCTTGCTCTCTTCTCCATTAAGTTGACTTCCACAAAAAGAGCACCCTTTTGTGTATCTTCAAGAGTTGAAAATTCTCTTTCTCTCAGCTGATAGGTCATGTCAAAGTCAAACCCTTCAATAAATTTGTTTAAAGCTGAGCCCTGTGGAGGTTTTAGTTCTGAGGAAAGTGTATTATACACACTATTGAATCTAGTGCAGTAAGCTTGCACACTTTCCCCAGTGTTTCTATGGTGGTTCTTGTCGTCAGAAAGGAATTTGAGAGGGTTTTTATTTACTTCCCATTTTTTTAAGAATGATTGATGGAAGCCTTAGAGATCATTAATACTATGGTGGGCTAAACCTTTGAACCATTTTGTTACTTCTCCCCCTAGGCTCTGAGAAAATAACCTAAGCTTGACAGAATCATCATCAATTTCATTTCCGTCAAAGTAGTCATTCATCTTATCCACATGTTGTGATGCAGTTGTAGCATTGCTAGCATCATATAATGGAATTTTGGACTGATAATCCTATGGAAGATTGAATAATGTTACAGGAAGGAATAAGGGAGCGTACCATGCTGCCATGATAGGTGGTGGGGGTGGATTTACAAGGAGCAGATTAATAATAGGAACAGTGGGCTAAGGTGTAGTGGTTTGAACAGTGGATGAAGGGTGAGCATAAGTGGATGGACCAGGAATAGACTGTTGAGGTGATCTTGAATGAGAGACACCTAAGTTGTGAAGGAAATGTAAATCAGGAGGTTTTGTTTCTCTACTACCAAGAGGTTCACTTGTTTCAGGAGATGATAGTGAAGACTCAGGATCTAACCAATCCAAATCACCAAGAGACCTATTTCTAAAAGGATTTACTAAGTAAACTTGATATTGTTGTAGAGCTGAAAAATTTTCAGGAACTGAATTAGCTCTCAAGGGTGATCTGAAAATAGTTGATAATTTTACCTTAGGAGACTTCCTAAGGATACTTTCAGGGTTGTCAACTATTCCTGGTGGTTTTGGGTTAGGGTAGGCTCTAGTATGAATCTTTCTAGGAGCCACTATGCTATGTGTTTCAGACCCAGTTAAAAGAAAAGTTTAACCAAATATGACAATCTTTAATAGGCTAACTGATCTCTTCAGAAGAAGGAAAATTTTAATCTCAAAGCCTTCTAGCTGAGTTTGTAAGATGCTATTAAGACTTGGGGTTTTCTCAGTGGAGTCTTAAGGTCTGTTTTTAGGATTGTGGAGTTAGAAGGTGGGAATTTTTAGCTCTTTTGGAGGTAAAATGTTTTACGGTCCACCATGAAGTTTATTATGAAGCCAAACTGAAATTTTTTGGGTTTTCCTGAGTTTCTTGATTTTACAGGTAATGAGAGTGTCCTAAATCTGACTTAACACTTAGCTAGGGTGTCAAGACATACAAAGTTCACTCTTATGGCTTGGTAATTGAATCCTTCAAGGTTTGATAAGGTTTAATAAGAATCCTAAGGGTTACTTAGTTTGTCACTGATTCAATTAAGTTCTATCATGATTACCATTGCTTGGTAGTGCTTAAAGGAGGTTACTTATGTTATCCTAGATAGTGAGTGTTTTTTTTTGAAGATTTTACTCAGTGTCCCACCATGATCTCCATTATGTTGGTGGTGATGAGGTGGCTGATAATCATTGTATAGTCTTTGAAAAGTAAGGGATTTCTGGAGTCCTAAGGGGTACTTAGATTGTCACTGACTCAGAAGTTCCCACCGTGATCGCCATTATGTTGGTGTCCCGTGTTTTTATAGTTTGAAAAATCAAAATAAAATGAAAGATCAGAACCAATCTTTAGAGTTCCAGGATATAGTCCGCCTGCTCTCAGAGAGGGATCTCTCAAAAAAAAAATTGCAAAGGTTTATCTTGTGTGCTTTGAGTATTGGTTTTAGATTAGTTATTAAGTGCAGGTATTTATTTGTTTTTTTGGTTGGCTTGGAATGATACAACAGAACATGAAAGGCCTAGGAAAGATATATAGGAAAGAGAAATATATGGTTCATTGGACAATGGAATCAAAAATAGGTCATAACATACTCATCAATGGATATGGGATATCAAAGGGCGAATCTAACTTGGCCACAAGATCCTTTTGTTTTTTGAATGAGATGAACATTAATGATTTGGAAAGAGAGGTTTAATTCTTGACAAAGGGAATTTGAAAGCATAATTTGAACAATAAAGAGCTCTTTGATAGATAGGTCTAACCATAAATTCTACAAATCCCACCTTTAAGCAAATAATAATTTCAAAACAACTTTTAAAATGAAATCTAAGATTTGGGGAACACCCTATTTCCTCAAAGATTTTATTTCAAATGACTTAGAAAACATAAAATATTCACTGATAATTGCATTCATAGAAGAGGGAACACCTAAAACATCTATGATCACAACTATAAAATACCTTTAAGCCAACTGTTTAAGTGAGGACAAAAGGCAAGATCAAAACAGACCTCTTTGATTCACTGTAAGTAAAGAACTTCAAAGCGAGACTTCAATAACATTTTTTAAATGGTAAAAAACAAGCAGGGAGAACCATAAATCATGCTGAAACCAATTGTTTAAACTATTAAGGAAATAAACAAGCATGAAGATTAAAGAGAAAGATTAAAGACTCTAAAATACTTTAGCAGAAGAAAACATGAAACAGTGAAGGATGAACAGGTCTAAGGTGCTTCCAGAAGTCATTTCTTAGCCTAATACTTTCTATCCTATAGTAGTAAGAAGTTATGGAACATAATGAAAACAGGGGAAAAACATTAAACAATTCACAATACTTCACCAACAACCAAGCTCATGGATCCAATGATAGAGCCTTCACAGTAAAAAGCATGCAACAATATCATCAAGGCTTCCAATACTTCAATTTCTTCTTCAACTTCAACAGACTATGTATTTATTTCAAAGAGTTTCAGTATTACAACTTGTGATCAAGCAAAAACCAACAACCAACCCCTGACTCATCCTCTACAGAAGTATATATAGAAGAATGAGGAGGTGAGATCCGATAAAATATCTCAAATTACAATTAATACAGACTTAAATGGCTTCTTGGCCTTTGGGGGGCTCAATGATGCAACTTACATAGGTTTCCTCTCTATAAAACCATTTACATTAACTATTAGGTTTGTTGGAAAGAATTTTTTGACTTCAAGGCTTCTCATCGTCTTTGAAATAACTTCTGCTGAGAGCTACAATAAATTCCTTTAGTTGAAATAACTGTTCAACTGTGTTGATGCTAAATATCTCCTGGTCTGGTAATAACTTCGACTTTCTTTGATTGATTTGAGGCTATAGGTGGCTTTGTCGTGGCTGGAAGTTTTAATTAGCCCCTGAGTTGATAGTGGAGGTCTCTTTTCTAATAAAACAGTCACGATTTTCCTTTAAAACTGTGGTTTAGGCTTTTGATAATCCATTTTTAGCCATAATCCCCATAACTCTGTCTTTAATTCTCTGTCCTGATAATTTCATCTTTGGCACTGATAATTCTCTGACTGTGCTTGATTCATGGTGTTTTTTCGGATGTGCAGGGCTGCGTAGGGGCGATATGGCATCAATGCCTCAAAAATCATTAATGAAACGTGAATTCTAAACCCTGTGTTTGATTTTCTTTGTTGAATCGAAGGAATGAGGATCGTCACCCTCTACCTTCAAATTTTCTTCAAAAAAAATGGCGAGAAAACAATTTAAACCCTGCAAAATACAAAAAAATATTATAAAATCCTACATATATAGGTTTAATATTGTAGAAGACACGTGGAGGAAGCATGGTCGTTGGATGGCATCATCCAATGATGAGGATTGATCGGAGAAGGCAGAAGAAAGATTAAATCAAAGTCGTCGATCGAACAGAGATCGACAGTCGGGAGCAAAGGGGAAAGTCAAAAAATGTAGAATCGTTGATTGGGTGACAAAATCAGGGTGATGGAATATGGACCATCGATCTTTAGATCAGATCAATGGTAGAGATTAACTGGATGGCACGCTGTAGCCTGGTTAATTGTCGGGCATCTTCGACGAGCGATAGTCTTTGGATGGCCCGCCCCAGATCAGACAGTGGACAGCAATATCGTTGGTCGTCCACATCTAAACGATAACGCGTGATGGGCAAGTAGTTTTGAAAAAGTACACGAGACACGTGTCATGCGATGAGTGGAATCGCTGGCGATTGGGAAAAAACTGCCATCGCCCAAAGGCGGTGCGATGAAAACCGCACGGTTTTTGGGATGGGTTAGTGGAATGTGGGGACCACCAGGAGACGGACTTCGCACCGTTTGATCTTCAGATCAGATCGACGGTGCAAAACAATTTAAAACTTGTATTGGTGGAAAATTTAATAAAATAATAAAACGTCGGAAAATTAATATAAACAGAGGTTGCGGGGCCATGGGTCATATGGTAAATAATGTGACCAGGGTTTTTAAGAAGAGGGGCTAAAGACTTAGCCCGAGGGGCTTAAGTCCATAATACATTAAAATATGATTTTTATGAATTTTCAATGGTTTTCAAGGGAAATGGAGGGTTCCGATATGGTTTAAAAATGAGTTTTAAACCACATAAAGAGGATTTTCATAAAAGGGAGAAAAGGAATCATGAAAATAAAGGAGTTTTATGGAGAAAGAGGGGGGAAAATGAGGGTTAGTTTGGAAGAGGGGAGAAAGGGAAAAATAGTGTTTGCAGCAGTTTTTCTTCATGTAATGACAGCAGAAATTTCGAGTTGGAAAGGGGAAAAGAAGTGACGATTATCCAAAGGATAGGATATTATCAAAAGACTTTAAGCATCAACAATTTTAGCAATGAAATTGTTTCTTGAAGGCTATCCAACATTATTTAGCCACCACCAGATATGACAGAATTTATGGGTGGCTAAAAGTAACCACAAACCAACTTTTAGGTACATAATCTAGCCAATCTATACCTAGAGAGGGCTCTCTCTTTAAGTTTTACCTTTGTTTTTGAAAGATATTAGGCTAGTTATGAAAGTCTAGGGATTTTGATTGTGTTTGGGTGATGGAATTCAATAGCAGAGGGGTATGACTAAGTATTTTAGGCCATTGGGCTAATGGTGTCAAAGAAGATGGCTTAACTGGATTTAGTTTCTTAACAAGGGATGGCTTCATAGGGCAAGGTAATCAAATAGGGAGAAAATAAAGATTTAGAATAAATGGAATGGAATCAAAATGGGTGAAGGGAAATTAAGAATTATTCAACATATTTGAAAGAGGGAACTTGAATGATTATTAATAAAGAGAAATTAAGAATTCTTTACCAAATAATCAGAATGAATAAACTAAAAAACATGAGCAATTAAGAATTCACTATTCTTACTAGTTTAGAGGAAAACATTAAGGATAACAACGATTGAAAACAGATTGCACTCAAGCACTTTCTAAATTATTCTTTTTCGTTGATCATTCAGATATGAAGCATAGATGGTATAATAAACAAGAAAAACTTTAAAACATAAGAGATAAAAGACTTATTGATCTGATGTCTGACTCAAGAATCCTCTGAAAAGTCATTTTCATCAATTCTTTATCCATCTAGCCATGCAAAATTTTTCCAACACTTTATTCCAAAATAATCAGTATTACAACAAAGTCTAAGAATCCACCCCCGTTAATACTCTAATTGAGGGAGTATTTATACAAAAAATTATAAAAATATCTCTTAACAGAGTGAGATATAATTTAGGATGACTCATGAATAAGTTACAAGAAAATAGAGACAGATAGTCTCGTATATAGGAGAAGAGGTAAACCGATGTTGTGTTGTTCCTATTTTTATGAGTGTGCTGGAGGGAGGCCCTATGATTTGGCTTGCTGCCGTCTTCTTTGGTAACTCTGTGTTGGCTACCATGTTTTTAATGATACTCTTTATCTGCACTGATACACTTTGACCTGTTTGATCTATGTTTATCTTTTTACCATTACTTACTATAGTAAATAATCAAAATTCATCCAAAGATATTTTTACAAAATGTCCAAAATGTCTTCCCACCATTGTGCTTCTAGTATTTTGTTTCAGGAAGTGAATAGTGAGGAAACAAGTGCGGGCAATAGCTGACTGGTTCAGCTGAAAATCGTTTGGCAAAGTGGAAGTTGGAAATCTTCAACAACTGATTTTGATGTTTTGCGTGGGAACACTGGTCGCAGCATAAAATGATGAAAATACATGCATTTTTTTATTTTATTCACAAATTCAAGGTTGGCGGGGGTTTTGTTATTTCGGACGGATGACGTATGCGGGAAAAAGTATTTTGTCGTATGCGGAAGGTGGTAAGTGGTATGACATCGCATCGCTTTCGGGGACGGGCGGTATTTGGCCGAGAGCCAGCAATTCCATAGATATTGCGATGCGTGGCGGGGTACTGTTTACAAAACCACTCCGTGATCACACGTTATCGTTTGGTCATGGAGGGTGATGTGATATGGACGACGACCGTTGGATTTGGGGTGTTTGATCAAACGGCTATCGGGGAGGCGGGATGACAAGTGTTTAATGAGGGCGAGCCCAATACAACAACGATCATTTAATCATATTGGGAGCAACATGATTGGTTGGGTAAGTTATTAATTAACCGTGGGAGTTAATTAATCCTTTTTTAAATTAATATTTTATTATGGTTATATTTCAACCAAGGGGAGGGATATGTAATATTTGGAAATTTTATATAGTTAGAGTAATACATGAATGGGTAGATGTTATAAGGGAATTAGATAATATAAGTTAAAAATTAATATTTCAAAATCAATGAAAAGTGCTAAGTATAAAAACATTAGGATTGTGTATTTAACTTAGGCTTGAATGAAAAAAAGGTTTTTATGAAATATTGCATAAGTTTCCTAAGTAAAATAGGATTTTACTTAGGAAAAGACTTACGAAAGTAAATGAATGACTTATGGATGGTTTTAAGTACTTAGGATTTTTAAATTATTTGGGCCGAGGGTCCGATCCCTCCAAAAGTCAAAGAAATGCTGTAAGCTCCACTAATTTTCAAATGCCTTAGTACTTAGGGGAAATTAGTGAAATTTTTAGGGAAAAATGAGAAGGGGAGTGAATCATTTGACCTTGTTTTGCTTGAAATTCCTTCAGTGTAATTTATGCCTTGCACTTATGATGAAAGTAAAGATTAACACATTTAGAGTCATTATCCATCACATGTAATTCCGAAACATCATCTACCTACCCTACCTACTTTAACCTAGCATTTTTTCTTCTTTATTAGGGTGCACTTAGACTGGAAAACCCTTATCACACTTTCTTTTATTTTACATGTAGAAATCTATCTAAGTCTAACCTTATTACATCGAAGGGCTCAGATTAAGCTGTTGAGCTCCTTTTATTTACTCTAGCTATCTACTTATCTACCAAGGTTAAACAGTTTGGTCAGATTTTATTCTCTATCTCTAAAACATAAAATTCAAATATGAACTAGCCAAGTTTAAATTGTTTGATTGTTCACCAATTGTGGCATAAGTTACAAGTTGCACACAATTTGTTTATTACATAAGAGCAGAAAGTAGTGGCATTTAGACTTGCACACTTTCCTTGGCCTTTATTTTGGTGGGGTTCATTTTCTTTCACTTTTTTGGCCATTTTATTTCTTTTCACCCTTTGATTTTTCTTTTAGGGTATACCCTCTTTACATTTTTTAAATTTTTTGATTTTTTTGATAATATGGAAAACCTTTGCAACAAGGAAAGGTATGAACATATTACATAGCCCATCAAGTCAATCATGAAATATGACACCTATTGGTATAGGAGCATAACACCCTGATCAAACACAAGTAGAACCATTACAAGACCTAGACAAGGAGAAAACCATGTATGATGATCAAGACTTTAAAAGAGAAGATGAGGAAGGTTGTCAAGAAATTCTTGATTGCCTACCTATAACTTGGGTTTTACTATTAAAATATCTTTACAAACAAAATGCAAATACCAATAGTGAGCAGTGCTTTCAGGAAACAAGTAGCCACTTAGAAAACACAGAATCTGATATGGAATAAGAACCAACACATATGGGGACTCTCCCTCTATATTACAACTCATTTCAGTTTACACAAGAAGAGTGACATCTTGATAATGTAGAAGAAAAAACTCATGAACCTTTTATCCTAACCGAGTGTCATAATAATCATGAGGAATTGTTTGAAACAGAAGAAGATCAGGAAATAGTAGAAAATCCTCAAGGTTTCCCTGCAAGCACAAGTGAAGATCCCCTAGAAGAGGCTCAAAAATAAATCCAACCTCAAAATTAGTTAAGACAAGAGAAATAGGACTGATGTACTTCTGTCCAAAGCCAAATCAAAATCCCCTCTCCTTTGATAGAAGAAGAAATTGATCAAATATTAAACAAACAACGAGCCTCTAAAATATTTTATAAATCCCCCCTCCTACTGAATCTTGTTGTCTTGAATCATAAAATCAACTTGTAGATCAGTTTAAAGAAAAAAAAACTAATAACCCAATATTCTTGATTGGTGAGATTGTTTATACTAATGATTGTTCAATTTTTGACCAGTCTGATGATGATGATGAGCTTCAAATAAAAAATAATCATGCAGGGCAAACAACAGTTAATTGGTGTCATGAACTTCACTATCATCAGCCTGATAGTAGCAGTTAGCCAATCCAATCCATCAGAAATAGCTTTCGCACAATTGGGAGTCAGCAGTCTTTCAGCTCAAAGGTTGAGGAGGAAAACCATGAATAATTTCTTGAGCACGATGAATATAAATAACCTTCTCCTGAAAGGGTTGAGGTAATCAAAGAGACCCCTTCTCAAAAAAATAAAGACCTCTTCACAGATTTCAATCCACAAAATCAGAACATACCAGGACTACAAGAGGACAACACTGCCAAATATGATGAGTCATCTAGTTCAGATAATAATGAAGATGAGGAATATTTTCTTTCTCAAAAGAATATTTTTCTTGATCCAATGGTGGAAAAGGTAAGCTTGGTTGAAACCTATCTTCCAAATACTCACAACCAGGTATTATTTCAAGATCCCTATGTTGATTTTTTGAAGATATTTGAAGAAGGGATGAAGGTTGTAAGTAGTAGTTTATTGCCAAGTGCAAGGTAATTTTTTAGCACTGCTACTAAAGAAAAATTGAGATGGGAGTGGGCCTTTTGTTTATCTAACATGCTAAAAAAGATGAGCCAAGACCATAAATGGAACCATCTAATTGGCTGGATGTATTGGAAAAGAAAGTTTGTTAGCTAAAACATGTAAATATTTCAGAGTTAGAATAGGTTAGATAGGAATACCAATAAATCTCACCCTATGAGAATTTAGTTAGTTTTTTATTTTTTCTGCTTTAAAATAAAAGAGAAAAATACAAAAAACAATAGAAAAAGAAAAAGAGGGCAGAAATAAAACAAGAAAGGTATAGCCCCATACCAAAAAAGAAAGGGAAAATCTGAAGGTGTACAAGCTTAAATGCCACTACCAAAAATAACACTGCTATTTAGTCATACAACCTAATCATGACTAGATAGATTTCAATTTACTACTAATAGGTTAGTGAATCAGATTAGCTAAACAATGAAATATTGGATTATGAGTAGATTAGATTGAGATAGAAAGAAATGGCTCTAATCAGACCAAAATCTGATCCAAAACAAAAAATAATGGTTCAAACATGTCAAAAATCTGAACCAAGAGAAAAACAAAGGAATGACTCAAAACATATTAAAATCTGAGTCATGTGAAGATTGAAGGATGTTTTAAATTTTCAAATCTTAAGACTTCATAGTTTTGTTTTAAATTTCTGCAAATAAATTCTATGTGCAGCTTGTACATACAGCCATAGACACCTTGCAGATCATATAGTCTAATCCTGATTTGACTGTGTTTAAATTTCTATTTTAGAAAATACAGAATAAAATCTGCTAGACAGTTTAATCCTGGCAGGTAGTAGCATAGGTAGAGAATTAATGAGTTCAACTGCTTAATCTGAACTCATAGAAGAAATAAGGGTATATTTATATTAGTTTCCTACTTTCAATAAAAGAATAAAATATTGATGTCAAAAGGTTTGCAAGTCCAAGTGCACCGAATGAAGACAAAATGTTAGGAAAGGTAGGCTGTGTAGGTAGAATGTTTGGAAGAAATTTGTTTTTTGTTATGAAATACTGATCATCTTTTCTAAAGCAGCATGATCAGAGAAGAAGGGTTTTCAATGGATAAAGGCACAGGTCTACATCCCAGAGATTTATTTTTGAGGTTCTTGACATCTCCAAGGAGCTGCCATCCCCAAGTGGAGCCACTGTTAGCCATCAGTAAATTTTTTTCATAGCGAATGATGGCTAAAACAGGTCTTAAGCCTTTAAAAGATTATTTTCACAAAAAATTTCTCATTTTTGAAGCCTTCTGATGATTTCTAAACTCAAAGAGTAATATTCACTGCTGTTTCATTCAATAATCCACCAATAAACCCTGCTGATATCAAAATAAACTGTTTTTTAAGCCATTTACCATCATTTACTAAGCCTATTTCACTCATTTTTCCATTTTATTATCCTTCATTTTCCTCTAAAAAATCCCCCTTTCCCCTTCTCATTTACTCTTCATTCTCCTAAAAAACCTTCAAAATCCCTTTTAAACTCATAAAAAATCCTTTTTTATGGTTTAAATTGTCCCATTTTACCTATCAGAACAATAAAAAAAAACACCTCAAAAAGCCTCATTTTAAGCCTTTTCGCTCATATTAAAAAATTGTGTTTTCAGCCCCTTTTTTTCTTAGCCGCAGCTCCTTCCTCGTCATAGAACCAAGGCGCTATGAACTGGTGCTAAAATACTAGCCACCGGCCCCTTTTTCTCCACCCCTAGTCTTTTCCTACACAAGACCCTGCCCTTCCTTTTCCTCTCAGCCCCGCTCCCCTTATAAAATGTCCTTTTCCTTGTATTTTCCCCTGTTACCTTTGTCAAAAACCAACAGATCTTATTCATAGATCTATATGATGTTACGGTGATAATTCACCCCCATCGTTCCTTTCCTTCCATGGCCACATTCCTTCATTTTCTTTTATTCCCCCCTTATCACTCCACAAATCAATCCCCACCATTGATCTTTAAAGATCAACGACCACCATGCATCCTCATTTTTCCCATATCCTCCCGACTTAAATATATCATTTGACCCTTATAAACGATCCCCACTGTTGATTTATTTGATCCAATGACCCCGATCAAACCCGACATCCCAACCCCGCTGGGGCCTACCACCCACTATTCAAACACCCATCCGATCATTGCTTTCCACCTAGCTCCCACTAAAACTCCCGCCCGTGCACCTCTCTCCATCACGCTCCACCATAGCCATTGGATCTTCCCCCCCTAGATCCAACGGTCGACATTACATTTCACGTAGATTTTGCTGGAGGGGTTTAACGATCGAAAATCACGCGAGACTACCTGTTTTGCAAAGACCACGGATCTCATTTTGATTGAATTGCGTTCAATCGCGACAAAACCATTTACCACTCAATCATCGTGCAAAAAGTTCCGACGGTTTTCGCAAAACCACCAAGCTACAATTTCAGACCAAAGTCATTTTAAAACCGGGTTTTCGCGGGTTTTCTCGATAGAACCTCCTCTGCATAAGCTCCTCCACCTTCGCCAGCCTCCAAAACAGTTTTGCCAACACCGAAGGGTTTTTTAGCATGTTTGTTGGTTTTATGCAAGGTTTGATATCGATTTTAAAGGCAGAAACCCTGTCCACGACCCACAAAGGGACAGAACCAAATATTTCCATATCTAAGGCCAAATCATGAAGAAAAGGAGCTTACAGGTTTCATCTCATGGTTTGGAGCGTTGGTTATACCATTAAACCCTCCAATGCACTTAAAGCCACCTGTACATAGCGAAGAAGAAAGAACAGTGAGGATAAACCTTGAAGATAAAGTTTAAAGTCAAAAATCCCGGAGATAAATGACTTAACCAAAGATTTAAAGATTAATACAGAGGATTAAAGAAAAAGTAATAAAAAATTTAAGGATAAAGGGTTAAATACATAAAGATGGAAGATTAAGGAGGTTAACCCAACAATGAAGACCAAAAGCCAAAGAAAAAGGGATAAACACAGTGAATAAAGTTCAAATATGATTATAAAGGCCCAAAAAGTAATATCAAGGCTTAATCAGGGTTTAAAAGTGATAAAGCAGACAGATCAGCAGAAGAAAGGCTTTAAATGCCAAATCACAGAAGCCTTTACTTCTCTGGAGACCAAAACTTCCACCTACAAGCCTATTTTCTCAAAAGAATACAAATTGAATGCACAGTCAAAGATATTTGCCAAAGACAGCTCAAAATTAATTGCCAGCCTACCAAGAACCCCCAAAGTCAACAAAAGTGACTGAAGTTGATAAAATTTAATGTAATAATCAATTAGCAGAGTTAAAACATTTGAAAACTTCTCCATTTGGCCTCTCAAAGGCCGAGAAGTCTTTACTCTGCATTAATTGAACAATTAAATCTTCATTTCACTCCACCTCCTCAATTCATCTATAAATATCATATGAGGATCCTAGTATTATTGTTGGTCTTTGAATAGTCATTGAATGTAAATAGCTATTGAGGTTGCTGAAGCTCTATTTTTAATTGAAGAAAGTTAGGGTGAGAAGAGATTTTTTTAAGCTGTAAAGACCCACTTGACTTGAAGATTGTAATTGGTTTGGACATCAAATATACAAGTTGATTTATAGGATAATGGTCTATGTTGATGGTGATGTTTTTTTTACTATAATTGTTATTTTGTCTCATGTTTTTCATATTGTTCATTTTCTCTGATAAAGAACAACAAATATAGATTGGGATTTACTGTAAAGGTACCGTAAATCTCACTGATAAGCTTTATATTTATGTTTTCTTCTAAATTGTGTTTCAATGGTGATTCAATAGAGTATAACCAGTGAAGTGTTGGTGATCCAATTTTTTCTGAGTACAAATTGAGATATTGTCTTTGAAGTTCTTGAAAAGTCTGCTAAGTAAAGTTACACTAGGGAAGTCTATGGTTAGCCCTGTCCTCCAGTTTATCTCCAACAGTAGCTTTGAAAATTCCCCTAAGAGTATGCCAAAAGTAGGATAGGTTCAAATTCATTACCTGATCTTAGGCTATTCTTTGTTTATCTTAAATGTTGTCTTGAAAAGTCTAGTAAGTAAAGTTGAACTAGGGAAGTCTATGGTTAGCCCTATCCTCTAGTTTATCTCCAACAGTAGCATTGAAAAGTTCCCTAAGAGTATGCCAAAAGTAGGATAGGTAAAAATTCCTTACTTGATATTAGGCTATTCTTTGTTTATCTTAAATGTTTTCCATTGAGAATATGATGAAAGCAGGATAGATTCAAAGTTCTTACTTTATCTTAAGCTATACTTTGTTTTCCTTTGAGTATGCTGAAAGCAGGCTAGGTTAAAAGTCCTTACTTGATCTTAAGCTATTCTTTGTTTTTATTATATGTTTTCTTCTTTCACTACACTTTAATGTTCCATACCATAAATCAACTTAAAGAGATCTTTTGACATAGATCACTTGCCCCATAGGCCACTCTTTAAATTTGTTGTGCAATTAAATCCTTAATGACTCCATATCCCAATGGATTGATAGTGTTGCTTACCTATCCTATTAGCTAAAAGATTATTTCAACCTACTTACACCTTTACCCCTCAAAAGACTCCCTTCATTTTGATGATGTTCATCCCAACCAAAAACAAAGAAAACCCTTGTACTTCATAACTAGCCTAATATCATATCATAAACCTTAAAGATCATATCTTTGAAAACACTTATATAGAGAGATCCCTCTCTCAATCTAGGAGGGCTAGATCCTAAGATTCCAAAGTGGTTTTGATGTTGGCTCTACAGTGTTTGTTCTTGCCAATAATGCAAACTACGAAGACCTAACAAAGGTTACATTAAGGGTAAAGTGAGGGTTAAGGATACATTAAGGGTGTGTTCAAGGTTAAGGTTAGGTTATAGTGAAGGTTAAATGTAAAGGATAGGGTTAAGGTTAGAGTTAAGGTTAGGGGAATGGTAAGGTTAAGGGTAAAGGTTATGGTTATGGTTAGGGGAATGTTAAGGTTAAGGTTAAGGTTAGGGGTTTAGTCAGCTTAAGGTTAAGATTAAGGGTTTGGTAAAGGTTACGGTTAGGTTATAGTTAAAGTTAAGGATAAGGTCAAGGTTAAGGTTAAGTTAGGTTAAGGTAAGTTTAAGGTTAGGCTATGGTTAAGGTTAGGGTAAGGTTAAGGTTAAGGGTAAGGGTAAGGGTAAAGATAAGGTGAAGGTTAGGTTAAGGCTAAATTTAAGGTTATGGTTAATGTTAAGGTTAGGTTAAGGTTAAGGTTAAGGTTAAGGTTATGTTAAGGTTAAGGGAGAAGGTTAAGTTTAAGGTTAAGGTTAAGGTTGCGGGTTTAGTTAAGTTAAGGTTAAGGTTAAGGGTTTCGTTAAGGTTAGGTTAAGGTTAACGTTAGGTTAATGTTAAGGTTACAGTTAAGGGTAAGGGAAGGTTAAGGTTAAAATTAATGTTAAGGTCAAGGTTAAGGTTAAGTTTAGGGTAAATTTTTAGGTTAAGGTTAATGTTAAGGTTAGGTTATAGTGAAGGTTAAGGTTACGGTTAGGTTATAGTTAGCTTCACCAAATCCTTAGCCTTAACCTTAACCTGACTAAACTCATAACCTTACCCTAACTTTAAGGGTTTAGTCAGGTTAAGGGTAAGGTTAAGGTTAAGGTTACAGGTTTAGTCAGGTTAAGGTTAAGGTTAAGGGTTAGCTTAAGGGTAAAGTTAAGGTTAACCTAAACCTTAACTTTATCTTAAGCTTAACCTAAACTTAACCTTAACCTTAACCTAACTATAACCTTACCCTTAACCATAACCTTAACCTAACCTTAACATTAACCTTACCCTAACCTTACCCTAACCATAAACTTAACTTTACCCTTCACCTAACCTTAACTTTAACCTAACCTTCACCTTAACCTGTCCTTAAGCTAAATTTAACCTTAACCTTCCCCTTAACCTTAACCTTAACTCCAACCTAAGCATAGGTTAAAGTTAAGCTAACCTTAACCTTGACCTTACCGTTGATATTAACCTTGACCTAACCTTAACCTGGAATTTACCCTTAACTTTACCTTAACCTTCACTATAACCTAATGCTAACCTTGACCATTCCCTTAACCTTAACCTTAACCTTACTCTTACCCTTACCCTTAACCTTGACCTTAAACTTAACCCTAACCTTAACCTAAACTTAACCTTAACCTTAAGCTAACTTTAACCTTAACCTTAAGCTAACTTTAACCTTAACCTTAACCTAACTATAACCTTACCCTTAACCTTAACCTTGACCTTAACTATAACATAACCCTAACCTTGACCAAACCCTTAGCCTTAACCTTAACCTGACTAAACCCTTAAGCTTACCCTTCACCTTAACCAAACCGTAACCTTAACTTTACCTTAACATTGCTTTACCGTTAACCTAACCTTAACCTTGATCAAACCCTTAACCTTAACCTTAACCTTAACTTTACCCTCAACCTAATCTTAACCTTAACCTAACCTTAACCTTGAATTTACCCTTAACATATGATCAGGAGCTCAAATCTAAGCTTGGGAAAAATCTCAAAAATGAAAGTACTCAAATTGATTTGGATCCTGAGTGACGGGATAGGCCTCGGTGATACGATCCCAACACCATGAACGGCACTAAAAACCGACGATGTATGAAGAAGTTATTCAACTTTGAAGTTCTTCAATTTCAGTTAAAAAAGGCCAGTTTGACTTTAGAAATTGGGAAATATTAAAAAAAGAATATTTGGGGAATATTCCTTAGAATATTCCTTGGAATATTCCACAGAATATTCCCTGTGGACCAACCGTCTTGTGACAAGTGGCAATTTACAATTCGTTGTTGAGTTGACTGTGTAATTTTTGGTCCAATGAAGAGCTGCCACGTGGCAGGCCCGGAGGCCACCACGTGGCCCCAAGTCACAATTGAATGGCAGGTTAAAACTTTTTCTGGCTCCGGTGGGATTTGAAACTGAGACTTCATTGCTACTACCACAACGCTTTACCAATACACCATGGGCTTACAACTTGACATGTGTTCAACCCAAACTCTAAATAACACATGCTTTAATGTGGCAACGTTCAAACAGTTAACAGTTAGCACTTATTGCGCATGTGAACGCGGAGTTTTTTAACTGCAACATTTAATGCTGCCGCCAATTTAGCGTCGGTCCCCCCAAATTAGGCGGATGTGCCAGTTTAGTTCAGTTAACTGGTAGTGTCTCCACATTTAGTGGAGCTTGTTTAGGCCAGACTGGCAGTTAGTAAATATGCCATATCTTTCACATGGGAGATCCTTTTGGAGTGAATTTTTTTTTGATTTTGGGTCTCTTCGACCTTCTGAAGCCATTGGCATAGGTTTCACAGTCATCTGAGGTCGTTTGTAGGTGATTTTTCTTCGTGGAAGTTCCAGGAGCCACTAGGGCCAAATCAGTTTGGGAGCTGCATTGGGAATTGTGCAGCCATTGAATGTGGAACGAAGGTCATTCCTGAAGTTTTTCAGCATTCTGAATCCATTTCTACAGCTCGTTTTTCCTTTTGAGGCATTCTTCTCACTGTTTAGCTTCAGGGAAGCTTTCAGGGCCACCAGGGCCATTTCAGTGCTGGAGCTGTTTGGGGACTATGTTCATCCATTTTTGGTGATTCAAAAGCCTATTTCTGCTATTTTCGACCTTCTGAGTCTAATGGAAGAGGTTTCAGAACCAATTGAGGTCGTCTTAACCTCTAAATTCTCCATGCAAGTCTAAAGGGCCACCAGGGCCAATTGGGGAAAGTACTGTATAAGGTACAATTTCATTGTTTAGTGTTTGGGAAATAACATGTTTAGCTAATTCCTATCTTCTGATTCTGTATTTACAGTCATATCTATCTTTCGAGACACTCATATTCTTGTATTAGCCTTTGTAGCATTTTTAATACAAGAGGGCAAGCCTAGTTTGAGAGGCTTGGTCCAGCAGATGTAGCCCAGAGGGGGGGGTGAACTGCTTTATCATTTTGATGTCTTTATTTGCTGAAGAGGATATGCTAAAAAAAAACTGATATAAATTCTTAAACATCAAATATACATAACTTGCATACACACATAATCACCTACTCAGCTGCAGAAAGTTATTTGTCTTATTCCGCAAGACATCAAACTTCAAGTATGTGTATGTCAAAGAATTCTAAGTGTTTACTTCATTATTTCTTTAGGCAGAGCCTGTAGAGGGCCAGGTAGCCTCTGGAACTCATCCTCTCTTTAGAGGTGACATGTCCGGTGAATGCCCCTACATTCTATCTCTGTATAAGAAATAAAAAGTTTTCACATTTTCAGAGGTCACTTGGAGTGTATAGCTCACATTTGAAATTATGGGAAATGGATACCTTGCACCCTTAAACAAGTACATTCCATTTTCAGATCAGATGGTATCAGAGCACTAGGTTTTCTTGACTGACATCACTAGCTTGATCGTGTAGCTTGAAAGGTGTCTTAAGCAGTGTTGAATATTGACTGCTTTATTATTCTGCAAACTACTTGTTGTTTGAGTTTGCTGAAGCTCTTTTGTTCATTTTTATAATGACAACTTTCATAAGTGAGTTCTCAAAATCGTCCTCCTTCACAATATTTTTTGATGAAGGCTTGAAGCAAGAATTTTTCATCATGATGAATATGGTGAGAGAAATGTATGAGGATGAAAGAAAGAGCTCTAGACTTCAAGAGCAGTTGAATTCCATGAGGGAAGAGAAGCAGTTGCTTTCTGACCAATTGGAGGAAATGGAAGGCCAACTTCGTATTGCAAACATGAAGCTGGAAAGGATGCATGAGTTGGAGACACAACTCCTTGTTGCCAAAGAAGCCTTAGCCAAGTCTCAGCTTGAAGAAGAGGTAAACAATTCTAGTTTGTCTTCAATTTCTTATAAGAATGTTTATGCTGGTTCTTTTGAGAAACATACCAGAGGCATAGGGTCCAAGTTGATGTCCAAAATGGGATATGAAGGAAAAGGATTGGGAAAACATGCACAGGGTATAGTTGAGCCAATAATGGTTGAGGTAAGGCCTAAGAATTTGGGTCTTGGATATGGACAATCTTATGGAGAAAGTTCCAAAGCAGCCATGAAGGAAGAAGGTGTGCATCAGCATGCACTTGAACAAGGGAGTGGTGAAAGCTCTAAAACCATTAATGGGATTGATAGTGTTCCAAAGGGAGCTTATTCTTCTTTCGATTCACCTCCTCATGAAGGTAATGAAGGTGAAAGAGAAAGGTATAAATCTGATTTCAATCATATTTCCTTTGATCATGTAAAGCATGGAAAATTTCCACATAAGCATTGGAAAAGAATTGCATGTTCTTTTTGTGGTTTGTTTAACCATAGTGTTTCTAGATGTTGGAAAAGAATGGCAACATACAGGAAACTTTTGAAGGAAAGGAGGCAAGAAGCCAAAGTTCCATTGAACAATGCAAATCATGCAGTCAAGAAGATGAACATGTGTTGTACTTATTGCCATAAGCAAGGACATACTGTTGAAAGGTGTTGGACTCTGAATCCAACAATGCTTCCACAAAAGTTGAAGAAATGGGAGAAAGAGTATGGCAAGAATGGGAAGGAAGTTTCCATCATTGATATGTGTCAGGATGATACACATGCTGATATCGATGTGCAATTAAAGGAAGCGCCTTTGAAATGGATTGGTAAGAAATGGTTAGAATTCTTATCCAATTAAAGTTGCATGTCTTTTGATTGAATGCATTTTCTTTGTTAAGGGAATGCAAGTTGCAGGATGGAAAAGCTGAGTATGAGACTCACTCTATCGTAGCGAACTTTATATTCATTTCAGATTTGAAAGTATATGTACATGTGATTGAGGATCTTGTACTTATGATTGTACTTAAGAGAAAGTTGAAGGATAAATTGCATGCATGAGAATGAGATGCATGAGAACAGGGATCATGATGATTTCCTTGTATTTTAAACATGTATGTGTGATTAACTTGAAGGGTTGATTACTTTGTTTTTAACCATGCATGTAATGTAATATTGACTTGGAAAAAGTTAATTTGATCTCCAAGATTGTAAAGACGAGAAATGATGAAGTGTTTCATCTTTGTAAAAGCCTTCTCATTTGGGAGTCAGCTCTTCTTCTGGAGCGGAGGTGCCATGGATGGGCATCGTGATAGTTGGCAAGCCCACATGTTCAGGGGAATATTTCAGCTCATATATCAGCAAGTTTCATTGCTGGTTCCTGCAATTTCAGATTTGTCTGGTGAAAGAACTTGGTCGGGATTCGACAAGTACTTGGCGTATGCAGCAAAAAGTCGCCATGACGACAGTTAGCAAGGCAGGACATTTTTGGCATTAGTATGCTCTTTTGGTTGACTGGAAGAGGATATTTTTGTTCCTCAAGTGTTGTACAGTTCAGATCAGAGATTCAGTAAGCTTTTGGGGACCAAAAGTCTTCTCATTTGGGAGGTGTGATCAGGAGCTCAAATCTGAGCTTGGGAAAAAGCTCAAAAATGAAAGTACTCAAATTGATTTGGAACCTGAGCGACGGGATAGGCCTCGGCGATACGATCCCAACGCCGTGAATGGCACTGAAAACCGACGTTGTATGAAGAAGTTATTCAACTTTGAAGTTCTTCAATTTCAGTTAAAAAAGGCCAGTTTGACTTTAGAAATTGGGAAATATTAAAAAAAGAATATTTGGGGAATATTCCTCAGAATATTCCTTGGAATATGCCACAGAATATTCCCTGTGGACCAACCGTCTTGTGACAAGTGGCAATTTACAATTCGTTGTTGAGTTGACTGTGTAATTTTTGGTCCAATGAAGAGCTGCCACCTGGCAGGCCCGGAGGCCGCCACGTGGCCCCAGATCACGATGGAAATGGCGAGTTAAAAGTTTATTTTTCCTCAGCAGGTTTTGAAACCGTGACCTCACAGCTACTACCACCACGGTTTACCACTATACCATAGGCTTACGACTTAATATATGTTCAACTCAAATTCTAAATAACATATGATTTAATGTTGCAACGTTCAACAGTTAACGGTTAGCGCTTATTGCGCATGTGAACGAGGAGTTTGTTAACTGCAACATTTAATGCTGCCGCCATTTTAGCGCCCGTTCCCCCAAATTAGGGGGATGTGCCAGTTTAGTTCAGTTAACTGGCAGTGTCTCCACATTTAGTGGAGCTTGTTTAGGCCAGACTGGCAGTTAGTAAATATGCCATATCTTTCACATGGGAGATCCTTTTGGAGTGATTTTTTTTTTGATTTTGGGTCTCTTCGACCTTCTGAAGCCATTGGCATAGGTTTCACAGCCATCTGAGGTCGTTTGTAGGTGATTTTTCTTCGTGGAAGTTCCAGGAGCCAGGAGCCATGGGTTTGGGAGAGTACACGTGGGGTGTGTAGCCGGTGAATGTGAAACGAAGGTCATTCTGAAGTTTTCAGCATTCTGAATCCATTTCTACAGCTCGTTTTTCCTTTTGTGGAATTCTTCTCACTATTTAGCTTCAGGGAAGCTTTCAGGGCCACCAGGGCCATTTCAGTGCTGGAGCTGTTTGGGGGCTATGTTCATCCATTTTTGGTGATTCAAAAGCCTATTTCTACTATTTTTGACCTTCTGAGTCTAATGGAAGAGGTTTCAGAACCAATTGAGGTCATATTCACCTCGAAATTCTCCATTCAAGTCTAAAGGGCCACCAGGACCAATTGGGGAAAAGTATTGTATCAGGTACAATTTCACTGTTTAGTGTTTGGGAAAGAGCATGTTTAGCTAATTCCTATCTTCTGATTCTGTATTTACAGTTAGATCTGTCTTTCGAGACACTCATATTCTTGTATTAGCCTTTGTAGCATTTTTAATACAAGAGGACAAGCCTAGTTGGAGAGGCTTGGTCCAGCAGATGTAGCCCAGAGGAGGGGGTGAACTGCTTTATCATTTTGATGTCTTTATTTGCTGAAGATAATATGCTAAACAAAACTGATATAAATTGTTAAACAGCAAATATACATAACTTGCATATACACATAATCACCTACTCAGCTGCAGAAAGTTATTTGTCTTATTCCGCAAGACATCACACTTCAAGTATGTGTATGTCAAAGACTTCTCAGTGTTTACTTCATTATTTCTTTAGGCGAGATCTGTAGAGGGGCCGGGTAGCCTCTGGAGACTCATCCTCTCTTTAGAGTGACATGGAGTGGATGCCCCCTACAGTCTATCTCTGTATAAGAAATAAGAAGTTTTCACATTTTCAGAGGTCACTTGGAGTGTATAGCTCACATTTGAAATTATGGGAAATGGATACCTTGCACCCTTAAACAAGTACATTCCATTTTCAGATCAACATAACCCTAACCTTTACCTTAACCTGAGGTTAAGAATATGGTTAAGGCTAAGGTTAAGGGTAAGGTTAGGGTAAGGTTAGGGTTAGGTTAAGTTCAAGGTTAGGTTAGGTTAAATTTAAGGTTAAGAAGGTTAAAGCTAAGGTTAACTTTATGGTTAAGGTTAAGGCTAAGGTTAGGTTAAGGTGAAGGTTAGGTTAAGGTTAAGGTTAAGGGTAAAGATAAGTTTATGGTTAAGGTTAATGTTAGGGTTAGGTTATAGTTAAAGTTAAGGTTAGGTGGGGGTAAGATAAGGTTAAGGTTAAGGTTAGGTTAAAGTTAAGGTTAGGTTATAGTGAAGGTTAAGGTTAAGATAAGGTTAAGGTTAAGGTTATGGGTTTGGTCAAGTTTAGGGTTAGGTTATAGTTAAGGTCAAGGTTAAGCTGAGGTTATAGTGAAGGTTAAGGTTAAGATAAGGTTATGGTTAAGGTTAGGTTAAGGTTAAGGTTATGGTTAAGGTTAAGGTTAAGGTTAATGTTAATGTTAAGGGTTTGGTCAAGGTTAGGGTTAGGTTATCGTTAAGGTTATGGGTTTAGTTAGGTTAAGGTTAAGGTTAAGGGTAAAGTCAAGGGTTTAGTCAGGTTAAGGTTAAGGTAAAGGGTTTGGTCAAAGTTAGGGTTAGGTTAAGGTTAAGGGTAAAGTTAAGGTTAAGGTTAGGTTAAGGTTAAGGTTAGGTTAGGTTAAGGTTAAGGTTAATGTTAAGGGTTTGTTCAAGGGTAGGGTTAAGATTAAGTTTAAGGATAAGTTAAGGTTAAGGGTAAGATAAGGTTAAGGTTAAGATTAAGGTTAAGGTTAGGTTAATGGTAAAGTCAAGGTTAAGGTTCATGTTAACGATTTAGTCAGGTTAAGGTTAGGTTAAGGTTTAGGTTAAGGCTAAGGTTAAGGTTAAGGTTAAGGTCAGGTAAAGGTAATGTTAAGGTTAGGTTATGGCTTACGTTAGGTTAAGGTCAAGGTTAAGGTTAGGTTAGGGTTAAGTTTAAGGTTAAGGTTAGGTTAAGGTTAGGTTAGGCTAGGGTTAGGGTTAAGGTTAAGGTTAAGGTTAAGGTTAAGGTAAAAGTTAAGGTTAGGTTAAGGTTAAGGTTAAGTTTAGGCTTAGATAGGTTAAGGTTAAGGTTAGGTTAAGGTTAAGGTTAAGGTATGGTTAAGGTTAAGGGTAATGTTAAGGTTAACAATTTAATTAAGTTTAAGGTTAAACTTAAGGTTAAGGTTAAGGTAAGGTTAAGGGTAAGGTTAAGGCTAGGTTTAGGCTAAGGTTTACATTGAGGTTAGGGTTAGGTTATGGTTAAGGTAAGGTGAATGTTAAGGTTAGGTTAGTGTTAAGGTTAAGGTTAGGGTTAGGGTTAAGGTTAAGGTTACGAATTAGGTTAATATTAATGGGTTTAGTAAGGTTAAGGTTAATGTATGGCTAAGATTTAGTTAAGGTTAGGTTATGTCAATGTTAAGGTTAAGGTTAAGGGTAAGGTTAAGCTTAGGTTAGGGTTAAGGTTAAGTGGTTAGTTAAGGGTAAGGTTAAGGTTAAGGTTAAGATTAAGGGCAAGGTTAAGTTAAGGTTAGGTTAATGTTAAGATTAAGGTTAGGTAAAGGTTAAGATTAAGGGGGTAAGGTTAATGTTAGGTTAAGGGTAAAGTTAAGGTTAAGGTTAGGGTAAGGTTAGTGTAAGGTTAAGGTTATGGTTAAGGTTAAGGTTAAGGCTAAGTTAAGGTTAAGGTTAAGGTTAAACTTAAGGTTAAGGTTAAGGTTAAGGTTAGGTTAGGTTAAGGTTAAGGGTAAGGTCAAGGTAAGGTTAAGGTTAGGGTTAAGGTCAAGGTCAAGGTTAAGGTTAAGTTAGGTTAAGGTAAGGTTAAGGTTAGGTTAAGGTTAATGCTATGCCTAAGGGTAAGATTAACACTAGGGTTAAGGTTAGGTTAAGGGTTTAGTTAACGTTAAGGTCAAGGTAAAGGTTAATATTAGGCTAAGGTTTAGTTTAAGGTTAATGTTAAGGTTAAGGGTAAGGTTAAGGTGAAGGTTAAGGGTAATGTTAAGGTTAAGGTTAAGGTTAAGGGTTTAGTTAGGTTAAGGTTAAGGTTAAAGGTTTGGTGAAGGTTAGGGTTAGGTTATAGATAAGGTCAAGGTTAAGGTTAGGTTAAGGTTAGGATAATGTTAATATTAAGGTTAAGGTAAGGTTAAGATTAAGGCCAAGGTTAAGGGTAAAGTTAAGGTTAAGGTTAGGTTAAGGTTAAGGTTAGGTTACGGTAAGGTAAATGTTAAGGTTAGGTTAAGGGTAAAGTTAAGGTTAGGGTAAGGTTAAGGTTAAGTTTAAGGTTAAGGTTAAGGTTATGGTTAAG
Source organism: Pinus albicaulis (assembly GCA_034641835.2). Lineage (NCBI taxonomy): Eukaryota > Viridiplantae > Streptophyta > Pinopsida > Pinales > Pinaceae > Pinus > Pinus albicaulis. Next base: position 978,621,189 of record CM076578.1, on the reverse strand, counting down.
GTTAAGGTTAAGGCTAAGTTAAGGTTAAGGTTAAGGTTAAGGTTAAACTTAAGGTTAAGGTTAAGGTTAAGTTTAGGTTAGGTTAAGGTTAAGGGTTATGTTAAGGTAAGGTTAAGGTTAAGGTTAAGGTCAAGGTCTGTTACACTGAAAACTGTCACCTTGACATTTTACCATGAGTATGAGCTTATCATTACTCATACTTCCTCCTTTTGCTAGTCCAATATACCAGCTCCTCATGTCAAGCTTCAAAATCAGAGAAAAATCCCTAAAATCCCCTAAGAATTGGTATCGCACTTTCTCTATGCATTCCCTGCGGTCCCGCACCTAAATCTCAGCCTGCCTGCGGAACCATACCGCACGTTCTTTGTGTAATGGGTGCGGACCTATGTAAAACATAAAAAGGCGAGAAAATGAAGATAAAAAGTGAATTCCAGGTGAATTCTAGAAGATTCTAGACGGGAATTTTCGGGAATGGATACGCTTTGAAGAGGTTCATGTATCCCTCACTTGATGGAGCTAACCCCTTGATGTAAGGAGCTTATCCCTTTGAAGGAGGAATCTATCCCTTCATATTTGGAACTAGAAACCTCCTCTTTTCCACTATAAAAAGAGGCCTTGGGTAGCCTCAAAGGGAGTTCAAGCTTATGAAATTTGAAGTTAAATGCTGTTGAGATTCAGACTTAGTTAACTAAGACTTTCTGTGAGGTTAAATCACTCATCTCCATTTGTCTTAGTTCAAAGAGTGCAATGCTTGTCAAAGTAGAGGAGATTCCTGCTTCGGACCCCGGGAGGACCTGCACAACATCAAGGCACAGATTGTAAAGGTTTTCTATCTTTAAAGTTAATACAAATATACTCATTTCTCTCATTAAACTGTCAATTTATGTTTTATTTCATAAATTCCTTGATCATTATGATAAGTATGATTTGTAATAATGTCTATACAGGTGCTGCTTAATCTTTTTGCTTGTTTGTGATTGCAGATATACGAGGAACGTTCTTTCAGTGCACGGGAAGGACTTCAACAAAATCAAGCAAGCGTTGGACATAAGGAAGGCCTTACACCCGTATAGTGTTTTTATAAATCTTATATGCTTAGAGAGAGATTAGTATAATTGGCTGTTTGTTGCTAGTTACCTTTTGTACTAGAGAGATCGGTCTTGTCCGCAAGATGGATTAATCTACACAACAAGGTCAAGGTTAACGTAAGGTTAAGGTTAAGGTTAGGTTAAGGTTAATGTTATGCTTAAGGGTAAGATTAATGATAGGGTTAAGGTTAGGTTAAGGGTTTAGTTAATGTTAAGGTCAGGGTAAAGGTTAAGTTTAGGCTAAGGTTAAGTTTAAGGTTAATGTTAAGGTTAAAGGTAAGGTTAACACTGATGTTAAGGTTAGGTTAAGGTTAAGGGTTTAGTTAAGGTTAAGGTTATGTTAGGTTAAGTTTAAGGGTAAGGTGAAGGTTCAGGTTAAGGTTGAGGGTTGAGTTAAGGTTATGGTTAGGTTAGGGTTAGGTTAAGGTTACGATTAGGTTAAGGTTAGGTTAGGTTAATGTTAAGGTTAAGGTTATATAACGGTTAGGGTTAAGGTTCAGGTTAAGGGTAAGGTTAAGGTTAAGGGTAAGGTTAGGGTTAAGGTAAGGTTAAGGTTAAGGTTAATGCCAAAGTTAAGGGTAAGGTTAAGGTTAAGGTATGGTTAAGGTTGAGGTTAAGGTCAAGGTTAAGGTCAAGGTTATGGTTAAGATTAAGGTTAAGGTTGTGTTAAGGTTAAGGTTAAGGGTTTATTTAAGGTTAAGTTAAGGTTAAGGGTTTAGTTAAGGCTAAGGTTAAGGTTAAGGTTGTGTTAAGGTTGTGTTAAGGTTCAGGGTTTAGTTAAGGTTAAGGTTAATACTGAGGTTAGGGTTAGGTTAAGATTAAGGTAAGATTAAGTTTAAGGTTAACACTGTTACGCAACATTTTTTCACCGTCCCTGCAATTCATCATCCCGTACATTGGAGGATTATTCCCATGACTTGTGAATAGTAAAATGTCCTGGAAACACCTTGATGGTATCCTTTTGCATAAGGGCAAGAAGTCTCCTGAAGAACATTTCCTCTGGAAAACCCTAAAAACCCATGTTTTCACATTGGCGTAGGTAGCCAGTTCATCCCTCGTGCCAATGGGGAAAATACATACTAGTGGGTGTGCTAGATGGTGCTATGTCCTTGTGTTGTGCCCACTCCAAGCATATTAAGGAATGTTTTTTAACAATAGAAGGTGGATGTTTGATTCTAACAACTTCAGAACAAATCATCAAAAAGAGGTTCAGCTGTTTAGCTCCAGATCTCCCTTATTAGGAAGTGGTTTTCCACCTCTCATGGAACCTTCCTAAGAGATATGACTCTCCCCCATGATTATAGGGAGCCTTACCTCTCCTTCTCCCCATATAAAAGCCTACCCTCTCCATTTTCTAGCTATCTAAACTTTTGGGAAGGAAATTATAGCTGAGTGACAATCAAGAACAGAGCTAAGGAGAACCCTATGAGAGAGAGAGAGTTTTCAAATCCCTGACAAGATTTCTGAGACACGTCCCACTGGAACCCTATCGAAGGAAGATCACGATGTCAGAGCACCAGCTGTAATCATTCTCTCATATCTTAATATACGTGACCTTGCTATTGGTTCCATGATTGCATTTGTCCATTATATAATGCAATTTCATTCATTCCTTTCTAACTGATTGATAGTTATAAAGTGTGAAATATTATGTTGCATGTTGTCTCTCTTCTTTGCATGTGTACATGTATCTGGATGCAACAAGCTCACAGATCGTGACCTATCCAGCTAGGAATGGAAGAGCCACTTCTTCTTCGACAACAGTAGCGAAGGGATCACAGTAAGCGATCTATCATGATTCTATCCTTTGTAACTAGGAATCAATAACTTTGCGTGTTTCAATTGTTGCTAGACCCACTCTAGGGCTAGTGGGATTGCCTCTATCTGTAGAGGGGATTTACCTCCACAAAAATTTGGCGACTCCGCTGGGGATCAGTGGGAGTTGTTCCTTCCACCATTGGGTTGTTTTTTGGCTTTTTGATTGATTAGTCTACTTTTCTAGTTCATCTTCCTTGGTGTTAAAACCTTGTTCAGCCCCTAGAATACCAGATCTAGCCTCTATTCATTCATTTTCTTAATTTTCTACGGTATACCTGATTGGCACGGTTATCCCTCTGATAGTCGCACTAGAGGGTGCGAGTTGCTAGTTAGGCACCCGCACCATCCCCTGTTTGGCACAAATTACAGCCAGACAGGCGCACCAACCTTGATTGGTTTTAGGGTTTGCCTGGGTTGCTTTTTCTGATTGTTTGAGTGCTTTGAAGTCATTTTTTACTGTGTTTAGCCCTTTTCCTCTGTTTTTTTTCCCCTTTAGCCGTGATACACCAGACACATCATTCAGAGAGATTACCTACACATAAATTAAGTCCTTGGTTGATTTCTCTTTCATTTTTACCAAGGTGTATATGGAAGTTCATGGATATCTAGTACACCCATTTACCTAGATTACCAGAGCAGTCATTTTTATCTTTACTGACTCCCTAAATGTGAAAAGATCATCAAGTGCTTGTCCTTTCACGCTTGTTTCCAAAATGAAAGTGATATAGTCATATTTTACTCATTTCTAAACTCTTAAAACATGAAACAATAAAATTTCTAGTTTCAATGTGGTAAAATTAATCACCTACGATCACATGCCAATTTAGAGATTGATTTTTTGGCCTATTTCTGTTTTCCTTGGTTTTTGCCCGTGGGTTTTTGTTTTTGATCTCTTCCTCTTTTTCTATAGTCACCGTGGCAGAACCATCAGTTTCTTCTACTGGTAGTCCTTATACAGATGATTCATTAGAAGTCTCTCAGTCCTCTTCTAAGCATCAGCAGCTCGTTGTATCCGAGTTTCCTGACAGGGGACCGGTTATATCTGAACTTCCCTTTAGAGGACCAGTTGAGTTCAATTGGCCCTTTTCTAATGCTTGGTTTGGATTTGGATTTGAGGAAAACTTCCCTCCTCTTACATCAAGATCACCATTTTTGGTTGCTTTCATACCTCCTATTCCCCATAATCTTTTAGAAGATCTTACAGCAGGGTCAGATATGGACTCATCCTGTCCTATTCCTAGTGAGGGAATTCTTACTTCTGATGAATACTACTAGCTTTTACCCAAAGACATCCCCGAGCCGTCTATTTTGTCTTCATCTAGTGCATCGATCCTAGCTGGATATAGGTCTTTAAGTCAAGTCATGGCCACTATTTCCTCTATGGGAATATTGACTCCATCCACGGAACCAATCATTCCCTTGTTATGGATGTCACCACAGACACCTCTCACGGCATCTCCTTTTGTCACATCGACACATGTTAAACCTACTATTTGCATGGTTGCATATACGCCTATTGTCACCACTCAGTTAATTAGGACCTCATCAGTTCTTGAAGACGTTTATATAGTTTCTGCCATTCCTGAGAACCTCTCAACTGAAGAGTATCAAATGACTTTACGGCCGCTGATCTCCCAGGTTGATCAGTCATCTCAGGATCTAAATCGTCCTTAATTTTCTCATTATGGAGTAGATGGTACCCCGATCTATTCATATCCATTTCAATATGATGAGCACAACTACCCCATTTATTTCCCTGCTCCTGGGGCTTATCAGTATATCAACGGTTTCATACCTACCCTTCCTGTGCAACCTTCTAACCAACAAGGACAACCCTTATAGGGACAACCTTTGTTTCAGCAAGGATATGCTTCTGGCCCACAAGGAAAACCCTTCCAGGGACAACCTTCGACCCAGCCAGGGTATGCAGATGATCCACAAGGGAAACCCTTACAAAGACAACCTTCAGGCCAGCAGGGATTATTTTACGACCCACAAGGGAAGTCTTACAATCCTCAAGGTCAACCTCTACAGCCTCACCCTATGATCCAACGAGGACAACCTCAAGGACTGGCAGGGCAACCGGTGTATCAACCTAGACCGTCATACGGTCCTAGGGGCAAACCCATCCGTCTCAACCTTTGGTGCAACCTCAGTGCCTCATTTTCCAATTGGTCAAAATGTTGCATAGCCAGGGCCATCTTATGGTCCTGTCATAGGTCAACCTAGTTATCATGCACAACCTAGCCCACTCCCGCCGTCAGGCCAACCTGCTCAACTGTGGAAAACTAGTGTCCCTCATTAGCCAGGTCAACCTGTTCAACCATGACAACCTGCACAGCCTGTTAACCCTGCTCAGCCACCAATCTATTCTACGCCACAGCTGAATCCACTTGTGCGCCTGACTTATCCGACTCAGGAGGGCCCCACTTATCAGTAGCCCATTCAGCCCTAAGGCGGCTATTACCCTCAAGGTCAGTCTCGAAGAATTTAAAACATGCCTCAAGTTTCTAGTTATTACCCTCAACAACCAGGCTATACTTATACTTCACAGAAAAATCCATATGCTACTCAACCGGGTCCTATGTATAATCAAAATCAATACCCTGGTTATCAACCCCAGTATCCTAGTTTATAGCCGCCATATCAACCCAATTATCCAGCTTATACCCCCTATGGTCAGAATCCTCCAGGACAGAACCAATGGGGGTAGAGTTATGCTCAACCAGGATGGAGTACAGGTACAGGTCCTTATCAAGGACCTGGCATGCCTTTTAACCCTAAATTACCTTTTCTCACCACATTGGAGTTATTGGACATGTCCAAATTGACCAATGATCCGATTCTTCATAATCCATATTGGCCTCCAGTTCTGACGAAGGTGCCTGGTGATTGTCCTATGTTTGAGGGAAAATCTAGAGAAGAACCCCAAGCACATGTCATGACATACCATTTATGGTGTTCTTCGAATTCTTGGGTGGATGACTCGATTCGTCTACGTATTTTCCAGCGCACTCTCACCGGTGCTGCTGCTAAATGGTACATAGAACTGTCCCGTAGTATTTTTTAGGATTTTAATACTCTAGCTATGGTGTTCCTCATGAATTTCTAGTTACCAGTTCATTACGAAGCCGGGACGCATCTCCTGAAATCTCTGAAATAGGACAAAGCCACTCATATTTCAGATCACATTCACGAATGGAGACGTCTTCGTCATCTAATCAAGTTTGACATTCCTGATCAACTTTTGACTCAGTGGTTCACTACCTCCTTTGTCAATAAGATTGCATGGAACATTGCTATGGGGGAATGTGTGACCGAGGATTAGGCCATCTCTTCCTCCCAGTGCCTCAATTTAGTGTGCTCTCAATCAGGCACATTATATGACATCTTGACTGATGCCCCGTGACCAAGGACCTCTAAAGCACTGGCTACCCCATCAATAGATGGAGTTATTGGTTCCGTCTCTCACACTGTTAGGTCCCTATATTACTAGTATAGTCCCTTATTGTTTTTATTGTAACCCCCTTATTGTTATTATTGTACCCTTGTAACCCCCATTTTGTTATTATTGTGCCCTTAAATTATTATTGTTAGGTCGGCTAGGATTACATTGTGGCCCACTAGGATTACATTATGGCCCCATGGACTCCTATATATAGAAAGGAGGTTTTGTAAATTGTATCATCCAAGAATTGTTCATTTATGTATTGTATTGGAGGTTTCCCCCTCGAAGTGGCTCATTTATAAGGCGTTGATATCTCTTTTCTTCTATTTTTGGAGCTGGTTATGCAACATTTGGTACCAGAGCTTTGGATTCTAGGGTTTCACTGCTCCAAACAGGTCATCGTGGAAATTTCTCTATAACCTTTTTTATACGAAGTTTCAGAAGCTGAAATTGTTAGGGTAAAAATTCGAAATCCTGAGGAATATTTTCTAAAAATTTCAGAGCTTGGTTCGCAATATTTTCAGAGATATGATCTGTGGAAGTTAGGTCTTTTTTCAGGCTCCTAAACAGGTCATCGTGGCATTTGCGCTATAAATTTTTTTTTAAGAAGTTTCAGAATCTGAAATTCTTATGGTGTGAATTTGAAATCCTGAAGAAATTCTTCAAAAAATTTCAAAGCTTGGTTCGCAATATTTTTGGAGATATGATCTGTGGAAGGTAGTGCTTTTTCAAGCTCCTGAATTTCATCTCAAAGAGGTGATCATGGGAAAATTTCAATAACTCTCTCTCTGGGCATCGGATTGGAGTGGCGTAAAAAAATTTCGCAAGTAAACAGACTGTAGTTTCTTGGCTATCAATTTCAAAGATGAAGGATGAAATAGTGACACGTGGAAAGTCATACAAGTTCACTCTACTGAACCAGTCCATAATTAGGTCATTGTGGGATATTGGACACAACTTTGTCTTGGATAATCCAAATCAGGTCAGACCTGTGGAATTAAAAATATAATTCATAGGGCTACGTTATTACTGAAAATAAAATATTGAAGTTCTGCAATCACAAAGATAATCCAATTTCAATATCGAGCTCCTCAAAAGCAAGAAAATGGTGTGTATTTTTTTTTCCGAATTGCATAAGTCTTGTTTGAAGAATCAATTTGAATTGATTCCAAGGGCATATTGTAGAATATATATCAGTATTGGGTTCTAAAATATGCCCCATAAAAATAATTCGACACCCATTAAGCCTTCAGAAGGCTCTACTATGACTCATGAAGATGAAGAATTGCAACATGATCTATCAAAATTACAAGAGCAAGTGCAACAAATTTCACTCTTGCAAAGAGCAACAAAAAAAGAAATGGAAGTTTTGAAGAAAGGTGTGGAAGCTAAGATGGATGGCGTCCAAGCTAAGATGGATGGCGTCCAAGCTAAGATGGATGGCATGGAAGCTATGATGGATGACATGAAATACAACATGGATAACATGAAGAATGATCTGAAAATAGACATCGAAGGTTTGACAAAGTTGATACAAGAAATTTTTCCTAATGGTGAAAAGATAGTAGAAGAACCTCATGATGAGAAAAAAATCAATGTTAATCGTGATTTCATAAACTCTAATGTTGGCAGGAAGAACCACCATATTCCAAAAACGGATATGAGGAAGTTTGATGGAAAGGATCTTGTAACATGGATACTACATATGGAGCAATATTTTGATCTCCATAACATGCAAAACACACAAAAGGTACCCATTGCAACTTTACATTTAGAACAAAATACATTTGTATGGTATCGATGGCTTTGCTCCCATAAAAAAATTGTCACTTGGTCAATTTTTACAGAAGAAATGATAGCACATTATGACGATACAAAGAGCAACACCTTCTTTAGCCAATTGATAAATCTCAAACAAAAGGGTTTAGTGGGGCAGCACATTGAGGAATTCCAAAAATTGAATATAAGGGTAACCGATATTCCAGAGGAACAGAGGATCGATCTCTTCATAGGCACTTTAAAGGATAATATCCAACATGAAGTTCTCATTTTGGAACCAGATTCATTAGAGAAGGCATTCAGGTTGGCAAGAAAATTTGAATGTAAAATAATGGCGACAAGGAAGCCTACCACTATATTATATAAAGAAGGAAGTGTTGCTACGCCTAGATTTCCACAACCTACAAGGTTGACACCACAAAAATTGGAAGAAAAAAGAGAAAAAGGACTTTGCTACAGTTGTGATAGAAAATACACTAAAGTTCATAAGTGTGCTAAGAAGAAATTATTTTACATAGATTGTGAAGAGGAAAATGAACAAGAAGAGGATATACACCAGGAACCAGCCCTAGAAGAGGAAGAAATGAATTCGACCATATCGTGTAATGCACTGGCAGGAATTACCACTCCTCAAACTCTCAAGATAGAAGGACAAATCAAGAAGAAAAAGGTAATAGTGTTGATTTATTTAGGTAGCACCCATAATTTTATTCATTATAAGGTAGCCAAGGAATTAAATTGTTTCCTATACCCAACACCAGAATGTCAAGTGATGGTTGCAAATGGAGGAACTATAAATTGCTCTGGAAAATGCAATAATATCAAGCTAACCATGGGGGAATATGTATTGACTAGTCCAATGCTTTCCATTCCTATGGGAGGTGCTGATGTTGTACTAGGAGTACAATGGTTACAATCTTTGGGGAGGGTAGCTTTTAATTTTCAAGAACTTTTCTTGAAATTTTTTTCAGAAGGAAAGGAAGTTGAATTACGGGGTATTGAAGGGAAGACAGGAAGTATAATAAGCTCTAATGTCATGAAAAAGCTTCTAAATAAAGAACAACGATGCGTAATTGCACAATTATGCTCAGTAGAAGTTCCGACATCAAAATCATCTATTTCTGCAGATATCCAACAAGTCTTGGACAATCATTCCAAGGTGTTTGAAACTCCCAAAGGACTCCCACCTATTCGTGATCATGATCATGCTATTCATTTGATTTCAAGAAGTGTTCCTCCAAACATCAGGCCTTAGATATCCTTACTTCCAAAAGAGCGAAATTGAACGTATGATTGCAGAAATGTTAGAGGCGGGTATAATTCAACCTAGTCAAAGTTCTTTCTCTGCTCCTGTAGTATTGGTACACAAGAAGGATGGATCAAGGCGAATGTGTCCGGATTATAGGGAGCTCAATAAGCTCACCATTAAAGATAAATTTCCCATTCCTGTGATTGATGAATTATTGGATGAATTACATGGAGCAATTTATTTTACCAAGTTGGATCTTCGTTGAGGATATCATCAAATTAGAATGAAGACTGAAGATATTCCAAAAACAACATTTCGAACTCATGAGGGTCATTATGAATTTTTGGTCATGCCTTTTGGCCTTACCAATGCACCTTCTACATTTCGAGGGTTGATGAATTCCATTTTCAAACCCTTCCTGAGAAAATTTGTGCTAGTATTTTTTGATGATATACTAATCTATAGCAGGTCTTGGAAGGATCATGTTGAACATGTTGACAAGGTGCTCAAACTATTGCGGGAGAAACAATTATATGCAAAAACATCCAAATGTTTCTTTGGAGTACAAGAGGTGGAATATCTGGGTCATATTGTATCTCACGAGGGTGTTAAAGTAGACCCTAAGAAAATTAAAGCCATTAAGGAATGGAAAGTCCCCACAACCATAAAGCAGTTGCGAGGATTTCTCGGGTTAACAGGGTATTATCGCAAGTTTGTTAAGAATTATGGGAGAATAGCAGCACCTCTAACATCATTATTGAAGAAAGATGCATTTTCATGGACTCCTGAAGCAACTAAGGCCTTTGAACGTCTTAAAGAGGCAATGTGCCTAGCACCGGTCTTAGCTACACCAGACTTCACAAAAACCTTTATTGTGGAATGTGATGCCTCAGGAAATGGAATTGGTGTAGTTTTAATGCAGAAAGGAAGACCCATTGCTTTTGAAAGTCGTCCAATCAAAGGAAAGTATTTACAGAAACCTATTTATGAGAAGGAAATGTTAGCAATACTGCATGCACTAAAGAAATGGAGAAATTACCTAATGGGAAGACACTTCAAGGTAAAAACTGATCATGATAGTCTTAAACACTTTTTGGAACAAAGACTATCTTCAGAAGAGCAGCAAAAATGGGTCACAAAGATGTTGGGTTATGACTTTGAAATAATCTACAGAAAAGGAAAGCTTAATGTTGTTGCGGATGCACTCTCAAGAAAGAATGAAGAGGTGGAAGCATTGCTTTGTGCCATTTCTATTATCCAACCAGATTGGATAACCAAAGCAAGAGATGAATGGAAGAAGGAAAAAGATGTATGGACACTCATTCAAAAGTTGCAGCAAGATCCTAGTACATATGATACGTTTAGTTGGAAAAATGATTCCTTATGGTACAAAGATCGCTTATATCTTTGTAAGAATTCCCAACTAAAACAAAAGATTCTTCTGGAATTGCACACTTCTCCTTTAGGAGGGCACTCAGGATTTTTAAAAACTTACCATAGGGTGAAGAAAGAATTTTTTTGGGATGGCCTTAAATCTGATATTCAAAAGTTTGTGGTGGAATGTTTGGTTTGCCAGTAGAATAAAGTGGAGACAATTAAGACCTCGGGACTTCTACAACCTTTATCCATTCCAAGTCAACATTGGGAGGAGATTTCAATGTATTTTATCATAGGTATACCTATGTTCGAAGGAGATAATGTCATCATGGTGGTAGTTGATAGACTTACCAAGTATGCACACTTTTGTGCATTATATCATCCATTTAAAGCAAGTACAGTTGCTACTACATTTATGGACAGAATTCAAAAGCTACATGGAAGCCCAAGGGTTATTGTGAGCGACAGAGATCCCATTTTTACTAGAAATTTTTGGACGGAGTTATTTTATTTTTTGGGTACTCAATTATATCATAGCTCATCTTATCATCCTCAATCTAATGGTCAAACTGAGATAGTAAATAAATGTTTGGAAGGACATCTTCATTGTTTTGTATCTGATAAAAAAACACAATGGGTCAAGTGGTTACCTCTCGCTGAATGGTGGTATAACACTTCCTTCCATACTGCAGCAAAAATGACCCCATTTATGGCACTTTATGGATATCATCCACCATCGATCACATCATCTTTAAGGGAAAATTCGAAGTTTCAAGCAGTGGAAGATCACATCGAGCATCAACAAGAAGTTCTCAAACTCTTAAAGGATAACCTGAATTTGGCACAAAATCGAATGAAACAACAGGCAGATCAACATCACAACGAGAGATGTTTTGATGTAGGAGATTGGGTATTTTTACGGATACAACCATACAAAAAATTGTCCCTCAAGCAAGCTAAGAAGGATAATAAATTATCACCAAAGTACTATGGTCCTTACAAGGTGTTTCAAAATATTGGTACTATGGCATAGAAATTGGATCTTCCTGCTTCTTCGCGAGTACATCCAGTTTTCCATGTTTCATGCTTAAAGAAGGTTATAGGTGAAAATCTTCCAGTTCAAACAATATTGCCAGAACTTGATGAGGAAGGAAAAATCATATTGGAACCTGAAGCGGTCATGGAAACAAGAACTCGACAACTACGGAATCGATCAATTTCGGAGTATCTCATCAAGTGGAAGAACTTACCAGAATTCTACATATTCAGATAGAAAATTTTATACGAAGCACCAGGCTTCCTCGACGTTGAGGACAGCACTTTTGAAGGAGAGGGGCATGTTGGGTCTATATATTACTATATGATCTCATATATTTGTGTGTAACCTATTAACATTATTTAATACCCCATAAGCTTCATTTTGTTATTATTGTTGCCACTTAATTATTATTGGGTAGCTAAGTTTATTGTGGCTTACTAGAGATTACATTGTGGCTTTATGGAGGAAATATATATAGAAATAAGGTTTTGTAAATTGTATCATCCAATAATTTTTCATTTATGTAGTGTATTGGAGGTTTCCCCCTCAAAGTGGCTCATTTCTAAGGCGTTGATATCTCTTTTATTCTATTTTTGGAGCTGGTTATGCAACACAGAATTTTCGCTAGCCTTCCAATGGGAAGAAGAAATTGAATTATTCCAATGCTTCTGCTTCTCAGCCTACTCCAGATTCTGATAAAACCACGGAGGTCAATTCCATTCAGGAAAATCCTACAGACAAGACCTCCAAGGGAAAAAATAAGGGAACAGGAAAGGCCAAACCCAATGCCCCGAAACCGGAATCGTCTAAACCCTGTGTTGATGATATTTCGCAACAAAAACTGAAGTATCCCTGCCTAATTTTTGAAGAGGATCACTACAATAAGGATTTTCCTCGATGATCTGAGGTTAGCCAACTACTAAAAGGCACTAAGGGAACTTCGGCAGTCCTTAAGGAACCTTTTCCATCTCAGCAGACCCAGATGGTCGATCAATTTACACCATCTACGTCGTTTGGCTCTCAAGTTTTCATGATGAACGGTTCTGCACCCATTTCCATTTCTACTTGGTTGAAATATTATGCCAGATCACGTTAGGTAGCCAAGAAGGAGGCTTTTGATGGTCCTCCTCTCCCACCTACCTTTGGTCCCCTTGAAATTGAGAAGCCCGGTGTTGAACCCGTTATACGGCCACCTTCTAAAGGTTTTATCCAAAAGTCTTCCTATAATCCTAATGCCCGTGCTACTCAACATTACAGTATTGTTGAAGATTTAGTGTAGGCTCCATCTGCAATGTCTGCGTTAGAAGTCCTCCAGAGTTTCCCATCTCAATGGAAAGCATTTTTATCTACAATCGGTGGTATCAATCCTGCCAATTCTAGTCTTCTCATTTTTGATCTAGAGAATTTCGTCCCCCAAATTCCACGCCAAATTGCACTTGTTATAAAAGTCGCTATTAACAGTCTCAACATCCATAGGGCCATAGTGGATGAAGGTTCATCTACCTGTGTCATGTCATCTACTTTATGGAAGGCCATTGGCTCTCCAACCCTTAATTCATCACCTAATACCCTCGAGGCATTTGATGGAAGGGAGTCAAAACCCTTGGGTGTTCTTGCTAGCTTACCGATTAAATTACAAGGAAAGACTGTCAACGTTGAAGTGGAAGATGTTGATGCCAAACTCAACTACAATATTCTCCTCGGCTGCAGTTGGACCCATGCCATATTTTGTGTTCCGTCCACCCTCTTTCGACTTCTGAAGTTTTCACATGCGTGAAAAATTATTATTGTTGATCAGTTGTCATTATTTACCTCATCTTCCGAGAACCCCCTAACAGCATAGGGCCGGGTATTTTCAAAGATCCCACTCTCATGGGTATTTCTCCCTTTCCACCACCCAATACTATTCAAGTAAATATGATCTCTAGTTCAGATGACCCATGGATCATCCATTCTCCTGAACAAGTTGCTTCTTTTGGAGAATCGATGCGTCTAACCTAGGTTGAAATCAATTATTATGAGATCATTGCCGCATCGGATCATCCTCCTGCTGATGATGCTCCTCTAAGCATGGATCTTGATGTTTATTCTCAATCCCCTTGGCTCTTGATGCACATTTGCCCGATCCTTTGAGAGAATTTTTTCTGTCTGATGAAGTTATCATGGAGACTATGTCTCTCAAAGATCTACCATGGAGTGATGGGAATCATCATTCCTCATTCATGCCTAGCCTGGGGGAAATGTCTAATTGTCTCGAGCATTTCGCATCTCAGGTTCCTTCTCCGCCACTCCAAATGCCAATATTGACTCACAAAGTTTATCAGAAGGAAATCTGAGTAATATTACCCAAACGATGCCTATCGACATCTCTGCTAAACCGGGGGTTGTCGAGAACATCCATGTGGGAGTCACTTGTTCTCCCGATGAGATTCAAGTGTACAATAGTCTCTTTTGCAAATTATATGATGTTTTTGCATGGTATTAAAAAGAGATTCCTAGAATTGATCCCAGCATCGGCGTGCAAAAAATTCCCACCTGTCCCGGTGCGAAGCCTATGTGCCAGCGTCTGCGTCCAGTGCATCCTAGGAAAGCCGCTGCTATAAAAGCTGAAGTTGAGAAACTTCTTAAAGCGGGTTTCATATATCCAATCCCTCTGATAGAGTGGGTTTCCAATATTGTCCTTGTGGATAAGAATTAGGGCACAATTCGAGTCTTTGTTGACTATCGAGATATCAATCGAGCTTTCCCTAAGGACAACTATCCCACCCATTTTATCGATCAGATCATTGATGATTGTATGGGGAGTGAGATATTTTCCCTTATGGATGGGTTTTTAGGTTATAATCAAATCAATATCCTCCCATCTGATCAACATAAGACCACTTTCATCTATCCGTGGGGAACATTTCCTATAAGAAACTCCCTTTCGGCTTAAAAACTGCTGGCGCTACCTTCCAGCATGCCATGTCTTATACTTTTCACAAAATACGTAATTTTGTTGAGCCGTACCTGGATGACCTTCCGGCTCATTCAGCTCTACGCGTAGACCATTCGAAACATCTCCGCTAGATTTTTCTCCACTGTAGACGTTACAACATCAGGCTTAATCCTCACAAGTGCATCTTTTCCGTTGACTTTGGTCAACTCTTAGGATTCATTATCTCTAAGGATGGAATTCACCTTGACCCTCTTAAGGTTGAGGCTATTTTTAATCTCCCCTCCCCATTGTCATTACATCAGCTTCAGAGTCTTCAGGGGAAAGCAAATTTCTTACATCATTTTATCCCGAACTATGTGGAGGTAGCCAAAGGGTTCACGCGAATTCTCAAACAGGATGTCCCTTTCTGTTGGGATGATATTACTCAACAATATTTTGATAACATTAAAATGTTTCTTGTCAATGCTCCATTAATACGTCCTGCAAATTATCATCGCAAATTTACCCTCTATTTGGCTGCTGCATTTAGTACAATTTCCATAGTTCTAGTACATGATGATGATGATAGTAACAAACAGGTAATTTGTTACCTATCTCGGAACCTCCTCGACACTGAAACACGTTATGCACACGTAGAGAAGTTAGTGCTGGCCGCAGTCTAGACTGTTCAGCGGTTTCACCATTACATCTTGTTACGCATGGTAACCATGATTTTCGACTGCAACCCCATGACTTACATTTTGTCTCGACAATTACTGGGGGGCAAGTACTGAAAGTGGATTGTGATCCTTCAAGAGTTTGATTTAGAGTTCACTACTTCCAAATCTAAGAAATCGCTAGTTTTTTCTTATCTCATTTGTTCTCTCCCTACCGACTCTGTTCCGTCTCAATCCGAGGATCATATCCCGGACGAAACTCTCTTCTTAATCGACACTCGTGATCCATGGTACGGTGATATCATCGTGTACCTCCAGACATCAACCTTCAGGTCTGAGTTAACAAAGGATGCTCGACGCTATGTTTGACATTATTTGCAACCATATCGCATTGTCGAAGATACCCTATATCATGTTAGAGTTGATTATGTACTTCGCCGATGTTTGGCCTTAAAAGAGGCTTAGAAAGTTCTAAATGACTATCACAGTGGTGCCTATGGTGGTCACATGTCTGGTTATGCTACCGCACAGAAGATCCTTCGTGCGGGCTATTTCTGGCCATCTATTTTTAAAGACTATATTGTTGCAGTACGAAAGTGTCACACATCCCAAATCTTCCAACACAAGATGTGTGTGTCACCTCTCCCATTACATCATGTCATTACCGTGGGCCCTTTTTCAAAATGGGGCATTGATTTTATGACGTGTAACCCTCACTCGGTTGGGGGGCATGCTTCTATCATCATTACCGTAGATTATTTCACCAAGTGGGCCGAAGTAATGTCTACACTGGCTACAAATGGTAAGACAGTTGCACAATTCATTTTCAACCAAGTGATCACTCGTTTCGACATTCCTCAAGCCATCGTCACTGATCATGGCTCTCATTTTCGGGACTACATGATGGCAGAGCTGACATCTAAGTTGGGCTTGAGTCACAACAAATCAGCGCCATATTACCCTAAGGCAAATGGCGAGGTTGAAGCCGTGAACAAGGTTCTTGTCACGATGCTTCAATAAACAATTGGTATACACAACTTGAATTGGCATCTCCATTTGTTTTTAGCTCTTTGGGCCTACCGAATGTCAGTGAAGAGTGCAACCAGATTCACACCATTTCAATTGGTGTATGGTATGGAAGCTACTCTTCCAGTTGAATGTGAGATTCCTTCACTAAAATTGTTTGTGGAATTACTGCCCAATACTTTCCTAGAGGAAGAACGTCTCCTATATCTCAAGAGATTGGAAAAAACTGACCGCTTGGTTGCTTTGGTCATCGAGGCACAGAAAAAATAGGTTAAAGCTCATTTTGATCAAATGGTTTCTCTGCACTCTTTTATCGAAGGGGACCTCGTCCTCTTGTATGATCAATCCCATGACAAGCTTGGGGCAGGAAAATTCCAACCTATGTGGCATGGGCCCTATATCGTTAAACATGTATTGAAAAATGGGGCTTATGAGCTGATCGATTATGAGGGTCTTCCTTTGGTGCAACCTAGAAATGGGTTGTGCTTGAAGAAATATTATGCTTGAATCATTCTTGCGTAGTATATGTACATAGGTGATTTTTTTTCCTTTTTGTGTATGTGTGGTGTGGTGTGCTTTGTAATCATTTTTCTTCTTATTGGGTCTTCCTAATTGTGCATATGTCAATTACTCTTTATGTTAGTTTCACGGATGGTGCCTCCCACAGTACCAGGAATCTATCTTCAGTAGCCTGGGTAATTTACAATCCTGCTGGTGAGTTGGTTAATTTACAAGGTGTTTTTCTAGGGCCCACTACAAATAATGTCGTAGAATATAGTGTTGTTTTGGAATTATTAAATGAGGCTATTAACCTTGGCATTCGTGTGTTACTTGTACATCTAGATTCACGGCTTGTGGTTTTACAACTCAATGGTCATTATTCAGTTAGAAACCCATGAATTTTAAGATTGTATCTACGTATTCATTTACTTGAAATAAGTTTTGATTACATCACATATCAGCATATACCAAGACGAATGAATACACTAATAGATGCAGCAGCCAACATGGTATTAGATAGAAATTTACACATTTTGTAAAACATTATCATATGTAAGCAAGATCCATGTAGAATATAAATATATATATATATATATATATATATATATATATATATATATATATATATATATATATATATATATATATGTGTGTGTGTGTGTGTGTGTGTGTTGAGTTTTTGCAACGTGTGCATCATATAAAACCAAAAATATACATGTTTTGTTTCAGTTACATCTGGAGACAACATGTCTTTAAAAAATATGCAAATAGAAAGTCTAGGTGACTAATCGGCATGGTGCTCATGGTAGCACATCACTACCCGCACCAACCGCCTCAGTAAGCGGTGGAGACAACTTGGCACCCCCACGGTGTGCCTATGATAAGCTATGGGAACATCAACTAAATGAGCATAATTCAGAACTCTGCAAGCGATCCCCTCTAGGTTCTGTACAAGCTTGTCCCCCTCACCCCCTTTCCTTGAGGGTCATAAGCGAGAGGGGTCCTCCTCGCTATTGGTGACATTTCGGCGGGCCTTTTTCAGCCAACATCTACATGTATACCAACATGCATGTATACCAAAAAATCATAAGACTCATAAAATTAAAAAGAGTCTTACCAAGGTCCTCGTCACAGTCCTCTCATTCCAGAAGCGGAAGCTCTGGGTCTTCGATAAATTTGGTGCCCGCATAGGACCAATCCTCCACGATGATTAACTGTCGACAGATCTAGTCAAAGAATTTAGGCCGCCATGACATCTGCTGGCCGCCCCCTGCCCTAGGAATCAATGCCGCCCATCGAGCCATCTTTGGCTCTCTCAGTGGTGGATCTGGGACTACGGCCCCCTGGCACTGGAAAATAGGTAGTCGTTCCAGGAAGAATGACACCAAAATTGACTCGTATGAAAATTGTTTCAGTTTTGTCTTCTTGCATTTTTTGAGTTGTCGTTTAATGTTAATGGTCACGGCTATGTCCCAGTCAAAGATAGTTGAGTTCATGCACTCCGATGCAAGAACGAGCTATGTATTTGTGGCCTTGTGCAGTGCCTGCGATCCTACAACCCGCATAATGGTATGTAGCACTACTCTCAGTGCTAGATCGGAGACGGTTTGAACATCTACTTTCCCACTCCCTATTCCTTTGCATGCCCCTCAAGATAGGGACTGCACCCCTGTGTGACAGTCCAGTGATGAAGTACACGTCTGATACTTCGAGCTCAATTACCTAGTCTCGAAGTTTGAATTTCTCCTCATCCTCATCCAAGATGCTGATGAGATACTGCAATAGTTCGGGCTGAGCCCGGAGACATGGCGTCAGAAAGAATTTTTTCAGCTCGAAATTCTGGAGAGAATTCATATAATGCTCATTTCCCATTTAAAATTCATCTTCCTCACTGTTCTCTCTCTCTTTCCATTCAATGATAATTCTTTTGTTGGATACCTCCATCAAATCAAACATAGGAATGTTATAAACCTCCTTGGGTATTCAAAATTTCATTCCAATAGTTCTTTTTTGAGATTTTTTAGCCGGATTTTGCGTTGCGCCATTAGTGCGGCTCTCTGGCTAACAGTTGTGCCAATGGGCGCTGGTACATGCCTAGAACCCGTGCCAACCACAAAGCCCTAAAAATTAAAAAATCCCTCCCTAACAAACCTCAAACAGTGATTAAATACAGTGAAATGTACCTTAAAAGATGGACAAAGAGGTTGGCTCTTCCCTGAACTGGACAAAATTTGATTTGATCCACTGGATTGGCCACACTCGTCACCTAAAGATCGAAGCACAAAAGGGTCATTGTTGCTCTGTAAAGAGGTAAAAAGTGAAAATTAAATATTTTTTACCACTGTTGGTCTTTTATAGTTTTTTCAAGTCCTAAATGGGTTTTTAAACATGTTTTTCGATATATTTTTGCATTATTTTTGTCGAATATGTTTTACACGCGTCTTTTTGTGTAGCAACAGGTTTTCCACATAATTTTGACAAAGAGACGAGTTGTATTTTATACTTTTTCAGACTCGGTAAAAACATGAAAAATTCACTACTGGAGTCACCTTTCAGCTCTTTTCTGACTCTCTAAAACTGAAAATATTTCCAAGTCGTTTATTGTTTTGAGCTCGTTAAATTGGCTGTGAAACGACATCTACCCAGTATACGTTTACCCCTTTTTTGGGCTGGGATATATTATTTACGAAAAAGGAATACCCTAGCCTATCGCGACTAGGAGGTTCTCTCAGACATAGTTTTCTACCTTTTCGGCTCTGTGCGACTACCTACGAAAATGGATTGCTGGAGTTTTATTTTCTACTGTCTTTTCAAACTATCTAAATATGAAAAGACGTCGAGTTCTTCCTTTATCAGACTTGTTAAAAACTGATGATATCGGACTCCTTCGTAATGATGTTACTCGAGTTTCTCCTTCCTAGGGCTCGTAAAATGTAGTAGGGTGGATTTGTCCGAAGGAAAAACTTACATTGCAAGCATATGCTATCCCCTTCAAGCTTGTTTCCAAAAAATAATTGGGGTACTCACCAGAAATGGTGGAGGGAAATAGAACCAATATTATAGTCGTGTCGACATTATGTCACTCTTGAACATGGCACTTGTCTGCATTCGTGTCGAGTTGGGGACATCTCATCTTTTTATCTGCTTACTTTCATGGGTCTGGGTAATATTTTTGACCACTCATCTACTCTTTTCCATGCCGCCATGAACTCAGATCCCTTCATGTCAAATACTTCCAAATCCAATGTTGTGCCACCGATATGTTCAAGATAATTTGGCCTCTGCAGTTTTCAACCTCCCTCTGATTCTCTGTTGGTCTTGATTCACAAATGTTATGTTCCTCTGTCTCATGTCGATGATGTGGGAAACATTATGGCCCACCTTTGATCAAAGTCACTTCATGTCAACTTCAACTCATTATCTGATAATTTGGTCGAGAGACTCCCTTCAGGTGCCTTGGAGCCTACATGCCTCAATGGCAGGTTCTTCGAATTTGACGCAAGGCTTTCATTATTGGCCTGCAATCGGATGATTCTGCAGATGTTCGACGCTAACTCACTGTTCACATTTTGTGGATTGTACCTCTTGTACCTTGAGGGACATCGTCATTATTGGTGGTTCCTCTCTCATTTGTTAACATATTTCATTATTGGTGGGTAATCAGACGATCTTCTTACATGTTCGACTTCAACTCACATACTCGCATGCTCGAACTTATACTCTATTTGGGTCGAGATGGAGTGCAAGACCCTAGACTTTGTCTTACAACATCCAGGCTGCGGCTTCTTTGTGGATCACTATGATTTATTACATGACTCTTTTGATTGGATGGCTGCGACCATACTTGAGTCTACTTGTTGATCCTTATTTGCTGGATGGTTGCATCCATACCTTGGATTCCAGTTTTTGTACACTTTATTATGGATGGTTATGCCCATACCACATATCATGTATCATAGATATCAGTTGTATTTGTACTCGCAGGTCTTCCGATGACAGTGTTTTCATTTGGACACGTTCTCATAAAGCATTTCACCCCTCACTCTCTTGGACCTCATGCTTTAAGGGGCATCTGTTACACAGCTCACCATCCATACAATCCCTTGTCCTGTACATTGGAGGACTATTACCATGACATGTGAATATTAAAATGTCCTGAAAACACCTTGATGGTATCCTTCTACATAAGGGAAGGAATTCTTCTTGTTAGCCACCTATAAAATTTGTCATAACAAATGGGGGTTAAATCATTTTTGAAGCCTTCAAGAAACAATTTTCATTACAAAATTGTTAATTCTTGAAGTCTTTTGAAGACATCATTTCCTTTGGTTAATCTTCACTACTGTTTCCCTCTTAAACTCTGAAATTTTGTTGTTTTCCCTGAAGAAAAAGACTGCTGAAAACTCCATTTTTCATCATTTTTCACTCCTCCATCCCTTTACCATTATCCTCCTTTTTATCCCCTTTTTCCTCATAAAATTCCTCTATTTTTCATTTATTCCCTTGTTTCCTTCGTGAAATCCCTTTATAAGGTTTAAAACTTTGAACCTTATTGAAACCCCCAAATCCATTAAAAGACCTTGAAAAAATCATAAAAAACACATTTTTGTATTAAGGCTTAAGCCCCTCTGGGTTAAGCCCTAAAACCACTTCTCCTCCATGTGACTTGGTGCTGGAACCAAGCACTATGCCCAAAAGTTCTTATCGCATCGGAACAATCGGAGAGCACGAGAATTTTTTATTTTATGAAACCTCGATGTGATTGACCCTTTTTATATAAACCCTCGATCCCTTTGCCACTTTATATAACCCAAGAGCCTACAATCGGGTGCTTAAACCTTGTAAATAAGCCTTCCCGATACAAAATTCCCTTTGCATTTTTTAAAAACCCACTTTTCCTATGTTTGTATTAAAAACCGTCGGTTCAATGTTTTTAATGAAAAGGACCATTGATATTTTCCCCGATCGACGGTCAATACAATCTCGCATCAGAAGTTTTGCGTCGGGTGCATTTGAAAAGCCCACTCCTTCGTCCCAATTCCAATTGGCCCTCTTATGCATATAACCCCTGATCCCTCTGCTTTTCTTCATATACCCTTAGGCCTAGAAATCGGGCACTAAACATTCTAAATAACCTGCCCCGAAGCTGAAAATACTTTGTATTTCATTAAAATTTTGATTTTCCTATGATATAAAGGGTTCCGCCTGTTCATTGGTTAAATCCTTTCCCAATCGTTGATCATAAACCAATCAAAATGTCTGCGCAATCTTGTGTCGGAAGTTTTCATTGGTCACAGTTCAATATTTTATTTCTCCCTCCAAATTGGCCTCTCCCGATGGATCCTCAGTCGTTGATTTCCTCCCCGCCTTCCCAGATCCGACGGCCCTTATCACTCCATCCCTAAGCGTTTCCCCCACTGTGACCTCTTCTGATTCATTTCCCACCATCTATCTGATCCTCATATCGATGACCCACAATCAATCGCATCGGTGCTCTCTGACTTTTGCCTCCACTGATCGCAAAGCTTCGATTACATCTGGGTCATCCCTGCAATAAGATCCGACGATCCAGATTGAATGTCATGGCCTTGGTGTAAAATTATGCAAGCCTTGATGTATAATGTTTTTTGGGGAGATCTCCGCCGTTGATATCTGTAGATCAATGGCCCATATTAACTCATTATCCACTTCGTATATTGTTCCATTTAAACCTACATTCAATATCCATTGTTGATCTGTTTCTTCTAATGGCCCAGATTAATATTGATAGGCCCAGCACCCTGGGTCCTACCCTTTCCCAGATTAGATCTCAGCTGTCCATCCTTGATCAAATGACCTAGATTAAAATCACCTTCTCCTGCCCCCACCTATTATTACCCGTGCATCTTCTCAATATCGTGCTCTCTCCACGACCATCAAATCTAAGACCCCTGATCTGACAGATAACGCGCGTTTTCGCGTAAATTCATGCCCGAAGGATAATGATTTTAAATCACAAGATGTAAGAAGTTTTCAAATGCCATGTGTCGGCCTAAAATGCATATCGCGTTCAAAAAGTGAAAACTGCCTACCCATCTTTTCGCTACGTGATACTGCTGGTTTCTCAAGCCAAAACTACTTTCCCCATTTTCTATTATGTTTCATCGTGTTCGTTCCTCACCGTTGATCTCTGCAGATCAACGACTCATATCTAATCTGATCATTGAACTATCGCCCTATGCCTTCTTCCAAGGGATTTCATATATCAACCGCAATTGTTGATCTCAAGGGCCAAGCTGATCCAATGACCCACGATCATTTAGAAACCTCGAATTCCCTTCCAATTCATTTTTTCTCCACCAAATATTTTTAACCTCATTTCTTTGTATTTTTTTCCTATGTAATTATAATGTGACCCCTTCGCATTGTATTATTACGATAAATCTCGATCGTTGATAAATATGTATCAACGTATTTGACTTAATCTTCCACCGTTTCATCAACCGCTTCCCCTTGAACCTCAATGCGCAATCTCCACCATTGCATGCTTTCATCCAATGACCACGCTCTAAACCTAAGCCTCCAAAGCAGTCTGACCCAAATATGCAGGATTTTCTAATTTTTTCTTGTATTGTGCAGGTTTTTAATGGTTTTTTCCATTATATTAAAGGAAAACCAAAGGCCGGGGATGACGATCCCCCATGCCTTTGTTCATAAGAGAAACCATTCTACAGGGTTCCTATCAATGTTTATCGGTGCATCATGAGCACTGATACCATTATGAAACATCTACGCACCTGCACATCAACAAGACACAACAAAGATTACTTGAAACAGATAATATCAGTGTTAAAGAATAAATCCGCGGCAGGGATGAAGAATTGAAGGTTGAATCACAGTTTTGGTGGATTACGGCTAAGGTCGAAAATAAAAATCCCAATCCACTCAATTAAACACAGTAAAGAATAGAAGATAGAATTTAGGCCTGATTAACCCTAACACACAGAATCAAATCAAATTAATAGTGTTTGAAAAAAATAAAAAATATCTACCAGACCAAGAACGCCTCCATTGCCACATTAGAGGCTAATTGATTCCTCTCAGCTACCTAAAGGCCACCTGTTTGGTCTCAACCTAGTCTCCTAAATTGAGTTCATTTAATTGTCAACCAGGGTTGGTAAACTACTGAAGTGAAGTGCACTGTATGTGCCTAGGTGTTTGTTTCTTACTGCGTTGTGTTTAGTGTTTTATGATGTTTTTGGTCTTTTGATGGTTTTATGTTCACAAGGAAAAGAACTAAATGCTAGTGGAAAGAAGCTACTGGTTAAAAACAGAGTGAAGCCTAATTTGTTGATGACAATTGACAAATGAAAAATGCAAATACTGAAACAGAACCAAACCTAAACTATGACTAAGCAGAATACAAAGCTTGATAATGAATTCAAGAAAATGAATCAAAACATGAATTTAACTTGTCCAAACCATTCATTAAGGATATTTTGGAAGAGCTTGAGGAATGGATAGCTAAATGTAAAAATTCTCCTAATTAAAAAATTAAACAATTAACTTGTAATGATACAACATCTCATCCATGATTAAAGATTTGTGAAACATATCTGGAAAAGAACAATTGTAACATCAAAATATCTCTACTCTAAAACTAGCTCCTAACTCTATTCTGCAACTTAGTTTAACACCACTAAACTTCACTCAAAGGTTATAGATTTTTAGAATAGTATTTTGAGGAAAGGCTTGTTTGTGAGGTGGTAAAAAGGTTGCAAAACTACTCCAGGTCTTAAACTGATACTATCTTCTGTCCAGATGATTATGAATTATTATAGGTTTGGAACAAAAGAAGTTTTGTAAATAATGAAGACCGTGGTGTTTAAGTTTAACAACTAATGCAATTTAAAATGAAATGGATGGCAACTAATCTTGGAATGTAAACACAGTGAGCTAAGCTGGAACTGAACTAAAGACAGTGCTAAACTAACAAGCCATTATCAAACTTAAAATGAAATAACAGAGCATGAATTGAATGCAATTTGACTCCGGAGTGCCCTAATGAAGTTATCATGCAATTAATCTATGGGATTCTATAGCCTATTTTGTCCATCATGAATAGTGTTTTGGAAGAGCTTCTTAGAACAATCCTGGCTGTACAATTCAATGCAAATGCAAACATGAAAACTGAAAGCAATTACCATTAAAAACTAAGTCATCACAGTTATTTCCTACCCATTGTTATGATGTTTTGGAAGAGCGTTTTAAGAGTAAGATCAGCTATGCTACTTAGTGTAAACAAGAAAATTAAACCTTCAGTATCACATCCATGCCTTAGCCATCATAATGATTTTTTGGAAGAGTTTACTAGAATAAGTTCAACTGTGATAATGAACAAAAGAAATTACAAATAAAACCTACAACGCTATAGCCATTTCCCATTCATTATCATGATCTTTTGGGAGAGTTTCTTAGAATGAGTATAGCTATAGTGACTAATGAAATTAACTATAAACTCAAACTTCAAAAAAACATGAAAACAAACTAAGATACTTATCTAAATTACGAAAGTAAAGCCGTGCAGGAGGCAGGGACCCTCTACCACCAGACGGAATCTAACTCTAGATCAACTCAACGCGTTCAAAGCAATGATGTCTTCTTCATTAAAGGAAAATAACTTGAAACGGAGTATTCTCGGTCTTTAGAAATATAGCAGAATCTAATAAAAAATCTAAGCAAAATCTAGAGCTTGTCTCTCGGTTTCCCGAGTGCTTTTATAACAAATCTACATAACAGAACTTGCAACAATACGGGGATCATTGTCTTTCCTTATAAAAATCGTACTAGGACTCTAAAGATGGCAGTGTAAAGGGACAAAGGAAATCTGGACTGTCCTAGTCGTATTAGAAGTCTGCCTCCTTGAATGAGTTCCCACATACCAAAACCACGTCCAGAATTCGGTTCATTCTTCATCGTGAGCAACGAACGATGAGGACATTATGTGGAATATACCCATGTGTGGATTTTCCTAAGAAGACACCTGGAACATGCTTGAACGTGAAGACAGTTGCAGAATTGGTGGTTAGCTATGGAATGTCTGCATTCTGTAGCTAGTTTCAGTTCACAATGCATTACAATGACAAAATCACAAAACTTAGCAAGTTAGCCATGTTATTCATTCTAAAAGTAATTTTAACTAATTTCATTGATCAATTAGGCCTGGGATAACAATGGAAAAAGTAAAATGGGGTAAAGTAAGATGAAAGAAAGAGCAATCTTGGGGCTCAACATACCCCCACTGCTGACTTCTTGCATTTCCTCATGCAACTTGTTAGAGTCAGCCCTTGCTGCCCTCCGTCAGTGATCATTTCGTCTTTTGCATGTAATCAACAATGTTTAAATTAGCAAAGCAAGAGCATTTAAGAATTCATGCTTATAACTAATTTAGAGGAAAACATTAAGAACAATCACATCTGAAATCAGAGTACATTTAAGTAAATTCTGATTCAATCCTTTATGTAAATTATTCAGAAATGGACATAATGATATTATAAACTAATATAAAACTTCAGACAGAGGGTAGAAAGACTTATTGAACTGCAGTCCAACACATGAATCCTGCAACAAGTCCAGTGCTTTAAATCGTCATCCAGTAAGCCACGAATAAATTTCTCCAAAATGATTTTATTCCGAAAATCTCAATGTTACAGCAGAGTAATAGAATCCACCCTCAATACTCTCTTTGAGGGTTTATTTATACACAAAATAATTGAAAATATCTCACACTATCCTAGCCCATATTTTGGGGTGACTAAGGATTAATTTACAAGTAAACAGGAGACAAATGGTCTCGTAGATAGAATAATAAGTAACTGCTGATGTGTTGTTTCCTTTCTTTATGGATGTGCTGGAGGCAAGTGCTGAAAAAGAGCTTGTTGTTGTCTTCTGGAGTAATTTCTTTGCTTGTTTGATACTCTTTGTCTTTACGGATACTCTTTAACCTGTGTAACTGATACTCTTTCATCTGTACTCATTTTTATCATTTACCTGATAGTAAAGATAAAATTCTCATCCTGAAAATAACTTTTATAGAATTTCCAATAAGTCTCTCCACCATGAATCGTCTGGTATCATAGTCCTTTTGAGTTTCCTCAATGTTTCATCTGCTTCTGTGAGTTTGTAAAAGGTGGGCTCATTAGGAAATAGATACTTCATTTCATGTTCCAGATAAAATAAATTCCTCACTCTGTCATAGATACTTCTCCCTGTTGGTAATGTCGATCCTGGAAAACTGGTAGAACAAGCAGCTGTATTTTGAGCATGAGTATTTATTTTCTTTACATAGGTTTCTAAGTCCATTATTTGATCCTCTGAGAGCATAGGACTTGGTAACCCATTGTCCAACAAAGCTTGAAATTTCTCTCTGAAAATATTGATATCAATCAAAATATCTGAGCACTTCCTTTCTAAATTCTGCATGAAAGTTCTTTTGATGAAAACTCTCTTTATTTCCAAAATTGTGCCGGTCCTGTCCTCAATCCCTAAAATTGCAAGCTGTTGCTTTGTCCGAGTGTTCAAAAATTGAATAAGATGATTGGCCTGCTCAGGCCTGCCTCTTAATTCATTTCTGGTTCTGTTTATTTATTCTTGGGCTATTTTAACGAAATCATTTTGCTAAAAAATAGCTTGAATAGAGCGTCAAATGCCCTTTATTAACTCAATGATATTACCCCAAAGAATGTCATTTATTTCCTTTAAAGGCTTTTCCAATGAAAGATCTTTTTCCAAAGCCTGAACCAATTTTTCTAATATTTTTATTTCCCTGGTGTTATCAGCAACTGTCTTTTTAGATGTATCATATTTCTCTTCCAATTTTACTAATTGCAATTTTGTGGTTTGAAGTTCTGTGACCCTTAGTTGTAAACTTTCCATTTGCTTTATCAATTCATCAGAACTTAAACCAGATGTGTTTACCTGGGCTGGCTGTGTTAGCTGACCTGTTGTTGTAGTACCTGTGGTTGATGTCTGCCTGATAGTTTCCTGTTCCTGCAAAGCTCGTTCCAATTCCTTCTCCGTTTCACTTAGTCGCTCAGTCATATTTAGGAGCAACTCCATTATTTCTTCCTGTGAATTCCCTTTTAGAACTTCTTGGGTCTGAGGGTGCCTTGAGGCTTGCAATTTTAGCTGCTTTCTCAGTGCAGCTATGTCATCATATTTCTTCTTTATTAATGCCTCAATACTTTTAATGTCTTTGGGGTTGTGACCCAAACCAATGATTATGTCTTCTAAAGACTTTATTCTATTATCTTTGGCCTGTGAAGATGCCTTCTCAATTTGCAATTGTGCAGTTGTGTTATTCAAAGAATACTGCAGCGTTATAGCTGCCATGACCTTATTGGTAAGAGTGGAATAGACCATTTCCCCAGTTTGTCGGTGTAGCTCTATCTGGTCCAGAGGATGGATATCCTTTGCCAAAACTTCAAAATTTGTTCTGATGTAATCAACTGCTGAAGTGGGCTTTGGCACCTTTGTCTTGAAGTGGCTCATCAGCATTTTGCCTTGTGAAAGGTCAAATGCTGACATTAGCCTTTCTTGATTTTGGGGAGCCATCTTCATATACTGATCATATACCTTCATTTTCAATGGATCATTCTTTGCTTTAATATTAATGAAGGTTCTTTTAATATCCCCTGTGTCTGTCTTTGGTGGTCTGAAAGAGGATACCTCAGTACTTAATTGCTTTTGTAAAGCTTTTCCTTTCTGTCCTGTGTTTGTTTCACTAACTGTGCCAATTAGTTGACTGTCTTCCCTTCCATCATCAAACACTTCATCAATGATCTCCACATCTGGAAGTGGATCTGATTTGTGTTTTTTAGTTTGATGTACCTGTGAGGTCCCTTTTGGAGGTGTGGTATCTGGAACCTACCTCTTCTTTCCTATTTCCACATTTAATGGAGTTTGCAACTCTGGAACTTGTGTGTGCTTTGCCTGTGTGGGAGAAACCTGTGATTGTTCAGGTGCTTTGGAAGTTTGTGGTTTCTCTGCCATGACCAAAGTTTCAATGACCTGGATTTCAGGTTCCTTTCCTTTGCCCTTTGGTTCTGCTGCAACTGATGAACTGATTTCCTGTAATGTCTGCTGTAGAGTTGCCGCTGAAGAAGTGCCAATGTAGGGTACTTGCACTTGACCATAAGATTCTAGGTCATATTTATTTTGAAGATCTTTCATAATTTTATTCATTTTTTCTTCTGCACTTTCTTCTTCAACAAGTGTTTTTTCCACCCATTCATCTTGGTTAGCATATTGCTCTATATCAGGAATCTTGTGGTGGATATAAGGGGAAGATTTGTTCTTTAATCTCTTTTCACAAATAAAACCAAATGGGTCATAAGGAACCCAACGAAAAGTTCTTTGGAACTTGCTTTGTAATATAATTTCTGCCTCTCACTCGGCCTCTCTAGAATTGCAGATGTAGGGTCCTAATTGGCTTTTAATCCGGAGTTGAGCTTTCTTTTTCACACTACAAAAATGGATCACATCTGAATTATTCATTTGCGTGTAATATTCCAAGGCAAACAGTCTCATGGGTACATACTTTGGTAACTTGAATGGATGTAATTCACACCCATAGATTCTGATGACTGTATGGTTTTGATACAAATACCAATCCCCAACTTTATAGGTCCTTGAAAGTTGCAAGGTCTTCTTTATTTCATTACTGAGTCTTGGGGGAGGAAATCCTGTCAAAAATGTAGTTGCAGGATATACAAAAAGATCTATAAACTCAGAATAGGAATAGGGAGACTCATAAGAATGAATTATGGGAGACCAAAATATAACTGACCTTTGGTTTCCCTTGGCATCAAGTTTTTGAACAGGGAAAGGGAACTTTTCTGATTGATAGTAGATAATGAGATGATAGATGACTGAGGAATATTTAAAAACTTTTTCATCATCTAGCCTCATGAACTGATCATGGATCTTGTTGGCTATGAAGGAGGCAAAGTCATATTTAATCTCAGGAGGTTGCCCAGGAGTAAAAATGGATAGCAAAACCAAGTTTATCTCATCAACATATTCACTGGTGTTGAAGCCCAAGACAAAAGATATCATATTGAGGATGAGTCTTCCCAATTGATTGAAATAATAAAAACCATAGGGAGGAGACCCCTTAGGTTGATGCTCGGGCAACATGAAAATCTGGCACATGGATTTTAGCTTTTCTGGAGTTAATTGCCTAGTCTTCTCAATCAATTCTTCCATAGACAGAGGTGCCAATTCTTGGTCAGGTTCAAAGTGTAGCATTTGATTGATGGCCTGGGGAGTAATGGGGAATAGAACACTCTGATCAGGAGCTATTACCGCCCTTTGAGTGGGATCATAGTTTGAATGGAAATAGTGGATAATTTCTGGGAAATTGATGACTGAGGGGATGAGGTACCTTGGGAGATTGGATTCCCACAGTCCAATGACATCTTGCCCCTTTGAATAATCGTCTCTGCAGTGACAAAAACTCAGAAGGGGGCTTTCATCAAAATGCAAGTCTTTAATCTGAAAATCTCTATCCACCAAAGGTAAATATTCCAATTCACGGTGAGGAGCATTCAGTGGAGTTATATTCAAAGCTGCCGGGGCCTCAATTTTGGTTCTTGTGGATTCAAAATGGAGGTTTCTGGTTTTCTTCACAGGCTAGGCGTGATTTCTAAAATGAAGGAAATTGGCACAATTTGTAGGTTCAGGGAGCAATTACACAGTTTTAAAACCTCTGGGAAGATCTCAGTGATGATTTTTAATCACTAATTCAGCGAAAAACAAAGAAAATAGAGTTTTACTTGGAGTTCGGGGCGGAATAGGATAAATATCTGTTTTTGGAAGAAACCTGGTTCTTAACAGGTAACAGACGGTAGCAGAAGGACGCTTGAACGCAGGTCTGGCGGATTTATGGAGCGAAATTGAATGGAACAGTGGATTTCAATGAAAATTCGAAAACCGTAGCAGAGAGCACAGTCGCGTTTAATAACGAAAATAATGGAAAAAACATGAAAATTGGCTTTATTTACAAGTTAAAAGGGTTTTTTAATTTTTCGAGGAGTGACGTCATCAATGTACGGGCTGACGTATGGTGGAGGGGCCGGGCGGTAAGCGGTAAGTCCCCGCACCGCTTATAAGCAAAGGCGGTATTAACCGCGAGGGCAGCGATTCCACAAAGTTGTTGACGCGTGGACGGGTGACTAGTCAAATACCACTAATCCCCCGCTGGTTAAAATGCTGACAAGGGATGGGTAGCGGGATGAACGCTAGCCGTAGATCTTACAGTGGGAGATCGGACGGTGGAAAGGACGAATAGATGGTGGGGTTTTCGTGTGCGGGCCCGACGGGTTTTAAAACACATTTAACTCTATTTAAACATCTCGGGGGGCATATAATAGGCAGAAAGGTATGATTATTAGTTAATTCAGATAATTAACTAATTCCATGGTTATAAAGGAAATAGGGGTCGCGGTGGGGTTAAAATGTCGGGTGAAATGCCAGGTGGATGAGCCACGTTGGGGCGGGATTTTCCAAAGTTTAGTTTCGAAAAACTTCAGGTTTTATTTATATTTTTGGGTTTAAACATATATATCGTATGTCTAAAGTTTTATTTTTCATATATATGTTTTTATTTTATTATATGGTAATTTAACAAATGTAATTAACTTACCATAGGGGCGGGTTTACGATATAAAGATATAATTTAACCAAAGGGCTTATATAGTGGGTTTTTATTGGAATGCAAGGGGAAATAATTACTTTGGTTAAACTTTATAATAGAGGGGTTTTGGGGGTATTTATGAAAAAGGAGTTATATACTTAGGATAGGGCATTTGACTAGGGATTTAGTAAATAGAGTTAAACATTAATATGACCAAGGGACAAGGGAACTCAAAACACTTTGCGCATCTAAGAAAGTGATAATTTTTGAAGTAATTTGCAATATTTCATCTTCAACACTTGAACTTAGAATAGTAAGTTATTTTGAGGGATTTTTTTTATGGAATTTTGCATGATTTTCCTAAGTAAAATAGGATTTTACTTAGGACAATGTTAAAGGTGAATGATTATAATGATGAATTATCTCAAGTATTTAGGTCTTTTTGATCATTAGGCCGAGGGTCCGGTCCCTCCAAAAGTCAACGAAATGCCTTGAGCCCTTTTGATCTCCAAATACCTTAGTATTTTGGGGGAAATTAGTAAAACTTTTGAGGGGAAAGTGATGAGGGAAGTTAATGAGTTTGACTTTGCTTGCTATGATTTTCTAGTGTATTTCCTGCTTTAGTATTTGTGATGAAAGTAAAGGATTAAAAACATGTAGCAGCATCTTCATCAGATAACACTTTGCAGCACCATCTACCTACCCTATCTACTTAACACTACCATTTTCTCTTCTTTATTAGGGTGCATTTAGACTTGCAAACCCTGATCAATCTTTTTTCTTTTTACATGATGAATCTATCTATTTCTACCCTTATTACATCCAAGGGCTCAGATTAAGCTGTTGAGCACCTTTTATTTACCCTACCTATCTACCTATCTGCCAAGATTAAACTGTTTGGCTAGATATTTATTCTCTAATCTTACAACATGAAATTGAAATATGACTAAGCCAAGTTTAAACAGTTTGGCTTATTCATGAATTGTGGCAGAGGTTTGACAAGCTGCACACAATTGATTTATTACAAAAATGAAATAGCAGTGGCATTTGGATTTGCACACTTTCCTTGGTCTATTTTTTTGCTTGGGGTTCATTTCCTTCACTTTTTTTACCATTTTATTCTTTTTACCCTTTGATCTTTCTTTTAGGGTATACCCTCTTTACATTTTTTAAATTTTTTGATTTTTTGGTTTCTCAAGAATATGGAACACCTTTGCTCAAGAAAGAAGGTTTGAACATATTCCATAGTTCAATCAAGACAATCATGAAAAATGAAACCTATTGGTATAGGAGACTAACACTGGCTCCACTTGGGGATGGCTTTTCCTTGTGAAAAGTCAAGAACAGCAGGTCAGATGCCTCAAAATTTCTCCAAACTGAAACTATGAAATCTTCCTTATTCTGGTAGGTTTATTGTACATATGATAGTGAAATTTTTTTGAAGATTAGGGCCTTCACTTCGGGCTTCAACTTCAAGAAGTCACCATCCAATCAAAACTGCATTAGGAAAAAAAAGGATATATTATGTATAAGTTAGAAAAATCAAAACATTCTAGTAAATGGGATCAAAATAATGCTTGAGCATTCGACCATTGACTGGTCCTTCTTCAACTTCTGAATTGTCCACATCTTTCAAAAAGTATGTGTTGTTTCCCTGCAAGGCATGAATAATGTAAGGCCCTTTCCACAAGAAATCAAACTTTCCATGTTTCCCTTTTTCTTCTCTTCTAGAATCCCATCTTAGGACTTTATCACCTAGTTGAAAATCTTCTGCTTTAGTCCTTTTATCAAACATTTTCTTTAGCTTTTCCTGCAAGACTTGTGATCTTTGGTATACCTCTTCCCTGGTTTGTTGCAAGTGGATTGTTTGATTAATTCTTCTTTGAATGTCATTTGGCTCTACTTGAGCCTCCTGAAGTAATTTCATAACAGGAATTCCTAAAGATGATGGGAATCTTGCTTCAAGGCCATAAACTAACTCATATGGACTAGTCCCAATTGATTTCTTAGTTGTAAGTCTGTCTGCCCACAATGCATTGGTCAGTTTCTTGTGCCAATTCTTTTTGTTTTCTTCCAATAATTTTTTGATGATATTGATAAGGCTTTTAATGGAGGATTCTGCTAGTCCATTACCCTGAGGGTAATAAGCTGTGGAATGGCCTAAAGTAATATGATATTTACTACAGAAACTGATCATTTTCTTTGATTTGAATGCAGCAACATTGTCTGTTATAATCTTTTCTGGACAGCCAAATCTTGAAAGTATGTTGGTTTCTAAAAACCCTATGATCACAGAATCATTGGCCTGTCTACATGGGATGGCTTCAATCCATTTAGTGAAATAGTCTGTAGCAGTTAAAATCCATCTATGTTGCCCTGAAGAAGGGGGATGAATTTCTCCAATAAAATCTAATCCCCATTGTTGAAAAGGTCTTTCTGTGGAAATTGGTTTTAAAGGCAGAGGTAACAACTTTCTTTTACCTTCAAATATCTGACATTTATGACAAGATGTTACAAATTTCTTAACATCAGAAAATAAGGTTGGCCAATAAAACCCAGCCCTTAAGATTTTGTCTGCAGTTGATTTCCAGTAGAGATGTCCTCCACAATCCCCTGCATGAAATTCATTAAGAACTTTATCAGTTTCATCTTTTAATAGACAATTCAATAAGATTCCTTCATGATTTTTCCAAAATAGAGTGCCATCTAAAATACAATATTTCAAAGATGTCATTTTTAAAAATCTTCTTTTCGTTCTGGAAAACCCTGGAGGAGTTTGCAGGTTTAATAAAACATGAATAATATCAGTGTACCAGGGTGAATCTAAGAAAGCTTGACTGATCTGTGAAGTCGCCATCTCCTACTCGTCATCCAGTTCGCTAATGTCTAAGGCTTGGAAATTAGTTTCAGTCATGAGTTGTGCCAAGCCTTGACCTTTTATGAGTTTTTTTGGTTTAATCTCAATATCATATTCTAAAATGGTAGCTATCCACTTTCCTCTTTTACCTTCAATGCCATCTTGAGTCAAAATATCTTTAACTACAACATTAGGCACATAAGCTATCACATGAGAATATAATATGTAAACTCTGAAATCTTTAATTGCTTTTACCAATGCAAAAGCCTGTTTTTCCATAATATTGTATTTCAAAGATGCATCCCTCAGTGCTTTACTAAAAAATGCTATTGGCTTTTCACACCCTTGGTCATCTTTTTGAAGTAAAACCGCTGTGACAGTATGTTCAGAAGCAAATGAAAAAATAATAAAATCTCTATCAAATTTAGGACTGGTCAGAACTGGTGTTCTTGTTAAAGCCATTTTAATTTCTTCAAATGATTGTTTGGCTTCTACAGTCCAGTCAATGCTTGAATCTTTCCTCAACATGTTAGTAAGTAATCTAAGTAACTCAGCTAGACTAGAAATAAATCTTCTCAAGAAATTAATCTTTCCTATGAATGCTTGCAATTCTTTTATGTTTCTGGGGTGAGGTATCTGTAAAATTGCTTGTATTATTTCTGGATCAATCCTAATGCCATCTTTAGAAATAATGTGCCCTAAGAGCTTTCCTTCTTCCAAACCAAATAATGACTTTTTGGGGTTTAAAGAAATTCCATATTTTCTGCACTTTATAAAGACTTGCCTTAAATGATCTAAATGTTCTTGATCTGTTTTAGAAAAAACAGTCAAATCATCTAGGTAAATAACCAGAAAATCATGTATCTCTTTGGCAAAAGCAATATCCATTGCTCTTTGAAATGTAGCTCTTGCATTCTTGAGCCCAAATGGCATTTTAACATATTTAAACGTACCCCATGGTGTAGTAAATGTTGTTTTATCCTAATCATCAGGGTGAACCAGAATCTGGTTGTACCCTGAAAATCCATCCAGTAGCGATATTCTTGAAGATCCTACTACCCTTTGCAGAATGTGGTCCATTTTCGGCAGAGGATAGTTGTCTTTTAAAGAAACTTTATTCAAATTTCTTAAGTCGACACACGGTCTAATTTCTCCTGTCTTCTTTCTTGTTGGTACCAGGTTAGAAACCCATTCTGAGAATCTGATAGGAGCTATAATCCCTGCTTCAAATATCCTTTTGATTTCATTTTCAATTGAGGGTAATAAAACAGGATTTATTCTTCTAAGCTTTTGTTTAAAAGGTTTCTGGTCTGGTTTCAAAGGTATAGTGTGTTGAATGATGGATGTGTCATAAGATTTGAGATCTTCATAACTCCAGGCAAAAACATCCTGGAATTATTTTAATAGTTCAACATATTTAACCTTTTGATATTTTGGAAGAGATTTGGACAACTTGACCATTTTAGGATTCTCTGGGGTTCCTAAGTTGCATTCTTCCATATCAGCCTTAACAGGTTCCATCTTAGGTCTAAATGGAATATCATTTGAGTCGAACAGATCTTCCAAAGGAGTTAATCCCTTGGGCAAATGATTATCTTTTAAATTAATGATTTCTGTCTCATCTTCTATGATCTCATCAGATTCTATGTGTTTCAAATTCTGTATGTCTTTTTCTGTGAATGTAGTTGGATGCAGCATATGAATTGCATTTTCTCTTGAAATTTCTATTTTTTGTTCTTTTTCTTGATCAAATTCATCAATAGTTATGTCTTCGTCTATATTACAGTTAGAAAACTCATTTTGAAGTGTCAAAAAATTATTGATTTGATTGTTATTCACAAATACTTGCCAATTCAAAAGATTGTCTGGTATAGCAGGCCTATGCCTAATCTCAGCTGAAAACTGATGATTAGGGTCGAAAGGTAACTTGCATGTGCTAGCAAACATGGCGAGGCTGTGAGCATGCAAATTTTGTTTCCTGGGAATCTTGGCAAGTTGAGCTTGTAAAAATGTGTTGAGAATCTCTACAACTGTTTCTCTGTATTGTTTCAGTCTCATGTCTTTTGTTGAACATTCTCCTTTAATCTGTTGAATGATTAGTTCGGAGTCTCCTATGATTGATACCCTAATAGCTCCTAACTTCTTGACATGTTTAAGCCCTAATAAAAGAGCTTCGTACTCCGCCATGTTGTTAGTGCATTTGAAATTCAACCTATAAGCATGACCCTCTGCATGATTATTCTCAACATTATGTAACCAAATCCCAGCTCCTGCCCCTAATTTGTTTACTGAGCCATCAAACTCTAAATGCCATAGAATTTCATGTTCATAATCTTCATCAATTGTTTTAAAATGTTTCTTGACAGGAGCCAGTTGTTTAGTTTCTTCAGGTATTTCTTGACCATTTGTTGTTTCTTTGTTTTTAGAGATTTCTTCAATTTTAATAGTGGTTTTGTTTATGGTTCCCAATTCTGGAGCTTCTATTTCAGTAGGAAGATCCAACTCAGCATTGTATAAAATAAAAGAATCCATATCAGAATGTACAGAGTAAACAGGGAAGTTTTCAGGCTTCTCATGGCTACTGACTAAGTACTTCATCAAGGTTTCTCTATATAACCTTTTAGGTTGACCGAATACTGAAATAGTTGCATATGACATGTCCAGTTGAATAGATCCTCCTAGTTTAGCACCCCAAGATCTAGACAATAACATACCATATTTAGGTGGAATATCAGCCACTACTATATCCATCAAAACAGATTTAGCAGGGTACTGTACCAGAGTAACACACAAGTCTTTAATCAAACCTAGACATCTTACCTGACTGGAATCAAAAGAAAACAAATCTTTGTAAGGTCTGGTAATATCTAGATTTAATCTTTCCATTACTGCTTTTGGCATCAAATTGTGAGATGCTCCAGAATCAAGCATTGCATTATGGAGTATCTTTTCATGAACATTCAGGCTTACATAAAACGGAGGAGTTCCTCCACTTTCTGGTTTGCCATTAACCTCTGGGCCAAAAAGAAGTTTGGGTTGATCATCAAGAATGTTTACTGAATCATCCAATCCAGTAATGTTAATGTTTAAGGACTTGGTTATCTGACTCCTATAGACATCATGTTTAGCCAATTCTGATAAAGGAACAACTATCTTGAGTTTGCCTATTTCAGCCTCTAGATTAAAAGGTTTTTCTGTTTGAGTTTTAGTGTTTTGCACAGTTGGGTTTTCTCTGTTTTTTGGATCTTCAATGTTTTTCTCTTTTTCATGAATGAAGTTTTGTTTTGAAGATGTTTCTGGACTAACCTCTACTGATTCTTCTACGTTTCCCATAGGAGGAAAAGTATTAGACTGTTGTTTATTGTTTGGTTGGTTGTCAGAGACATCTTCAATTATTGGATTTGAAGGGTTGGGAGTTATCCTAGAAAGAATTTGTACTTGGGGAATGTTTTGTACAGGGGGAATGTTACCTTTACCTTTGACATTTTGTTTTGCATTTTTCTGTTTGTTATTCTCTGGCACATCAATTCATCTACTTCTCAAGTTGTACTGTTTATGAACCTCATAAATTGCTGTGTCATAGCCTTCTTTAAAATCAAAAGTATCACCTGAATGAGTTTGGAACGTTTCAAGGATGTGATTCTCTTGATCATCTTGGGATAGGAAGACTTCTGGTTCATTTTTGTCATCTGTTACATTGTTTATTTCTACATCTTCCGTAGGTTCTTCAGAAGTTGAACCTTCAACAAAGTTTTCTTGGAAAGGTGGCCTAACGTTTTGGTCAGGGATATTCTTTCCACTATTTTGATTCAGATTTCTCCTAAAATTTGGGTTTCTTGCAACATTCTGGTTATCAGTAGAAGATTTTCTTTCAATGGTTTCCACTCTGTCTCCTAATCTTTCCATACCTTTAATGATTGCATCCAGCTTCTTTTCAAAAGCTGAAGGTTCTTCATTCATAGGCATTCTTCTTTCTGCCCTAGCTCTGGCTCGTTTTTCTATCAGATTTGCTTCTACACTCACCACTATGCTTTGCATTTCCTCTAGTGTTTGAGGAGCCCTTTCCCTGAGGGAATAAGCTATGTCAGAATCAAAACCGTCTGGAAATTTAACCAATACAGAGTCAGGTGGGGGTCTTAGGTTTTGAGGAACTGCATTATATGCTTCATTGAATCTTATGATGTAATCTTGTATGGTTTCGTTAGGTCTTCTCCTTAATTTCTCAAATTCTGATAGGATCTGAAGAGGATCCTTTTTCTTCTCCCATCTGTTCAAAAATGCCCTATATAAAGCTTCTAAATCAGCAATACTGTTTTGGGCAAAGGCCCTAAACCAAGTTCTAACTTCTCCAGTAAGACTCTGAACGAAAATTCTCATTCGGATATTATCAGTATCAATCTCGTAAAACTCAAAGTAATCAGTCATCCTTTTGGTGTGTTGTTGAGCTGTGTAAGTACCTGATCCATCAAAAGGTGTGATCTTACTTTGATAATCTTGAGGTAAAGCTGGAGGGTTGGCTGGTAACTGTAAAGGGGCATATCGATTGGCCATTGGAAGATAAAGTGGGGTAATAGGAGTTGATGGTCTGGCAGGAGGAGATGGAGGAGTAGAAGGGGTGACAGGTGTTTGAAAAGCTTGAGAAAAAGTAACTGAACTTGAAGATGCTTCAGTAATTACAGAGATGTTTGAATTTTCTTCAAAGGTTTGTTCAGATTGAATAGAGTTCTATAATTGTCTGTCAAGATGATGTGAAACAAATCTGTATTGCAAATATTCAAAGAACAATGGATCTAGAACTAATCTGGATAATTCGGTTTCAGAAAAATTCACAAATAAGGATGTTTCAAAGCATGCATCAAAAGGAACTTCATCAATATATATAATTTTCACAGGACAGAATGCAGATCTATAAAGTGGTCTAGAACTTACTGAACTCTCTTGACTTCCTCTTTCAGAACTTTCTTGACTTCTTTGTCTTCTAAGAATCCTAGGAATTAGATTTGGATTTTCAAATATGGGTGGTGGATTAGGGTCAGGGTTTGACCTAGTATGACGAATCCTTTCTGAAGCTAGTTTTCTTAGACTATATGTTTTTGGATTTTTGGTTTTAATTGAAAGATTAAATACAACTTCTACAAATTCTTCAAGAAATAATGATGTATGATTAAAATTTTCTCAAAGATCTGTTAAACTAGAGATTCTGATTAAACATTTTGAAACTAAGGTTCAGTAATAAGCTAAATCAGAGATAGACTGAAGCAACATTTATTTACTTTTGCAATTGCAGAGCAAAGGAAATTTCAAAGGCTTCCTGGCTGATCTTCAGACTCTTTCTATAGCTTATAAGTGAACAATATTAACAAATAAAAATGATTCAGGTCCCCAGTATGGTCGCCACTATGTTATCACTCAGGTTTTCCTAGAAGTTGTGTAAGAGGAAAGTATACCCGAGGTAACCACAAACCAACCTTTTAGATGCAGAATCTAGCCAATCTGCATCCAGAGAGGGCTCTCTCTTTATAACTTATCTTTGTTCTTAGAAGGTTTTAGGCTAGTTATAGATTCAAGAGTTTGTTTTGGAAAATGGTGGAATCCACAAACTAAGGGCAAGGTTGAGGGCTTTCAGTCCATTGGGCTATGGAGTCAAAGGATGGCTTTACTGGATTTTTATTCTAAACACAAGATGGTATTACAGGGCAAGATAGCTAGACAGAGAACAATCCTTAAAATTTAAAGTGGATGGGATGATCTTGAAGGGATGAAAGGCAGCTAAGAATCTTTCACCATGTTCAAAGAAAGAAATGAGATGACTACAAACAAAGAGCAATGAAGAATTCTTTATTATAGTAATCAACGATGTTTAAATTAGCAAAGCAAGAGCATTTAAGAATTCAATTCATGCTTATAACCAATTTAGAGGAAAACATTAAGAACAATCACATCTGAAATCAGAGTACAATTAAGTAAATTCTGATTCAATCCTTTATGTAAATTATTCAGAAATGGACATAATGATATTATAAACTAATATAAAATTTCAGACAAAGGGTAGAAAGACTTATTGAACTGTAGTCCAACACATGAATCCTGCAACAAGTCCAGTGCTTTAAATCGTCATCCAGTAAGCCACGAATAAATTTCTCCAAAATGCTTTTATTCCGAAAATCTCAATGTTACAGCAGAGTAATAGAATCCACCCTCAATACTCTTTTTGAGGATTTATTTATACACAAAATAATTGAAAATATCTCCTACTATCCTAGCCCATAATTTGGGGTGACTAAGGAGTAATTTACAAGTAAACAGGAGACAAATGGTCTCGTGGATAGAATAATAAGTAACTGCTGATGTGTTGTTTCCTTTCTTTATGGATGTGCTGGAGGTAAGTGCTGAAAAAGGGCTTGTTGCTGTCTTCTGGAGTAATTTCTTTGCTTGTTTGATACTCTTTGTCTTTACGGATACTCTTTAACCTGTGTAACTGATACTCTTTCATCTGTACTCATTTTTATCATTTACCTGATAGTAAAGATAAAATTATCATCCTGAAAATAACTTTTATAGAATTTCCAATAAGTCTCTCCACCATGAATCGTCTGGTATCATCGTCCTTTTGAGTTTTCTCAATGTCTCATCTGCTTCTGTGAGTTTGTAAAAGGTGGGCTCATTAGGAAATAGATAGTTTATTTCATGTTCCAGATGAAATAAATTCCTCACTCTGTCATAGATACTTCTTCCTGTTGGTAATGTCGATCCTGCCAAACTGGTAGAACAAGCAGCTGTATTTTGAGCATGAGTATTTATTTTCTTTACATAAGTTTCTAAGTCCATTATTTGATCCTCTGAGAGCATAGGACTTGGTAACCCACTGTCCAACAAAGCTTGAAATTTCTCTATGAAAGTATTGATATCAACCAAAATATCTGTGCACTTCCTTTCTAAATTCTGCATGAAAGTTCTTTTGATGAAAACTCTCTTTATTTCCAAAACTGTGCCGGTCCTGTCTTCAATCCCCAAAACTGCCAGCTGTTGCTTTGTTCGGGTGTTCAAAAATTGAATAAGATGATTGGCCTGCTCAGGCCTGCCTCTTAATTCATTTCTGGTTCTGTTTATTTCTTCTTGGGCTATTTTAACCAAATCATTTTGTTCAAAAATAGCTTGAATAGAGGGCCAAATACCCTTTATTAACTCAATGATATTACCCCAAAGAATGTCATTTATTTCCTTTAAAGGTTTTTCCAATGAAAGATATTTTTCCAAAGCCTGAACCAATTTTTCTAATCTTTTTATTTCCCTGGTGTTATCAGCAACTGTCTTTTTGGATGTATCATATTTCTCCTCCATTTTTACTAATTGAAATTTCGTGGTTTGAAGTTCTGTGACCCTTAGTTGTAGACTTTCCATTTGTTTTATTAATTCATCATAACTCAAACCAGAAGTGTTTACCTGGGATGGCTGTGTTTGCTGACCTGTTGTTGTAGTACCTGTGGTTGATGTCTGCCTGATAGTTTCCTGTTCCTGCAAATCTTGTTCCAATTCCTTCTCCGTTTCACTTAGTCGCTCAGTCATATTTAGGAGCAACTCCATTATTTCTTCCTGTGAATTCCCCTTTAGAACTTCTTGGGTCTGAGGGTGCCTTGAGGCTGGCAATTTTAGCTGCTTTCTCAATGCAGCTATGTCATCATCTTTCTTCTTTATTAATGCCTCAATACTTTTAATGTCTTTGGGGTTGTGACCCAAACCAATGATTATGTCTTATAAAGACTTTATTCTGTTATCTTTGGCATGTGAAGAGGCCTTTTCAATTTGCAATTGTGCAGTTGTGTTATTCAAAGAATCCTGCAGCGTTATAGCTGCCATGGCCTTATTGGTAAGAGTGGAATAGACCATTTCCCCAGTTTGTCTGTGTAGCTCTATCTGGTCCAGAGGATGAATGTCCTTTGCCAAAACTTCAAAATTTGTCCTGATGTAGTCAGCTGCAGTAATGGGTTTTGGCACCTTTGACTTGAAGTGGCTCATTATCATTTTGCCTTGTGACATGTCAAATGCTAACATTAGCCTTTCTTGATTATGGGGAGCCATTTTCATATATTGATCATATACCTTCATTTTTAATGGATCATTCTTTGCTTTAATATTAATGAAGGTTCTTTTAATATC
This sequence comes from Pinus albicaulis, assembly GCA_034641835.2. Taxonomy (NCBI): domain Eukaryota; kingdom Viridiplantae; phylum Streptophyta; class Pinopsida; order Pinales; family Pinaceae; genus Pinus; species Pinus albicaulis. The sequence goes on along the minus strand of CM076578.1, from coordinate 978,578,582 downwards.
CCCTGTATCTGTTTTTGGTGGTCTGAAAGAGGATACCTCAGTACTTAATTGCTTTTGTAAAGCCTTTCCTTTCTGTCCTGTGTTTGTTTCACTAACTGTGCCAGTTTGTTGACTGTCTTCCCTTCCATCATCAAACACTTCATCTATGATTTCCACATCTGGAAGTGGATCTGATTTATGTTTTTTAGCTTGATGCACATGTGAGGTTTCTTTTGGAGGAGTGGTGTCTGGAACCTGCCTTTTCTTTCCTATTTCCACATTTGATGGAGTTTGCAACTCTGGAACTTGTGTGTGCTTTGCCTGAGTGGGAGAAACCTGTGATTGTTCAGGTGCCTTGGAAGTTTGTGGTTTCTCTGTCATGACTAAAGTTTCAATCACCTATAATGCAGGTTCCTTTCCTTTTCCTTTTGTCTCTGCTACCACTAATGAACTGCCTTCCTGCAATCTCTGTTGTGGATTTGCTGCTGAAGATGTGCCAATGTGAGATACCTGCACTTGACCATAAGATTCTAGGTCATAATTCTTTTGAAGATCATTCATAATTTTATTCATTTTTTCTTCTGCACTTTCTTCTTCAACAAGTGTTTTTTCCACCCATTCATCTTGGTTAGCATATTGCTCTATATCAGGAATCTTGTGGTGGATATAAGGGGAAGATTTGTTCTTTAATCTCTTTTCACAAATAAAAGCAAATGGGTCATAAGGAACCCAACGGAAAGTTCTTTGGAACTTGCTTTGTAATATAATTTCTGCCTCTCGCTCGGCCTCCCTAGAGTTGCAGATGTAGGGACCTAATTGACTTTTAATCCGGAGTTGAGCTTTCTTTTTCACACTACAAAAATGGATCACATCTGAATTATTCATTTGCCTGTAATATTCCAAGGCAAACAGTCTCATGGGTACATACTTTGGTAGCTTGAATGGATGTAATTCACATCCATAAATTCTGATGACTGTATGGTTTTGGTATAAATACCAATCTCCAACTTTATAAGTCCTTGAGAGTTGCAAGGTCTTCCTTATTTCATTACTGAGTCTTGGGGGAGGAATCCCTGTCAACAATGTAGTTGCAGGATATACAAAAAGATCTATAAACTCAGAATAGGAATAGGGAGACTCATAAGAATGAATTATGGGGGACCAAAATATAACTGACCTTGGGTTTCCCTTGGCATCAAGTTTTTGAACAGGGAAAGGGAACTTTTCTGACTGATAGTAGATAATGAGATGATAGATGACTGAGGAATATTTAAAAAAAATTTCATCATCTAGCCTCATGAACTGATCATGGATCTTGTTGGCTATGAAGGAGGCAAAGTCATATTTAATCTCAGGAGGTTGCCCAGGAGTAAAAATGGATAGCAAAACCAAGGTTATCTCATCAACATATTCACTGGTGTTGAAACCCAAGACAAAAGATATCATATTGAGGATGAGTCTTCCCAATTGATTGAAATAATAAAAACCATAGGGAGGAGGTCCCTTAGGTTGGTGTTCAGGCAACATGAAATTATGGCAAATGGACTCTAATTTCTCTGGGGTCAATTTATTAGACTTCTCAATCAAATCTTCCATGGACATAGGTGCCAATTCTTGGTCAGGTTCAAAGTGTAGCATTTGATTGATGGCCTGGGGAGTAATGGGGAATAGAACACTCTGATCAGGAGCTATTACAGCCCTTTGAGTGGGATCATAGTTTGAATGGCAATAGTGGATAATTTCTGGGAAATTAATGACTGAGGGGATAAGGTACCTTGGAAGATTGGATTCCCACAGTCCAATGACATCTTGCCCCTTTGAATAATCGTCTCTGCAGCGACAAAAACTCAAAAGGGGGCTTTCATCAAAATGCAAGTCTTTAATCTGAAAATCTCTATCTACCAAAGGTAAATATTCCAATTCACGGTGAGGAGCATTCAGTGGAGTTATATTCAAAGCTGCCGGGGCCTCCATTTTGGTTCTTGTGGATTCAAAATGGAGGTTTCTGGTTTTCTTCAAAGGCCGGGCGTGATTTCTAAAATGAAGGAAATTGGCACAATTTGTAGGTTCAGGGAGCAATTACACAGTTTTAAAACCTCTGGGGAAGATCTCAGTGATGATTTTTAATCACTAATTCAGCGAAAAACAAAGAAAACAGAGTTTTACTTGCAGTTCGGGGCGGAATAGGATAAATACCTGTTTTTGGAAGAAAGCTGGTTCTTAACAGGTAACAGACGGTAGCAGAAGGACGCTTGAACGCAGGTCTGGTGGATTTATGGAGTGAAATTGAATGGAACAGTGGATTTCAACGAAAATTCGAAAACTGTAGCAGAGAGCACAATCGCGTTTAATAACGAAAATAACGGAAAAAACATGAAAATTGGCTTTATTTACAAGTTAAAAGGGTTTTTTAGTTTTTCGAGGGGTGACGTCATCAATGTACGGGCTGACGTATGCAAGGTCGGGCGGTAAGCAGTAAGTGGTAAACGGTAATCCCCGCACCGCTTATGAGCAAAGGCGGTATTAACCGTGAGGGCAGCGATTCCACAATGTTATTGACACGTGGACGGTGACTAGTCAAATACCGCCAATCCCCCGCTGGTTATTGTTCGGGCGTTGGATGGCTAGCGGAATGAACGCTAGCCGTAGATCTTACAGTGGGAGATCGGACGGCGGAAAGGACAAATAGATGGTGGGGTTTTCGTGCACGGGCCCGGCGGGTTTTAAAACACAATTAACTCTATTTAAACATCCCGGGGTGCATATAATAGGCGGAAATGTATGATTATTAGTTAATTCAGATAATTAACTAATTCCATGGTTATAAAGGAAATAGGGGTCGCGGTGGGGTTAAAACGTCGGGTGAAATGCCAGGTGGATGAGCCACGTTGGCGCGGGATTTTCCAAAGTTTAAATTCGAAAAAATTCAGGTTTTATTTATATTTTCGGGTTTAAACATATATATCGTATGTTTAAAGTCTATTTTTCATATATATGTTTTTATTTTATTATATGGTAATTTAACAAATGTAATTAACTTACCATAGGGGCGGGTTTATGGCATAATGATAAATTTAACCAAAGGGCGTATAGTGGGTTTTTATGTTAATGCACGGGGAAATAATTACTTTGGTTAAAATTTATAATAGAGGGGTTTTTGGGGTATTTATAAAAAAGGAGTTATATACTTAGGATAAGGCATTTGACTAGGGATTTAGTAAATAGAGTTAAACATTAATATGACAAAGGGACAAGGGAACTCAAAACACTTTGTACATCTAAGAAAGTGATAATTTTTGAAGTAATTTGCAATATCTCATCTTCAACACTTGAACTTAGAATAGTAAGTTATTTTGAGGGATTTTTTATGGAATTTTGCATGATTTTCCTAAGTAAAATAGGATTTTACTTAGGACAATGTTAAAGGTGAATGATTATAATGATGAATTATCTCAAGTATTTAGGTCTTTTTGATCATTAGGCCGAGGGTCCGGTCCCTCCAAAAGTCAAGGAAATTCCTTGAGCCCTTTTGATCTCCAAATACCTTAGTATTTTGGGGGAAATTAGTAAAACTTTTGAGGGGAAAGTGATGAGGGAAGTTAATGAGTTTGACTTTGCTTGCTATGATTTCCCAGTGTATTTCCTGCTTTAGTATTTGTGATGAAAGTAAAGGATTAAAAACATGTAGCAGCATCATTCATCAGATAACACTTTGCAGCACCATCTACCTACCCTATCTACTTGACACTACCATTTTCTCTTTTTTCTTAGGGTGCATTTAGACTTGCAAACCCTTATCAATCTTTTCTTTTTACATGATAAATCTATCTATTTCTACCCTTATTACCTCCAAGGGCTCAGATTAAATGTTGAGCACCTTTATTCACTCTACCTATCTACTTATCTGCCAAGATTAAACTGTTTGGTCAGATATTTATTCTCTAATCTACAACATGAAATTGAAATATGAGTAAGCCAAGTTTAAACAGTTTGACTTATTCATGAATAGTGGCAAAGGTTTTGACAAGCTGCACACAATTGCTTTATTACAAAAAATGAAATAGTAATGGCATTTGGATTTTCACACTTTCCTTGGTCTATTTTTGCTTGGGGTTCATTTCTTTCTCTTTTTTGACCATTTTATTTTTCTTACCCTTTTATCTTTCTTTTAGGGTATACCCTCTTTACATTTTTTTAAATTTTTTTTGATTTTTTGGTTTTTCAAGAATATGGAACACCTTTTCTCAAGAAATAAGGTTTGAACATATTCCATAGTTCAATCAAGACAATCATGAAAAATGAAACCTATTGGTATAGGAGACTAACACCACGTACCAAAACCACGTCCAGAATTCGGTTCATTCTTCATGGTGAGCAACGAACGATGAGGACATGATGTGGAATATACCCATGTGTGGCTTTTCCTGAGAGGACACCTGGAACATGCTTGAATGTGAAGACAGCTGCAGAATTGGCAGTTAGCTACGGAATGTCTGCATTCTGTAGCTAGTTTCAGTTAAAAATGCATTACAATGACAAAATCACAAAACTTAGCAAGTTAGCCATGTTATTCATTCTAAAAGTAATTTTAACTAATTTCATTGATCATTTGGGCCTGGGATAAAAATGGACAAAGGAAAATGGAGTGAAGTAAGATGAAAGAAAGAACAATCTTGGGTCTCAACATACCCCCACTGCTGACTTCTTGCATGTCCTCATGCAACTTATTCCATAAACTCAGAGACTTCTGCAAGAACATCTAACCCTCTTCTTCTTCTTTGCCTGGAAGTTAAAGGTCTTCTGGGCTTCCTGATGACTAGCTTGAACCTTAGATTGGTAACTGCCCTGATTAATTTCTTTTTCCTCTTTTTCAACTTTTCATTAGCCTTTTCCACTTTGTCCATTTGTAGAGATAGGGTTGAGTTCATACTGGTTTTTAGTTTGATTTTTTCCTTTAGAATATCATTCTCGGTCCTGATATGTCTATTAAGTACTTCCAGTTCATACCTATCTCTTCTTAACACATCTATTTCGGACAGTGAAGGACTAGGGGTTCTATCTCTACTCTCTGAAGCTTTGCTTTCCAATGTTTCAACATAGTCATAAACTTCTTGCTGTGCAGGGTCAATTGCTGGGGCTTCTTCATCAAAATCTTCTTCAACATCCTCTTCAATAGATATATCCTCATCTTCTATATTTATCACCCCGGTTTGTTTGATCTGTGTTTTCCTTAGTTTCCCCCTGAGTCTATGGCTTCTTCTTGGCTGGGATGATCCCTCTCCTTTTTCTATGGCAAACTTTCTGATTACCCTCTCTTCCTTAAGCTGTCTCTTAATCTGGGTCGACTTCTCAGAGATTATTTCTTCACTGCTATCTTGAATTGCTTTATCAGTTTCAATTTTAGAGGCTCTCCATTTTCTACTTTTCTTTGTAGGCTGATGTTTAGGTGAAGGCTCTTTTGGTTCCTCAAAGTGATTTCTTACTAAGAAATTATCCCAAGTATCTTTTGTTTTGGCTAAATGGTGTTCATTTAAAATCTTAACCAAGCCATGATGGTATAGAGTTGTCTCTAGGAATTGGACTCTCCTTTGAACACTAGAAGCCATCTTTTTTAAACTTTGAAGCAAGAAATAGGGAAAATTTAGCTCTTCCTCCAGAAAATGCATTATCAACCTAATATGGTAAACATAAAATGTGCCATATCTACCTTCAAAAGTGATAAATTTTTGTAGAATAAGCAATATGTTTCTCCATTTATTTTTTAATGCAGAACTTGGAATTCCCTTTTTAAACACAGTGACATCCATACCTAGTGATTTTAGGATTTTCTTCCATGATTCATTATGAAATTCTCTGTTTTTAAACCATCTTTCTCCATGCCTAAGAAATCCTGTTGCTTCTGCAATAAAAACCTCTGTGACAGTGAATTTAACATCTCCAACTTCAACCTCGGTTTCTTTGAATGACCTTGCAAATGTTTTAGTAAATTCTTTGTGGAAGCCATTAAATTTCTCAAGGAATTGTAGCCATCCTACCTATTGAAACATCTCTCTGCTTTGAGGGTATCCTTCCAGGTATTTTCTGCCCACTGGTTCAGTTCTCACAATGAGGCCCATAATTTCTTCTTCAATCTTCAGATTAGTACTCTTTCTGCTCATGGAGACAATGACTTCAACCCTCAAACTGATATTCCTCTGCTTCACGGTATTAGTGCTTCAATCTTCAAACTGATATACCTCTGCTCACGGTGACAATGGCTTCAAATTCCGAACTGATATACTTCTGCTTCACGGTGATAGTGGCTTCAAATTTCAAACTGATATACCTCTGCTCATGGTGATAGAGATACCTCTGTTTTGCAGAATGAAATGATGAAGGGCTGGCTAGGGAATGGAGTAATATGAAGTGGTTACGGAACAAGTTAATGAAGTGAGGTGAGGAAAACAAATCAATGAGTGAAAAGACTGCGGAGATTTTTACAACGGATTCAAAAATCATCATTAAATGATTTGGCTAGGTGACGTAAGGAAATCAATCACTTCAGCATTTAACTGCTTAGATGATGATCAGGTATAGGATTTGAAATGAAATATTTTTATCCAAAGTTTTGCAGAGGGTATATTTGGCATGATCAATAAAAATAATCAAAACAACTTTTCGAATGATTCATAACTAAAACTATACTAAAGTTTATGATATGCCATTATAATCAAAACTTGTTACCTTTGCTTTTCATCTGCTTTTTGTGGTCTTTGTATACTTTGTTCTCCTCTGGAAAAGTCTTCATAGTCCTTCTTGATTTTACTTGTTCATGGATATACAGGATCATCTTGTTGCAATTCAAATGTCTGCTGATTAGTGCCTTCAGGATCTGTAGCTACGGAATGACTGTCTGGCTGCGGAAAGTCTGATCAGCTGCAGAATGTCTGTTTAGCTGCAGAATGTACCTGTAGAGAATTTTAATCATGGAATGGAGTGGTTTGGAATATAAGTGAAATGTTATATGGCATGAATGAAGATGGATGATGAAACATGATATAATGGGATATGTATGAAGTGAATGATGGAATGGGATGAACTACAATTCATGAAATGGAGTGGAAGAATATAGGAAATGGCCTGCAATCCATGACATGTGTTATTCATTTGCAGAAAGACATCAAAATTTAAATTTTGACATGGAAATGAGGTGGATGAAGTATGGAATGAGATGAATGAAATATGGAATGAAGTGAAATATAAATGGATGAATGAAATGGAGTATGGATGGATAAGTAAATGGAATGAAATGAAATGAGATGGATCATAAGTGCAATGGATCTGAACTTATGATTTTATAACAGCTGCTTGCAGAAACAAAATGGAAAAGTTAGAGTGTCAGAAAGAATCTGATTTTCACCCTATCTTTTCTGTATAAACATGCCAATCAGTGATTGGTTTTCATGTTTATACTCTTATTTATTTATTTATTTATTTTTAAAAGAAATGCTTTAGAAAATTCAATCAAGTTGATGAAGAAGAAAAATTCTTCTTCATTAACTTCACATCACTATTTTCCTAGAACTTCTTGACAAACTCTTCTCTTGAGAGTGGTTTGTGATACAACTTCAATATATGACCATTCACAAGAAAAGTGACATCTTCTTAATCTATTGTCCTGATTTTTACTGCTCCATTGTCAAAAATTTCAACAATTTCATATGGCCCAAGCCAATGTGTTTGAAATTTACCTTGAAAATCCTTGAATTTTGAATCAAACAAGAGAGCCCAGTCACCTTCTTTGAATTTATTCTCTTTGATGTACTTATCATGCCATCTAGTCCTTTGTTGTTGAACTAGACTTGTTTTCTGAACTGCATCTTGTCTGATTTCATCCAATTCATTAATCTGCTCCAATCTATGCTTTTGTGCCTCCGTTAAATCAAGTCCTAGCTGAACTGCCATTTTGAAAGTTTGAATCTGGAACTCTATTGGAAACAAAACTTGCTTTCCATAAACAACTTCATAAGGATTATGGTTTGTTGTGCTTCTCCATGTAGTTCGAGAGGCCCACAAGGCTTCAGGAAGCCTATCTACCCAATCTTTTCTATGTAAATGGACAGATCAAATCTAGACCTGTCTTGTACAACTCATTAGCAACCCATGAATATTTTGCACTATCATAAATGATTTTTATTTTATCCCTTGCATTCATTATTGAAGGAAATTTTCCTGAAACTAAATAATTAGCAATGTCAGCAAACCAAGGAGTTTGAGTAGAAATTGCAAAAAGATATTCATCAGGAAATTGATCTTCAACTCGAGTGTCATCCTTGATTTTTTGGAGTCTAGATAGGAAATCAGCTACTATTTTTTGTTTTCCAGGCCTATCTAGAATGGTAATGCTGAATTCTTGTAAAAGCAATAACCATCTTATGACTCTGCCATTAGTAATTGATTTGTTCATTAAGTATCTAATTGCAGAATGATCAGTGTGAACAAAAGTTTCATAGCTTGTTATATAGTGTCTGAATTTGTTTATGGCATGAACAACAGCTAAAAACTCTTTTTCAGTTACAGTATAGTTTAACTCTGCAGGAGTCAATTTTTTATTGGTATAGTAGATGGCTTAAGGAATCAAGTCTTTTTATCCCAATACTACTTCTAGAGCTGTATCAGAAGCATCTGTTGAGATATGAAAATGTAACTTCCAGTTAGGTCCCCTTAAAATAGGTGCTTCAGAAATTTTTGTTTTCAGGGTTTCAAAGGCTAACTGGCAATCAGAAGTCCATTTGAATTCACAATCTTTGGTAAGTAATTTTAAGAGTGGAGTTGCTATCTTGGTGAAGTTTTCTATAAATCTCCAATAATATCCTGTAAATCCTAGAAAACTCCTAACATCTTTTTGACAACTTGGAATAGATAAGTTAGAGATGACTTCAAATTTTGACTCATCAACTCTAATCCCATCCCCTGAAATGTGATGCCCTAAAACAATACCTTCAGTAAACATCATAAAACATTTTTCATGACTAAGTGAAAGATTTTCTTCCTGACATCTCTTTAAAAAAATTTCCAAGTTTTCTAAAGCTTCTTCAAATGAGTTTCCATAAACTGTGAAATCATCCATGTACACCTCTACACAATCATGTATTAGATCTGAAAAAATTCCTAATACTACCCTTTGGAATGTTGCAGGTGCATTGCATAATCCAAATGGCAATACTCGGTAAGCATAGGTACCCCAAGGACAGGTAAATGTGGTTTTGTCTTGATCTTCAAGTGCTACTTGGATTTGGTTGTAACCGCTAAACCCATCTAAGAATGAGAAGTACTTTTTGCCAGCTAATGTATCTAACACTTGATCTATGAAAGGTAAGGGAAAATGGTCTTTAAGAGTAGCTTTGTTTAATTCCCTGTAGTCAATACATACCCTCCATTTACCATTTTTCTTTGGCACAATTACCAAAGGAGAAACCCACTGACTATCTGAAATGGGATAGATGAAGTTGACATTTAACAATTTTTGCAATTCTTCTTTAACAATCTCCCTAAGATTTGGATTCATCCGTCTTTGAGGTTGTCTGATTGGTTTACAATTTTCGTCTATATAGATGTGATGAGTGCAAGTCTTGGGGCTTATCCCTTTCATGTCAGTGTACTCCCATGCATATGCAGAAGAATGTCTCTGTAATACTTTGACTAACTTTTCTTGTTGAGATTTCTCTAGGTTCTTATTTATGTTCAAAGTTTTGCTTGGAAAAATCTCACTTGTAGAGCTGCCAAATTTATCCATAGAATGAAGAGACATCTGTATTGATGACAAAAACTCAATGTTTGATCCTTCTTGAAATGGTTCATGTTTGTATTCTGAAGAGGATTCAAAGTTTTCTAGAGTATTCAGAATTTGACTATCTTCACTAAATTCTGAAATTGTGAAGAGGGGTTGTAAGTATTCTTCATCCTCTATCCATTGAGTATCATCTAAATCTGTAATTGTCCTAGCTGGAGGATACAAAGTGAATTTCTTAGTTGAACTACCATCAGAGATATACATATCACCGGATCTACAACTAATAAAAGCATCAGTTGTAGCCAACCAAGGTCTTCCTAATATAACAGGATGGCCTCCTAGATTATTCTTAGGAGTTAGGATCATAACATCCACAGGGTACTCCCAAGAATCTAGGGACACTGGAATATCTTCTATTACCCCATCAGGTTTGATCATAGATCTATCTGCTAATTGTAATAATGTGGGTGTAAAGAGAAGATTAGGAAGTTTCTGTTTATCCATGATTTGTCTACTCATGATATTGATTGCTGCTCCTAAATAAATGAGTGTGTTTTGGATTTCAATTCCATTGATATGAATTTTAACAACTGGATTTCCTGGGTCAAGATACTTTGGAATAGCAATCTTACCCATCATAATGTCTGCTATTTTTCCTGCCAGTTGAATTTTCTTTGTTTCTCTTATTCTTTTTCTTGTTTTCTTCATGCTCAAATCCTTTATTGTTTTGGCTAAAATTGGAATTTCCTTGATGGCTTGTAATAATGGAATTTTAATGCAAACATTTCTCAGCTCATCTAGGAAATCATAATTAGGCACCATAATTTGTTTTTTTACACCTCTATCAATTTGTAATCTTTCTGGAAAGGGAGGTATAGAAGTAGATGTTGATGGCTGCTCTAATACAGGAGTTGAAATTATTGGATCTTTTTGCTTTAATTTTTCAGTGTTTGGGTCTTGAAAATATGTATCTTCTTCAAGACTTTTATTCACCCGTAGAGAATCTTCCTTAGAGTTATCTTGTTCTTGTATAATCACAAAAGGTTTCCTCTTTTCAAGTATTCTTCCAGACCTAATTTGAACATCACTAAGGTCTAAAGGAGTAATTAAATAAGTTGGAAACTGTTGGCCTTCTATCATGTATGTGTTCTGAGGATTTTTGTTGTTGGGGTTTGGTATGGGTTGAGCAGGTAACTGATTTGATTTTTGAGGAAATGGTAATGGAAGTGGTTGATTTTGATGTGGTAGGTTCTGATGATGTTGTTGAGGATTTTGTTGAAAATTTTGTTGAAGACTTTGAGGAAAATTTTGTTGAGGATTTTGAGGATAAAAATGTGGGTATGGTGGATAGGATGGTGGATACTGATAGTACTGAGAGTATCTTCCATAGGGATTTGGTATCCCTTGTGCCCAAGTTTGAGATTTATTTTGAAATTGAGGCCAAGGTTGCTGCCAAGAATTCCAAGGTGGAGGTTGGTTATACATTTGATCATGGAATCCTTGTGTTTGAGGTCCTTGCCAAGGCCTTCTAGAGACAAAATTGAGAGATTCTGTGGAATCTGTAGGATTTTCCTCTTGAAAGACAGCTTTGAGACCAGGAAGGGAAGTACAATTCTTGGTCTCATGTTTTTCAGAACAAATGACACACGTCTCTACAACTTTTACATCCAAAGGGCACTCTCTCAAGGCATGTTTCTTCCTAAATTTGGGACAAAAGATTTCCAAGGCATCAGATTCAGCTTTTTGCTTGTTTTGTAACTTAAGGGTGTTTATTTGTTCACTAAGACTCCCTAAGATGTCAAATTTGAAATCATCAAGCATATGTCCTATTTCTGACCTACTTACTGTCCCAGAAGCAGACTTACTTGCCCTTGCAAGAGCAGGATCTCTTGGACCTTTTACAGTTTTAGATTTCCCTCTTGAAAGGTTGATACATAACTCAGATATTTTAGGTAATGTAAGCTGTGATATATCCCCTTTTCCCATCATGTTAAGGATATCCAACCATTCATCCCTAATTGTTTTCAACAAAAGAGCTTTTAAGGTGTCTTGATCTAAGTTTTCCATTTTTTCTCTCTTGATGTTGTAATGAAATATCTCCAACAAATCTTCCAAGTTTTCATCTTCTTTTTGTAACATCTTAAAAACTTCTTCCTTATGATTGACCGACATACAATAATCCAGATACCTCTCTAGAAATGCTTGTTTCATGTCTTCCCATGTCCTAATAGAACTGTTGATCAAACTCATAAACCACTTCAATGCTGCTCCTTTCAATGTTTAAGGAAATAGTTTAAGTTTTTGAGCATCTTGTAAGTAGTCATAAGTTCTACATAGGACTTCAAATTCAAATAGGAAGGTTTCAGGATCTTCAGGTTTAAGCCCATAGAAGTTTGGAAGGATAGAGGGTGAAATATTTTTCATGGTTGTATTGGTTTCTTCATCTACTATAGGAAACCCAAAAGAGCTTCATATTTCTCTTCCACCTCTTCCTATACCTCCTTCTCCTTCTATTGCTCTACCTCCTTCTCCTCTACCTCTACCTCTACCCCCTCCAAATAATGTGTGTTCTCCATTAAAGACTCCTCCTCCTCCTTCTTCTGCCATGGTTGGTTCTTTTGTGGTAGTAGGAAAGTTTTGTGTCCCTAACAAGAGTCCTTGAATCTTCTTCTAAGACAGATTCAGTGGATGAAGTGGAAGGTATCTCTAATTTAATTTCTGATCTTAAGTCTTCTAGAAGTCTAGGATCAGTAAAGGATGGAATGTGGGTCTGAGTTGAAGGTGTATTAGCTCTTGGTCTAGGTGAAACAAGTGGTGTTCTAGGAATCAAACTTCTGCTTCTGCTGCTTATGAATCTACCCCTTGAGTCTCTTTCTCTATGCATATAATTGTTTTTGGGAGTTAAGAAACAAAGGTTACCTAGTTTTCGCTTCCCCGACAACGGCGCCAAAATGTTTGGTCTCAACCTAGTCTCTTAAATTGAGTTCATTTAATTGTCAACCACGGTTGGTAAACTGCTGAAGTGAAGTGCACTGTATGTGCCTAGGTGTTTGTTTCTTAATGTGTTGTGTTTAGTGTTTTATGATGTTTTTGGTCTTTTGATGGTTTTATGTTCACAAGGAAAAGAACTAAATGCTAGTGGAAAGAAGCTACTGGTTAAAAACAGAGTGAAGCCTAATTTGTTGATGACAATTGACAAATGAAAAATGCAAATACTGAAACAGAACCAAACCTAAACTATGACTAAGCAGAATACAAAGCTTGATAATGAATTCAAGAAAATGAATCAAAACATGAATTTAACTTGTCCAAACCATTCATTAAGGATATTTTGGAAGAGCTTGAGGAATGGATAGCTAAATGTAAAAATTCTCCTAATTAAAAAATTAAACAATTAACTTGTAATGATACAACATCTCATCCATGATTAAAGATTTGTGAAACATATCTGGAAAAGAACAATTGTAACATCAAAATATCTCTACTCTAAAACTAGCTCCTAACTCTATTCTGCAACTTAGTTTAACACCACTAAACTTCACTCAAAGGTTATAGATTTTTAGAATAGTCTTTTGAGGAAAGGTTTGTTTGTGAGGTGGTAAAAAGGTTGCAAAACTACTCCAGGTCTTAAACTGATACTATCTTCTGTCCAGATGATTATGAATTATTATAGGTTTGGAACAAAAGAAGTTTTGTAAATAATGAAGACCGTGGTGTTTAAGTTTAACAACTAATGCAATTTAAAATGAAATGGATGGCAACTAATCTTGGAATGTAAACACAGTGAGCTAAGCTGGAACTAAACTAAAGACAATGCTAAACTAACAAGCCATTATCAAACTTAAAACGAAATAACAGAGCATGAATTGAATGCAATTTGACTCTGAAGTGCCCTAATGAAGTTATCATGCAATTAATCTATGGAATTCTACAGCCTATTTTGTCCATCATGAATGGTGTTTTGGAAGAGCTTCTTAGAACAATCCTGGCTGTACAATTCAATGCAAATGCAAACATGAAAACTGAAAGCAATTACAATTAAAAACTAAGTCATCACAGCTATTTCCTACCCATTGTTATGATGTTTCGGAAGAGCGTTTTAAGAGTAAGATCAGCTATGCTACTTAGTGTAAACAATCAAATGAAACCTTCAGTATCACAGTCATGCATTAGCCATCATAATGATTTTTTGGAAGAGTTTACTAGAATAAGTTCAACTGTGATAATGAACAAAAGAAATTACAAATAAAACCTACAACACTACAGCCATTTCCCATTCATTATCATGATCTTTTGGAAGAGTTTCTTAGAACGAGTATAGCTATAGTGACTAATGAAATTAACTATGAACTCAAACTTCAAAAACGTGAAAACAAACTAAGATACTTATCTAAATTACGAAAGTAAAGCCGTGCAGGAGGCAGGGGCCCTCTACCACCAGATGGAATCTAACTCAAAATCAACTCAATGCATTCAAAGCAATGTTGTCTTCTTCATTAAAGGAAAATAACGTAAAACAGAGTATTCTCGGTCTTCAAAAATATAGCAGAATCTAATCAAAAATCTCAGCAAAATCTCCCTAGCCTCTCGGTTTCCCGAGTGCATTTATATCAAATCTTCATAACAGAACTTGCAACAATACGGGGATCATTGTCTTTCCCTATCAAAATCGTACTAGAACTCTAAAGATGGCAGCGTAAAGGGACAAAGGACATCTCGACTGTCCTAGTCCTATTAGGAATCTGCCTCTTTGAACGAGTTCCCACGTACCAAAACCACGTCCAAAATTCGGTGCATTCTTCATGGTGAGAAACGAGCGATGAGGAAATGATGTGGAATATACCCATGTGTGGCTTTTCCTGAGAGGACACCTGGAACATGCTTGAACTTGAATATAGCTGCAGAATTTGCTGTTAGCTACGGAATGTCTGCATTCTGTAGCTAGTTTCAGTTCAAAATGCATTACAATGACAAAATCACAAAACTTAGCAAGTTAGCCATGTTATTCATTCTAAAAGTAATTTTAACTAATTTCATTGATCATTTGAGCCTGGGATAACAATGGACAAAGGAAAATGGAGTGAAGTATGATGAAAGAAAGAACAATCTTGGGGCTCAACAGACAGGATGAAAGATTCTTTTAACTACATGGAGATAGATGATGATACAATCAAAATGAGAATCTTTGCCCAAAGCTTAGGAGGTGATGTGAAGAAATGGTTTAAGGGCCTACCACCTAATAGCATCGAAGATCTACCCTCCTTATATCAGACCTTCATAAACAAATGGGAAGTTAAGACCAACCCTCTCCAAATCTTAGCAGAATACAATAACCTGAAAAGTAATGTAGGAGAGAGTGTCCATGAATACTCTATAAGGTTTAATAGCGTTTACAATGCTCTTCCTCCACACATGAAACCTCCCCAAGTTATGGCTTTGGTGAAATTCCCTGAGGGCTTTAATGCTGACATGGCCTACTAGCTTAGGGAGAGAGATTACAACACATTAGAAGACATGCAAAAAGGAGCAGTGAGTGTTGAGGCTAAGCTGATTGAGAAGAAAGAAAGAATGAGGGCTGAGAAAAGGGTAACATATAGAGATGAAAATGTAGCTTCCACGTCTAACCCCAATTATGACCGTCTATCGAAAAAAATGGAAAAGCTACAGCAAATGATGGAAAAAATGGTTGTCACCATTAGTAATTAGAACAGAAACCAGAACCAGAACCAGAACTTTAGGAGGAACAATACCGCTCCAAATAGAAAAAGAGACTCGGACCAACAAGTCATACCCCCATTTCAAGAAAAATTCCTTGATGAAGATGAGGGGATTATAGAAGAGTCTGAGGAAAACACTATAAATATGTTTGAGACAGATAACTCAATCCACAACTGTTCCACAGAAGAAGATCTACCCTCACCCTCATATTGGGATTGTTGGAACACCTAATCCTACATGGGTAGGTGTGGAATGCGAAAAGTCACAATGGAGTCCAAGTGACCTTGGAATATGAAAACAAGAGTCACACCATTGTACTATAAATGTCCATCTTTGTATAATGGAAAAATAAAAAAGCCTCACGCTTATCTTTCATTGTGTGTTGAGTCTCTTGTGTGTGTGTTCATCCTTCTCATACACCATGTGTGTGCTTTAACATGGTGTTTAACATGGTATCAGAGCGGGCGATTGCTGGCCCTGCTCCAAATTGACTGAGCCATTTGTGTTTATGGTCTGTGCATATCTGCAAAAATTCTTGACATTTCTATAGCACTCAGAGTTTCTGCAGCAAACATTTTGCAGCATTTCAGCATTGGTTTTGAAGAAAGAAGCAACATTCAGAAATTGACTTTGAAGAAGAGCAGCAGTGGTGTTGAAGAAGCACATCTGAAGGTTTTCATTCTAATTTTTCTCTGCAATTTCTGCCCATTAAATTCTGTTTTGGAGAGCTGTTGGAAAATTTGTTTAAATTGGGATTCCTGAAGAAGTTTATGAGTTTTTAGTGGAAAAGATTTCTGAGTACTTTTAAATTCTACATTTTTGAGCTGCTGAGAGGGTTTTTGAAGATATTTCTGAGTTTTCACTTAAAATTTCTGAGCTTCTGGACTGCATTTCTCTGCTGCTGGGCTATTGGAAAAATTTCTAAGTTTTATTGGCAATTTGCTGTTGCATTTCAGTACTTCAAATTTGTACTGTTGCCCCCATTTCTGCAATTCTGGAATCTTTCTCTGCTGTTTTTAAATAAAATACAAATAAATAAAAATAAAAAAATCTCTGCCATTCCAGGCCTTTCGGCCCTCCTCACCCCACAATTTTTTTAACATCTGCATACACAACTCAACATATTTGAATCCCCATTCCTACCACTCAACCACTACTCTACGCCCTTTCTACTACCGCTCACAAACTACTGCTCTCAACTCACATATACTATCTCACCACAGCATAACAGTCCCCTCTCATTACACTCCGCTCACCCTACGCCTCTGCCTGCAACAAAAACTACAACACTCAAACTCACATACAACTCCCTTACGCCACTACATCTCACCTCTCAGCACCCTTTCCCATTTGACTCGGCCTTTTGGCCTTCTTCTTACCCCGCTCACCACAACTCAACGCTCTCACACTACTCCAATCTGCTACAGCTCTCAACATCACACGCCCTGTCCTACTATAGGCTGCTCACTCTCACCCCAAAAATCTGGCATTACGCCCCCCCCCACTTCCATACCCCCTCACGCCCTCAAGGTACCCCTCCTACACAGCCTCTAAAACCCCACCTACGCCCTCTTACAAAGTCATTCGATTCCCACTCGCGCACTCTCTGCAATCTCAGTTTAAAATTCGATTTTAAATTTTTTTTTAATTCCCACCTGCCGCTCCTCCAAAGCAAACCCCCCACTCCACGCACCCTCATCATCTGCAACTTACGGCCGGCCCTCCTACGCCCTTTCCATCCCTCTCAACGCCAGCACTCTACACGAGCTCACTCAATCCCACAACTGCAACGCTCTCACCATACACTCCCTATCCGCCCTACCCTTCTCCCCTGTGCTAACACAGTCGCCTAACCCTCCACGGCTCTATCGCTCCACATCTCCCATTCCCTTTACCTCTCTAACACTCATTACCCAGCCCGACGCTCATACCCTCGGCTCCTCTATGCGCATCTGCTCCTACGACTGGCATTACCCACGCCCTCCTCCCTTGTATTCACTCGGTCCCTCTGCATCTGTTCACAACGCCGCCCCTTTCAGTTCTGAAATCCCTCATGGCAGTCTTTCCCTCCCCTTTTTAATTTAAATTTCGACTTCCTCATTTTTAGTTTTTAAATTTTTTAAATTAAAACCCCCCACCATATAGTTACCCCCCCCTTCTTTTTAAATTCATTCTTAAATTTTTTTAATAAGTCCCCCTCACCCATTATCCCATCTCGTAATAATATTTCCCTTTCCCTAATTAAAATTCCCTTTTATTGCAATTGAAATTTCCCTTCTCATTTTTAATTCCCTCCATTTATAATTAATTCTCATTAATTTAATTTTTTAATTAATTTTTAATTAATTAAAAAAAAAAAAACAGCAGAGAGAGAGGAAGAGAGAGAGAGAAAAGAGCAGATATGAACAGCAGAAAGGAAGAGAAAATGACATATCAGAAAATGAAGTGAACATATAGAGAAATTTGAAGATTTACATTGTGATTTGTGGCATTGATTTGAAGAGTGACTTTTTGAAGAAATTTACATTTGAAGACAAGTTTGCCATCATTGAAAACAGCTCTTTGAAGGAAAATTCAGCTGCCTTAAAGGCCTCTTGCACAAGTGTTTTCAGCTGCACATATTTTGCTGCATATTGTATTGAGCTGACATTGATTTGCATCTTCATTGAAGACTAGAAGTGAATTTAAGTTGTTGGATTGTTGATTGTCCTCCATCATTTGAGGAGCAGATTTTGTACTTGAGATTTCCATAGTTGGAAATTATTTGTAGTCATTTGTATTTGTTGAATCACATTGTAAACGGGTGCATTTTCGGTTGAAGCCGACACCCTTTCATTTTTGAGCCTAAGATTTTTGAAAAATGGCTAAAATCAATGAGGCATTAGTGTTGTTGAATGACCTCATTCATTCCAATGTTGATGACATGATAAAAATGAGCAAGGATGCTCTTTGTAACATTCAAAGTTGTTTGCAAGATGCACAAGAAAAGATTGAGTTTTTGCAGTTGGAATCTCAGCTTCAGCGAGATGAACTTCAGCAAAAGAGTCACCATTCTGAACCTGTTTCTGTTCAGAACATTGTGAAAGACTCCCACCAGCAGCAAGTCAACAAAGTTCTAGTTGATTCCCATTCAGTTCCTTGCACAAGAGCAGATGTACATGCAGATGCAGCAGTTCAGCATGCATTTCCTAAGCCCATCATCAGACCTTGGGAAGAGCTTGTCCACAACAAGCACCGAACTGGTCTTGGATATGACAAGGATGTGTCCTTTCATATTCCAGACTACACCAAGCCCATCATATTTCAGAGTGCCGGATTCCTGTATGACAGTTCACCTGCAGTTGTTCCAGATCCTGTTCCACAACAACAACAGATTGAGAAATGCCAACACTGTGATCGAGTTGGCCACATGAAAGATCATTGTTTTGATCTTCATCCATTCAAGCACTGTGGTCGGCACACTCATTCTTCAGACAGATTCTTCAGACACAAGCCTCCTGCAAGAACCAAGATTCATCTTGGATGGATCGCTTCTTGGCAATGGGCATCAGCAGCCAAGAAGATGTTTAAGTCGCATGTCAGAACATGTTCATGCATATTGAGCAAACTTGCAGTTGAGTTTTCGCCATCATCTCACCTTGTCCCTGACAGGGGGGAAAATGGTGATCATGTACAAGCTTCGAGGACAGATCAAGCGAGCCTGAGCCACAATCTCTCATTCCATGTTCAGAGTTGTAGCCAGCAGTTCAAGCGAGGCTGAGCCACAATTCATCATTCCAAAGTCAGAGATGTAGCCAGAGACACGGATGCTCATGAGCATGCCTTCGGTTGGTGGATAACCTAAAACCATCATCTTTGGTTGGTGGACAACCTAAAACCACCACAGGTAGTAGACCTCCCTTCTTTTAGATCGAAGGTCTCCCTTTCATATATGAGGAACACTTCCTCTAGCATAAGCCTTCATCTTAGCAGCCTCTAGCTTCTTGCCAGCTTTGGTTGAGTTCCAGGAAATGCTTCAAGCATTCCAGAGTTGTTTGTAATCCTAAAACCATCACAGGTAGTAGACCTCCCTTCTTTTAGGTTGAAGGTCTTCCTTTTTTATGAGGGAAAATTCCTCTAGCAGAAGCCTTCAGCTTCTTGCCAGTTTTGGAAGAGTTCCGGGAACTGCAACAAGTTTTGCATTCCAGTGTTTGTGGTCATCCTAAAACCACCTCTTTTTTCCAACATTTCAGAGAGTTGATTCAGCCAAGTGCTGCCATGTATACTTTGTAGATTTGTATTACAACTCTTTTCTTGGACTCACACATACCCCTTCGGATTAAGGAGGGATGTTGGAACACCTAATCCTACATGGGTAGGTGTGGAATGCAAAAAGTCACAATGGAGCCCAAGTGACCTTGGAATATGAAACCAAGAGTCACACCATTGTACTATAAATGTACATCTTTGTATAATGGAAAATAAAAAAAGCCTCACGCTTATCTTTCATTGTGTGTTGAGTCTCTTGTGTGTGTGTTCATTCTTCTCATACACCATGTGTGTGCTTTAACATGGTGTTTAACAGGGATGAGGAAAGATTAGAATCTGAGGATTACAGGCTTGGATTTGAAAATGCCATCATGCAGGTTAGAGAACAATATGAAATTAGAAGCAAAAAGAGCCTAGAAACTTCCAAACCAAAGGCTTCTGTGGTTACCATTAAGAAAAGGTCTGAGAAAACTTCTGAAGTAACTGCTGAAAGTAACAAATTGGCAGCTGAGAGTTCTGGGAAGAACAAAGAAAAGGACAACCAAATCGCTGATAAACAAAGTCGACCAATTAGCAGCACTAGCACTATAGTTAGTTCTCCTGATAAAACAGTCCCTAACACTGTACATAGTGAGAATCAGCCCACTGATTCAGCCACTAAGGTAGTGGCTAACAAAATAGAGTCGAGTATCACAAAGAGTCAGTCCATTTTCAAATTTGAGATTGATATTGCGAAAATTAAAATCTCTATCTCGCTCTCTGAGCTAGCCACTAAGGATGTATATAAAGGCTAAATTTTGAAAGCTTTAAATCTAGGGGAAAACAGTGACACTATTAATCTGAGTGATGATCAACTAGCCCTTCTGTTTGGTCCCAAGATAGAAGGGAAGTTTCAGGAAGGGGTAGTACCTACTTTTTATATCAGTCTCAATATCCATGACAAGATCCTTCACAATGCAATGCATGACTCTGGGGCTTCACACAACCTGATGCCTAAGGTAGTTATGGAGAGGCTAGGCCTAGAGATAACTCGTCCCTATAAAGACCTGTATTCATTTGACTCTAGCAGAGTAAAGTGTCTTGGCCTGATCAAGGACCTATGTGTGAACTTAACCTAGATTCCAGCCAAATGTATGGTTATGGATGTGGTAGTGGCAGATGTGCCACCTAAGTATGGCATGTCGCTATCGAGGTCATAGGGAGCCAAGCTGCAAGGTACCATGCAGATGGATGGGGCCTATGCCACAATCCATGTCTTTAGCCAACTCAGGAGACTGTATAGAGAGGCACAAATGAAGTTCTCGGTCAGCAGCCCTGAAAGGCCTAAAAATTCTCCTCTTTATTCTGTACACATAGATCTAGACTCCTTTATCCTTTGAAATGATGAATCCTTAGAGGAGCTAGAGCTAGGAAACAGAGATACGAACAATGAGGTAGCGCCCATAGATTTCAACATAATGGCCTCTATAGCCTCAGAAGAAAACAAAGATGAAATGTGTGGACAGTGCACTGAAAATGAAACTCCGAGTAAACAAGAAACAGAATTTGAACATCTGGCTAGTCACCCCTCACAAAATCATACACCACACGAGGAACGAAACCACCCACAGTCCAACGCAGACCCTATAACACAAAAAACCAGTGAAACCCACATCAGGAAGGTAAATGATGATAAGCCCAAGAATTAACCCTTATGGGAAATGAATTTCGATGGGTCTTGCACCAAAAGAACTGCAGGAGCATGAGTGTGGATGCACAACACAGAGAGTGACTATGCAGAGAGTCATGCCTTCAATATAAACTTCAAATGTACAAACAACATCACGAAGTATGAGGCTCTCATCCTAGGCTTGAATCTGTTGAAAAAGTTAGTTTCCCATAGGATAACTGTTCATGGAGACTCTGAGTTAATCATCAAATAAGTGAATGGTGAATACACAGTGAAACACCCTAGGCTGAGAGCATATAGGAATGACGCTATGGATTTATTGAAGACCTTTGTGGAATATGAACTAGTGTTTATTCCTAGGATTCGGAATGTAATTGCGAATGGATTAGCCTGTATAGCTAGTTCATATAACAAGCCTCCCAGTGACCAACAAATCATCATTCAGACGAAGTTCAGACCTGCAGTACCTGATAATGAGAAATATTGGCAGGTTTTTGAAGGAGATAAGCAGATTGAGGATTTCCTGATAGGCAGGAATGAGTTTGAATTTTCCGATTCAGAATCTAATTCCAATGATAGCTGCCTAAGTGAAAAACCCTCAGATGAGGAAGAACCACCCTGTAACATAGAAATAAACACTTTTAACGAATAGATTGGAAATCCAATTGAAGAATGTAAAAACGTAGATAATGAGGAAATAGAGGTGCTACAGGAAAAAGATAAGAACATACCCCGAGGTCTGGCACCTTTAGAAGATCTTTTCGATTTCGATGATGTAGCAAAAAGGCCCACCATAGAACACTCAGACTCTGAGATTGAGGAATGCAACATAGGCACTGAAGACAAGCCTAAGATGATTAAGTTGGCTAAGTCCTTACCCGCAAACATGAAAAAGAAATATATTGACATGTTCAAAGAGTTCATCGATGTGTTTTCCTGGGGCTACGAGGACTTGAAGGCCTATGACACAAACATCATACAACACAAAATACATTTGAAAGAGAACCAGAAACCCTTCAGACAGAAACTTCGTAGAATAAACCCAAAATAATTGCCTGCAGTAGAAAAGGAAATAAAAAATATGTACGAGGCAAGGATAATAGTTCCTTTGAGGTTCTCTGATTGGGTCTCAAACCTTGTAGTTGTAAGAAAGAAAACAAGTGAGATCAGAATGTGCATAGATTTTAGGAACATTAATAGAGCCTCACTTAAGAACAATTACCCCTTACCAAAGATGGAACATATCCTGCAGAGGGTAGTTGGGTCAAAACAGATCTCCCTGTTAGATGGTTTTTCAGGCTATAACCAAGTTTTAGTGCTCCCAGAAGACCAACTCAAGACCGCTTTCACCACTCCATGGGGCACTTTTATGTATGTAAAAATTCCCTTTGGACTGATGAATGCTGGTGCAACCTTCCAAAAAGTGATGGACATAGCATTTTTGGATGAAATAGGGCACTTCATTGTCATCTATCTAGATGACATAACAGTCTATTCCAAGACTGATGAAGAACACCTAAAACATCTGAGAAGAGTGTTTGAAAAATGTAAAAGGTTCGATCTGTCATTGAATCCTAAAAAGACTGTATTTGGGCTGCAAGAATGTAAGCTTCTCGGCCACATTATATCTGAGAAGGGAATTAGGATAGACCCACAAAGAGTTGAGGGAATACTACAAATCTCACACCCGAGAAACATTAAAGAGTTGCAGTCCTTCATTGGGGAAATTAACTTCTTAAGGAGGTCATTCCCAACTTAGCCGAGCACCTCAGGAATATGACTAATATGCTGAAAAAAGGTGTAGGGGTTAAGTGGAATGTTGAGGCTAAAAAATCTTTTGAATCGGTTAAACTTGCACTCACCTAGGCTCCTTTCCTAATCAACCCATATTTCTAAAATATTTCCTGATATTTTCATTTGCCTCCGAGCATATACTGGCTGCAGTTTTGGATCTTGATTTAAAGCAGTGGTGATGTTTTTCTATCTTTGTCCTTGGTTTTCCTTTGTAGTTCATCATATTTCATTTCTTCTGGCATGCATCAGAAATATGGTTTAGGATATACCCTCGCATGGTAACCTAAGCTTATGCTCTCCCTACCTTTAATGTTTTCTGCTATATGTGTTATCTGAGCACTGATTCAAGTTAATTTAACCGGTGTAGTGGCTTATATTTACTGCTAGCTGATGTATGAATTAATGAATCTGTTCTTAGATGTTCTTGTTAGGCTCTAATTAAATGAATTGGGATACTGGGAGTTTATCACTCTGTCTCTGTCTCACTAAGATACTTTTCAATTAATTGAACCTTTCTATGTTCCCTTAAGATGGATACCAAATCATTGAGAGTTCAAAGTCTCTCTCTGATCTCAGGTTTTCACCTTTGTGCTTAAATCCTTTATGTTTCCTTGTCCGAAGAGTTAACCTTTTAGGTTCTGGATCACAGGTTGTCCAATGGCATGTCCTGTCCCTGGATCTGATTCCTGAAGGGTCACCTTGGAGGTTTCCTTGCTTTCACCTTCTTTCTTGTCATTTCATGCCACACTATCATCTTTAAGATCCAATGATTTAGATGACTAGCCCAACTGAAAGCCTACATATTGAATAGCAAGTAAACCCTTTCCTGACTCCATTGCCCAATGGTCTTGAGTGTTCTTTGAAATCATCCCTCCTTTGCCTAAAATCCTCTTTACACATCCTTGCCTCACATTGAACCCTTCCTTTCCGATTCCCAACAACCAAACAAACTTGTGCCTACAACTAGCCTAATATCTTAACACAGAGCTTAAAGGACATAAAACCTTTGTCTATATAGAGAGATCCCTCTCTAGACCTAGGAGGGCTAGATCCTGAGGTCTGAAAGTGGTTCTGATGTTGTCTCATCTTTTGGTATTTCCAAACTTGCCAAAACATGGGAACCCCAACATAATGGCAACTCTGCTGGGGAATATTTGAGTAAACACACCTTTAAACACTTCACAGACTCGAAGAATACCATAGTAGCCTTAGTTTGGTGGTTAATCACTATGGTGGATAGTATACCATTCTTGAAACATTCTAAACCTTCCACCTGGCAACTCCATAGTTCCCTAACAACTAAAGACTCCACTGGTGATCAGTAGGCCTGCTAATTATCTTGGTTCACATAAGACTCCACTGGAAGACCTTCCTCCATTACAACATCAGCCATAATAGAAGTAACAGGTAGGATTAAGTTGCTTTGTTTAAAGACAACATTCTGGCTTCAAGAGCTATTCATACAAGAGCTTATCCAAACCCAAACCCACCTGGAATAGTTGACAACCCCGAGAGCATTCTAATGAAATATCCCACACCTAAAAGATCAACTATTTCCAGACATATCCATAGAGCTAACTCTGCACCGAAAGACTTTACAGCTCTATCAGACCCACTTTTTGACCTAGACTCTCAAAACAGTTTACCTAGAACTAGGTCATTCAACGCTCTAGACTAGTCAGAACTTGAGTCTCCTGGTTCACCACCTCAAAGGGGTAAACACATCAGGGACAGAGAGACCCCTCCATCTACACCTCCTGATATTCACTTCATTCAAAACTTTGGGCTCTACCACCATAAATCTACTCAGCAGACTTCTGTTGGTCCTAGTATCCCTGTCATCCATATACCAGCCACTCAAGCCAACCCTTTACCTCCTCAGAACATCATCATGGTAGCTTGGTATGCACATTTGGTGTTACCTCAGCCTCTAGTGCCCTTACCCAATTGTTACCAATCAAAGATCCCACACTTCACTGCAAAAGAGTCTACCACAGCTCAGCACCATGTAGACAGGATGGAAGATTCTTTTGACTACATGGAGATAGATGATGATACAGTCAAAATGAGAATCTTTTCCCAGATCTTAGGAGGTGATGTGAAGAAATGGTTTAAGGGCCTACCTCCTAATAGCATCCAAGATCTACCCTCCTTATATCAAACCTTCATAAACAAATGGGAAGTTAAGACCAACCCTCTCTAAATCTTAGTAGAATAAAAGAACCTGAAAAGGAATGTAGGAGAGAGTGTCCATGAATACTCTACAAGGTTTAATAGCATTTACAATGCTCTTCCTCCACACATGAAACCTACCCAAGGTATGTCTTTGGTGAAATACCCTGAAGGCTTTGATGCTGACATGGCCTACCAGCTTAGGGAGAGAGATTAAAGCACATTAGAAGACATGCAAAAAGGAGCAGTGAGTGTTGAGGCTAAGCTGATTGAGAAGAAAGCAAGAATGAGGGCTGAGAAAAGGGTAACATATAGAGATGACAATGTAGCTTCCACGTCTGACCCCAATTATGACCGTATATCAAAAAACATGGAAAAGCTATAGCAAATGATGGAAAAAATGGTTGTCACCGTTAGTAATAAGAACAGAACCCAGAACCAGAACCAGAAGTTTAGGAGGAACAATGTCGTTCCAAATAGACAAAGAGACTCAGACCAACAAGTCATACCCCCATTTTAAGAAAAATTTCTTGATGAAAATGAGGGGATTATAGAAGAGTCTGAGGAAAACACTATAAATATGTTTGAGACAGACAACTCAATCCACAAATGTTCCACAGAAGAAGATCTACCCTCACCCTCATATTGGGATGAGGAAAGATTAGAATCTGAGGATTACAGGCTTGGATTTGAAAATGCCATCATGCAGGTCAGACAAAAATATGAACTTAGAAGCAAAAAGAGCCTAGACACATCCAAACCAAAGGCTTTTGAGGTTACCATTAAGAAAAGGCCTGAGAAAAATTCTAAAGTAACTGCTGAAAGTAACAAATCGACAGCTGAGAGATTTGGGAAGAACAAAGAAAAGGACAACCAAATCAATGACAAACAAAGTCAACCAACTAACAGCACTAGCACTGCAGTTAGTGCTCCTGATAAAACAGTCCCTAAAACTGTACATAGTGAGAATCAACCCAGTGATTCAGCCACTAAGGTAGTGGCTAACAAAACAGAGTCGAGTATCACAAAGAGTCAGTCCAGTTTCAATTTGGAGAGTGAGATTACAAAAATTAAAATCTCTGTCCTGCTCTCTGAGCTAGCCACTCAGGATGTATATAAAGGCCAAATTTTGAAATCTTTAAATCTAGGGGAAAACAATGACACTATAAATCTGAGTGATGATCAACCAGCCCTTATGTTTGGTCCCATGATAGAAGGGAAGTCTCAGGAAGGGGTAGTACCTCCTTTTTATATCAGTCTCAATATCCATGACAAGATCCTTCACAACGCAATGCATGACTCTAGGGCTTCACACAACCTGATGCCTAAGGTAGTTATGGAGAGGCTAGGCCTAGAGATAACCCGTCCCTATAAATACCTGTATTCATTTGACTCTAGTAGAGTAAAGTGTCTTGGCCTGATCAAGGACCTATGTGTGACCTTAACCCAGATTCCAGCCAAATGTATGGTTATGGATGTTGTAGTGGCAGATGTGCCACCTAAGTATGGCATGTTGCTATCGAGGTCATGGGGAGCCAAGCTGCAAGGTACCATGCAGATGGATGGGGCCTATGCCACAATCCCTATATTTAGCCAACTCGGGAGACCGTATAGAGAGGCACAAATGAAATTCCTGGTCAATAGCCCTGAAAGGCCTGAAAATTCTCCTCTGTATTCTATACACAGATCTAGACTCCTTTATCCTTTGCAATGATGAGTCCTTAGAGGAGCCAGAGATAGGAAACAAAGATACAAACAATGAGGTAGTGCCCATAGATTTAAACATAATGGCCTCTCTAATCTTAGAAGAAAACAAAGATGAAATGTGTGGACAGTGCACTGAAAAAGAAACTATGAGTAAACAAGAAACATAATGTGAACAACTGGCTAGTCACCCCTCACAAACTCATACACCACATGAGGAACGAAACCACCCATAGTCCAACGCAGACCCTGTAACACAAAAGACCATTGAAACCCACATCAGGAAGGTAAATGATGATAAGCCCAGGAATGAACCCTTATGGGAAATGAATTTCGATGGATTGTGCACCAAGAGAACTGCAGGAGTAGGAGTGTGGATGCACAACACAGAGAGTGACTATGCAGAGAGTCATGCCTTCAATCTAAACTTCAAATGTACAACCAACATCGTGGAGTATGAGGCTCTCATCCTAGGCTTGAATCTGTTGAAAAAGTTAGGAGCCCATAGGATAGCTGTTCAAGGAGACTTTGAGTTAATCATCAAACAAGTGAATGGTGAATACACATCGAAACACCCTAGGCTGAGAGCATACAGGAATGATGCTACGGATTTGTTGAAGAACTTTGTGGAATATGAACTAGTGTTTATTCCTAGGAGTCGGAATGTAATTGCGAATGGATTAGCCTGTATAGCTAGTTCATATAACAAGCTTCCCAGTGACCAACAAATCATCATTTAGACGAAGTTCAGACATGTAGTACCTAATAATGAGAAATATTGGCAGGTTTTTTAAGGAGATAAGCAGATTGAGGATTTCCTTATAGGCAGGAACGAGTTTGAATTTTTCGATTCAGACTCTAAGTCCAATGATAGCTGCCTAAGTGAAGAACCCTCAGACAAGGAAGAACCACCCTGTAACATAGAAATAAACGCTTTTAACGAACAGATTGGAAATCCAACTGAAGAATGTAAAAATGAAGATAATGAGGAAATAGAGGTGGTATAGGCAAAAGATAAGAACATACCTCGAGGTCTGGCAACTTTAGAAGATATTTTCGATTTCGATGATGTAGCGAAAAGGCCCACCATATAACACTCAGACTCTGACGTTGAGGAATGCAACATAGGCACTGAAGACAAGCCTAAGATGATTAAGTTGGCTAAGTCCTTACCCGCAAACATGAAAAAGAAATATATTGACCTGTTTAAGGAGTTCATCGATGTGTTTGCCTGGGGCTACGAGGACTTGAAGGCCTATGAAACAAACATCATACAACACAAAATACCTTTGAAAGAGAACCAGAAACCCTTCAGACAGAAAATTTGCAGAATAAACCCAAAATAATTGCCTGCAGTAGAAAAGTAAATAAAAAATATATACGAGGCAGGGGTAATAGTTCCTGTGAGGTTCTCTGATTGGGTCTCAAACCTTGTAGCTATAAGAAATAAAAAAGGTGAGATCAGACTGTGCATAGATTTCAGGAACCTTAATAGAGCCTCACTTAAGGACAATTACCCCTTACCAAAGATGGAACATATCCTACAGAGGGTAGTTAGCTCAAAACGGATCTCCCTGTTAGATGGGTTTTCAGGCTATAACCAAGTTTTAGTGCTCCCAGAGGACCAAATCAAGACCGTTTTCACCACTCCATGGGGCACTTTTATGCATGTAAAAATTCCCTTTGGACTGATGAACACTGGTGCAACCTTCCAACAAGCGATGGACATAGCCTTTTCGGATGAAATAGGGCACTTCATTGTCATCTATCTGGATGACATAATAGTCTATTCCAAGACTGATGAAGAACACCTAAAACATCCGAGAAAAGTGTTTGAAAAATATAGAAGGTTCGGTCTGTCATTGAATCCTAAAAAGGCTGTATTTGGGCTGCAAGAAGGTAAGCTTCTCAACCACATTATATATGAGAAGGGAATTAGGATAGACCCACAAAGAGTTGAGGGAATACTACAAATCGCACACCTGAGAAACATTAAAGAGTTACAGTCCTTCATTGGGAAAATTAACTTCTTAAGGAGGTTTATTCCCAACTTAGCTGAGCACCTCAGGAATATGGCTAATATGCTGAAAAAAGGTGTAGGGGTTAAGTGGACTGTTGAGGCTAAAAAATATTTTGAATCGGTTAAAATTGCACTCACCCGGGCTCCTATCCTAATCAACCCATATTTCTCAAAAGATTTCCTGATATTTTCATTTGCCTCCGAGCATACAGTGGCTGCAGTTTTGCTGCAGAAAAATCCAGAGGGAATGGAACAACCTATTGCTTTCTTCAGCAAGGCTCTGAGGGATGCACCCTTGAAATACAACATAATGGAGAAATAGGCCTATGCCTTGGTCAAGGCCTTGAAAGACTTTAGGGTGTACATACTGCATTCCCACACCATAGCCTACGTGCCAAACATAGTGGTGAAAGAAATTTTGTCCCAAGACCTGGATGGGAGGAGGGGCAAATGGATTGCCATGATTTTAGAGTACAACCTGGAAATAAAATCCACAAAACTTAGCTTAGGTCAACTAATGGCTGAACCAAATCTACAAGCCCTTGACATAAACATGGTAGATGCCTTGGATGAGCAGGAAGGATTGCCTGACCCTACTATTGAGGAGCAATTTCAAAACTCTCCTTGGTATTCTGACATCCTGTATGTTGTCACAAACCTCAATGCCCCTCCTGAAATATCAAAAATTATGGCCAGATTCCTAAAGGTAAAAGCCAGAAACAATTGCATATTGAATGAATGTTTATACTGGAAAAATGCAAATGGTCTATTGCTTAAATGTTTGCTTGAAACTGAAGCAGAGAGGATTAAATAGGAGTTCCATGTAGGAGAATGTGGAGTCCACCTAAACTGGAAAGCCACTGCTAACAAAATACTCAGAGCTGGCTATTATTGGCCTACACTTTTCAATGACATCCATAAGATGATAATTGTCTACCATAAATGCCAAATTTTTGAAGGCAAAAGAAAGCTCCTCCCTCTACCTCTACAACCCATCACTGTTGAAGGTCCCTTTATGCAATGGGGCTTATATTTCATAGGAGAAATACACCCTGCTTCTTCTTCACAACACAAGTGGATCCTTACAGCCACAGATTACTTCACAAAGTGGATAGAGGCCATACCTTCTAGGAATGCCATAGATTCTATTATCATTAAGTTCATAGAAGACCACATCATCTCTCGGTTTGGCTATCCAAGAAAAATAATCACTGATAATGCTGCTGCTTTTGGGTCCAAGAAAATGGTTGATTTTTGTCACAGGTATCAAATAGCACTCGGTCATTCAACTGCTTATTACCCACAAGGTAATGGGTTAGCTGAATCATCGAACAAGAGCTTGGTGACCATTATCAAAAAGCTGCTTGAAGAGAACAAAAATTCATGGCATAATAAGCTAGTACATCCCCTGTGGGCTGACAGGCTTACAAAAAAGAAATCCATTGATATGTCACCATATCAGCTTGTCTATGGAATAGAGGCAGTGTTTCCTACCATCCTTGGGGTACCAGTGATTAAACTTGTCCAAGAGATTCAGACAGAAGAAGACAACATGGTGATGAGGATAAACCAAACAATTCATTTCCAACAAACAAGAGAAGAGGTCTACAATAGAGCTCTAAAATTTCAGGAAAATATAAAGAAGTTGTTCGACAAGAGAACCAAGGCTTCTAACTTCAAAATCAGAGATAAATTTCTAAAGTGGGATTCAAGAAGAGAAGACAAAGGAAAGCACGACAAATTTGATAGTTTGTGGCAGGGTCCAAACATCATCCAAGCCACTATTGGTCGAAATGCCTTTTTTCTGTAATAGCTACATGGTACAGATCTGTTTGGGGGTCCTATCAATGGAAGGATGCTCAAACATTACTACCGCTGATTTCCAATTTCCAATTTCCATTTCCACGTTATGTTTTCAAGAAAAAGAGAAAACGTTTCAAAAAGAGAGAAAGAGAGGTTTAGACATGCTCAAACATGAACCTCTGAAGTGAAAATATTGGCTCTAACATGATCAAAACCTGAGCCAAAGGAAGTAAAGACAGCTGGAAAATCTGAACCAGCAAAGAAGAAAGGAGAATCAGCTCTAACAAGCCCAAAATTAGAGCTGAAATGAAGAAGAAAGTGACTCTAACAAGCTCAAAACTTGAGTCACAAAGAAAGGAAGGATGCTTCAAGGTTATGGATTTCAAGCCTTCAAGATTTTGTTTTCAAATTTCTGTAATTTCAGTCCATGTGCAACTGTCTTTATGCCTTGGACCCACAACAAACTAGACTGTCTAATCCTAGTTTGACTATTTTAAATTGCTGATTGTAGAATGTAGAGAAGAAATTTGCTGGACAGTTTAATCCCAGCAGATATTAGCTTAGGTAGAGAAACATATGAGGCCAAGAGTTTAATCTGGTCTCATGGAGTAATAAGGGTAGAAATAGAATAGGTTTATTTTCCCGATTGCAAAAATTTGATGTTGTAAAGGGTTTTCTAGTCCAAATGCACCTTGAAGAAAAAATGATAGGACTATAGTTTGGGTAGGTAGTTGTTTGGGCAAATTTTACTGCTGATTTGATGAATTCATGATTTGTGGTAGCTAGTCCAAGAAAGAAAATGGATGTGTCAAGCAGCAGGCATTTGGCCTACACCAAAGATCATTCTCTGAATTCTTGACTCCTTCAAAAAGAAGCCATCCCCATGTGGAGCCACTGTTAGCCCCCTATGAATATTTGACAAGCAAAAAAGGGGGCTAAATTGTTTTTGAGCCTTCAAGGAATGCATTTCCCCTGAAAACACATCATCCTTGAAGCCTCCCTGTGCCTCTATCCTTTGATAATTCCTACTGCTATTTACATGAGAAAGCCTTTCTGCTGTGAAGAAAATGCCCCAAAGGTCCTATTCTCCTCTTATCTCACCCCCATTTAACCTCTGTTTTCTTCCCTTTTTTAATCCTCTCTATTCTCCCCATTAATCCTCTAAATCATCCTTTTCCCCTTCTAAGCCTCACAAATACCTTTTGTTTGGCCAAATAACTCCTTATTCTCCCTACCGTTTTCCTCTTTTGGCCTTAAAATGCATGAAAATTGGGCCAAAATCACCCCTTTGTCATATGTAGGCTTAGCCCCCTTCAGCCAACCCCCAAAACCACTTCCCCACATGACCCAGGCACTAAAACCAAGCGCTAGCCCATAAAGCGCTTATCGAAATCAGATAAATGGTCGGGAGTGCATTCCTGTGTTAAAACGAAAGCTCCGATGCGATGAAGTTTTGTTCTTTGGATCTCGGGAGTGATCCCCACTGTTGATTCCCATCCCGATCCGACGGCCATTGCAAGTTCGCTCGCGTTCACATTCCCCCGTTCACCCCTCCGATCACATATCAACCGTCGATCTGATCATAGATTGATGGTCCTCAAATCAGCCGCCTCGGTGGTCCCCGCGGTCAATCACTATGAAAAACTAGCGGTTTTGATCGCACCACTTTTTGAAGGAGGGATGTTTTTCCCGTTCGGCAGTGATCAACGGTGTAGGCCAACACGTGTCCTCTGGCTATTTTAGAAATATTCTGTCCCTGGGAGTTAAAGACCGACTGTGGGCCTGACGCTATGCGCGTACGCTGTCCGATCTGTGGCAGGGCCATCCGATGGTGATCACTCCCAAAAGATGCTCAGGGATAACCGAAGTAAACAAGACCCCTGGCCCACCATCGATCCCCTTTGACGTGATCGCGGCCGTCAATCTCCTCCTGAGATCCGACGGTCCAGAATGATTCGCCCTCTGCCCATGACCGGGTCCCTCCATTCATGACCATTTCCATTTGTACTGCATTCGAAGGTTCAAACCTTATGGTTTGTTTTAAATATTGTTTCTCTGCCTAACTGCATGTTACATCTCCGCCAACCAATCTCCACCGTCGATCATCACCCCATGCAATGATCAAACGGTCAGCATGCATTTCTCCACTAAGCCTCCACCTATCTAGTATTCCACCATTTTTGCATTATTTTTTCCTGTTTTCACCATCCCATGGCACTTTCTGCCATTCCTCCACAGTTCCGCCACCATTCAGCAGGTCTCCGAAGCATCCTTTCCTCGCTCCCTGGATTTTTTAATGTTTTTTATTATTTGTGTAGGGTTGTCGCAGAGTGATTTAATCACTCTGTATTCCATAGTCACAGCTACTATGGCTTAGAGCAAAAAGAGGCCATTACACTCGCAGCCATCGTTAGAGCCTGGTATTGCAGGAAAATGTTTGGGAAGGTTTTGACAGG
The DNA here is from genome assembly GCA_034641835.2 of Pinus albicaulis. Lineage (NCBI taxonomy): Eukaryota > Viridiplantae > Streptophyta > Pinopsida > Pinales > Pinaceae > Pinus > Pinus albicaulis. The sequence continues at coordinate 978,545,247 of CM076578.1, read as the reverse complement.
AAATATTTCATCAAAGTACAAGTTTCGACTCTGTACAACCTCTCCAGCATCATCTAAAGGTTCCAATTTCATGGACAGAGACAGTCATGATGCGGCAAAGAGTATCAGTGGAGAATTAAAGGATTTTAATGCCCATTATTAGAGGTTTAAAGCCTTAACCCAGTGTTTAAAAAAAAGAATGTACCAGTTTGAATACCTCATGATTGTCACAAAGGGCCTGGTAAGGTCTAACGCACATAAAACAATACTATCAGTGTTTCACATCGGCACAAGTTCCCTCCCGAGGAAGGACACAGTACCCATACTATCCTTGTTCTACATTGTGTTCCTGAGAGGTTTTCCACCCTGACCTCAGTCCTAATGCTACCAGAGCATTTGTTACATAGTATGGCAGACCCCATAATCTTCATCTATCTTTTTTTTATTCACTAGAGTACTGTAGAGTACTACAACCGAGAGTACATCACGAATACACCTGGAGTAAATTGTAGCCTATCAAAGACCACTCTTTCATCCAAAGAGAACTGAAGTTTAATGCTCAGATATTAAAGACGAAATGGGATTTGAACCACTACTACTACTCTGTTTAATACTTCATTTAGTGTTTCATCTACCCCCTCTACCTCTTTTTCAGATATAAAAACTCATGAGAAAAAATTGCAAAGGTTGTTGATCGGATATCTGTGAACTGTAAGCTATTTCTCTTGAGACATAGTTCTCTATGTAAAGTTGTAAGATAGGTTAAGGAAAATGTTTTTAGACTGAATATCAAGCTGTCGGTAATGTTGTACATGATTGGTGTTACTCTTTAATATGACAAGCACATTTCTTTGGATCCTGATTTAAAGCAGTGGTGATGTTTTTCTATCTTTGTCCTTGTTTTCCTTTGTAGTTCATCATATTTCACTTCTTCTGGCATGCATCAGAAATCTGGTTTAGGATATACCCTTGCATGGTACCCTAAGCTTCTACTCTCCCTGCATTTAATGTTTTCTGCTATATGTGTTATCTGAGCACTGATTCAAGTTAATTTAACTGGTGTAGTGGCTTATATTTACTACTAGCTAATGTATGAATTAATGAATCTATTCTTAGATGTTCTTGTTAGGCTCTAATTGAATGAATTGGGATACTGGGAGTTTAGCACTTTGTCTCTATCTCACTAGGATCCTTTTCAATTAATTGAACCTTTCTAAGTTCCCTTAAGCTGGATACCAAAGCATTGAGAGTTCAAAGTCTCTCTCTGATCTTAGGTTTTCACATTTGTGCTTAAATCCTTTATGTTTCCTTGTCCAAAGAGTTAAACTTTTAGGTTCTGGATCACAGGTTTTCCAATGGCATGTCCTGTCCCTAGATCTGATTCCTGAAGGGTCATCTTGGAGGTTTCATTGCTTTCACCTTCTTTCTTGCCATTTCATGCCACACTATCATCTTTAAGATCCAGTGATTTAGATGACTAGCCCAACTAAAAGCCTGCATATTGAATAGCAAGTAAACCCTTTCCTGACTCCATTGCCCAATGGTCTCGGGTGTTCTTTGAAATCATCCCTCCTTTGCCTAAAACCCTCTTTGCACATCCTTGCCTCACATTGAACCCTTCCTTTTCGATTCCCAGCAACCAAACAAACAATCAATCAAACAAACTCGTGCCTATAAGTAGCCTAATATCTTAACACAAAGCTTAAAGGACATAAAACCTTAGCCTATATAGAGAGATCCCTCTCTGGACCTAGGAGGGCTAGATCCTAAGGTCTGAAAGTGATTCTGATGTTGTCTCATCTTTTGGTATTGCCAAACTTTCCAAAACATGGAAACCCCAACACACTCCATATATGGAAAATTTCACTTTTGGTACCGAAGTGTTACATTTCACTATAGGTGTCTCTGAATCCATTTGTAGTGTTAAAATTTAGAGGCAAAGAGGTCTCTGAATTTACAGTGTTAAAATTATGAATACCCTTTTGCCTCTAAAGTTTAACAGTGCAGATAGATTCATCTACAATTAACATAATTGCATGTATCATCTATCAACTTTACACTAGCGCCTTCATTATAATTTTAGTAAAGGTAATATTAATTAGATATCCAAATAATATTTATATTTATATTTAATATTTGGCCATAAAGTTTAATTTTTAAACTTCATTGATTTATGTTAAAAGCGTGAGTTGTTTTAAATATAAGGTTAAATCTTCATATTTACATTCAATAAATAGATAAATATAACATTTCATATGTTAAACATGTGATTTCATTTAAATCTAGTATTAAATCTTCATATTTACATTTGATAAATACTAAATAGATAAACCTAAAATATATATTTATAGACCTATTTAGTAAATAGGTATGAATTTTTTTATTTTTTTTCCAAAGAAAAAATCGAACCCATCTATTGATTAAGTAGAAGGTTACATAGTATATGCATAAGCATCAATTTTTACTTTCTTTTGAAACAAAGGAAAAAATGGAGTTGCAACTGATGAGGAGATGTATCTATCAATCCTATCAACTTTGTCAAAAAAACAAACATTTTAAATGACGTCTCTGTTCAGTCTCCAAGCTTCCACTTTATTGTGGAAGAACTTGAAATAGGGATGAAAGAAGACTGTATGTGCTTGAAATCATCAAAAGGACGAAAAATTGGGTGGCAAACACCATTCCAATCTTCAAATTTTTCAAAGACATAATGTTTTAAGCAGAGAGAAGACCAGTCTCCTCGATCTCCTCAATGAGGAAAACAATCTGAAACTGAGACAAAAAGTATAGAAATATTCAGATAGTATCAAACAGGAATCTACAAAAATAGAAAGTATATTGTGAACTGGAAATTAGCGGGCAAAAGGAGGTTGTTCTATCCCTCGGATCTGACTTCCTTCAACCGCTACAGTGACCCAGTGCCCCATATCTTGACGAGCACCCTCCTTAGATAGGAGGTCTGCTTCACTATTTCGTTCCCTGTAAATATGATAAGAAAATATCTGGTTAAAATAGGCTCTTACAATATTTACCTCATCAAGAAAAATAGATAAAATGAAATTTTGGCATCTCTGTGTTCCATTGAACCATTTAATGATGTTCATAGAGTCCCCGAATATAGGTATGAAAATTTATTAATTTAAGTATGAAACTTAATTAATTTTTTAATGATGTATGAACCTTTGTTTTTTCATAATTCAATGTTATATTATTGTAGGAAAAAATGATTACATATTGCTAGTTACAAAACAGATGGTCTCACCTCGACTTGGTTTGTTGACAAAAATTTGCACTAGATGCAAAAAAATGCAAAAGAGGGACTAGGCACATTGTCCATAAATGGCTGGGCTAGAGGCACCAAAACACATATAAAACATAAGTAACACCAAATAGCATACTATTCATCCAACGTGATGGATGCAGGGTTGTCCGGGGTTGTTCCTAGATGTGGTGGAGGACAAAAGTCACATTGACCATGCCCTTCAAAGTGTGCCAACCAAGTCTCCAACTTTTCTACTTTTTTAGTGAGTTGATTTTGGCCTCGCCAAAACAATACCAGTTAGAGAGACTTGGCACTATAAATAGTGCATTTGGTCTAATGTTTCCATCTGCTCTGCATGCTTCTTATGACAAAATATCTTAGTCCTATCCACTTTCCATCAGGTTGTTGATAAGTGCACGACAATTCTATAGGCAACAATGTTCGATAGCTTGCCCCTCATTTACTCTAAATAAATCAAACCCGTGATTTCCCTTGCCACCATAGCCTCCTCTGCCCCAACGACTCTACTTTTGAATCCTCAAACCTCCACCTCTGCTATCTCCCCACTTACCTCCTCCACAACCCCCATGCACACCCACACTAGCAAGTCACGCACGCCCCCACATTCTTTCCACCTTGGTGTGGAGCCACCATTATAATTTTGTGAGTATGCCACCCCCACAGGGCCATGGACGACAAGGGAAGGAGAAAACCCACACCACACCAGGGGCTTCATAATTCACTAAGGTCGAGGAACCCTGCCATGTGCAGAGTCTAGAGACTAGACCCCCCACTATAGAAAACAAACACCACCAGCGAAGGAGCCAAATGTTGTCTCCCACCACCATAGGGAAGCACAGAGACACCTCCCACTGCCAGATGGAAAGAAGGCTCCTTTTGGAAACAAAATATGTATGATAGCCAATATCTCAAGAATTCCATTTCTCTATCCAGATTCCATTTCTCTGTCCATATTTATTCGTCAAATACTCATAATTACCCTTAACCCAACATGGTGCCAGGTTTATGTACCCAAGCTCATGCAATGGACCAGAGACAGGATAAAAACCCATACAATGTCACCATCAGAGAGCTCAAAGGCGTGGCCTGTGATAATGAGAGGGTTTTCAAGCTTAGCATCATGGGATTTGGCCTCGACAGAACAATCTTTCCTTTCATTTTCAACTACACCAATTTAGATTCCCTCGACCTGTTGGAAAGTTGTTTGAGTGGAAAGATACCAATGAAGCTCCAATATATGGTTAATGTAATCTAATTCCCTTGCCGTGAATCCTCTGTTGTTATCTAAATAACAATCTCATGGGAAAAGGTGGCAGAATTTGTTCATTCAAATAATGGATCCAAAGGTAGTTTTGGCCCTTGGGTACCTTGATCCTAAATACTTCAAAAGGCAGAAATTGACAAATAAATTTGATGTGTATTCGTTTGGAGTAGTGTTACTGGATTTCTTGTGTGCAAGGGAAACACACTGGTAGAAAAAGGCAAGCTTGAAAAAATCATTGACCCTCACCTTGTTGGGACCATCAACCCTAGTTCTCTGAAAATGTTTAGGTAGACTACTGAAAATTTCTTGGAAGAGATGGGCTTCGACAGGCCTTCCATGGGAGATGTTCTATGGAGCCTGGAATATGCATTTCAACTCCAGAATATATCCATGCAAAATGATCTAGATGAGAATAGCACAAATCATATTGCAGATTTTCCTTTGCGCTACCCAGATCCTAAGCCTTTTGGTTCAAGTTCAGTATGACTTCAAGTCTTGTACGAAAGTTCCCAATTTATAGATTTCATTAATGAGCATGTGGCATTTTGGAGTTCTCAACATCCCACAAAGGGATAGTTGTGAGAATTTACCTATTGTTTCAAACATGTTCTCCTTCAGTGGATATGACACATAATGGATCCATACCTTGGTGCAACAATTCCTTACCTCAGGATGTTTGCACAAGATTCAGGGCAAAGTGAACACACAACACTAGTGGCTTTGATTTTGGAGGAGAGCTACAAGTATGTAAAAGAGATTGAGGGCGCATGCATTATGTTCCTTTTTGCTGCGAGAGCCTGAGACTTTTTATACTAGCATAGTTGGATGAGGTGTTGCTAAATCCTCGTGGGAGGTGATCACAAAACAAGACTCCTTTGCCATGTTCCAAATTTACCAAATTAGCACATGAAAACATAACATTGGTGAGTGTGAAATGGTTAGGTTTGGTACTTGTTTTTTTCATATCACATTAAAAATCCAGTGCCTCCTCGTAAAATCCTCTCCTCATATAATCGACCACCATTATAGACAATTACACCACATTTGGTTTAATCGAACAAGATGGTGGCATTGGTTTTGGGTTTCAAGGAGTTTGGGAAAATATGATTTTTGTGACCCCATTTTCATAATATACCTTGGAGATTCGGTTAATTTTAAAGTAACACCTTCCACTACCCAAGAATAACCCAAGGGAGTAGGAGGGTTTATTACACTACTCATGGTTAAGGCCACTCTCCTTCGATAAGGTTAAATAATTACACTTCAATGCTAAGTCGGGGCCTCACAACAAAACAAATAGGGCCATGTAAAACCTGCATAACAAAAAATGAGCCCTAGCTTTAGTTCTTCCCTTCTCCAATTATGCCTTATGTTCTTTAGTCAAACAAATTTTCAGAATTATTTCAAGTCCCCGAACTTGGTGAAACCCCTCATTGATTGCCAATCCCCATTCACTTCAGTGTTTACCTCCCAAGTGCCCCTAACTCAAGAGGCTTCATAATACCTTCCATTGCACATCACTTCCTTACACTCAAGTGTGGAAAGGTTTTGTGCACCCAATTCATAGGTTACAATGCTTCTATGGTAAACAATTCTCCATGGTTCTCCTCTTGCTCCCTTTGCATTATTCTTTAATCTTCACTTTCTCTCTATTTTTCCCCAAAATTTATTCTATTCCCCCTTCCTTATTCCTCAAGTATGTCCCTTGATTAATTAATTTAGTTAAATATAAATTTTTCCCGATCCCCTCAAAACTTTCCCTTAATGAAGTTTCTCTCCTAGATGTCGAGATTCATATATATTTCCCTCTTCAATTTCAACAATACATACAGTTGAAAGAATATTTACATCATGATAAAATGTGGCATAATACCCATACTAATTATTAAATATTAATAATCTTAATTATATTTACAAAATGAATGGTTTAAAAAATATACCTTATAACCTTCTAATAGAAAAAGTTTGGAAATTACCAACAAAAAAAACAAAAAAACACACCATATAATAATAGAAACCAACACGCATCTTGGAAGAAAACACAAAATATTTTATATATTATTTAATTTCAAATTAAACAATATATATCATGGCTATATAATATTAAATGTTTTGTTGTTTGTGTGCTATAACTCACTCTATAGAATTTATTATATAACATTTCTGACTTTCTTCTACTCTATAGATCTGACTTTCTTCCACTCTATAAAGACATAGACATGTTTGGCTACCTTAAAAGCAATTAAAAAGAAACTCATATCATTAGGAATATGAGACACCACTTTGTGATGGTTGCATTAATTTTATCTTAAATAAATAGTTGGAAATGAGCGGTTTCACAATTGTTGTTTATAAAAAGAGTTGGTGGGATGATTTGAACTTTGGTGGAGAAGAATTGAATTTTTTGAATTGTAATTGGTGCCAAATTTCCTCCAAAAGTCTTCCAACCTTGAAATATATGTAGTATCCTTCACACAACTACCCTCTTCGTTCATTCAATCGCTCGCTCGCAGCTTTCTGCCGCTAATGGAAAAACTCCCCAGGGTTACCCACAGTGGGTCTCACAAGCTGCTATGGGAAATGAGAAAAACTGCTGCCAAATCACTTGCAAAGGCTCAGTAATGGCAGATCACTTGCAAAGGCTCAACAATGGTGGATAAAAGAGGAAGACATATTTTCTGACCCTTAGCCAAAGAAATAAGAGTACCCACCGAAATGGCACCGAACCCCTCACGAACAGGTGCCCTTCTTCTCCTGTAGAAAGCATGAAGAAGCTATCGGATGAGAATACCCATCTGGAGAACGAGAAGCCTGATTCGCCATCACTCCATTCAGATCTCTAGATCATGGTGGCATTTCCCTTGAATCCTCCTTCAGGTTCATTGTTTGACATTTCAAAAGCTATTTTAGAAATTTCGCATTCTGAAACCCTTAATAGTGTGAAACTAAAAATGAGATCTATGCCAGAGTTTCTGCTCGAGATAATGGTGGGGCTTGTTAGGAGAGTACCCTTTTCATCATAGAAATATTGGGTGCTGTAAAATGGTGGTGTTTGTTCTGAGAGTACCCTTTTCATCATAGAAATAGTGGCCCCTTTAAAATGTTTCAACACGAATATTTTGGACACTTATTTTTTTATTATTGCTGGAGTGGGGTTTTAACAAGTTTTCATTGATGTGCAGACACTTTCTCAAAGTTTGCAGTTGAAGTTATTGCAAGCCTCAAATATCAGTAGCTGTCGAAGAATGTTTCCATTTTCACTGAAATGCCGAAGGATCTTGCAAGTAAGAAATTGATTTAAATTTTACATTCAAATTGTTTTCTATTTTTTGATATTTAGTTCAGATATCGCTAGCCACAATATTCTTGAACATGGGTATGGTGAAAATTTTTCCAGCATTACTTCTTCAGACATGGAGCTAAAATGACTAATAGGGTTCTGTCCAAAATTAGTAGCATTTTAATGAATATGAACAAATTCCCTAAATATATTAAAAAACTTCCATAACATGTGGCTTCGGGGTGGATTCTTCTTCAATTCTCCGTTTTCTACATCATTCCATGACTGGGTCACTTTATTCTTTGCATTTGCTATCAAACCACCCTTACATTGGAGGCACTGAGCCATATTCTGAGCATATTAAGTTCAGCGATTTTCATTTTAATTTCGGCGATCTACACGGAATGTTTCGTTTGAAGCTCACCAAGATCGGATATCCGTGGTCGATTTCGTCATTTCTCTACAAGTCACCCAAATCATGAACAAAATCATTTGTCTACAAGCCAATATCCCCATCATCATGATAAGCACACTCGACCTTCACATCTATTTTTCTTAGGCTAGCATCAAGATTTAGTCAAATTACGCGCTCTGCAATGCATCTTTGATGAAACCCTGGCAATTCAGGCTGGAAAAGGCAATTTATCGATAATAAACTCCATGAAAGAATGAAAAGGAAACTATACCATAGTTTAAGGTTCTTTGGAAAGCTGATCTGCTATATTTATTTCTTTGAACACATAATGAAAAGAGCCGATCTCCTATTTTATTCAATTCTTTGAACTTCTTGAAAGACAGCCTTCTTTGAAAAGTTGATATGCTATTATATGTAATTGTTTAAGCACACTGTGAAAAGACCAGAATTATTCCTTAATAATTTCTCCATAAGCAACTCCATGAAAGGTTGCTTCCTTGTGAACTTCTCCAAAGGCAACTACACCATAGTTGATCTGCGATTCCTTGTATTCCTGATATAGTCTCTTTACAGCAACAATTCATCAGTCACAAAGTTTACCGATATACACCAACCCGAACCTTCCAACCCCAAGTTCATTCTCCTCTTGGAAGCAATTTGTAGACTGAGAAAGTTCTTCGTAAGCGAATATAGGAAAATTTCCCATCTCACGCCCAGGAAAATGTCTAGAAATAGCCCCATCAGGAGGAGGTTTTCTATTCTTCAGATGATAATAAATTAGGGACAGTACCGCTAGCAGCGCAGCTCCTCCAACGGTGCAGGTTTTCTTTTCTTCATATGATAATAAATTAGGGATAGTACTGCTAGCAGCGCAACTCCTCCAACTGTGCAACCTACGGTCAAATGAGGGGATTGATATTAATTTTGTGGTTTCATATTTCCAATTTGTTTGGGTGGGAAAGTCAACTCAATTCTAAAAATAATATCTACAAAAAATTTATCCTTCCCAACCAAATTTACCAAGAAAACACAAAAAGAGACAATCCAAATATCTTATGCTTCATTTCTTCCACCCAAATCTTGATAACAATTTGAAGTAGAATTATTGCTAAAAAGCTCGCCAATATGATGTAGACATGTGTACCTATCAGTAGTGTAGAAATAAGAACAAATTCCAGACGTAAGAAGCACATTCACAATTATTTTTTATTCCGATCACATCATTTGAGATTGTAGCAGTGCCGGCAAAAGACTTTGGAATTCATGGCATCTGGCAAGAATGTTGTTGGCAAGAGAATAACTATTGCAACAAGAGAATTTGTTTTAACATAATGGTAACCTCTCACCATGCGGATCCTCCAAAGAGCAGCCAAGCATGAATATAATACGATTAGCCATTTACTTAAGTTGATGGATATGTATGGCTTTCATGGATACTTACAGGGATGAAGTGAAGGAAGTCGAAAGTGAAGGAAGTTGGAGGATGGATGCTTTCCTACAACAGAGCATGAATTTTTTGTGTCTACCGCCATATTTCATCATCCCTGCATGAGTATGATTTGTTTGTGCCCATATCCGACATTCTCTAGAATTATGGTTTGAATGTTTCAGTTAATATGGGCATAAATGCTGCTTCTAGAAAAACGAGTTTCTATAAAATAGCTTCTGTCTGTCACTTGGCAGCTCTGGGACACTATTGTAGGTGTGGCCTATGGTTTTGAACTGGGGTTTCTGTTACATACCATTGAGTTGTGATTGTTTCCTATCATGCATCTTTTTTGGATATGTGAACACATCAACTTGTTGGGGAATGTTGCATATTTGGTCCGAATAGGTTATGGTGTCTCATTAGAATTGGGTGGTGGGTGGTTTTCTGGTAACGCTTATATGGTGTTGGAGAATGTTATCGGAATATGAGGAATTGATTCTGATTGGGATGTTAATCCTGTCTGCGATTATCATTTTAAGGGCCATGTTGTTACCTGTATATGGAGGCAAATGTTAAATTTTGGCAATAAGAACTCTTCCATTGAATCTTCATCAGACTCGGACTATCTGGGTTCGGTGCATTTCTCTTGGTGGAAAGTTATTTGGCGAAAGGGAGCTCGGATCTTTTTTATCTCTAGACCTTGCAAAAAAATTGGATTCAAACCTTTTCTAGGTGGTGGACTTTTCTGGGATGTTGTTGTTGCTGTTGTGATTTATCCACATAAAGGATTTTACAGGATATTGGACATTCTTCTGGGTGTACACTATCTGATTTCCGATGGTTTTGAATATTGTGATGAATGGTCATATGTTCTGATGATTTTTTAGAGAGATAATAATATTACAGGTTATCGGGAGGGATGATGTTGTCAGTATGTAATATTCCCTTTCTTGATCCAGTCAAAGTGGATAGAATCAATCCATGATACTTACCATGGTATTTTCCCATGGTATTGACCCATGGTATTTCTTATTGGTATTGAACCATGGTATTTCTTGTTGGTATTGACCCATAAAACCTATAAAAGGGGAGAGAAGCTAGGCATTTAGAGAATTCTGGATTATCTATCTTATTGTGTTTGGGTTGAGAACCTTCCCTGGCCAGTTCTAGCATTGATCCCGGGACGAGAACCCCGTGGTAATGTTTATGTGGTGAATCCATCCAGGATTCACAAGTGGGCTTTAGTTTCTTATATTTGTCATTGTAAAGCAGCAGTGCATGCCATTTGCAAGATTTTATGGTCTGGACATGTATTTTACTTTTAGTGAATAATATAAATAAAATGGCTGCATTTCTTGTGTTCTGGTTCTTGATGAAAGACTATATTAAATGAGAACACTAATATGTTTTAGATCTATGAAATTTTTATTATTTGGAATCTTACAGTGGTATCAGAGCTTTTCATCCTGCCAGCCTGAGATTTTTATGCAAGGAACTTCAGTGAAATTTATTTTTCACCCTAGCTAGCATTTCTCACTTCGGTGATATTTATCACCCTAGTTGGATTTTTATTTTTTAGTAAATTATTTTTATTGGGAGACAGAAGTGAAGGGAAAATCATTTATAAGCCTGTGGGTTAAATTTTTGAAAATATTTGAAGGCATGATTGACAAAATCTTCCTATGAAAAATTAATATTTGGGTATGGGAGAAGAGGGATCGTCTTGAAGAAATTTTGAAAAAAAACCATAAAATCTTTGATGTACTAGTGAGGTTATATGGTCCTTTAAGTAGCCATATCTCCATAGACCAAAATTATAATCAAAGAAAGAGAAAAATCAGCAGCAAGAATGAAATAAGGAGGAGAGGACTATGCTTTATCTGCAAGGGACCTTGGGCCCTTAACCGTTCCTGTCCAAGTGATGAGAAGAAGGAAACAAAGACAACAAGAGGAGATTACTTCAAATCATGGGGAATATTTTGTAGATGGGTCTATTGATCTTCAATATGTTGAGCAACATCATGACATTATTCAGGGAGGCTTGCAAGACAACAAACATTTGGAAGTGCATGAGGAAATTCTACCTAATGCCCTTCATGAGGTTGATTCCTATACAATGGAGTTCGTAGATCCCTAGGGGAATATCCATGAAGAATATGAACAATAAAGTATAGATAAAATGCATCTATGTTCGACAGTTGAAAGGGATGAACATATTGTCTCCACATATGAAGAAGACCTGGGAGATTTGAGTGAGGATCTAGCCATAGTGAACCAGCATGATGAGTATGATCATGAGGAGCAACATGAAAAACATAATGTGCAAAATGGACCATTCCTATAGAGTTGGTCAAAGGCTCAAGTTGAAGATGTGGTCATGGGGCATCCAGTGCAGTCAAATACAGAGACATTCAGCAGGGCACTAGAATTTCCAGTGAAAGATTTTCAGGAGAGGATCATGCATTTCGAGATAGATCTTATGTTGTTGAAGCAAAGAGTCTAGACAATCCGAGACAATGTCTTACAGGAGAACAGAAAGTTGAGGAACTCATAGGGGTATGTGCCAAATCAAAGACCAAGTTGTCTAGTGTTGAGGAACAACTCAAATATGTCATAAGGCAACAAGAGAAGTACAATTGGGAGTTCTAGAGTAGCCCTCTACAAGAATACATAGATAAATATTGCAACGCCAACAACCCACCTTTATACATTGGGAAGAGTAGGGCAGAGTTCTCCAAATACATCATGTTGGGTAACCAAGTAGAGTAGCATGAATCAAGCATCGAACAACATCAACATAGTAGATTTGTAGATATTCATTCTTTCCCAAGTATGGATTGGCGAGAGATTATGAGTTGGTATTCTATTGATGGGTTGATTATTTGGAGGATACCCATAGCGAAGGGAGAATTATAGCTTGAACCACTTGGTGTAGACAATGATGGAGGGTTGAAATGGTACCATAACCCACAGGTCCCAGGATTTAGGTGGTATTGGGATCCAGAGAATCCAATGAAGAAAGGATTCGTCAAAGGATTGTTTGGGATCCAGGTATCGAAGGATCCATTTAAGACCATTCAACATGGAGGGTACATCGGGTTGTATGGGATCCTGGTATCAATGTAAAAATTCTTCTGTTGTGGATAGAAGTAGATCGCTTGAGGACAAGCAATCTGGAGACCTCGGAGATTTGAGTGAGGATCCAACCATAGTGAACCAGCATGGTGAGTATGATCACGAGGAGAAACATGACAAACATAATGTGCAAAATGGATCATTCCTAGAGAGTTGGTCAAAGGCTCAAGTCAAAGATGTGGTCATGGGGCATCTAGTGCAGTCAAATACAAAGACATTCAGCAGGGCACTAGAATTTCCAGTGAAAGACTTTCAGGAGAGGATCAAGCATTTTAAGACAAATCTTATGTTGTTGAAGTAGAAAGTCTGGACAGTCTGAGACATTGCCTTACAGGAGAACATGAAAATTGAGGAACTCATAGGGGTATGTGCCGAATCAAAGACCAAGTTGTCTAGTGTTGAAGAATGACTCAAATCCCTCATAAGGCAGCAAGAGGAGTACGATTGGGAGTTCCAGAGCAGCCCTCTATAGGAGTACATAGATAAGTCTTGCAACACTACCAATAACCCACCTTTATACATTGGGAAGAGAAGGGAAGAGTTCTCCAACTACATCATGTTGGGTAACCAAGTAGAGAAGCATGAATTGAGCATCGAACACCATCAACATAGTAGATTTGCAAATATTCATCCCTTCCCAAGTATGGATTGGTGAGAGATTATGAGTTGGTATTCTATTGATAGGTTGATTCTTTGGAGGATACTCATAGCCGAGGGCATATTGCAGCTTGGGCCCTTTGGTGCGGGCAGTGATGGAAGGTTGAAATGGTACCATAACCCACAGGTCCTAGGATTTAGGTGGCATTGGGATCCAGGAGAATCCATTTGGGAAAGGATTGTTTGGGATCCAGGTAAATCTATTGAGGGGAAGATTGGTCAGAGGATTTTTTGGGCTCCAGGTATTGGAGGATCCATTCAGGACCATTCAACATGGAGGGTACATCAGATTGTATGGGATCTTGGTATCAATGTAAAAAATGCTTCTATTTTGGATAGAAGTGGATCGCTTGAAGACAAGCAATCTTTGGGCAGGAGGATTTGTAATATTCCCTTTCTTGATCCATTCAAAGTGGATAGAATCGATCCATGGTACTTACGATGGTATTTTCCCATAGTATTGACCCATGGTATTTCTTGTCTTGGCCCATGGTATTTATTTTTGGTATTGACCCATGGTATTTCTTGTTGGTATTGACCCATCAAGCCTATAAAAGGGGAGAGAAGCTAGGCATTTAGAGAATTCTCATATTATCTATCTTATTATGTTTGGGTTGAGAACCTGGCCTGGCTAGTTCTATTATTGATCCTAGGACGAAAATCCCACGATGATGTTTATGTGGTGGATCCATCCAAGATTCACAAGTGGGCTTCAGTTTCTTATATTTGTCATTTTCAAGAAGTTTTGCATGCCATTTGTAGGATTTTATGGTCTGGGCATTTATTTTACTTTCAGTGAATAATATAAATAAAATGGCTACATTTCTTGTGTTCTAGTTCTTGATGAAAGATTGTATTAAATGAGAACACTAAGATGTTTTAGATCTATCAAAATTTTTATTGTTTTGAATCTTACACGGTATTTATTCTAATGGCAATACACTTGTGATCTCCTATTATGGCTGGGATCCTTTTGTAGGTATCTTCTTGTAGATGGTGGCTCCTATTTATGGGCATTCTAGGTATATGATGTCTTCAATTGATCCTTTTCATCTTGATGTATAGATGGGACAATGGGGGGTACAACATTCCCTGATGTAATTTTCAAATATTTTTGACTTAATGGACTGCATATGTCATTAATTATTTTTTCTGACATCCCTGACAGCAGAATTTTCGAGGGGATGGCGGTCTCTTTCCTCACATCTTGGTAAGTCTCTATTGCCATCATCGGGTGATGAGGATTACATTTCGGCAAACGATTAGGGGGAAAATATTGATCACCCTTATATGGAATTACCATTTGCCGATGTTGGTAGAGACCCTACAAATGACCTGGCTAATGGGGGGTGGTGAATCGTGCTAATAATAACATAGGTACTGAGTCTTTATTGGGTAATAATCATACACCATCTGTACCTATTAAGGAATGTGGAGACAGGATGGGGGTACGACTGGCTATGGGTACTCCTAACATTTCTACTGGTTGTAATGTAAATGTGGATGAGGCTCTTTTGTCTTCCACATCTTTGTTGCAGAATGATACAAGGGTGGTATCCATTCCAAATCTTTGCCATACCTATGGTACACAGTCTAATAGGCCAATTTATTCTACTCCTCATACCATTCCGATCATCCCCCACCTATCTTCTGCTTCCGACCTTTCTCATAATTCTACTGAAATGTTATATATATCCCCTTTGATGCCCCCCCTTGAATGGGCATCTCCATCCCCTCCTCGGAATGAAGCCACCATTGATATCGTGGGGTCTCCCATAAATTCTATTGGAAGTGACATTGATTCACTATTGGGAAATCCTAATCCTGACCTCACTACGTTAACTGTTTTTGATAAAGTACCCCCTTAGCATGTGATTTCAATTCCTCTTGAATCGGGTCATAACATCACTGTACGCAAAAATTCTAAAAGTGGGTCGAAACATTTTCGAGGAAAATCCAAATCAAAATTCCTGTTCTCTGGTGATTTTGTTGATCTCATTGAAGTTCCTATCTCTGTTGTTGGTGACTTTGGGATGCTTAGAGCAAGCAATCCCCGGGTGCTGTCCAAATGAATTCTATTCTATCCTTGAATCTTAGAGGCATGAGCGACCCCTCTAAAATTAGGTGCCTACGGGAGATTATGAATAAGTTAAATCCTAACATTATTCTATTCTAGGAAACTCTTTGTGACATATGTAAAGCTATTGAGGGAATTCTTGCCATTAGGCCGAGTTGGCATGTAGTGGCGGTGGATGCTAATGGTCATGCAGGAGGAGTTATGGCTTTATGGGACCCATCTTACGTTAAGTTATTGGAATATAGTTTTTTTGTATAATGCTTCATGGAAATATCTGTGGGATGAGGGACACTATAAATATCCTAAATATTTATGCTCCATGTCATCACAGACAGAATTTTTGGAATCACATGCACAAATCGGGTATTCCTTACTTGCAGAATTTAAATGCCATGGGGGCTTTCAACTCAACTTTATATGTTGATGAACCATGGGGTCACAGAGCTAAGGCTGATCCATTGGCTGGTTATATCAATTGAATTTTTGAGTTGGCCAAGATGATTGATGTGCAGCCTATTCCCATTATCCCTACATGGAAAAATAGGCACATTGGTACTGAGTTTATTGGTAAAATACTTGATCGGGCGTTGGTAAAAGTGGATTGGATGGCTCGGTTGGGTAACATGAGATCATTCATTCAGGTAGCTGATATCTTGGACCATATGCCAGTTGTGCTTTCTTGGCGTATGGAATGAAAACACAAGGGGATTCCATTCAAATTCAACCAGATTTGGCTCCAGGATGAGGAGTACAATATTTTCATTCGTCAATTATGGGCTAACAACTCCAAAGCTGCGGGCTTAACTGGATGGGCGTGTTTCCATGCGAAGTTAAAACATATTAAGATCTCCACTAAGGCATGGGAAATCAATAAGAAGAAAAAAACTCAGATGGGAGTTAAACAACATCGATAAGGCTCTCGATGACATGTTCACAAATTTTGTCATTACTCCTCCCGATGCTCAACAAATTTTTCATATAGCCATTTTAATGAAGAGAAGGGATGAAATACTTAATATTGAGGAGATTACTTGGAAGCTCAAATGCAGGATCACATGGCTTAAGGAGGGGGATCAAAATACTAAGTTTTTCCACAAATATGAAAATTCCAGAAGGAACAAAAATGCTATCTAGCATATTATGAAACAAGACGGCTCCTATATTCACACAAAATACGAGATCATGCAGGAAGCTAACAGAAATTTTTCCGCCTTTTACAATTAGGATCAAAACATATCACATGAAAGTCAAGCTTGGGTACTCAATCATATGCCTCATATGTTTGATGAAGAGGTTGTAAATCTCCTAGATGCTCCAATATCTAAGGAATAAGTTCTATCAACAATCAAATATTTTTCCCACAACAAGTGTCTCAGACTGGACGGATGACTTGCAGAGTTCTACTTTCATTTTTTCGACTTAATGGCTGATTATATCATAGGGGTGGTAGAAGATGCTAGGACATCGGGGCATATTTCGTCGAACATGAACTCAACCTTGTTAGTGCTTATCCCAAAGGCATTAGAGCCCAAATATTTCTTGGACTTTAGGCCGGTTTCTTTATGCAACCTTATATACAAGATATCGTCAAATATCATAGCAAACCAAATGAAAGATACTTTTTCTAAGAAAATTTCAATGGAACAGTATGGTTTTCTGAAGGGGCGATCCATTCATGATGCTATTGCTATTTCTCAGGAGGTTATGCACTCTATTCACACTGGTAAGCGAGAGGCTCTCATTATGAAGATTGATTTATACAAAGCATATGACGTTGTTGATTGGTCATATGTTCGTGTGCTGCTCCTGAAGATTTGGCTTCCGTTAAATGTTATTAGATGGATTATGGCATGCATTTCATCTGTGGTATATGCTGTCATTATAAAAGGAATGCCGATGGAATTATTTGGAGCTGAAAGAGGCATTAGACAAGGATGCGCTCTTTCCCCCCTTATATTCATCTTGATCATGGATGGCTTTAGCAGGCTTATGAAGATGGCAGTATCTTCAAATTTTATTTCTGGACTATCCTTCTCAAAGGAGGTATGTATCACGCACTCTCTATTCGTGGATGATCTTTTAATTTTTTGTAAAATCATGCGAAATCAATGGTTTTATATTCATTTATTACTGATAATATTCGGAAGGGTGACTGGACTATGTATAAACAAGGGGAAATCTTTTCTTATCTCTGAATATGGGAATGAGGGGGAGATCAATTTTATAGGGGATTTTCTGGGGGTTTTCATTAAGAGGGAAGAAGAGGGCTTCACATATTTGGGCTGTTGTATTAAGCCATGTGGATACAGGAATAAGGAATGGAGATGGTTAGTGGATATATTCAAAGCCAAGATATGCAAATGGTCACACATATATTTATCATCAGGGGGCAGACTTATTATGATACAAGCGGTTCTTACACAACTTATTGTATATTGGGGACATTTGTATTATTTCCATGAACATATTATCTGTTGCATAAATCAAATACTGGCTAGTTTCTTATGGGGTGGAATGGAGATGCACAACAAGATTCATCTTTTTAACTTTCAATGTTTATGTGCCCCCCAAAAAAATGGAGGATGGGGCATCTTGAATATTCGAGCCTTGAATTCTGCCATGCTCATAAAATCATTATGGAGAGCTATCAATGGAAATGGAATTTGGAACCACATTTATTATGTCAAATATCTACGTGGTTATGGTCTTTAGGACCTATACTATGGTAATCTCATCATGCCACGATGTATGTCTTCCATCTAACTTGGATTCAAAAAAATCCTCATTATATTTTCTGGCAGACTTGTATGGTGATTCAGGAATGGATTGAAGATTGTTTTGGGAGTGGACAGGATATTGGGTATGAGCTGGGATTTGCTTCCCCCACCAAGGATCATACACAAACTTTCTCATAGAGGGATTTTTCATTTTCACCAAATCATTCATTATTGGGCTCATGGGGCAACCATTCTAAAATCTGCATCCTTTCTTGGATTAAAAGGGGATGATTCTGAGATTTGGAAGTCATATACCCAGAGCGTTCAGGTCGTTGGACTATGCTATAGAGGCGAGTGAGATATGATAACATGGGAAGGCACCATTATATCAGATGCGGTGGTTGTAAAAGACACTTATGAACACATCATTTCTTTGTCTGTTGGGGTAGGTACACTTGCATAATTCTGGCCGTTTTGGAGAAGATGCATTCCAACCAATATTCTATTATTTTCTTGGCTGGTATGGCATAGGAAAATATTAACATGGGACTCCCTTAAGCATCATGGTTTTCAGGGACCTGGGGGGTGTGTTCTATGTGGTGAGGCGGAGGAGACGACAGACCATTTTTTTTTCACATGCCCCACTTTCCGGCGCATTTGGCAACTCTTTAGCATCCACATCATCGACTCGACATGGTTGCCACATGATTTCATGCAAACTACTCACAAATGGGATAAGTTACATGGTAAGTTTCATGATCTACCCTTTTTCCTAATATGGGAAGTATGGTTGTTTTAGAACCAGATTATATTTGATGATATGGTGTTTTCTATTACACCATGCGCTGGATCAATCAACAGGTGCCAAATGCTGAAGGTATTGTGGATGAATCACTGTGGTTTCAAACACATCCTATTGCTCTTCCTGCGATATATTTTGATGGAGCTTGTCATGGTGGGGTAATGGGATGTGGTGCATGGATCAAGATTATAGGGGATGAGCACATCCATCTTTGCTGGAATGGAGGACATGGTAGCAGTATTCTTGCTGAGACCATGTCTCTCTGGGGGGGTCTATACACAGGATTATGCTTGGGCCTGGAGAATGTGAATATATATGGTGATTCTCATATTATCATTGAGGCGGTGGCTGGTAGAGCTACTCTGGGAATACAGTGTGCACAGGGATAGCTATTGAGAACACAAAGGTTATGGGATCAATTGCAGAGGTCTGCTATTACCCACATCTACAGTGAGATGAACACTAGAGCTAACATTTTATCTAGAAAAGGCATCGATATGAATTTCGGGGTTATGGTGGTCAATCATTTCAGGACTGGACAGTGGATATGGTCTTCTGAGATTCTTGTTCCATAGTTTGAGTGACATCATCAATTATGTGCAGGGGCTTGTTCTACCCATTTTTGGTGGCATTGACGGCAAGAGAGCAGGGATCGTTTTCAATATTTTGGTATATTCACATGTTTTTGCGTCAATGTGCAGGTTTTTAAATGGAGATTGATTACATGCGTTTCCATTTATTTTCTTATATTTCTGCATCGGCGAGCATATGCCTTGTGGGATACCCTGTTTCATTGTATATGCTTTGGTTCCTTTAGGGTGGTACAGGGTTGGTATTCTGTGGAGGTGCAGCCACTCTGCCTGCGGATGGTTGGGCATACACTTTCCTTTTGGCATGTGATGTTTTTTGATCCTTGCAATTTCCTATGTTTATGATTTCCTGAACTTTTGTCTAAATAAGGTTGCATTACATGGTTTGATGTTCATCTTTTGGACATTTAGAAATGTGGACTGATATGATGTTTCCTGAAGTTTTTTATGTTGTGCTTCGGATCTCATCTGAGAGGCATTTGGTTTGATCTATGTACTATTTATATATCATAATATAACAATGGTTTTTTTCTTCTGAAAAAAAAAAGAAATCATGCACACAAATTTTTTTCCCTAAGTGTTTGCTTAATAGGTTAGTTTACTATACCACCTGCTACGTAGTGGTTTACATCCATAAACCCATCCATTACAATGCTATTTCTTAGTTTATGTCCTCTCATCACAGACAAGTGTTTTATTTCTGATAGTTTCTTCTGTCTTGACACAGGAACATGTCAATTCTTTGAATGTTCCACATTAAATAGTCTCTTCGAATCTATTCATTCTGAAAATGTCGATGTGAAAGACCTTGTCAAGAAATTGAAGCTTGTTCAGAGTTCCATGGCTTCTGTAGAAGTCACTGAAAGTTGTCCTCTAAAGGAGAAAAATAATTCACGTCTAGTGTCTCCATCAAAGGCTGGGAAATTTGAAAAGCCATTGGTCAAGTCTTCCACTCCTTCAAAAGTTCGCAAGTTGAAAAATCCATTAGATGAATCCTCTGCTTTTCCGAGAGTTGTTTCACAGCGTAGAAAAGCAAAAAACTTAATTACTAGCTCTAAAACCATAGGTGACAAAGGTCTTGATTCACATAGAGAGTTTGTTCCAGTTCTGAGGGTGGGGAAGAATCATAAGAGAATTAATATGGTAAAAATGGAGGTCAATTTGAATGAGGGAAATATGGATTGTAATATTGACAATGATGGGAAGAGGATATCTGATATACATGCTCTGAATGGCAAATCAATAAATACCAAAAGTAATTCCAAGAGAAAAAGCAAGGTTAAGGCTGAGACAAATCTTCCAATAAAGGGTCTTTGTGAAGAGGGGCAACTGGCAATTAACATTGTAAATGACAAAGAGACAAATTCAGATACAACAGAATCCCCTTGCATTAAAAAAAATGAAAACGATAATATTGAAGATAATATTGTGACTGCAAGTAAATACACACAAAATTTTATGGCTATTCATGTTGGCTATGTGTTATATTCTTTCCACGACTAGTTCCAGAGGTTTAATATGCAGGACAGTAAATTAGTGAATGTTCCTATTCTTGTAGGTGTAAATTTGTTTGTTGAACAGTGTCCCAAGACACAAGAAGAAGAGGAGGATATGTCTCGTGTTCCATATGCAAGTGCAGTGGGTAGCCTGATGTATGCAATGGTCTGTACTAGACCAAACATTGCACATGCAGTGGGAGTATTGAGCAGTTTTATGTCAAACCCAGGGAAGGAGCATTGGACAACAGTGAAGCGGGTTTTCAGATATTTACGTGGTACTAGTGATTATGGCTTGTGCTACCAGGGAAGACCGAGATTGGAAAGAATGTTGGACATTCATGGTTTTGTTGATGCAGACTGGGCTGGAGATCTAGACCAAAGAAGATCTACAAGTGGGTATGTGTTTAGCCTATTTGGAGGCACAGTCAGTTGGATGAGTAAAAGACAGTCTGTAGTGGTTTTTTCAAGTACAGAGGCATAATACATGGCAGCCACTCATGCAAGCAAGGAAGAAGTTTGGTTGCAGAGATTGTGTTCAAGTATGAGGTTGGTACAACAAGCTATAAGGATAGACTGTGATAGCCAAAGTGCAATTTTCTTAGCTAAGAACCCTGCTTATCATTCAAAGAGAAAGCACATTGATGTTCAATATCACTTTGTTAGAGATATGGTTGAGACTAAAAGGATGTTGCTGGTAAAGGTGGACACTTTGAAGAATGTTTCAGATGCATTGACGAAGTCTGTGAGCACTCAGAAGTTCTCTTGGTGTAGAGAAACAATGGGTGTTGAAGAATTTTCCCAATGACTAAGCTCTCTTGTGGCCCCCTACAAAAAGAAAACAACAAGTGGGAGAATGTTGGGTATTTGTTATATTCTTTCCACGACTAGTCCCATGTGCTGTACGTTGCGCTGGGCGCAGCAGGGGGGTCATAGGGGGGGCGGAAGCCCCCCCTTTCGGGGTCTAGGGCAGCGCCCCGACAAATTTTTTTCGGTGTGCGGACCCACTCATAGGTGGAACCACCCATGTTTTTTGCATGAGTTGGCACATGGTTTTAGGGTACGATGGTTTTCATCCCTTGGTATTTTGTAGATCCGGTCAAGGGAACTACAATTATGTTTTAATCCAGGGTTAATGGATTAGGGTTTATGTATGCTTCGGCATGTATATATATGTGTTGTAACACTAAAAGGAATATAATGAAAAATAAAGCTGGTTTTCCCAATTTGGGATCTAGGGGAAAATCTTTATGTTTATCTGTTTTATGTTTTATGCTCTCGCTATTGTTTATTTTCTGTTATAAGATTCATGTGTAGATAATTTTTGTTCAGGGTTAAAACCTACATTTGGTATCAGAGTTGTTTCGACTTCAAGGGGACACCTTTACTGCTGATGGTTTTTTTCTCGGGCCTGAGGTAGACCCTGTTCAGTGGGAAATCTGTGGGGTCAATTCTTGCGGTGAAATAAGATGGTGAACGGCAGAAAGATAGAGATCGAGAAATTTGATGGTCAGAGTTTTGAGTTGTGGAAGCTCAAGATGGAGGATCTGCCAGTCGATAAAGATCAGTGGATCGTGGTAGATCTAGGTAATAAACCAATGGCAATGTTAGATGAAGGCTGGAAGAAACTGGATCAGAAGGCTAAGAGCACAATACGGTTGTGTGTCTCAGATTCAGTATTGTTGAATGTATTTGGGGAAGCTACAGCGAAGAATTTGTGGGAAAAACTTGGGACTTTGTACCAATCTAAGTCTCTGGTGAATAATTTGTTCCTGTGGAAAAAGTTGTATAACCTGAGGATGAAGGATGGAGACTCGGTGACAGAGCATCTGAATTCCTTCAATAATGTGGTAAGTCAACTGTCATCTGTTGATATTAAAATCTCAGATAAATATAAGTGCATCAGTTTGTTGTGTTCTCTACCAGACTCATGGGATAATCTGGTTATTGCAATAGGTATCAATACAACTACCTTGAATTTTGATGACATTATCTCATCTTTGCTGTCGGAGGAAATGAGACGGAGAAATATGGAGTGTCAAAATGGAGATGCCTTATCTGTATGAGGAAGGTCCCAAAACAGAAACAAGAATAAGGTTTCGAGTGGGAGATCTAAATATAGAGGGAGATGTAAATCTCCTGGAAATTTTGTAAAGGTGTGTTGGAAATGCGGAAAGGAAGGACACTACAAAAAGGACTTCAGATCTAAAGCTCCTAAGAAAGGAAATGGATCTGATGATGCTCCTTATACAGAGGCAAAAACCACCTCAGATGAAGGTGGGGATGTGTATTTGGCTTCTTCTTGAAATACACATGTAGATCATGAGTCATCGTTGATTGAATCGGGTGCATACTTTCACTTCACTCCCCATAGGGAGTGGTTCTGCAAGTATGAGAAATATGATGGCGACGATGTATTCCTAGGGGATGATAGGAAGGCCAAAATCGTTGGACGTGGAAAGGTCAAGCTGAAGCTACAAGATGGAAGGATTAGAACACTTCCTGGTGTTTTTCATATTCCTTCATTGGCCAAAAATCTGATTTTTGTAAGCAAGATGGATGATGCAGGTGTAAAAACAGTGTTCGAGAAAGATGCCTGCAAGATGGTTCGGGGAGCACTAGTATTAATGTGGGGAGTTCAGACTGGAACCCTATACAAGCTACAAGGTAGCACTCTTATTGATGGGTGTAACAGTTCTGTGGTTCTTGAAAGTGGAGCGGAAAGCCTAGCTGTCTCTGGAGAAAAGACCATGCTATGGCATCAAAGGCTTGGACATATTGGAGAGAAGGGCCTTCAGATACTGCATAGAAATGGTATGGTAGAAGGTATGTCTAATTTATCTCTGGATTTCGATTTCTGTGAACATTGTGTATATGGGAAGCAGAATCGGGTGAGTTTTCCTTCTGGTGCTAAGAGGGTGAACAAGATATTAGAACTTGTGCACAGTGATGTGTTTGGACCTGTGTCAGTTCCATCACTGGGAAAGTCTGTGTACTATGTTTCATTCATAGATGACTTCTTAAGGAATACATGGATATATTTCTTGAGGAAGAAATCTGAAGTCTTTGACAAATTTAAAGAATTTAAGGCTCTGGTGGAAAACCAGACAGAGAAGAAGATAAAGGTGTTGAGGACAGATAATGGTGGGGAGTTCTGCAAGAAGGAATTTGAAGAGTTCTATAAGAAGTGTGGTATAGCACGATAGAAGACTACTCCATACACACCTCAGAAAAATGGAGTTGCAGAAAGAATGAATAGAACACTGATGGAAAAGGCAAGAAGCATGCTCAGTGGTACCGGGTTAGGACAAGAATTCTGGGCAGAGGCAGTGGAGACTGCATGTTACTTAGTTAGCAGATCACCTTCATCAGCGTTGGAGGATAAGACTCCACATGAGGTATGGACTGGTAAGAAACCCTCTCTTTCACATCTAAGGGTATTTGGATGTGATGCATATGTACATGTTCCAAAGGAGAAAAGGACCAAGTTGGATAATAAATCTGAAAGTTGCATCTTTATTAGGTATAAGGATGGTTTAAAGGGTTACAAGATTTGGAACCCAGAAACAAGGAAGGTTGTGTATGACCAAGATGTGGTGTTTAGAGAGGTGAAAGATGTTGTTACACATGAAGTCCTACCAAAGGAACCTAAGAAGATAGAGTTTGAGCTAAAGGAGGATGAATTAGACTCTACAACTGAAGAAGACTCGGAAGAGGAAGAGCCACAAACTCCAGCTGTGAGATGATCAGTTCGGGAAAGAAGGCAACCAGAAAGGTATAGTCCATTTGCTTTCTGTTCAAGTTTTTCTTTAACTGTAACTGATGATGATCCCAGAACTGTTAGGGATGCAGTAGATTCATAGGATGGAAAAATCTGGAAGGAGGCCATGGTTGATGAAATGGCATCCTTGCATAAAAATGAGGCATGGGATTTGGTGGATTTTCCAGCTGGAAGGAAGCCCATCGAGAGAAAATGGGTTTTTAAGAAGAAGATGAATGTAGAAGGCAAGGTGGAGAAATACAAAGCTCGGTTGGTAGCAAAAGGTTATTCCCAGGTGCTGGGAATTGATTTTGGTGATATTTTTTCTTCTGTTGCCAAAGTTACTTCTATTAGATTACTTTTATCTATTGCTGCTGCATTTGATTTTGAGATAGAACAAATGGATGTGAAGACAACATTTCTTCACGGGGATCTAGAAGAGGAGATATACATGAAGCAACCTGAAGGCTTTATTGTGAAGGGTAAGAAAGAACTGGTATGCAGGTTGAAGAAGTCTCTGTATGGGTTAAAACAGTCACCAAGGATGTGGTATTAGAAATTTGATACCTATATACAGGGACTTGGATTCACCAGAAGCAAGGAGGATCATTGTGTTTATTTTAAATTAATTGGTGACCATGTTATTTATTTGGTCTTGTATGTGGATGATATGTTGATGACTGGAAATGACAAAGAAATTATCCAAGATTTGAAGACCCAACTATTCTCCAAATCCGACATGAGGGATATTGGTGCTGCAAACTATATTTTGGGCATGGAAATTAAGAAATATCGGGCAAAGAGGAAGCTCTGGTTAAACCATAGGAAGTATGTCGAGACTATATTGCAGAGGTTCAATATGTAGGATAGTAAATTGGTGAATGTTCCTATTCCTATAGGTGTAAAGATGTCTGCTGAACAGTGTCCCAAGACACAAGAAGAAGAGGAGGATATGTCCCATGTTCCATATGCAAGTGCAGTGGGTATCCTGATGTATGCAATGGTCTGTACTAGACTAGACATTGCACATGCAATGGGAGTATTGAGCAGGTTTATGTCAAACCCAGGGAGGGAGCATTGGATAGCAGTGAAGCGGGTTTTCAGATATTTACGTGGAACTAGTGATCATGGCTTGTGCTACTAGGGAAGACCAGGATTGGAAAGAATGTTGGACGTTCATGGTTTTATTGATGCAAACTAGGCTGGAGATCTGGACGAAAGAAGATCTACAAGTGGGTATGTGTTTAGCCTATTTGGAGGCGCAGTCAGTTGGATGAGTAAAATATAGTCTGTAGTGGCTCTTTCAACTACAGAAGAAAAAATACATGGCAGCCACTCATGCAAGCAAGGAAGCAGTTTGGTTGCAAAGATTGTGTTTAAGTATGGGGTTGGTACAACAAGCTATAAGGATAGACTGTGATAGCCAAAGTGAAATTTTCTTGGCTAAGAACCCTGCTTATCATTCAAAGAGAAAGCACATTGATGTTCAATATCACTTTTTTAGAGATATGGTTGAGGCTAAAAGGGTGTTGCTGGTAAAGGTGGACATTTTGAAGAATGTTTCAGACGCATTGACGAAGTCCATGAGCACTCAGAAGTTCTCTTGGTGTAGAGAAACAATGGGTGTTGAAGAATTGGCTCAATGACTAAGCTTTCTTGTGGCCCCCTACGGAAAGAAAACAACAAGTGGGAGAATGTTGGGTATGTGTTATATTCTTTCCACGAATAGTGCCACGCACTGTACATTGCGCCAGGCGTAGCAGGGGCACCACAGGGTGGGCGGCAGCCCCCCCTATCAGGGTTCGAGGCGGCACCTCGGAATTTTTTTTTTGGTGTGCAGACCCACTCATAGGTGAACCCACCCATGTTTTGTGCATGATTTTTCACATGGTTTTGGGGTATGATGGTTTTCGGCCCCTGGTATTTTGTAGATCTGGTCAAGGGAACCACGGTTATGTTCTAATCCATGGTTAATGGATTGGGGTTTATGAATGCTTCGGCATGTATATATATGTGTTGTAACACTAAAAGGAATATAATGAAAAATCAAGGTGGTCGTCCCGATTTGGGATCCAGGGGAAAATCTCTGTGTTTATCTGTTTTATGTTTTATGCTCTCGCTATTGTTTATTTTCTGTTATAAGATTCATGTGTAGATAATTTCTGTTCAGGGTTAAAATCTACAATTCATGAAAGCACAGGGCCTCTCGGGGATTATGTAAAGTTACTAAATATTTTTGTTTATACTAAATATTTAGTACACTGTTTTTTTCTTTTTTTAATGCCTTCACCACCGAATTTATTGTCGGCATGCCGCTTGACACAAAAAATGTTGTGGATGAAGTTCTAAAGGAGTTTTTGGCCAAGTATTGCAAGCAGTGGCCAAGTATGGCAAGAAGTGGGATGACAGACGAGATGAGAAGCGCTTGGGCAAAGCCCCACTGGAAGCAGCAACTCTAATTATAGAGGACTACCAAGTTCCTTACACTCCCCAACAATTCATGTCTGAAATATGGCCTTCTTTTGAAAACATGTAATTTCTTAACTTTCACTTGTTAATATTTTCACACTACGAATTGGATACTTGATTTATTATCCATCACTGTAACCATTGACAGACTCCCTCTAATTACTTATCAAGGAATTTAGCTTTGTTTCAAAATGAAATGGAGGATTAAGGATATGCTCACCGTTTTATTTTGTCGAAGTTAAAATTAGTTTTCACCAATTTTAGTGGTTTGTTTCATTTCCCACCTTTAGCTAGTTTTAAGTGGGACCTTGCAATGCTAGTGCCTCGCTACAATTTCGTATAAATTGAATTCCTACCAATGACATGCGAATCTTTCCCAATGCCCTGGTCTTGCATTCTTGTTTAAAACCTATATCCACCATGTTGTTGGTATTGAGTTCAATTCTAGGGTCACGAGCACTACTGTGAGTGAAATTTAAATGGATAGACTGTGATTATATAAACTTTGTAAGAAATAGGTATAATCTCCCAAGCCAACCTTCTATTTTCAGTGTTCAACTTCATCTTTGTCCAAGCCAACCTTATTTTTTCAGTGTTCAACTTCATCTTTGTCCAAGCCAACCTTCCCTTTTTAGTGTTCAACTTTATCTTTGTCCATTGTAGCCGCTGGTTTCATTTTCCACAGTAAAGACATATTCGGTCATCGAAACTGCTGCGAGTTAAACTGTAATGCTAGTATTTGGTTTTATTTCTTACGAATTAAACGCTTTTAGTCACCAACACCATTACGAGGGAAATCATAATTGTAGTGGTTGGTTTCATTTACCGAAAATCAATCCCTTTTGGTTTGCCAATGAGTGAAAGGGAAAATGGATAAACTACAATGATGTAAAAGTCATAAGCTTTCAAACAACAATGAAAACATGGGTTCCTAAAAAAATTAGAGCATCGAAGTGATACTAGGGTAGAACATCAACAAGTTTGACTTGGGTTCTTCATCACTTGTAGGAGTTGAGGCCTCTCTCAAAATTCAGAAGTCGACATACCCTTCCTTACCCCTTCTTCGTACGAAGAATTTGTTGAAAATTCAGCAAGATGATGGAGCTTAGTGAAATGAAGTCGCCTTCACTAAGTGGGCCCGCAGGCAAATTCTGGTGCAAAATCTATTTTTAGACTATGTCTATTTTTAGACATATGGAGCATGGTCCGGGGATTGCATGTATGAGATTCTTGGAGTATGAGTCATGTTGGTAAAAATAGATGGGACTCTATTTTTTGGACCTATAGGTCGAAGTCTATTTTTAGACTGCCTTTCCTTAAAATATGGAAGTCAAATATTATTTACCCTTAATAATATTTGGACTATAAACTTCAGTTTACTCTCTTGGGGCACTTCAGTTCGAGCCTTGGAAGTGGCTCATGCATCTGACAGAGGAATTATGCTATTCCCAAGGGTTTGATGGTATCATGCATGGTTGACTTCAGTTAGGACTTCAATGGCAGAATTTTGGTGGAGTTAATGAGACAGCTAGTGGAGTTGTGTTCTGTTTATTTTAGTTGAACTAGTTGAGATTAGTTTAACTAGCTAATCAATTAGTTATGAGTGGAGTGAATTAAATATTATTTAATTCATTAATTAGTAAGTCATTATTCAACTCAAGAACACATCAGTTCACTACAGTGCATGATCAGTTCAGTGGAGACCAGTGAAAGAGGTAGATGAAAGGGTGGAGTTAGCTATCAGTGGCGACATCAGTTGTGCATGAGATTTGCACCACACTTGGAGGATTTGTCCATGACAATTGCGCAGTTAAGCCAAGGAGATTCGAACCTTGGATCTCTATATAGACAGGCCTGGATTGCGCAATAGAGGCAAGGCAATTGGCGGTGAGTTTTGAACCAGTAACCTGTTCAAAACTGAGCTATATTGTGTGTAACTTTATGAGAAAGTACTGAGTACTTGTGAGGAGTATTGTACTGAGTTTGTTACATGATTTCTCCATTATAATATACACAATAGCTGTGGGGTTTTCAGCTACAAGCTTTCCCCATACATACTGTGTTAATGTGTATGATGATTTGATGTGTTATCACTTGATTTTATTTCCGCATGTTTGATGATCTGAAGTGGAAGAGATTATGTGTTGCATATAAATTCGAATTGTATGTGATCAGGATAGTCTCGGTGGATAATTGATCATTATTCAGCAAATTTCTACAGAATTATGAGTTAGTTTGCATTGCTAGGTACATCTGCCAGGTTCATTTGATCAGCCTAGTTGACTTCACTTGCTT
Organism: Pinus albicaulis; assembly: GCA_034641835.2. NCBI lineage: Eukaryota > Viridiplantae > Streptophyta > Pinopsida > Pinales > Pinaceae > Pinus > Pinus albicaulis. The sequence goes on along the minus strand of CM076578.1, from coordinate 978,515,599 downwards.
GATTCAATTACGGATAGATAATGGGGCTCATATGGATCTAACTGTACTATGAAAAGAACATGTTAATTTTAACATGGTATCGGAGCACAGGTGAGGGCAAGACCAAGTCAGAGAGAAATCTATTAGGCTCAAGGGAAAGCTATCAGTCAACAACATGGAAACAATTTCGTATCTCTCTGCACATGCAGTTCTTCCATCTATGGCAGGAAGGGTCTTGATCTGTGTAAGTTTCGAGCATTAACAACCTCTTTAATATTTTTGAATCAACTTCTTTATCTCTGTGTTCATTTCCTGTGTATTTCTTAGTATCTAGTTTGGTTTCATAATTCCAAGGAGTAGACTTTCATCCCCTTAAGGGTATCATCTTTTATATAAGGATTTCCTTTGTGGCCAATAGGTTCATCGTTGAACAGTGCGTAAGAACTAGGGCTACAGAAACTAGCAAGAGTGATATAAAAGACTTGTCCATGCAAATTCAAATAACTCCCTTCGGCATAATTTCTGAGCAACACCCTTGTCTTTGTGATTAATATAAATCGATGAACAGTAAGGGTAGTTAACGATCCATTCAGGATTGTTTGAAAAAAAATTATTTATATAATTTCAACCCTCATTTGGACTTTATTACTAAGCATAAAAGGTTTGGTGGTATCACATTTCACTCACAATTTGGCTCTAAAATAAATTGCATGAACAATTGATGACGTTTCCAAAACTGTAGCATAAGCCCTCGTCTTTGTGGAATATCACTCTAATCCTTGAATGTCAACATATTTTCTATCTTGTGAAGTGAGGAGCTATTTTGATCCTCTTGGGGCTACAAATTAATCAACAAGGATGAGTTGTTAAGACGTGAAAGTCTTGAAGTTTCTTTTGGATTGGCTTGTATTTAAAACTTACATCAATGATCCTTTTATCTTGCGGACTATTTGAACATTCCCCAAAATATTGTTTACAACTCCTTCAAAGCATTTCAATCATCGCTGGTTAGGGCAAGAACATATGATGTATTTCAGATTTGCGGATAATTTTTTTACTGATATTTTTGCAACCCCTTTTAGATCACGATTCTTATGCACTCTGTTGGTCATAAATTCAGTCATATATGACCCAACACCATTATAAATATGAATAATTCAAACAAATGATTCAGAATTCTAGAGTTTGAATAAAAATATTTAAAGGTCTATTCATACGTATTATACTTTCTGAAACATTAAAACTCTGCAATATGCAAGGTATTCAAGCAAAATTTTGTGCTTAAGTTGGATTCAATATAGTGTCATTATTGGGAATATAATAATTTTGTCGAAGGCTTCCTCCGTATGCAGCAGTATGAATAGACATAGGACTACTATTCATAGTTCTCATGCTGCAAGCCTTTTATCTATATTAGACAGAAGTAGCATATAAAAGGCCTTGCAAGGTTTTGGATTGATGGCAGTCTTTGTTACACCATTTTTTGGTCATCTAACCTATTATCATTAGATGGACCCAAGTACACCATGTAAGACCAATTTTACCCTAAGTAAAATTGCTTTCACTATGTTAAATAACTTAATAAACCACATTTATTAGGTTGTTTATGGTCTAAACAGGAAACCCCAAAAGGAAATATTAAACAAACCTATTTTGTTTAATTTTCCTCATGGAATAATTAATTAAACCATAATTCAATTATTATTCCTAGTCATGTTTAACCCAAAAACAAAGAAATTAATTAGATAAACCTTTATTTATCTTATTATTTTCTAGGAATAATTATTTAAATCTTATTTTGATAATATTCCTTGTTAAATATGACCAAATCACCCACAAATAATTAAATAAATCATTATTTATTTGATTATCCTTCAACCACTTCCTTAAAAAGATAAATAAATCATTATTTATTTATTATTGACAAATAAAGGGATTTGACCCAAGTCAAATACTTTTTCCCTCCAACAAATATAATAAAATATTCCATAAAAGGTGGATCTAGATTTGGTTAACATTATTTTAATCATGCACCAAGATATAGAATGACCCAATATTTTGTTATAAATAGGAGGGTTTTTCCTACCATTCTTCACCTTTTGTTGCCTATTAGATCACTCTGGATCTATACACTTGGTCCCATTTTTCTACCATTTGCTGTGTGAGCTCCCTTTGAGTTCCATTCTTTGTGTGGGTTTTCTACACCAACAAGAGAGAGAAATATTAGATCTGAAGTGTTGAGGACTTCCAAGAACCCATCCCACTGAGGAGAATTGGATACGCCTTCTTGTTTTCCTCCCAGGTGCCCGATTAATATAAAAATTCTTTCAAAAATTGTTCTTGTCTTGTCTATTGGTATATGGAGCAAACCCTTGTTTTTACTGCTTAATGTCTTTCCATGCATAGATTTGGTGTTTTGCAGCTCTTTTCTTGTTTAACTAACCACAAATCTGACGATATCGGCAGCCACTTTTGTTGTTAGGGCTATTAGTTATGCGTAGCTAAAGTGGTCCTTTTTCGTACACTTCGACAAAGGATTCATACTAACAGTCTTGACCTTAATAAGAAACAAAGAATATACTTGACAACTACATATGTTGATGTCAGAATCCATCACACCAAGATACCTTTTAGGCTTGAGTAGATATGTGACATAGAAATAACAGTAGTCTTATATAAGACAATGATCTGATAGTGTTTTTGTTGTGACACACATTGGAGAAGACATTTTGAGATACCTTAAATAGTTTCATACCTAATCCGAAGTCCAGGATTTGAAGAGTAATAACATTCAATATTTGAAGATGTTTTGAATATGTGCAACAATTTCGTCGCCATTGAATATGGGAAAAAGCTTAATTAGCTGACCCTTGTATTTATATTTCAAGTCGTTGCAATGAATCCTTGAAATTGACAATTGGTTGACAGTAGTGGAAAAACATTGGCGAGACAATGAATCAGGAAGGTGATTGTAATTACCTTCTATCTGTCTATAATCTATGATGGGATGATGTATTAGATTTAGCACAATGACATATAGTGATAATGAATTGTTAATGATAATTAAGACAATGTTGATTGTACAGTAACCCTTGTCACAACAACAAACAATGGTGTGTACGCTATATGATGTGCAACAGTAACATTAGACTTTATCACTATCATTTGAGGTCTGGTAAGCTTTGCAAGAAATTAGTAAGGGTCCTCTTTCATTGATCCTAAAGCAAGTCTGTAAGCAAAGGTTGTTGATGGTTTTAAGAATAGAGCATCTATTTAAGAAATGGAAGTGGAAAAATATAATAAAACTTTGGGTTTTTTTCATTTAGCTTATTTAAAAAACAAACATGCTACTTTTTATAGACTTCAGTATCATCCCTCGGCCTGAAAGAAAAGAAACATTTTGGCCAATATTCTATTATTGGTCATTATGAAACATGTTCTCATTTATTTAAAATTGCATGTCCTTTTTTCTAGGAGTCAAACTCTTGATAAGCCAAAATATATATATTTATTTCATATTCATTGAGTATATAGTCCTATAAAATCAAGTATTCTCATTGAATTTATCTCTGGAAATAGCTAGGTAGCATTTATACATACCAGCACGCTAGTGAAAATTGTTAGGAAATATGTTCACGTATTAATTATAGCACATATATCAAAATATGCATACTACCACTACTTATGTAATAATTTTTTCCACACATATATTTTTTCCGTAATAAATACATTCATCTTCTCTTCATGCATATAGTGTCGTCATGCATGTAACACTACAAGAAGAAGGGTCATTTAGCCTCACATTAGCACCACTATTTGTAAATGATTTGAAAAATATTTATTTTTTAAATAGTAGTGTAAAAGTGGTAATAATGTGGGGATAATGTGGGATACTCAATTGGTGCTATATTTTCTGGAGTAAAAGCGGAGTTAGTAAAAAAAGTTAAATTTGGTGTTAAATGCATATGTGGCATTCCATGGTGTATGGTGCAAACCACCAAAAACCAGTCTGACATGGATCAAGATATCAAGGGGATCAATGATCAGTCTATTTCTGTATCTGAATTTTAGTGAATAAAAAGTGAATTTGAAGAAGAAGAAATGAAAATACAAGGAAGAGATGGATGAAATAATTTTGCCTCAGGGGAAGCCAATGCAGTTGATTGCAGGCATAGAATTTTCGTCAAATTATGTTGGATCAGCATTGCAGTTTCTGGAATTTTGCTCAGCATTTGAACAAGTATGTACTTCTTATCCAAAATGTGTTTTAAGTTTATATCTATGGTTCAAACTAAAAAATTTTCACTGTGGATATTTTCTTTTACATTGTCGTAGTTATACCTTCAACATTACCAATTTTTTGCTACAAACACACTAGTGTGACAATATGAAGTGGAAAAATTTTAATACTAGTTAGTTTACACCATAATTTGGGATAACATCACTTCCTACTTATTCAATTCTTGATTTCTGCATGTTAGATATAGCCCACAACACCTTTCGATTCTTTCATAGCTATGCTTTTACACTAGTCAACAATAATTTTTATAGAAGTTCTTTGATTGTTAAAATAAAAGTAACCTTTCCAAGGCAAAATTTTGGAAGTATCTGTAAATGAGGTCTTATAGATGTACCTTACCGATAGATGACAATATATGCTATGCTTGGTGAAATACCAAAGCCTCTCTCATCATCAAGAAAATATGGTTTTGTAAGGTCTTTGTATTATAATGAATTTCCACTGTGTTGTTGTCCACATGATTATATTGCAACTATGAAAGTTTAGTCCCAATTGTGAGGCCTTGGCCTTGATTTATCCGAAGCAAATCCTCTTTTTATAGGGCTTTGACACATGCTTACCATTCAACATAGCAGTATATGATAAACTTTGTATTCATAAACAAATGAGCAATGATGACTCAGAAATGACACTAAATGAATGAAAAAACCACTGTTCTATGGGGATGTGTTCCTTAGGGTGGGAGGGGGCACCTCCATGTTTCCAATGTTCCCAAGATGTATTTTTATTGTAGGATGCTGCAAGAAACATTTTTCCAGATATCTCTTTTGGGAAATGTGGTGAAACATAGAGGGAAATGCATCTTCCCAAAAGGGTTTTTAATTTTTCCCATTTTTTTGGACTATTGAAGAAACATTTCTCTACAAATCTCTGTGGGAAATGTAGATAGAAAATGTTCCCTAATGTGAAGGATGCATTTTCCAAAAGGAGGATTTTAAGCATTTTCCCTATAAAAAAAATGCACTTTTGGATGACTCTTTTAGATGTCTCTTAGAAAAAATGGGTTGCCAATTTTTATGGTGTCGCAAACACTTCTACTTGCTTGTTTGACCATCCCTATATGTGCAACCAAGACTGCGATTCCTTGTATCCCTTCTCCAAGTGACTCTTTATTCACATTGTGTTCACTCTTTCCAATGCCATTGAAACACTTGCCTAGTCCAATATACCATCATTTGGACATGAGTCGTTGATCCACATTGTACTTTTAACTAATCAATGCTCATTAAATTGTACTTTGTCAATTTTGGATTTTTGGCCATGTTATTAGAACCCCATTGTCAAGGTTCCCAATGTAGTCAATGTTCTTTATCCACATTATGTTCACACTTTCAAATGCAAGTGCAACCCACACCTAATCCAATATACCATCATTTCGACATGAGTAGTTGATCCACATGTTTATTTTGACTAATCAATACTCATTAAATTGTGCTTTGTCAATTTTGGATCTTTGGCAATGTTATTAAAACCCCATTGTCGAGGTTCTTAGTGTGCTTGATGTTCAAGGTGATCAAAGGTTATAGAGCTTTCACCACTTTTAATGGTATGTAGAAGTAATTGATTGACTTCTAGTAATAAAAGTTTGTTCCAATTATATATTGTGCGAGCTTTTAAAAGCCAAAAAAAATCTCTATCTTTTTTCATATAATATCATTGGATCATTTACATATATCATCACAAAATATAGTAATAAGCGAGACAAAAAAATAGATATGGAATTCAACAACCCCCACAAAATTATTATTCGTATACTCTTGGTATTCTAGCACTTGTGGAATAAGTTGGAGAGCCTGTTTGCTAGGGTATTGAGTTCATGGTATATGTGGCCACAAGAGAACCAATCCAACTTCTTGTTGACTTGTTTGATACCTTGCAAAATGTGAGCCAAATGAGGGGCCACTATGCTAACTTTGTCGTAGACTCAATCCACAACAAGTTTTGAATCCCCCAAAATATTTAGTTTTTTGACATCTTTTTGGTTGACCAAATTGACAAGATCCTAGAGAGTTGAAAATTCAACTCTCATGTTTGTGCCCATACTTGGAGCATATTTGATATCCAAAAAATGAGCAAGTTTTGCATATTTATTTCCACAATGATTTTATTTCATTGCTTTGATCTTTGATGTTGTGTCATCAATTAAAGATTCCATTTCTCCATTAGCAAGACTGCCTACATATAGACCTCCACTTTCAGGTTATGTTTCTTTAAGTGGTTCACGCCCAATGAATTTCTACTCATCGATGCTAGCTAGGTCATATGGGAAAATTTCATCTACTTTTCATCAATCTTTAAAGACAAAAACCGGCATATCAAATGATTCATGCCCATTAACAGGACAAAATAAACTGGCTAAAATCCATTCATGGCCAGTTTGGATGATGATAAATGGGCCAAGCCAGTAGATGCTTTTTCTAATGGCTATGATATGCAGATGGATGTGGATCTTAGTGGCTCCTCTGTTGTGTTTCAACTTGGCCAAGGTTATAATACTAGCTTTGCAATAAATACCTGTGCAACACAAATGACTATGAATGTTATCCTTCCTGGAGGGCCTTATGTGCAAGCACCACTGCCACAAGTTGGACTAGTGAGAAATAATTCTGATGTTGATAGGTGGTAGCATGATTTTGGTTAAAAGAAGGGTTTTATTCCTCCTCCACAACCTTCTCTGCCCATAGTTCATATATCAGATAACAAATATGAAGTGGGCAAGGTTTCTGATGAGGATCAGTTGAAACAAAGACAAATTAAATCCATCCTTAATCAATTATTGCCCCAAAACTTTGAGAAACTTTTTGAACAGGTCAAAGAAGTGAACATTGACTTTGTATCATGTATTCATGGTATAATATTTAAATATTTGACAAAGCCTTGATGGAGCTGGCTTTTTGTGAAATGTATGTAAAATTCATTTTGCAGCTTCCTGCAGGAATACCAGAATTCTATGAAGATAATGAGAAGGCTGTTTTCAAGCAAGTTCTTTTAAAAAATGTCAAGAAGAATTTGAAAAGGATGAAAGAGAAGAGGCAGAGGCTGAGAAAGCAGAAGAACATGGTGAAAAAATCCTTTCAGCAGAAGAAAGACTGGAGAAGGCTGCAACATGATGAGGAATGCTAGGAAATATAAGGTTTATTAGTGAGATTTATAAAGAAATTATGTTGAACGAAATAGTTATGCATGCATGCATCAAGAAATTAATTGGTGAATTTCAACATCCAGAGGAGGAAAATGTTGAAGCTTTGTGCAAACTGATGAGCACTATTGGTCATATGATTGAACATTCAAAGGCCAAGGAACAAGTTGATGCTTACTTTGATAAGATGACAAAAATGTCCAATAACCAAGGGCTTCCCTCTAGGCTGAGGTTCATGTTGAAGGATCTGATTGATCCGAGGAGGAATGGATGGTAACAAAGGAAGAAATTTGAGGGCCCCAAGAAAATAGAGCAAGTGCATCGGGATGCTGTGCAAGAACTACATGGACAGGGAGGCCGCTCTCGAGGTACCAATATGTGACATTCAGGTTGGAGACTTGTGACACCACTTGTTCATGGTGGGAGAGGACCTGTGATGCCAAATTACATGGCAGGTGCACAGATGAATTCACTTCCAAATATGGGCGGGATTAAAGGGCCACAACCCCATATGGGATCACGTAGCCATGGATTCACTAGTCAAGATGCTTGAATTGTGGATATGGCTCAATTTGAAAATCAGTCTATGCAAAGCCCTTCAACACTCAGAGCTTCTGATGATGGCCACTTGACTCTTGGTCCTAAGGGAGGTCTTGGCAAGGGAATAAGAGGGAGGGCTCAGCCTATGCCATATGCTAAGAGTGCTCTAGCAAATATTCCACCATTCACATCCTGAGTAATAGACAAAGAGGTGCAAGTCCGATTTCAAGTTGCAATTCTAACCGGATGCCAGTTGGTATGAGAGATGAAATTTTGACAAGGACTTAAGGTGCATAAAAGCCTTTATTTGCAAAGTCATGTGTCTAGGTAAGAAATGTTTTGGATAATGACATAAGAGAGTTTAATAATTCATACTCATAAGGTGACAGAGGTGGGAAGACTATAAATGTTGAATTTCAACTGTAAGAACATTCTTCTCAAATAACTTTGAGTTCACAACTCATTGAGGTTCAACTTAGGAAAAAGGATGAAATGGAAATCAAATAATATTACAGGTGCATTCCTTTACAAAGCTTCTATGCATTTTCGTTATGTATTTTAGAGAATTCGACAAGTTTCCCTGACTTTTTCTTAATTTTGCATGACATACCATCCAGTGTGAGAGATTTGAAGGAGGAAATTTTTTATGTAGATGACCTTAAAGCACCATTGTTCCATTCAACTATGGTTTCACTTTGGATATTATATTCTTTTTTTCAGGAAAGATGTTGAAATTGATCTTCTGGGGAATCTACTTACACATTTATGCAAGTGTGAGCCTTTCTTACTAAATCAAGGACATCTTACTGAAGGGTAATGTGAAATTTTGTGTTTTTCCTTATTCAAGTTTGAATTTATTTATGGACTGCTAAAATCTATGGTCATTCGCAATTATGAACTATAACTATATATAATTTTGATGTTTCTAGGTTGAAGACTATACTATTTTCATTGGAGGATGCTATTGTTGATGCGACCAAGGCTCTTGAGTTCCTTGGTCATGTAGGGTCAAAATTCACTAAACTAATTCCATGTCATTAGAACAATTTTGCATCCTTCCTGGGAAACAAATCCATTACAGAATAGGAGTTTCCCAAGATGAAATTTATAACATGAAACCAAAAAAATTACAAGCAATGTTAGTTTGTCTTTCCAAGGCATATGATAGAGAAAACTTCCTTTATTTAAGGCTAGTCATCCATATAGGGTTCAATGTGCAATTGGTTACGTAGATAATGAATTGTCTTTCCTCAATATATGTGCAGTTCTAATTAATGGCTCAATCTATTATTCTATCATGCCTACATGAGACCATGGGTAGGTATGACTAATGGCTCTTCTGCCATTTTTTAATGTAGAGTAGGTGGTCTCAACAGAGTTATAACAGAGTCAAAAAGAACTATAAGCTTGGCAACTATACAAATAGGATTTTCCCTAAACTTGACATATTTACTCTTTGTTGATTATTTTTTGATTTTTTGTGATATGACCAAGGTAGATGCAATTATGCTGAAGGACCCCACCCATGAAGAACTGAAATTCCTACCTTAAAAACTACCAACAACTGAGGAGCTACAAGAATCAACACCATCTTTGATTTGAACCTAAATAGTCTTATTATCTCCATGTATTTCCCTAATCACAATGAATAGTAGATTCTCATCATGGATTATTTCTCTCATTCTATTTATTAGTAAAATCCACAAAATGTATCCCTACATTTGAATCTTGGGAAAAAAAAAACATATAATTGTTAAAATTTAAATTATCCATATCTATTGGAGCCTAAAAATCCATTTGATTTGGATAATCTTTATTTATAACCTCAAAAGAAACTCTATTATAAGTTGAAGGATCATTATGTCTTCTTGAGTCTTGACAAAGTATGATGGAATGAAATGGGGTGAAGACTAGATCCATGTTTACCATGTCAGAACCTAGGTTCATTGAGATGATGACCTTCGTTTGAAGATATCCACCATACAAACTAGGACCACCCATACTTATCATTGCCATCTCTCTTTCATCATCAAGATTAACCTACTGAGGACCTATAACCCATGGAGGCCCATGGTAGTCATTTTGATGTAATTTAGTATAATACATGCCATTTCTTATTATGAGATTTACCACATCCTAAAATGGCATCATTTACATCATTTTGAAGAATTCTACAAATTAAGTCAACATATTTTTTTTCACATTTACGACTTCCCTCACATTTGTTGTTCTTGAAGCTCGAGCACTTTCATAACAAAAATAGGCAAAGTCTAACAACAAAAATGGTCCACTATCTTTTCATTTTCTAATATTATAATGAATTTTTATTAGAGACACTGCTTGTTTGTTTGTTTTGGTTAGAATAGAGTTCGTTCTTGGTTTTATGCGACTTTTAATTTATCATATGTAGCATGTTGAGAAATGGGAAATATAATGTGTGACATTTATCTTTCATAAATTGATGCTCAATGAAAGGATACACAGTTTAACCAAGCTACAATTCACTTTGGTAAAGGTGGAGGAACATCTTAAAAAACTGCTTAAGAATACACCATATACAAATTTTGACCATAAGCAATATATGCATTTTTATTTTGTAGATATGTTCTTTTTTCTACCCAAGATATCACAATAAGAAAAATATTGATATTTTAGAAATTGTTTGAGGACATCATTGAGGTCGATTTTTCTGATGTCCTATTTGATTGATACTTTCTCATATGTTAGGAAGGCCTTAAATATGAAATAATATATTCATGAAACATACCAGATTCAAATTTTATAGATATAAAAGATAAAAACAAATGTCAATGTCTTTGTTTGATTGTTACTTGACTCCGCGGTGGGCAGGTTACAGGGAATGTGATTGGAAAAAGGACGGGGAGACGATGCATATCATGTCTTGGATATGGTTCATTCGCTGTTAGAGATCACTTATACACCTAAGCCATCGACTTTGGAAATATTTCTAGTAGGAATCCCTATGGTTTTTAATGTTGTGATTATTTCACTTCATCGTTATTTTGGGCAAGAAAATGCTTTAGGAATGCCAGACACGATATCGGTGGATAGGTAAACAATTTTTTTATAATTGCAATTTCCATTCCATGATATCCTCTCTTTATTGTTTGATTGTATTTAGGACGTTTATTTTGATTTTCTTTTGTATTTTAACTATGAAATTGAAAATACTTAGTACCATGTCCATTTAAACAACAACCAAAGCTTGAAGATGAAATTAGTATTACACTATATTGATTGGAATCCTTATAGCTACTTTGTGTTAAAATATTTTCATGACTATCAGAAAAAGCTACTTTCATGTTGTTATTTGAGTACATGTTGTTTATATACTTGACTAAGTTCATGTGTTAAAAAATGAAATGTTGTTGTGAATAAAATGATAGGGATTAAACATCACACCTCAAATTATTTATTTTCACAAGTTATCTACAACTTGAGATTTTTAGCATATAACTTGGTTGACATGATTGTTCCTAAGATTTCCTTGAAAGTTGAATACTAAGTCACTAAGGTGTTCTTTTCTATATATAGCGATATTTTATTTTCTTTGTTTATACAGGTTATCTGGCCACATTATAGTGGCAATTATCGCCCCAATGAAGATAATTTGTTCAAGCTTCTTACTTGTACGGAGAAAAATGGCTTTGGCACTGCTGATCTTGAGGTACATGTTGTATAAATTATTTATAGTCTAATTTAGTTTATATTCTAGTGTTATTGTCTTTCATGTTTTATACTCTGCATTGTATCTTTTTTTATTTTCAGAGAATGAACTCAGTATTGATGGTAAGAAGCATGAATTGAAAAAAGAGAGGAATAATAACATTGGAGCAACAAATGCAAATAGAGAGAGAGGAGAACTGGTCTGGTGATACTCTTAGAGCCAATATCCCGTATAAGACACAAATATAAAGACTGATGGTCAAGTCTTCAAAGTTGGTGAATTCACCTGCAATGCCTTGAAAATACAACGATAATGTTTGAAGTGATGAAACATCATTTCATGTGTAAATTGTTGTCCAACCAATATTAAGTTGAAAAATCATATTGTAATACTTTAACATTTCATATAATATAATTTATGTGGTTGAAATTATTTATAGTTGCACTTGATATTGTTTAGTATTGTAATTAAAATATGCGACTTTGTGTTTTCATATTTGATGAACATGCACATTGTATGACATTTTTAAAATCATACAAATTAATTTATGTTGATTAATAATGAACACAAAATCAATTTAAAACTACTAAATTAATAGTTTATATTGATTAATGATGAACACAAATAAAATGAATATATGATTAAATTAGTCATTTATAATGATTATTAATGAAAGTAAATGAAATGAATATAAACTACTAAATTAGTCATTTATATAATGAATAAATGACTACTGCAAATGATAATTTTGTGACTACAAATGACAACTAAATTTTGCATATATACGACTATTAGTGGCTAATTTACATTATCTTATAACATGACTAAAATTTAGTCATATTTCTTCAGTCATTAATTGGTTTCAAAATATGACTAAAATTTGCATATATATGACTATTAGTAGCTAATTTACAGTATCTTATAACACAACCAAAATTTTGGTCATTAATTGGTTTTCTCGGGTGATCATATAGTAATATATTTGGTCATTAATTGTCAGATCATATAGTAATATATTTGGTCATTAATTGTGACAATTAATGACCAAATAAAAGATTAAATCAATGGCTAAATCAATGACCAAATTAATGAACAAATCAATAACTAAATTAATGATTAAATCAATGACTAAATAAATGACTAAATCAGTGACTAAATTAATGACCAAATATACAACTAGACAATAAAATTGAGATAATCAATTAATGACTATGTTAAAAATGACCAAAAGATGGTCACGTTATAAGATATTGTAAATTAGCTACTATTGGTCACCGACCGAAAAATAGTCGTTTATATGCAAAATTTAGTCATTTTTTTAATAACTAATTAGCCATTTTGTACTAGTGTGAGCACAATTTTTTCACAAACAGTGAGTCTTTTTTGAAATGGAAACATCAGTGAGGATCTTCTCAAAGGCAAAAGACACACAAAGGCTTCAAGGATGATAGATTTCCAGAGTGAATGTATCTCTTGAAGGCTCTGAAACAACTAGCCACTTGTTTTCTTGTCAAAAAATTTATAGGTGGTTAACAGGTGTCATCAAACCTTTTCCATAAAAAGATTTCTAGTAAGGAAAAAACATCATTTTTGTATTAATATTAATGAAAAGGTGTAATTTACATAATATAACTATACTAAATCCGCTTCAAATGTATAACTTGATATTCTAAGATGTGTAACATCTAATGTTTAGGAAATATCAAAATCCCCATATATAGGACTCTACACAATTTCAAAAAAGTCTAGTACTGTTATGTTCATAATGTATGTTCAAATTACTAGATAAAAAAACTTGATATCCAAGTTAAAAATTGGTATCCTAATTTCAATGGATATGACCTAGATAATAAAAAATGTAGATATGCCTGAAAAATTAAGTGTTCAAATAAAAGAAATGTGTGCTCTGCTAATTAGCCAACACTTCTCCTTGTAGGTATTCTTCATAATGTATTTGACCTAGTTGTAAGCACACTCCCATTTTGGATAATATTTCAACCTTTGAATTTAATTCCCTATGAATGTGATCAAAGGGTATAACCCTAAATATTTTTTTCAGCTCCATAACTCTAATCATCCACTGATACTATAAAAAAGTGTTTAAGGAAGTATAACCTTGAACTAAATTAGTTGTTTATGTTAGTAATTTTTAGTTGAGTCACTTAAGATTGCTCATTTTTGGTAGTATTTCAGTTGCAAAAGTTGTGGTGACTTACGTTTTTAGTCACCTAGTCACTAATTTTTCATTTTCAACTAGTGCAAGCTCATTAAATGTATCATTGGAATTTTCATATCTGCAAATATTGGTAGTTTATTCTCACTTCCTTAGTGAGTGTTTACAATTTTTCATAGGTGCAACAAAGGTTTTATTGTATTTTATCCTCATAAATATTCAAATGTTATGAAAATAGTTTTTCAACATAATTTATTACTTACTACTCTTCAATGCAATTATAAGTCCGAATCACACGTGTCATGTCAAAAGTAGTCTACTGCATATATCAATTGTAGAAATTATACCAATGGATTCAGTCCGATCATGTAATGTAATAAAAAAAGATACTGAATCCTTCTGCAATATTTGCAAAATATAAAACATGATCGCTCATTCACATGCAAGTAAGAGAAAGAAGTAAATAAATCACACAACACAATATTTTCCTAGGGAAGGAAACTGCTCAAAACCCTTCTATCCCTATTGTATAATAAGCCAAGGAATCATGAAAAAATACAATTCATTCTTTCTCACAAGAATCTCTTGCACTCTACCAATTGTCTCACACTAATCTAGGCAAAATTAGACAAGCACATCACCAATTCCTTTCCTTCCTATAGCCTACCTTTCTCACGTAATTCCTAGGCAAATAAATCCCTATTAAATACAAATTGTGACCTTCCTTGATTGTGCAATCCATCATGGTAATCATATTTCTTTATAACTGCACCCAAGAATTTTTTCTAATAATACAACTAATAGTTACCTTTCCTTTAACCTTTGTCTCAACCGGGTCTTCATGAGAATTGACATGCATGCAACTAATACTAGTGAATCATCAGTTATGTGATTGATCATTGGTTATGAATAAATATAATTTAATTCATTGGACCTCAGCGCATCACTCAGTTAGAACTAGTTAAACTAATTTTAACTCAATTAATTTAAGTTAACTAGTTGCACTCACACCACACTAGTGCATTAACTGCACCTGCATCCCCAAAATAATAGAATCACTCTACATACCTCACATTTGACACTCAACTCAAGATTCTTGAGATAACTCCGTATTTCTAACTTAGTTAACTGATACAAGTTTTTATGAGATAAGATTACAATTGATTTTCCAATTTATTTAAGGGAAAAATAAATTAGACACACATTTTCTTGTTGATTTTCAACATGTAAATGTTGAGACTCATACCTAAGTTCATGCCCATTAGTAGTATACAACGATTCCTTTTCAACTTAACAATTCTTAAAGACGCCAGTGCTGCAACCCTCAGCTCTGATACCACTTGTAAAATCCTTTAGTAACCTTGCATGAAAATGCATAGAATTAATTTTTTTTTACACAATTTACCCATGAAATTGTATAGAGTAGCGTTAGTAAGGAATAGTGAGTTACATAACCATTAAAAACCACTATTGTAACATATTAAAATAAATTTTCTAACAAAATCTTGCATCATTTTCATAAAAATCAAAGCATGCAAGGAATCATCATCATCAAATCGACACAATAAGTGTGTAATATTCCCAAATTTTCACATGATATTTGGAATATTAGAGTTATTAATTTTCTTAATGAATTAAGTAAATAAAAGAGTGGAGGGACCCATAATCCTCAACATGAATAAATATCCACTTTTTATGTGTGAATGTGGGTGGATTAAGCCTAGATCTATATAATGGGGTAGTGGAGCAACTACTAGTGTGAATGAAGTGGAGATCATGTCTCATTAATGAGATAAGATCATGGAGGTTGAAGCAGTCAACTGAGATCATGGAAGGCATCTAATGTAAGATCATAGAGAATTCATGATGAAGTGATGGAGGAAGTAGTGAAATTAATGCACACATGATGGAGAGGGTGTACATTGTATGTAGACATGATGGATGACTTAGAGAGACAGCGCAGTCAAACATGGAGGATTATGTCCACATGCATAGTGCAGTTTAGAGGTGTGCCAAGGCATGTGAAGGCTCATAAACTATATAAAGGAGATGAAGGAAACAATGGAGGCATGCTTCTGATTATTCATGTAAAGGTCTATTTAGATTTGGAATTTTCATTTGAAATTCCATGCTTTCTTTGGTTGTTTAGCTAAGATTGTAGTGGTTGTTTAGCACTGGGTGTTCCTAGTCGAGAATCCCACCTCTTTCATTGATTAGCTCTTGGAAGAGGGTTGTACTTCATTCTTCATCAGCCATTGGTGCCACACATTATTTCCATTCTCTACAGAACACCTACCTTTAGGAATTACACAATTTTTGAAGATCAGTTGGGAGGTGGAGGTTGTCTTTAGTAGTTCAGCTGGAAAATTGGTGTAGGATTATTCCTATCACCTTGGGCTTAAAGATAAGAATTCCCAGGGCTTCATTTCAAACCTAGTATCAAGCCAAACATTATTGACCTCCTATCAGTAGTAGTCCCACCAAGGATTGCGTAGTCCATCATTGCAGATCCAAAGGAGGAAGGAAGTTACTAGTATTTGAGCTAGTAATCCTGCGAGGGATCATCCTCTCACATTTCCATCACCATTTCCATCAGCCTGAAGCTTATTGAAGCACATTTCAGTAGGCATATATCCTATCCCTCTTGTACAACACAGTTTTTGTAGCAACTGCATATTCAGTTGCTACAACTTGAAGGAGGAAGAAGAGGAGACAAGATCTCAAGCTCTTAGCTTGTAAATCTAAAGGAGGGATTAGACCTCAAAGCTCACATATGTTTGTAAAAAATATTTCAGCCATATTTGGATCATGTCTAGCTTCATATCTGCATAACCCAACAGGCAAAGGATCAAACCCTAGGAGGGTGATTTTCCAAAGTTTTAGATCTAGAAAATCCTTTCTGGGTTATCTTGGGTTCCCATCACATTAGCCAGATATTAAATCTTGGCATCATCAAAGATCCTGGTCTCCATAGATTTGAATTTACTTTTGTAGAAGCTTCATGTACATCAACATCAAAAGGGACACCACAATATTTATTCTTGTAAGCTCACCAGTGACACAATGCTATTTATAGCATGTTTCAAGGTGATTCTAGGCAATCTCTTTGGCTATATTCCCTCATTTTTGTACATTGTGTAACTGAATCCTCTTCACATAATAAAAGGCTTAGCTTCTCTGTATATTCTAATGTTGTATTTAGATTTATTGTTTACTTAGTTGTAGTTCTTATATTGTGTTTCAGTATTGCTGCATTTCCCCTTTTGGGATATTACAGTGGTATCAACGTATGATCTTTAGCTCAGCTTGTGGACACTTCATCTTTTGCATCAAAAGAAGAAGCATATAGATGAGATCTATCATGAAGGAGGATTATAGTTTTGCCACTCCTCTCTTTATATCCATGCAAGATCTCTCCAAGGAGGTCAATCAAATTAAGAGAGAAAGGCAAAAGGATGATCCAAGAAGAAGATTTGATGAGGAAGGTCCAAGCACTTGCTATCGACAAAAACGAAAACCAGAGAATCATAGATCTTCTCATAGATCTACTATGCCCAATTTCTTTAAGGAAGGTGAATGGTATAGAAATGAAGAAATAAGAGAACCTGAGGCCCATGAGACTCTCAGTATGTATCTTGGAGAATACAAAGCACAATCTAGAGAATTCAAAGAGAGTCTAACTCTCCAAGAATTCTTCAAAGTCAAATAATAAAGAAGATCCTGTAGCAGCAATAGAAGAAATAGGCACAATAGATTTTATTTTCCTACTTTTGATGGATCTTCCTCAAGTATTGTTAAGGCTTGGAGGAAAGAGTTAGATACATTTTCATGCTATATCCTATGGCTGAAAAATAAGTTGTCTAGATTGTAGCACTTTATCTTTATGATGAAGCCAGTGATTGGTGGTTTGGTCACATGGAGCATGCAAAGGTGACTAAATATTCATATTTCTTTCACAAGTTGAGGAAGAAGTTTGATGTGATATAACCAGAGATGTGTCACAAAGAGACATTTCCTAAGAAAGCAAAGGAGGATGTCAATCTTGTCACTCTGGACAAAGAGTCACTAGATTCACCACTAGCTGCAGAAGTACTTGCATCCAGAGAAGAGACACTTTCACTTATGCAATATAGTCTTGAGCTCTTGAAACATAGAGTCCCATGCATGATTCATGAGATACATGAGGAAGAGGAGGTAGATTCGAGTGATGGTACACTTGGAGAAGAGTAGTTGTCACTCTTACCAGTAGTTGGAGACACCATTGTCATGGTTGGAGGAACTCTGTGGTCTTGCAAGAGGTTCCCACACATCAGTTGATCCAAGGTATGCGTACGCTTTCATCACATATTGTTTCAGTAGATCTTATTGAAACTTATGGGGACATGCCATCAGGGCTAATTTATAGCCAAGGGTTAGAACAAAATGCTGATTTGAAGTAGCAACATATCACAATGCAGAGGACCCTTGATCCAATCAAGGAGGAAATGAAAAGCTATCCCATTTTATCATTGATGAACTACATTCAACCCTTTGATTTGAAGTGTAGAGTTTCAGAAAATGGGATGAGCATGATACTATGTACAATTACTGGTTATGAGATTAGTATCGTGCCTTTCTTTGAGACAACATATGTATCACCATGTAGATCTATAGCGCTGTCACTTAGTAGCAGTGATAAGGAAGGAGCCCCATTATTCTTGGAGCATTCTGAATGTAGCTTCACTCATGAAGCAATGGAGGTTAATATGATAAATGGTAGACATATTGAGATGAGTAATCTTTTCTCCTTTCTAGATGACACTTTCTCAATGAGCATCTCACAGCTCATAGAGAAAATTCTACCTACAATAGATCCAGAACCTCATTGGTTTTGGAGGGCCATTGATGAGAATAAGGTCTTATTAAGAGATCTCATTAGAGGTGCACTTCAAAATTTCATGGGGTGCAAATTTTTTCATTAGTTTGGGAAGGATGGTATTCTACAAAGGGAGGATACAATGTTTATGCAAAACATCATTTATCATCCACATGGGGATGAGTGGGTGAGGATGATAAGCAAGGGGTTGCAAGACCACTTGAAAATATATGACATGGGCAAGCAAGAAGCTTGGTTACACTAGTTTCTCTTAGGTGAGTTTGGTTACTACCCAAAGGCTCCTATTTCTTTGATCCAAGCCTTGAAAAACACTCATGAAATGAAGAAGGAGGCATGGTGCGCTAGTTTCTCTTGGGTGAGTATGGTTACCACCCAATAGTTCATATTTTTCTGATTCATGCCTTGTGTATCAATGATAGAATGCAACAGAAGAAGCCATGTTCATTTTGGTTTTCCTTAAGATATTTTTCCCATCACATGACATCTCCAATATCTATGTGTTTTGTATTGGGTAGAACTTGGCATGATATTCTCATTATGTGTATTAATGGTGCTTACCTGTATTGGGTTGATGTGACATCCCACATCTATATCAGTATGTATTTACTCCATAATGCACATGAGGAGGAGAGAAGGCAGCAATATCTATTTTTTCTTTGGTTTCTTTTGGGGGAGTTTGGCTTATTCTTCTTGCATGGGGGAGATGGAGGATGGCATCAAAGGGCCTTACTCTAGTGGTTACTATTGGGATAATATGGTTTGACACCTTAGTCTACCCATATGTCTCTAATTATTATTTTTCATAATTTTGGAATGATGTTTGGAACCAACAAGGCCAACAGGGTTAAGGATGAGGGCATGTCAATTCCTAATCTAATTCATAAAACATGGGATGAAGAGATGTATTGTGAGATGGAGTTTTTCCTTTGTGGAAAGAACCACTTTATTTTATGTATCTCATGTATTGATGATGATGTTGGAAATCATATGGTTGTCACTTGGTACTTCATGGTGGAAGGGGGACATCTAACCATATAGTTGGAGATAATTCTATGCATTTTTGAGAGACAACTTTGGAACCAAACATGCATGACACATTGCAGCAAATAGAGGAGTCCTTCCTTATGTAGATGCCATTTGGAGGGAATTGATGGCTTTGCATCTAATTTTTCAGTTGCTTGAGGACAAGCAACATTTTTCCAGGGAGGAGAGTAATATTGCCAAATTTTCACATAATATTTGGAATATTATAGTTCTTAATTTTCTTAATGAATTAAATAAATAAAAGGGTGGAGGGACCCATAATCCTCAAGATGAATAAATATCCACTTTTTATGTGTGAAGGTGGATGTATTAAGCCTAGATATACATAATGGGGTAGTGGAGCAACTACTAGTGCGCATGGAGTGGAGATCATGTCTCATTTGTAATATTCCTATTTAGGAACAACTCATGAATCATGCACTGAAAAATTCATTTTCAGGAAAATATGAAATGGAATAGAAAAATGACTCTTAGATCCTTTATATCAGAAAATAAACAAAATAAACCCAAGACTTGAGCTGAAAAAAGTAAGACTAGGTGGGTTAAACAAATCTCCCACACCTATTTATCTTCAAGAGAAGGCCCAATGAGGGGCTGCAGCAAAGTAAAACGCTCTACTGAAAGTGAAGAGATATATAAATGCATATAATGTTTTTATAGAAATTTAGAAACTGATTTCAAGTACAACAGTGACTCGGATATGAATTTAGGATCCAAAAACTGGGGAAAAACACTGATTTCGACCCTAAAATAGATATATTTAGAAATTTGCGTAAAATTAAGGGAAATGGCGGGAGGTTATTTTATATTAGGTCGTGAGGGACCTATTCTCCAAATTTAAGCTCAAACAAAGAATTCTAGCTATGTTAAACAATTCCTCCATCCCCGGATTTGCTTAAAAATGTTGATTTCCCATGACTATGAGTATGCAGAAAATGGATGAAGCATGCAGAGCGTAATTTATGAAGAAATTAGACAAAATACGTCTGAAACATTAGATCTAAAGTTTATTATAACATATAATGAAGAAAAATAGATATTCAGCTCCTTTTATACATCAAATAGATCACCCAGCAAGGGGATTTCATGAAAGAACAAATACAAGTATCAGATCGACAGAATATGGATCTAAAAAATGAAGAATCACTGAAACTATAAGTATATGAGATGAAATGTGCAAAATTACAGAAGAGGGCTGCAATACAAACTTTTTGGAAGAAGGGATGGCCCTTCCTCAAGGAAATAAGCACCAAACTAGGGTAGAAACCCTGCTACAACAATGCACTGGGAAATGACGCAGTTTCTGAAGTATAATACGCAGATGATGTTGGAAGGTCCTTTGGCCTAATGCCAAGATCTAAATATGAAGCTCAAGGCTTCCTCAATAATCTTCCAGAGAAGGGAATGCTCCCTTTTCTGCATTACTAGATCTGGAAGTGGTGTTGAAAACCCCTCACTGCAACACCCTGCAACACAGCAATTCCTGCCCAACAGAAAATGTTATAGGTGGAGAAGGAAGCTTGGCCTTCAGCCTAGATGTGAGGAATTTTCGAACATACTCCTGTTACACTAAAATTTGTCACCATGATATTTTAGTACTCCCTTGAAAGTCTACAATATCAAAGTTCCCAAAGTCAAGCCTTGAAACTAAGAGAAAAGCTCATAAAAGCCTTAAAACTTTGGTACTGCACTTTCTCCTAGTTTTGTCGTGGTCCCACACTTTTAGGCTATAAATCCTATGGAGCCAAACAAAATATTTATTTATTAAAAGTGCGGACCCCTATAAAATATTAAAAAAGGTGCAAGTAAAATCTAGAAGCTCAGTTTAAGTCATTTTTGGAAGCTTCTAGAAACATTCCTGCGATGGAAACCGCAGGAATGTTCATAAAAGCTTCCAAAAAGGGATCGCTCCTTTCATGTTCATGCATCCTATTCAATAAGGAGCTAACCCCTTGATGTAAGGAACTAATCCCTTTGAAGGAGGACTCTATCCCTTCTTGTATGGAGCTGTAACCTCCTCTTCTCCACTATAAAAAGAGGCATAGGGCAGCCTCAAGGGGTTACCATTAATGAATTGAAGTTTTAGTATTGTTGGAGGTGAAGTTCTATTGAAACTTAGACCCTTTTAGCTGAGATTTAATTTGGGAAGGATTACATACCTGTATGTATCTCGGTTGGAAGAGTGCAAGGCTGATCTGAGTAAAGGAAATGCTGGCTCCGGACCCCAGGAGGACCTGTACAACATCAAGGCGGACACGGTTGTAAGGCTCTTCTTTATTTAAGTTAATACAAATAAATCTGGTTTTCTCAATAAATTTTCAATTGATTGTTTATTTTATGGATTCCTTGATCACCATAATGGATATGATTTATGAATATATGCTATGCAGGTGCTATTTGATGTTTTCTTGTTTATGATTGCATATCTTCGAGGGGAATTTTTTCGAGCAATTAAAGGACTACTACTACAGACAAACGTTGGATCAAAGGTAGGATCGTTAAACCTTTATAGCATTTAATTATAAATCGCAATATATCTAGAGAAAGATAGTTTTATTTGTTAGTTTGTTGCTAGTTTTCTGTAGGACACTTGGGAGGTCTGTCTTGTCCACAATAACGACTTATCCGTCCAACAAAATGGCGACTCCACTGGGGAGGAGACTTTGAGCTTTGTTTTCTTTTAATTTTGATTGATGAACTTATGTTTCCTTATTTTTATTGACTTATATTGGCTTGGGTAGTTAATCCCTGTAGAATACTTGAGAACTTTCTGAGAATTTTTGGTTTTTTCTCTTGTTTTCTTGTGTTCGCTCTTTTCCTTTTGAAACAGTGTGGGCAGTTCCGCACTTTTCCTGTACCCACAACGCGGGACCGCACTGGATTGCACTAAACACTACCAACCCTGTCAAATTTTTGAAAAATCCTAAAATATTCTTTTATGGATTAGTTTTTTAGGTTCTCAGTGATTACCCAGACCTCTGTCTTCTGTCAAGAAGCTGCCTTGATTAAGAGTTCATTTCAACACTTTTAGTTTTGATTGATTTTCTGAAATATTTGCATGTTATAATAATTTTTGCTTTGTCTTTATCCCACTCAAAGATTAGAAACCTTGGTATGCCTTTAGATCACTGATATCCTCTTTTTTTCTTGCTGAGTCTGACATCATAGAAAAAATTGTTTTATGAGTTTTATATCCTATTGTTCTCATTTGCAAATCGTTTAAACTTTTGTTAATAAGTTTGGAATTTCACTTAAAAACGAAAATTGGATGTTTTTTCGAGATATTTTTTATTCAAGTAGAGAATTTCTTAGTGAGATTACAAGCTAAGTAAGACATCCTTAAAATATTTAAAGTTTTAATTCACATTTAGTCTTAGAATTGTTAGATCTCAAAATAGTATTTTTAGTTTTGAGTGCTTTTTAGAAATTATAGTGTCTTTTGAAGAAAAAAATGGTTTGTAGTTCTGATCTTGAACAAAAGGGATTTCTAAAAGAGCATAGATCAGTTTGAGTTCTCGTTGAAAATTAGATTTCTTTTCATTTATTCTTTCTTGAAGGAAAGATT
This sequence comes from Pinus albicaulis, assembly GCA_034641835.2. Lineage (NCBI taxonomy): Eukaryota > Viridiplantae > Streptophyta > Pinopsida > Pinales > Pinaceae > Pinus > Pinus albicaulis. Next base: position 978,492,295 of record CM076578.1, on the reverse strand, counting down.
TGTTTTTTCGAAAATTGCATTTCTCAACTCTTCCTTTAGCTAGAATTCATTGAAACAAAGTGAATTGTTTCTCATTATAGATGCATTTTTTAGTTTGATTTGAGTTAGATCATTTCATATCATCAGTTTCACTTTTGCACCTATTGTCTTAAGAAACAGCCTTATAAAATCAATGCTTAATTAAAATTAATCTAGCAACTTTTTTATTTGTAAGGCTCTTTTCACCAATATAGCTTAGGCTAGTGTCTTGGAGTAGGGAGTAATAAACTCTTCAAGACAGTTAAAACAAACAAGTAGTTAATCTTGCTGTAGGAAAAAATCCAATAGTTGCTTGTATGCTCTGCGAAGCTCCTCTTAAATGAGTCAAGCATGAGGTCATCTCTGAACTAGTGGGGTAATCAATTCTATCTCATTGGGAATGATAGAATATTTGTGCGTATTAACAATGATAAACCTCGGATAGACCATTGTCAAGGAGCCTGGGGTCACTTGTCAGTATACCTTGGATTATGTCAAGGAGCCTTCAAGGGGATTGAGATTTGTTACTCTACCCTTGCGTGTATGTCGGATTGCAGACTCTTCCCCCAGGTATATTAGTTCCTGTTGGTAACCATAGTGACCATAATATTATGGTTTTTTCCTAAGGTGATGGTGGTGGAAAGATCCCACTGTACCTGGAGCAGATGTCGACTAGACTCACTTGGACTCTCCAGAGGGTTATCTTCACTTGAGATGGTTTAAGTGGAGAAACTTGCACCAGTTTGTTTCATTAAGCAGGTTGTCGGGGTAACTGTTCCAACCACCCTTTCTGCATTAGATACTACGATGTTGGATTTCATCACCAACTAGTGTTTTTAGTGTGGAAAGTTACTATTTGTGTGTGGATTGATCTCCTATATTTTTAAGTGTGTGATTCATTTTTTTATTTCCTTAGTGACTCTAGGAGTTTTCATTGAAATTTTCACTTGATTGCGTGTGATTAATAAGTTTTAATCATGGCTAAATTACTGAGATAATCATGCAGACTTCAGGGGAAGCCCCCTAAATATACACCAAGCCAACTTGAAGGGCTACAAGCTCTAGTATCGCCTACTAATAGAAGAATTAGATCATCAGAAGCAGGAGAGTCATCTATAATTGTTCATCCTGATTATCAATTACAAACAAAAGAGCATATTTAAGAGCCCATTTCAGTTTCTGAAGTTACTGGTAGTATTTCTCCTTCCAGTGAATTTGCTGAAGAACCTGAAATTTCTGAACCTGACACTTAACCTGCTGTTTTGGAATCATCTTTAGGATTTGTTACTCCAACTTCTAGTGATCCTGGTTCACCTAGGGTAAGACATATTATTACTGAAAATCTTCCTTCTGACCTCATTTCCATTGAAGAACTTGTTGGTCCAGACGAAGAACTAACTCTTCCTGAAACCCAACAGACTTTGAATCTTAGGGAACATGAATCTATATTCTACAGTCCTTTTAGAAGTGATGCCCAGTACTTTTCATTGACAGATTTTTTAGAGAACCATGGTCTTATTTTTTCACCACCCCGAATTCCTTTTCATCCTACACCAAGGGGTTATTATCCTTCATCAATAATTTCAAGTGAGTCATTTATGTTTTCCCAATCAATGAAAACATTTTTATACGGTGGTCCTTTTGTTCCTTCAGGGTACCAGTCACTCTCTGGTACTTTCTCAGGAGAAACTCCTCGACCAACTGAAAAAGTGTTATCAACTGGTACGAATGGAACTAAAACTAAAATGTCAAATGAAGAGCAAATTTTTATGTTGTCTGGTAATATTCCAAATCCTCAACCTCAAGGTAGTTAGTTACCACTTGGGGGGCAACCTCAAGGCAGTCAGTTACCGCCTGGGGGGCAACCTCAAGGTAGTCAGTTATCGCCTAGGGGGTAGCCTCAAGGTAATTTTCTACCTGGACAAACTATATGATAGTATTATTTACGTGGAGAACAACCTCAAGGACAGTACATACCCCAAGGTCAACCCTAGACTCAGTATATTCCTGAGGGTCCTTATCAACCCTAGCTTCAGTACATGCCTTAGGGTTATCAACCTCAAGATCAGTACCCAACTCAAGGTTTCCAATAGCCTTCTGGTCAATCATTTTTACAAGGAGCTAGAAATTTACCACTTAATTATCAACCCTACATTCAACCAAACTATGGTCCTTCATATGTACAACCTTCTACGGGCCAATACCCCGGAATGAACATGGTGTGGAATCCATCACAAGTTCAACAGACTATGCAACCTAATGTGCAATTACCTAATCAACCTAGACAACCTTTAGTTTTTGGTCCAACCCAGCAACCTGTTCAGCCTACTATTCAAATCTCTGCACCTGGTTCTGTTTAGCAGCCTAGGCCTAGTACATCTCAGACTCCACCACAGACTGTTGCAACTACTGCAACCTCTGTTCAACCTAAAACACATGTTTTTGGAGTATATGTAGCTTTGGTTTCTTCTATCCCTACATCAGTGCAGATTCCTCAAACCTTTGTACCACAATCAGGACCTACAAGTCAAACTATGGCCCAGATGCCTACGGGACAATCCAATACAAGTACGATTGTTTCTAGTCAACCTCAGTTTACTTATCAACTGTACCAGGTACAATATCAAACCGGTCAAGCTACACAAAATCCAGCGTATTAGTATCAGTCGTACCCTGGGTATACTTATCAAATACCTCAACAACCCCAGTATGGTTCAGTTAATCCTGGTTACCCAGGAGGTTACAAGATTCAAAATGGGGGGTCTTATGTTTTCAAAGTTTCATGTAAATATTAGTATTTTGAATAAACATGGTAGGGAATAGTAACTGTTCTCAAGTCATTTTAGAACATGAGAGAATCAGTTGAGTTAGGAATATGAAGAGACAACCAGGGGTATGATTCAATTTAGGATCAATTCAGTTATTGAGTCTAAATTTAGGAATTAGGAATGTTAAGAGTTGTTGAGCTGTTTGGGGACCTGAATCGATTCAGGTCATCCTTTTTGTATAAATGTAATCATGAAGATCTTAGAACAGCTCAGAGGTAGAGCGCTTTTTCAGAAACAGAGTAGGGAGATAACAGGCCACCGAGTTGAAAATTTGGCCAACAAGGAAATTTGTAAGTGGATGTTCGTGTATTTGTTTTCACATATATATAATGAGGAAATTGGTTCTGAATGTAGGTGTTTTGACTGATTAAATCCAGTGTGAATGCCTTCGAATTCCAATAAGAAGTTGTATAATAAATTCTGTAATTTAGGGATTTTGCAGTAGAAGACCGAGTGTAGAGGGTCTGCTCTCTGTTTTTAATAAATTTGTGGACTTGTTGATGTGTGTGTGTTATTTACAAATTTGGCCGAAGGATTCATTCCTTGAACCTTGGGATTCTGTGTATAAATTGGAAGAACTTTATTTTTGTGTGGAAACTTCCTTATTTACCCTCCGGGTGTAATTGAATGCATGTCCTTGGCGCATGAATTGAGTGTGTTTATTCTAGATAGAAATCTGGAAAAGTTTGAACAATTGGCTCTGTTGTTTGAGCGCATCCATAGTGATACTCTGTCCATCTAAACATATTTAGATTCTACATAAAATGTGGGGAGTCGGACCTAATCCCCTAGGTGGGGACTGACCAAAATCGACCCTCATTTCTGAGTTATAGAGGTGGAGATGAGTTTTGTCATTGAAATCTGTTGAGTGTTACCTGTGCATGTAGAATCTACCCTGCGTGAAGCTCTGTGTAATTGGTCCAATACAGGAGTTCGCTGCACTGTTATCTTGGCTTATGAAGGGCGGAGTTTGTATATAATCGTGAATTGAAGACATGTTGGAACCATGAAGTGTTCACAGTGAAGGCAGTTTGAGGATCCAATACTGGTAGTTTTGCGATGTGGCAAAGTGTATAACAAATTTTGGGAAAAAAACATGATATATCCCCGCGCTTGACACGTAAGCCAGGGGTGGTTTCGAAAAACCACATATTTCGCGTAAATTCTGATCGTTAAGGTCTGGGCATTAAAAAAACACGATATTCCCTTATGACCGTTTGATCCGGGGTTGCAGCGCGATGAGTCTTTCGCCGTCGGATGGAAAAGTAAGTTAACACTGGGCCCCAATAAATATTATGCATTAGGTTTGGTTATTAACCATTGTTAATTCGATGTGGAATGGTCAATATATATATATATATATATATATATATATATATATATATATATATAGTGGGCCCATAATTAAAAGTTGAGGTTCATTAGTGTGAGATGACGAGGGGAGCCATAACCTTGTATGCTGGCATGTGGGTACGTGTAATATGTTATAACTAAAATTTGGGTTGGTGAATGGCGCCTTGAATATTCGAACCAAGGGTTGTTTATTCAATGTCAAATATATCAATCTTTGATATTTGGGGGTTGCGGCATAATGGTTGTATGCCTTTGTATTAAAGTACCAAGGCTGAGTTTTAGCATCGAACTATTCACATAGGTAAATGTTATGAAAAGCCTTGGTTTTACATATAAAGTCGGGGCGATGGTCGAGCAAGGTCTGTTGTGTGCTCATGAAGTGGGTTTTCAGTTGTGAACGAACCTTATTATGAGGTTTACTTGGGTTAGAGTGTGAAAGGTACTCAATTATGCATGTAATCGGGGTTAATATCGGTTTTATAACCTGAGTAAGTTTATAGCCATAAAATTATTATTTTAATATCTCAAATCTAAGAGATTTGAGATATTAAAACTTCAGTATTATTATTGCGAGATTGCCCGTTGAGATTAATTGGGGGCATGGATCTAGAAAAGTTGGAGGAGAAATGTTGAAGAGTGCATTTCATATTTTATCAAAGAAGAGAAAACTGTGGGTTAGAGGTAGGAGCCTGGGCATCATAAGTGGTATAAGAGCTAGCATAGCTCTTTTTAAAAGTTCAAGTTGAATTAATTTCATGTATGAAAAGAGATCAGGTTTTTGAATACTGATAGAGATTGTAGTTGATGAAGTGCATGTGTGGGGAGAGTGAAGGATAACTCTGTTTGAGGAAAAGGACTTTTGTAATTAAATCTGAAGGTGTGGTGAGAAGGAAGGTCAGATTCTAAAATCTGATAGGTAAAGTACACAGAAGTTCAGTGAACAGGATTTGCAGAAAGGAGTGGAAGACAAGATCATGCAGAGATCTTGCAGGTAAATAATTTTAAATCAGATTTGAAATTGTAATTGCAGAACTGTGGTTGCAGAATATAGAGACAAATTCTTGATGGTGAGGGCAGTGAGCCTGATATTCAGCTAGAGGTTGGATAGAGAGTAAAATTGCAGTGTTCTCAAGAAAAGCTGAGTTGGTGAGCAGTGTTTAACTCTGGTTTGAAGAATTGTTTGTAGAATTCAGATTGTAGGGAATTGAATAAATCTCAGCAAAGAAGATCACAACTTGAGAGTAGTGATAAAAGAATCTAGCAGAGGATTCTGAAGTGAAGAAGAAAGTGTAGCAGAACCTGGGAGAATTCCCAACAGAGGTTGGATGAGAAGAGGACAGATGTGTTCCTAAAAAGTTGTAGAGTGAAGCCTAGAGAGAGCAGAAGAGAGTGCTTAGAAGGTTCCAACAGACAGGGGACCAGTACTTGCCAAAAGCTGGATCTGGAGGAAGGGATTGGTGAGATAAGTTGCAGCAAGAGAGCTTGTTGTTGTAGAGGCTTAGTGCAGCTTGTGAGTGAAGAACTCCTGGAGGAGAAAATGGCTACTGATAGCCACAGAAGAGATTGCAGAGGTTCTGAGAGAGGTCACATCATAAGAGTGAGGGAAGATGCCAAAGAAAATGGCATGAGGAAGAAACTCACTGATGAAGAGCATTGGAAAGAGATAGCTGAGATCAGTAAACAACTTTATGAACTGGAGAGGATGATAGAGGAAAACCAGAGAGTTGGTTGGCTCATGAGGAAGAGAATGAATTGGCAACCATTACAGTTGAGGTTGAGGCAAAAGAAGATTGCTTTATTTAGAGAAGAACTCAGAGAAGATGAGTTGAAAGAAGAAATCTCTTCTTGTGAAGCAGAACATAACACAGATGAAGAATGGAGAACTGCAAGAGATCTTGTGAAGCATGAGGAGGACTTAAGGCAACAAGAAGTTTTTCTTGCTAAAGAGGAAGTCATTAATGATTTCCTTAGTTATTGGACAAGTCCAGATCAGCTGGATGAGGTAAATACTTGTATTTGTGAATCTGACACTTGTGAGGTGATTGCAGATTCTCCAGAGAAGGAGGAACTCCAGAGTCTTGAGTCAAAGATGGAATTTGAAGATTCCATGTGCAGATCTGTTCAAAGAGAAGTGCTTGAGGAATCAGCCAAGGCTGAAAGGTCTTGTCATTTGGAAACTAAAAATTTGTGTATGTTTTCAAGTACACCACTGGAAGATGAACAAGCCTTAGAGTTTGTTGATGATGTTATCACTCAGGTTTTCCTTGAAGTTGTGGAAGAGGAAAGTATACCCGAGGTAACCACAAACCAACCTTCAGATGCAGAATCTAGCCAATCTGCATCCAGAGAGGGCTCTCTCTTTATGATTTATCTTTGTTCTTAGAAGGTTTTAGGCTAGGTATAGATCCAAGAGTTTGATTTTGTTTGAATGGTGGAATCCGCTGACTAAGGGCAAGGTTGAAGATTTTCAGTCCATTGGGCTATGGAGTCAAAGGATGGCTTTACTGGATTTCTATTCTACACACAAGATGGCTTTGCAGGGCAAGATAGCCAGACAGAGAACAATCCTTAAAATTTAAAGTGGATGGGATGGTTTTGAAGGGATGAAAGGCAGTTAAGAATATTTCACCATGTTCAAAAAGAAAGAAATGAAATGACTACAAACAAAGAGCAATGAAGAATTCTTTATTATAGTAATAAAAAATGTTTAAATTAGCAAAGCAAGAGCATTTAAGAATTCGTGCTTATAGCCAATTTAGAGGAAAATATTAAGAATAATCACATCTGAAATCAGAGTACAATTAAGTAAATTCTGATTCAATCCTTTATGTTAACTATTCAGAAATGGACACAATGATATTATAAACGGATATAAAACTTAAGACATAGGATAGAAAGACTTATTGAACTGCAGTCCGACACATGAATCCTGCAAAAAGTCCTGAGCTTCAAATTGTCATCCAGTAAGCCACAAATAAACTTCTCCAAAATGATTTTATTCCGAAAATCTCAATGTTACAGCAAAGTAATAGAATCCACCCCAAATGCTTCCAAGAGTGGAGTATTTATACAAATTCTAAACTAAAATATCTTGAAACAAATATCAAAATTGGTTCACAAATCTCTCCAACTATTTACATAAATAGAATTTAATTAAAGGACACTCAAACTAATGCATCTATTTGGCACTATTTTTTATGGATAGGTGATGACAAAGAGGAGAATTCAAATTTGATCCAACTCTTAGTTGATGATGAGGCATCCAAGTCACTAACTGCTTCCTTTCTTTGTGCAATCTGCTCCAACAATTCTGCAAACTTGGGGTCCAATGATATATTTTTATTTCTCAATCCGTAATAGATATGTAAAAAGTGAAAGAGGTTATTGTAGATAAATATGTTGGTGAGATAAACCTCTTTCAGTTTCCCAAAATTCCTCTCCAGCTATGCATAATAGTCTCTGTAACAAATATGTGTAAAACAGAGTTTTACAGAGTCTGAAAAATGGCCTGTAAAGATGCGCATGTATCTCTCATTATAAAACCACTGTGAAAAAAATGAGATAGGTTTTTGTAGATGGGTCTCTTAGGAACAAAAACCTCCTTTATTTTTGTATGAAGTATTTTTTATTGGTCACAATCCTCTCTGCAAAATGATGACTTAAACTGGAATTTTCTGCAAAAAGTGCTTTCCAACATTGTTTAATATTTCCAAAACCATAATGGCTGTTAGAAAAGTGAGAGAGGTTTTTGTAGATGGCCCTCTTAAGAACATAAACCTCATTCAGTTTTGTAAAATTCATCTTTTATTGATCACAATAGTTTCTGCAAAACTATGACTAAAATATGCAATTTCTGCAAAAATGTTCCTTCTTGTTATGTTTTTTCATCTTTTTACTTTCTTGCTCTTTTGACTGTTTTACTTTCACTTTAGACAAACCTCACTATTGGTGAAAGTATTCTCATATCTTTTTACCATTTTACTGCCTTCTGTATTTACTTTTACTATTTACCTTTGACTGCTCCGTAACTTCATTTTAACTGTCACTGACTTTTACCTGATACACTTTAACCACTGATACTCTTTAGCTGTTATGCTTTCTAACCTCTGTTTTAATAGATTTGATAACAATATTGGGGTAAACAAATCTTATGACTAGTATTAATATTGTTTATCCAAGGATGTGATCTTCTGATTACCTCTTCAGGGGACAACCGAGTAGATTTTTCAAGCAATTCTTCCATAGACAAAGGAGTTAGCTCTTGATCAGGTTCAAAATGTAGCATTGTATTGATAGCTTGGGGAGTAATGGGGAAAAGAACACTCTGGTCAGGAGACATTACAGCTCTCTGAGTGGGATCATAGTTAGAATGGCAATAGTGGATAATTTCTGGGAAAGTAATGACTGAGGGGATGAGATATCTCGGGAGATTGGATTCCCACAACCCAATGACATCTTGCCCCTTCGAATAATCGTCTCTGCAGCGACAATAACTCAGAAGGGGGCTTTCATCAAAATGCAAGTATTTAATCTGAAAATCTTTATCCACTAAGGGCAAATATTCTAACTCTCTGTGGGGGGCATTCAGTGGAGTCACATTCAGGGCTGCCGAAGCTTCCATTTTGGTTCTTGTGTATTCAAAATAGAAGTTTCTGGGTTTTCTTTACAAGCCAGGGCACGATTTCAGTTTAAATGAAGGAAATTAGCACTATTGCAGTTTCAGGGGAACAATTCACAGTTTTAAACCTCAGGGAATGATCTTAGCGATAATATTTAATCACTAATCCAGTGGAAAACAAGGAAAACAGAGTTTCTTTTGAAGTTCGGAGCGCAATAGAATAAATACCTGTTCTTGGAGGCAAACTAGGTTTTAACAAGTATCAGGCGGTGGCAAGAGGATGCTTGAACACTGGTCCGGCGGAATTCTGGAGAGAAATCGGATAGAACAATAGATTTTAGTGAAAATTTGAATTTTGCAGCGGAAGGCGCAGTCACTTTCAGTAATGAAAATGACGGGAAAAAACACGAAATTTGTTTTATTTACAAGTTAAAAGGGATTTTTATTTTTTCGAGGAATGACGTCATTTCAGTACGTGCTGACGTGTGCAGGGGTCGGGCGGTAAGCGGTAATCCCCGCACCGCTTATGAGCAATGGCGGTTTTAAACGCGAAGGCAGTGATTCCACTAATCAATGGACACGTGGCTGGAGGACTAGTCCAATACCGCCGTGCCCCCGCGCGTTAAAGATCTGACAAGGGTCAACTAGCGGAATTGTTGTGGAGTGTTGATCTTTGGAGGGGCGATCCAACGGTTGGAGGGACGGGAGATGGTAGAGCGTTATCATGCGGGCCCGACGGGGTTTTAAACGCGATTAACTTTATTAAATATCCCGGGGGGCGTCTAATAGGCGGAAAAGTTTGGTTATTAATTAATTCTGATAATTAATTAATCCCAATGGTTACAAAGGTGGTTGCGGTGGGGTTCAGTTTCTAACTCGAGTTAAGGTTGGAGAATGGGATATATAACGGGATTTCTAACTCGAGTTAGGGCGTCGGGTATGGGATTATTTCCAAAGTTTTGGTTTAAAATAAAACTTCGGGTTTATTATTTTTTGTGTTAAACATATATATCATATGTTTAAAGCTTTTCTCATATATGTCTTTTTATTATATGATAAATTAACCAATGTAATTAACTTATCATAAGGGCGGGAATATTACATAATGATATATTTAACCAAAGGGCACATAATGTGGGTTTTTAGTGATTAATTGGAAAATAAATACTTTGGTTAAACTTTATAATAAGATGGGTTTTTTGGATATTTATGTAAAAGGAATTATATACTTAGGATAAGGCATTTTCACTAGGGATTTAGTAAATAGAGTTAAATGTTAATATGACAAAGGGACAAGGACAACTCAAAATACTTTGCACATCTAAGAAAGTGAAGATTTCTAAAGTAAATCACATTATCTTAATTTCAACACTTAAACATAGAGTAGTAAGTGATTTTGAGGGATTATTGTGGAATTTTGCATGATTTTCCTAAGTAAAATAGGATTTTACTTAGGAAAAGGTTAAAAGTGAATGATTATAATGACAAATAATCTCAAGTACTTAGGTCTTTTTAGATCATTAGGCCGAGGATCCGGTCCCTCCAAAAGTCAAGGAAATGCCTTGAGCCCCTTTGATCTCCAAATACCTTAGCACTTTGGGGAAATTAGTAAAACTT